>CM064971.1:10132115-10222115 GCA_032847665.1 Solanum chilense | reverse complement strand
TACATATCATTCGCTATTAAGAGTTTACTACGAATAGTATCAAAACCATAACCTACCTCCACTGAAGATTAGTATTCAAGCAAGCAAATTTCCCCAAGCTGCGTTTCTTCTTCTCCCTCGTTCGATCCTCTCTCTCTCTCTTTGTTCTTACTATTTTCTTTATTTAAACCCTCTTTCTTTTACCCTAATTAACATATAATTAAGTGTAAAAGATGACAATAATAACCCACTAATTAACTCAAGGTTACCTCTTTTATCCCCCAAGAAATTGAGTTATAAATATAAACCCACAAATTTCATAATTATAGCAGGAATAGTCCAAAACGCCCCTTTAAAACTAAACAGAAATCCGACCCCGCCTGGGATTTACGCAACCTGTGACGGCCCGTCGTGCCTGCGATGGTTCGTCATGCAGGTTCGTCAGAGACTCAATTTCCTTAAAGAGTCTGTGACGGCCCGTCGTACCTACGACGGTCCGTCCTGCACTTCCGTCACGACGTTCAGAGAATCGTTCCCTGTACCAAATTCTCAAGAGTTGAAGTGTTTTGAAACGGGGGATCACGACGGTTCGTCGTACCTGTGATGGTCCATCCTGCAGGTCCGTCACAGAGTTCAGAGAGTCGATTTCAATACTCAGATTTTAGAATTCCCAAGTGTTTTGGAACGAGACACCCTCGACGGTCCGTCATGCCCATGACGGTCCGTCGTGGTGTCCGTCGTCTCAGCCAGTTTTTCCAGAAATAAAATCTGCTGCTCAAACGACTAAACAGGTCATTACAACTCTGAAGCATGATGGCTAAAATAAATATGATATCCCGATATGAAAATGATGCATGACTAGGCATAGTAATTGATAATTGTGTGGCTCTAAACATGACATAGAGATATACTACTGCATGACTTAGAATCTATGACTCGAACTAGGTGTCTAATAATCTCGGAATGTAATGAATATCAAGTGAGTGTCAGGAAAATTTGAAGGATCCACCATTGAGACTGAGCTAGAACTTGCCTGGTTAGTCTTGCTAAAAGTAAGTCAAAATGAACAATTAGGAAAGGATCATAGACCTTTGTTCGAAATAGTCAATCTTGAGCCCAAAAAGAATAGAAAACCAAATGAAGTTAATCCCATATTGATCCAAATGATTTGAGCCTAAAAACAGATCTTTCTTTTTCAGCCCAACTGATCTTCTCCGAAAACAATGTGTTGGCCCTGGTTCCTCCTTGGACATGTGCATCTCAGTTTATGCCAAAAGCATAAGTTCAGGGTGGCTAATGATGAAAACAACCTTGTCATGGCCCTGACGCAACCGTGGGTATTGTGCACCTTGACTCATGGCAAAGTCATGAGTTAAGGGTGGCCGTTATAAGGAATACTACGAATAATGGGGTTGAAAGAATGAAGAGAAAAAAAGAACAAAACAGAAGTGACTAAAAAAAAAAGTCACTTAAATATAAGGATAAGAAAGGGAAAACAGCAAGATAAAAAGAAAATTGAGAAATTGGGCGAAATAAAATGATAAAAGGTGGTACGTTTAGCCGTTATGTCAAAGAGGGAAAAAAGTCACTAAAGTATACCTAAATATACCCTACCTGACCCTGAGCCTATGTTACAAGCTAAGAAAGTCCTATCGTGATCCTAAGAGTTGTATGGCGAACTTAAAGTAGTGAAAATAAAGGAAAGCTTATCGCAATATGTATGAATGAGTTGTGAATCTGTTCTGAGAGTGAGTGTTGAAAAGTAATCCTTATACTCAAACTGAAATCATTGTGTGAAAAATTAGGATGTTGTTTTGAAGTGAGGACACTAGTTGTAATACCGAAAATATTAGCACCTATGTAAGAAATTGAAGAGGATAAGTGTCAGTGCGTGGTGAGTCTGTGCCATGGTCTGGTTTCACAAAATTCAAGCCTAATAATGAAAACATGCATAAACATGATGATAATTATCGGGATTGAAAGCCAAATGATTGCGAAAACTAAAATATGGATACTCTTATACACAGATTTTGTAGTGAGTCATAGTGCGTCGCTTGAGGACAAACAAGGAATTTAAGTTGAGGGTGTTGATGTACCGTGGTTTCACGGTATTTTTAATATTTTTTGCTTATGTTTAGTGTGTGTCCAAAAGTCTTTTTGTATTGATTTTTATGTAAGTTTCTCCTTATTTGAAGGAATCTATCCACAGATGAACGCGAAAGTTTTTGAGCGAGAAATGTAGAAGAGACCACCTACAGAGTGTATGACGGTCTGTTGAGTCTGTGATGGTCTGTAGGTGGCATCGTAGTCAGGAGAAAAGCTGCTGAAGGAAGATGGGACAGTCTGACATAGTGTGGGATTAGGGAAGTCCATGACGGATCGTCATAGCCACGACGGTCCGACTTGCTAGTTCGTCGTAATGATCAGAGAGTAGTCTCAGTACCCAAATTCCAAGAAGTTAAAGTATTATGGAATGGAGACCCTTGACGGACCATCGTGCTTGGAACTGTCTGTCATACCTGTTCAATGAGGGTAATGAAGAAAGCATCAGAAGAATTTGTGAAGTATGGGACGACTGAGGCCATGAAGGCCCATCGTGACCACTACAGTCCGTCACGAGGCCCGTCGACTCAGACGCGTTTGGACAGATTTTCAATAATTAGAATCCTTCTTTTATTTGGTTTTTGTTTTTATTATAAATAGTCTGAAAAATGTCCATTTTGGGGTTAGTCTTTTCGATAATTTTTAGTTCTCGTGTTAAAGTATTGAAGAATTAATTTTAGTAATTGATACACTTTTTCTGGAATTGATTGTTGGTGTTTTTGTTAATTAATCAAGTGAATTTCTAGATTTTATTCATTAAAGTAAGTTCATAAACTCTTATATTTAATATATGAATAGTGTGATTATGGCCATGGGTAACTAAACTCCATAACTAGGGTTGTGGGAACCATGGGTGAATAATGAGATAAAATCTAACTAAAATAGCAATCTAGAATAGTGTCTTGCATGCATTGATAATTCTTTCATTTAGAAGTCTTGTTAACGGATGGTTAACGTTAGAACTCGCCTTAATGCTACTTGCCGGACAAAGGAGAAAGATAATAGGAAAAGTATTATCAACATAGAGTTAGTGTACACTATCTAATAGGCTAGTGTCGGTTGGTACGAGGTAATAACTTCGTCAAATATCGAATACAATGCTTAATATGAGATAAAGGTAAGGGTTACTAAAGCAACACACGTAGCCGGACCAAGGTGCAGAGTTGATTCAAATTAAGATAAGAATATAGGGAAAATCATCCTCAAATAACACGAACACTTATTTTTTCTTATTGGAAATGGTACAAACTCCGCGCCGTCTCTTATATCTCTTTCTTCCAAATTTGCTTGGATCAATATACATAAGAGGTATTTCTCTGCATATAATATCCAAAGGAAAAATCCAAGAATTGTAATACCCCCATACTCAAAACAGACCAAAAATCATCTTTTTAGAAATCTGCAGGTTCAATAGATGGTCACTATTGATGGACCGTAATCGAATCTACCGCCCGTACTGTGCATCCTTCGTTTTCCACTAAAACTCTCCCTAAAACACATCCCAGAAAATCAACTCAGTGTCGATCTACGAACAGATCTACGACCCGTAAGTCAAACTACAGTCCGTGGTCTATGTCCATGGACTGAGACTCAAGTAACCCAGTCTCTGACATAAACTACGGATGACCTGCACAGACCCTCGTTTGATCTATGGTCCGTAAGTTTGACCGTAGGTGATAGTTAACAATCAGTTAAGGATGAAATAATGTTGGGTCAACTTCAAATGCTTATAACTCTTAGAACAAAATTAATTAGGTTTCCCATGACATATGAAATGATAGATAATTGAATAAGCTTTCCATCGCCACCGATTTTCTAAAATTAGACCTCTGAGTAAAAAAAGCCCGTTTTGGAAAAGGCCTTTCGAGTAGACCCAAATGACACACCTTCGTTTGAACGACATCCCATCAGTCAAGGTCGTCCTTTGGTCTGACAGCAAAATTTCCAAGAGTCTTTTAGTCTTTTCCTAGTTTGTTTAACCCCTCAGATACATGATTTAAGCTCGAGATCATCATATTTTAGTCAATTTAAGCGTATAAACATAACAAGAACTTATCTAAGTCAAAATAATTAACCAAAACATAGAAAATTAGAATTAAGAAAAGAGAAAAAGGTTAAAAACCCTAGTTCAAGAATACATCAAGGTTCTATCAGTTCCAACACAAAAATATAAATATTTCTCCATGTATTTCATCACCAGGTATGTGAGATTTTACTAGTGGGTTCCTTTAACCCATTAGGTCCCTAGTTTTTAGTAAGTTGTTGATTCTCTTATCATGATTAAACCTAGGGTTTCAGCAATAACTACATATCATCACAAATTAGTTAAATATATGTTCCAAATCAGATTGTAAAGTTATTCAGTTTATCACATGAATTTCAGAACCTTAGCTTTGTATTTCTTTAGTTCTTGAATCATACATGTTAGGTCAGATATTTCAATTACTTCTAATATGCATGCCTTATTTATTAATGCATCACTATCAGATTAATTTTTGCATTCTTAGTTTGCATGTTCCATTTTGAGATATCCAGTATTTACAGAAATTCAGTCATAATATGTTACTCACTTAATTCATTGTGAGTTTCATAATACCGAGTTGGACTAGCGTTCACCATACCCAAATAGTCCCAAAACTAGTAGCCAAGTAGGTTGTAAGTCCCCTATATGGGCATCAGTTAACTGATCACGCTAGCATGCCTTTATACCTCAAGCATGGTATATTGGGTCCTCTCGATGGGGCGTAGACATCAGACTCCACATTTAGCTCATGTGGTTTTATTAGCGGTTATTAGTAGCTTCCACAGTTCGGTCAAACTCTATTACATTGATTATATTTACAGTTGAGTTATTTTTCAGTCTCAACATGTTATAAAATCATTGAATCCAATTAGCTCAGAATTCAGTATATCATGTTCAAAACATTTTACTTTCTTTTGTGCTTGTTCAGTTATGTTTTATTTCAGTTTTAATCTATCCTACATGATCAGTACCTTTCAAGTACTGACACATACGTGCACTACATCTTCTCGTGATGTATGTTCAGGTTCTTAGCATCTAGATCATGCTTAGATCGATTCCCGATCACCATTTGAGAAAAATCAGTGGTGAGTCCTCATTCTCCGAGGATAATAATCATGAGTTTCTTTTAGTATTTAGTTCTTTTAGTTTTAGTTTTGCTAGACATAGTTGGGGCTTGTCCCAACATTTATAGTCAGTTAGAGGATTATTTTAGACATAGTTAGTTTTTAACTTAGTATTGAAACTTCTTTTTGTTAAGCTCATCAATTTTTATATATCTCTCTTTTAGCATATGGGTGCTCCCTATCTTTTTCATCTGTATTATAATTTAGCTTCCGCATCAATTTCTTATTTGTAGTATGCTAATGATCATGCTAGCAGGGTTAGCTTGGGATCACTTGTGGTCCGAGGTCCCGTGTCTGCGTCTCAAGGGTAGCTTGGGGGTGACGAACTTGGTATCAGAGCACTAGGTTTAAGTGTCCTAGAATTTCCAAGAAGTCACACTAAGTAGAGTCATTTTCATGGGTTTACAGTGCACCACATCTAATGAGAGAGAGATTATGATGTGTCTCAAGAAAACTTCACTTTTGGATATTCTTATTGAGCATTGGTATGATCTTCTTTCTAATCCATGTTTATGCGCTTAAGATCATATCTTCTCATAGAGTTTACGCATGGAATGTTATTGCACACAATGTTAATGCATTTCCTCTAGTCCCAGATCAGGAGGTTTTAAATGCAGTGTTTTGGAATGCCAATTTAGCTTTAGGCTCATAGTATTACAAACCAGAACAATCAACATGTTCCAGTTCCTACAAATGGAAATTATGGATTAACGGTAGAGAGAGTTTGAGATTTTATTAGGATCAATCCACCTAAGTTTTATGGTCAATCGTTGGTAAGGACCCATAGAAGTTCATTGATGAAGTCAAGAAAATATTTGGTGTGATGCAAGTAACTAGTAGTGATAGGTCAAAATTGGCATCCTACAATCTTAAGGATATGACTCACATATGGTTCACTCAGTGTAAAGACAACAAAGACTACTTAGTCTTTTGTAATTCAGTATAGCAATAAACATCAGTTTTAGTCTAGAAACTTCCTTACAACCTTTCTCAGTCTCTACTCCTGTTGGTGACCATGTTATAGCTAGATGGGTATACAGAAACTGCCCTGTCATAATCTCTCAGAAAGTCACCTCAGAAGATCTAGTAGAGTTAGAAATGGTAGACTTCAATGTCATTCTATGCATGGATTAGTTATATTCCTATTATGCCTCAGTCGATTGTAGAACTAGGATTATTTTTTTTTAGTTTTCAAACGAACAAACCATACAATGAAAGGGTAGTAGTTTAGTTCTTGTGGAACGATTCATTTCATACCTTAAGGCCAGAAAAATGATCTCTAACGGTTATCTCTATAATACAATTCGAGTTAAGGATTCTAGCTCTGAAACCCCAAATCTTGAGTCAGTTCCACTAGTTAGTGAGTTTTCCAAATGTTTTTCTAGAAGATCTTCTCGGAGTTTCTCTCAAAAGGGAAATAAACTTTGGAATTGATCTACTTCCATATACCCATCTTATTTTTATTCCTCCATAAAGAATGGCTCCAGCTGATATTAAGGAATTGAAAGCAGTTGAAAGACCTTTTAGATTAGAGTTTCATCAGACTTAGTATTTCGCCATGGGGTGCACCAGTGTTGTTCGTAAAGAAGAAAGATGGTTCTCTCAAAATGTGCATTGACTGTAGACAGTTGAACAAGGTCACAATCATGAATAAATATCCCATCCCCAGGATTTCTGACTTATTTGACCAACTTTAGGGTGTTAGCCAATTTTCAAAGATAGATCTCATACCGAGTATCATCCGCTTATAGTCAGAGATAGTGAGATTCTGAAGACATCCTTGAAAACATGGTATAGTCATTATGAATTTGTAGTTATGTCGTTTGGACTAAATAGTGCTCTTGAAGCTTTCATGGATTTGATGAACAGAGTATTCAAACAATACTTGGACTTGTTTGTTATCTACTTTGTTGATGATATCCTCATTTACTCTAGGAATAAGGAAAAGCATTTAACTAATTTGAGAGTTTTGTGCAGACACTCAAATATTTACAGTTATTCGCAAAATTTAGCGAATGTCAGTTCTAGTTTCAATGTTTAGCATTCCTTGGTCACATTGTATCTAGCGAGGGGATCCGAGTGGATTAACTGAAGATAACAATAGTAAAACAATGACCCATACCTACGTCGCTACAGATATCAAAAGTTTCTTAGGTCTAGAAGGTTATTACAAAAGGGTCATGTAAGGATTTTCATCCATATCCTCACCATTGACTAGGTGGACTCAGAAGATGGTCAAGTTCCAATGGTGAGATGATTGTGAGAAACGTTTTGCAGAATTGAACTAAATGGTGTAGTCAACAATCAAAGAGTGGAGGTTTTCTCCCAAGGGGGAGATGGTGTACTTCGCTACCAGGGTAGATTGTGTGTTCCTAAAATGGGCGAGTTGAGACAGCATATTCTTGTAGAAGCCCATAACTCGATATATTCTACTCATCCAGGTGCCACTAAGATGTACCTTGACATGCGGGAAGTCTATTGGTGGAATTGCACAAAGAGGGATATCACAAATATTGTGAGTGAGCGCCCCAATTGCTAGTAATTCAAGGTAGACCATCAGAAACCAGAGGGTATAACTTAAGAGATCGACATTCCAACTTGGAAGTGGGAAGTGATCAACATGGATTTCATCATAGAATTACCTCTTACTCGCAGACAACATGACTCTATTTAGGTGATAGTTATTAGGATGACTTATTTTTCTCACTTTTTTGCGGTCAAGACCACAAATTTGATGGAGGATTATGCCAAGCTCCAAATTAATGATAGAGTCATGTTTCATGGGGTTCCTTTATCCATCATCTCAGATAGAGGTCCTTAGTTTACCTCCCATTTCTGGAAGTTATTTCAAAAGGGTCTTGGTACTCAGGTTAACCTCATTTCATCTGCAGACGGATGGATAGAAAAACCCTACCATTCAATAAGCTAGAGGATATGTTGAGAGCTTGTGTGATCGATTTCAATGTGATTTGGGATGATCACCTTTTTCTTTATTGAGTCGCTTAAAAAAATAGCTACCATTCAAGCATTTAGGTGGCCCCTTATGAGGCACTATATAGGCGTAGATGTAGATCTCCTGTTAGTTGGTTTGAAGTAGGTAAATCATCTTTGATAGGGCCATATTCAATCCTTCATGCTACGGAGAAAGTGCAACTCATCAACAATAGATTTAAGAAAGCCCAGAGTCGTCAGAAATCTTATGCAGACATAAGGAGAAGGGAACTAGAGTTCTTAGTGGATGATTGGGTTTTCCTTAAAGTGTCCCCTATGAAAGGGGTGATGATATTTGACAAGAAAGGGAAGCTTAGTCCTAGATACGTAGGCCCTAACAAGATCTTGAAAAGGGTTGGCAAGGTGGCATATGAGTTATATTTGCCAGTAGAACTAGCAGCAATACATCTAGTCTTCTGTATCTCGCTCTTGAAGAAGTGTGTGGGTGACCCAACCTCTATAATTCCATTCGAGAGTGTGGCTGTGAAATATAGTCTTTATCTTATGAGGATGTACCAGTTTAGATTCTTGACCGTTAGATTAGAAGTTTGAGGAACAAAGAAGTCGTTTCAATCAAGGTTTTGTTGACGAGTCAGTCCTCAGTGTTTATTAGTAGGGATTCCAGATATCTCCCTCTATTTAAGCTAGTTTAGTCTTCATTCGAGGACGAATGTTCTCAAGGGGGAGATGATGTAACACCCTATATTAAAAATAGACCAAAAATAAGCTTTTTAGAAATATGCATGTGCAATCAACAGTCGCTATCTATAGATGGTAGTCTGATCTATGGCTCGTACTGTGCATCCTTCGTTTGCCACTAAAACTCTCCCAAAAACTTAGCCAAGAAAATTGACTAAGTGTCGATACACTGAAATATCTACTGTCCATAAGTCAGACTACGGTCCGTGGTCTGTGTCTGTGGATTGAGACTCAAGTTACCCATCGTCTAACATGAACTATGGATGACCAGCACGGACCATCGCTCAATCTACGGTTTGTAGGTCTAACTCGTAGCTGAAAATTAAGAGTATTTTAAGGGGGAAATGCTATTGAGTCAATTTTTAATGGTCATAACTCTTAGGAAAAAATGAATTAGGTTTCCCATGACCTATGAATTAAAGATAATTGAATTATCTTTCAATAGCCACCGACTTTACTAAAATCAGACATCCGAGTAAACAATTATCACGTTTTAGTAAACACCTGTCGAGCAGACCCAAGCTACAGACCCAAATGACGGATCTTCGATTAAACGACTGCTCATCAATTTAGGTCGTCCTTTGGTCCGACAAAAAAATTTCCAACGTTCTTTTGGTCTTTTGCTAGTTCGTTTAACCCCTATGATACGTTGTTTAATCCCCAAATCATCATATTTTAGTCATTTTAAGCCTATAAACATAACAAGAACTTACCTAAGTCAAAATCATAAATCAAAACTTAGAAAATTACAAGCAAGAAAGGAGAAAAAGGTCAAGAACCCTAGTTCAAGAACGCAACAAGCTTCCATTAGTTCCAGCCCCAAAATCTAAAATTTCATCGAGAATTTCGTCACCAGGTATGCCGTATTTCACTAGTGGGTTCCTTTAACCCATTATATCCCTAGTTTACATTTAGTTCCTGATTCTCTTATCATGATTAAACCTACCTTTCTAGAATAACAACAGATCATTATAAATTAGTAAAATATATGTTCCAAATAAGATTGTAAAGTTGTTATTCAGTTTATCGCATGAATTTCAGAACCTTAGCTCTGTATTTCTTAAGTTCTTCAAAGTATGCATGTCAGGTCAGATATTTCAGTTACTGCAAATATACATGCTTCATTCATTAATGAATCATTATTAGATTAATTATTGCATTCTCAATTTGCATATTCCATTTTGAGATATCCAGTATTCACATAAATGTAGTCATAATATGTTAATTACTTAATTGGAAGTAGCATAATATCGAGTTGGACTAGGGTTCAGCGTGCCCAAATATTCCAAGAACTACTAGCCAAGTAGATTTTAAGTCCCCTCTCCGGGCATCAGATTAGTGATCACGCCTACATGCATTTATACCTCTGGCAGGGTATATTGGGTCCTCTCGATGGGGCATATACATCGTACTCCACATTTAGCTCATGTGATTTTATTAGCCGGTATTAGTAGCTCCCACAATGCAGTCAGACTCTATTGCATTGAACATATGTATAGTTCAGTTAGTATTCAGTCTCACCATGTTATAAATTTGGTTTTTACATCCAGTTAGCTCAGAATTCAATATATCATGTTCAAAACATTTTACTTTCTTTTGTGCTTGTTCAATTATATTTTATTTCAGTTTTACTCTATGTACATTCTAAGTACATTTCAAGTAGTGATGCATATGTGCTCTACATCTTCTCGTGATGTAGGTTCAGGTTCTCAGCATCCAGATCACGCTTAGATCAATTCTCGATCTCTAGTTCAGCAGAATCACTGGTTAGTCATCATTCTTCGAGGACAATAATCATGAGTTTCATTTAGTATTTTTGTATTTTAGTTTCAGTTTTTGCTAGACTTAGTTGGGGCTTGTCCAAGAATTTCTAGTCAGTTAGAGGCTTATTTCAGACATAGTTTTTAGCTTAGTATTGCGTTAATAACCTCTTTGTATTAAACTCATCAGTTTTTATATATCTCAATTGTAGCATATGGGTGCTCCCCATCTTTTTCATCTTTATTATTAATTAGATTCTGCATCAATTTATTATCTGTTGTATGCTCATGATCATGACATCAGAGTTAGCTAGGGATCACTAGTGGTTCTAGGTCCCGTGTTCGCGTCTCGGGGGTAGCTTGAGGCATGACAAGAATCTTCCAGTGGCACCGAGCTAATTTGCTCAAAGTATGTCATTATGTATTTTTCCACAAAGAAATATGGACAGGAGAACTCATAAATTTGATTTCCAAAATCGTCACCATATTGGGATCGAAGCGCTACCATGGCATGTGGACAAGGTATTTTGTCCTAGTAAAAAATTCTTTAAGTACAAGTTCTTCTTTGTAGATTCACCATAGTAACATCACCATGACCAGTTACACAGAACTTGTAGTTAGTAATTTTATAAGCCAACAACTTTATGTCCGCATTAAAATACTTAGATATGTCTTTTTCAATTGAAGAAACAAATCTATTTACATATTTCACCAGCTCCATACGCTTGTGGTGAAGCAAAAGTGCAATTCTCCTTTTTACTTCATAAAGTAGAGTGACAATGGGAAGTTCTATTTCAAAATCAAACATCATAATGTTATATCTACACAACAAAAAATAAAAATCAAACAAAGCACATAAAATTACAATGAACTCAAATGAGATGGTATAGATAATAACATACTTATTTCCCAGGAAAAATCCCCTACTCCATGTGTGTAACTCAATACGTTCAAGAGTTTCAGCCGCCATTGGTACCAAATCATTTATTTGATTGAAATGGTCGCTGAACTAACATCTATTGTATGCCTTTACTGCTTTATAAAAATGGGTCACTACTTTTGAATTGTGAAAGTTATTTTGAATATTTTCCCTAAGGTGTCTCATGCAACAACCATAATGAGATGTAGGCTAGATAGTCGAAACCATCTTACGAATACTTCGATGACTATTAGAATTAATTCACAACTAATCAGTGTCATCAATGAAGCTTCTCAAATTTTTTTAAAAAAACATATAAGGCATTGCATTTCTTTTGAACAACACAGAAAGCCACTGTAAATATTTGATTCTCAGCATCTTATGCCACCGCTGATACCGAAACTCCTTCATACTTCCTCCTTAGAAAAGTCCCATCAACGGCTATCACTTTTCTGATTTCTTGAAAACTAGCTATCAAAGATATGATTCAAATAAATACTTCAACCTCCCATTTCCATCAATCGACAATGTCGTCTTGCTTCCTGGATTTGCAACTTCAAGCATATAATGGTACACATTAAGCAATGCATACCCGTGCTCATGTGTTCCCATATCATTAGACTTAGCATGCTCCATGCACTTATAAATTTTCAAATAAATTACAGTAAAACCTAATTTAGTGGGGAATTGATTTGACATGTCTCTTATGGATGACCCTTTACCATCGGGAAACATATATTCAAAGTACTTAGTATAAATTTTGTCGTGGCATGTGGATTATGACTTGTATGGTGCTCAGAATCACACATATGGTACTTTTCATAGATTCTAATTAAAAGCTGCTCACTAATTGTAAATTTTAAAGCCCTAATACACAAATTGCACTACGGATATGAACATTTAAAAAACACATTACGAGAATTGATCATTTTATCACTCTAAAATCCTTTTTCTAGCAAGAAATTTTCAATGAACTTGGAAGTTCTTCCTTGTTTTCGAATGTCATTACCTTATAAAATTCGATTTCATCATTTCAAACATTATTCACACGTGATGTTTGAGAAGAAACTGGATTGTTGCTGCCAATAATAGGCGTAGAAGAATGCATGCTCTCAAAGTCCGGCACTTCACCTATTCCATTTTCATCATTATGATTATTTACGTCCACAATATCAAATTCATCATTTAAGTTATCTTGTTAGTATTCTTCTAGAATATCATCATCCTCCATAAGATTTTTGTCCACTTTCTCTCTTAATATGGGTGGTCTCTCTGTTCCTCCTAAATAAACAAGAAAACTAGGCTGATCAATTATTTTAACAGGTAAGACCTTCTCATTATGAAAAAAAATTGAGAACATACCTCATGACAAGATATTTTGGTTTACAATTGAATCTTTAATTTTCGATGACTAATTTCACAAAATATTTCTTTAGCCGGTCATCCCTACCGATCCCCTCCGTTTCTTACCATCCTTCCAATGCCAAATGTGTTGATTTTTCTTCTCGGTCCATTACCACGACAATCAATCCCTACAAATAATGTCTCCATTTATTGTACCTGAAGAAATTTATTTAAAATATAATTAGTACTAATAAGGAAATGTTACATGTTGCAATATATGACTAATATGTTGCGATATGAAACTCATATGTTGCTATATATAACTGATGTGCTGTGAGATATAAAATACATGTGGCAATATGTGTAAGTGATATGTCCCAACATATAGTTATTATCTTGCGCAATGTAAGTCAAATGTTGTTATATATAACTATTCTGCCACGAAACATAAATCACATGTTGAAACAAAATATACTAGTCAAATGTAGCAATGTATGACTATTCTGCTATGAAGTTCAACCTAGGTTTAAGAAGAGAGTTCCTAACAAAGATTCTGAAGTGCTCCTAAAGTTAACCAAGAAAGGGGTGGTGGTTCTCATTTTTCTAAACCGGCTTGTAAAACTTGTGGAAAGAAGTATTCTAGTGGATGTCTAGCCAGTACAAATGGGTACTATGGGTATGGGAAGAATGATCACAAGGTGAGAGATTTTCCTAATCTTTCTAGTAGAGGAAGAAATGCCAAGCAAGTGCCTCTTAATGGCCCAAATCTTGATGATTAAAAGAAGACTCGTTTCCATCCTCTTCAAGCTAACCAAGGAGCTGATCCATATGAAGGTACCGTTAAGTGATAGTTCATGTTAGTGTGATGTTGTTTTGATAGCCTTAGTTGGGTTTCTCCTAAGTAGGTGATGGTATGTCTATTACTAAGGTTGTTGAGAGTGTTGATGTTCTTGTCTCTTTCCTTCTATTCTACTCAAGCCTGAGACTTTAGATTTTCTAGTAGCATCATGCATGTTTAGGAGTCTTGTGTGAAAAAAATGAGTTCCCAAATGTTCTCCTTATGTTGTGCATATTCTATTTGAATCCTTGTTAAATGATAAAAATGAGTTTCATAAAGTTATGTTTCTTATGTTGATGTGAATCTATGATGACTTGCCTAAATGTTACATGAGTCGACTTGTTTGGCATACTTCATTGTGTTCTTAGAAGTATTGCATAAAAATTGTGATTTTATGGCAGAATTAGATAATGTGCTAATGACGTGGGTGGAAGAATGAAGTTCCTCCAATGTAACGAGAAAAGTTAAATTTTATACATAATCAGTTTGTGGATGTTGTTTCTACCTTTTTGTTGTTATTGGAGCCTTCTTAAGTGGATTTGATTTTCCTCCTACCTTTGAGTAAGATTTATAATGATGTATGCATGACTGTGGGCTACTAGTTTTGAGTTGTTACCTCTTATGTGTTTAAAGTCTTATGCGAGGAAGAATGTTCCCAAGTGGTGGATAATATAACAACCCTAAAACTTGATAGGATGAACTAGAGCTTCACGTGTGTTTTAAAAGTTAGTAATTTGTTAAAATGATGATTTTTGGATTTGAATGTTTAGTTTAAAGAGCTTTGAGGTCAAACGTCAAGGGATAACCATGACGTTCAGAAAACTAGTCAGTTTAGCTAATGCGTTCTAGTGTCTTGTTGTTGGAGTTTGGTGTGTTGTTTGAGGGCTAAAACGTGTGGAGGTAACTCTAACACTTAGAACATAGTGTCTAGCGGTTAAATGTCGGGGTAAGACTCCCCAAGGATCAAACTAGGGGTCCTTAAGGAAGACCCTAAGTTTAAACCCCAAGTTGCAAAGACTACGTAATCTACGGTTGTAATCCATGACCAGTAGATGCATCTACGAATAATGGATAGGATCCGTAGGTAAAGACTTAGTCTAGGAAGACATAGATCCCTTTTTAAAATCTCTTACCAAAACGAAGAGCCAACAACACACCCCGTCAAACCATATATGGTCCGTAGATAGTGGGTAGTAGATGGGGCCTGTGTTGCTGACAAGTTTCGGCCAAGCCAATGGTGGTTTGGTAAATTCCAACCTTTGATAATTAAATTAATGGAAGGTTATTTTTAGTTTTTAATAGGTATTTGATGTTTTATAAAACATTTAAAACCTTATTTAGACTTGAACTCTTAAATCAAAACCCTCTCCTCCCAAAAGGTTTTCTCTAGAACTCCATTGAAGGTCAAGGTAAAGGATCAAGCTAGGGTTTGGGATTCAAGCGATTTATTGTTAAATTTATTGGGGAATTCATCTAATAAGGTATGTTTATCCTTTATATAAGGCATGTTTCACCATAGATTCAATCTAAAAATAGTTTTAAAGTTTCCAAAATTCGTGAAAAACCCCAATTCTTACTCAAACACATGGGTTCTTGCATAAAACATTCTCAATTGATAAACTATTATTACATTGATGGTTAATTGATCATTTTATGGTGAAAAACTCTATGGACCAATGAATTTACTGATCTCCTAAATTTAGCTTATGATGTGGATTTTATGATTATGATTAGATGTTGATTAAATTATTCTTAGATATAATTGTATTATTGATTTATATTGTTCTATACATCTATATATAGTGAATTATTATATAAATGAGTAATGGCAGTTATGGCTTTGGAAAATGGCTTCTATATTGGAATTATTCTTCTACGGATTGATCCACTTATGGTAGAGGTGTTTAATTTTTGTATCTGTTATGATCGTGGCCTTGAAGGCATTATATGCTGAATTGGAGTATTGTCACATTAATGTGTAATGTGAAGGTTTTCGGTTATATTGTATAAAGTGTTATTGTATTGTGATTTGTATTATGATCTGTTTTAATGTTCCTATGTGATGATGATAGAATGTGAAAGGTTCCTATAATGTAATGTTGTATCTTGATTTTTGTAGACATAGGTGCCTCTTCTTGATACTTTAAAGCTTCTTAAATGTGATCTCTTAACTTTATAGGCTTAGACATCCATTTCTTGATTAATGAATGAATGAATTTCTAGAATTGGTAGACCTAAAGTTAGTACCATTTATATGAATGGCTAATGATGCATTCTAGAGTATGTCTTGAACTGGTACACCTAAACATGGTTCCCCTTCATGATGAGTCTAGAGCCCGATGTGAATATAAAATCATGAAGCGGTAGACCTTATAATGGTTCCTCGTTCTTCTGTGAGATGATAGACTTAGAGTTGGTGGACTGTAAAGGTAGAATCCCTCTCTAATAAAGTCAATGAGCTATCCTTAATGAACTTTAATCAGTACACCTAATGTTGGTTCCCTTCTTGGTAGAAGTACTAAGTGTTGGTAGACCTAATGTTGGTTCCCTTCTTCGTAGAAGTACTAAGTGTTGGTAGACCTAATGTTTGTTCCCTCTCTAGTACACTAATGTGAATGAAACTAATATATGGGAACCTAGGCTAACCACCAAGTTAATATGGTTAAATGGTGGCTCTTCTCGAGTAAGAGGCTAGAGCAGAACGTCTTTGGTTATCCCCTAAACCATGTGCCTAGATGGGATGTATACTAGTTCTACCCTTGGAAAGTAGAACTCCTTCCATGGTATGGGTTTTATGATACCAGATTCTATGTCTAGCTTGCATGGTCTATATTGGTTTATGCTTATTCCCATCATGTGGGATGTGCATTGTAGTTACTTGATAGGTTCTACAACATGTAGGTAATAGTATGAGATGTTATCTACACATGGAACGAGTAGGCTTTGAAGGTGCTAAAGTGATGTAACACCCCGTAGCAAAAACAAACCAAAAATTAGTTTTTCAGAAAAATCAGCAGGTGCTACCAGCGGTGGCATCGACGGACTGTAGGCTGAACCACAGTCTGTCTTGCACAACCGTCGATGGGATCAGAAAATCCCAAAAAATTCAGTCTAGAAAAATTAGTTAAGTCTTGGACGACGGACGGACTTACGATCCCTAGGTCAAACGATGGTCCGTAGTCCGTGACCCTCGATCAAGACTCCCTTCAACAACTCTCTGACAAGAGCTATGGATGACCAGCATGGTTCGTAGGTGGACCTACGGTCCGTAGGTTGAAAATTTGCAGCCAGTTAAGAAGAAATACATTTTGGGTCAACTTAAAATGATCATAACTCTTATAAAAAAATGAATTATATCTCCAATAACCTAACCACATATAGATAATTGAATTATCTTTCCATATCCACCGACCATGCTAAAATCACACCTCCGAGTAAAAAGTTATGCCCATTTTAGTAAAGGCATATCGAAATGACCTTCACGACGGACCCAACGACGGGGCGTTGGGCGCACGATGGACCGTCAGACTTGGCCGTCGTGAGGACTGACAGCAACCTTCCCAGGGGTCTTTTTGACCTATCCCACTACTTTTAAACCCTAAGTTACGTCGTTTTGGCCCTAAATCATCAGATTTTAGTCAGTTTAAGCCTAGAAACATACATAAAACATATCGAAGTCAAATCATTAAATTAAAACTTAGAAAATTAAAAGCAACAGAGGAGAAAAAAACTCAAGAACCCTAGTTCAAGAACGCCACAAGTTCGAGCAGTTCCAGCCATGAAACTTAAGAATTTTTCCGTGGAATTCATCACCAGCTATGTGGGATTTTAATAGTGGGTTCCTTTCACCCATTGGGTCCTTAGTTTCAGTCACTTCTTCATTCTCTTATCATGATTAAAACTAGGGTTTCTAGAACTTTGATATAATTGCATGAATTTATTAAATATATATTCCAAATCAGATTACCATGTTATTACTCAGATTATCGCATGAATTTCAGAACCGTGGCTTTGCATTTCTTTAGTTCTTCAACTACACATGCTAGGTCATATATTTAGGACACTTCAGATATACATGCCTCAGTTACAGATGCATAATTACCAGATTAATTATTGCATTCTCAGTTTGCATATTCAGTTTTGAGCAATCCAGTATTTACAGAAATTCAGATATAATCAGTTAATTTAAAGAATTCATTGGGAGTATCATAATATCGAGTTAGACTAGGGTTTAGCGTACACAATAGTCCCAGAACTAATAGCCAAGTAGGTTGTAAGTCCCCTCTGCGGGAAATCAGTTAGTGATAACTCCAGCATGCCTTTATACATTTGGCCTGGTATATTGGGTCCTCTCGATAAAGCGTATATATCGGACTCCACATTTAGCTGATATGGTTTTATTATCGATTATTAGTAGCTCCCAGAGTTCAGTCAGACTCTCTGCATTTACCATATAGAAGTATATTCAGTATTCAATTTCAGCATGTTATAAATTGGTCATTGCATCTAGTTAGCTCAGAATTCAGTTCATCATGTCAGATTATTATACTTGCTTTTATACTTGTTCAGTTATGTTTTATTTCAGCTTTACTATATCCTACATGCTCAGTACCTTTCAAGTACTGATGCATACGTGCGCTACATCTTCTCTTGAAGTAGGTTCAGGTTCTCAAAATCCAGATCACACATAGATCGATTTCCCAGTCTCCAGTTCAGCAGATTCAGTGGTGACTCCTCATTCTCCGAGGACAACAATATGAGTTTCATTTTAGTCTTTCGACATTTAGTGCAAGTTTTTGCTAGATTTAGCTTTGGTTTGTCCCAGTATTTCTATTCCACTTTAGAGGATTATTTCAGACATAGCTAGATTCAGGTTAGTATTGAGTTAATATTTCTTTTGTATTAAACTCATTGTTTTCAAGTATCTCAGTTATAGAATATGGGTATTCCCCATCTTTTCATTTTAAGTATGATTTACCTTCCGCAAAATTTTATTATCTTTAGTATTCGCATGATCATGCCAGCAGGGTTAGCTTGGGATCACTTGTGGTCCTAGGTTCCGTGTTCGCGTCTCGGGGGCAGCTCAGAGCGTGACAAAACTTAGTATCAGAGCACTAGGTTCAAGAGTCCTAGGATTTTTGAAAAAGCTGCACTAAGTAGAGTCCTTTTCATGGGTGTGAATTTACCACATCTAATGAGAGCGAGGATATGAAGTGTTTTAAAAAAAAATTCACCTTCTTGTTACTCTTATCGTGCATAAGGTATGATCTAATTCCATTCTAACTCGACGTTGAGCGCTTAAGATCTTCCTTCTCGTATAGATTATGCATGGAATGCTAATGCACGTAATGCTAACACAGTTCCTCTAGTACCAGATAAGGAAGTTCAAATGCCGAATTTTAGAAAGCCAATTAAGCTTTTGGTCAAGAGTATGACCAACAAGAACAATCAGCGGGTTCTAGTTCCTACTAATAGAATTGATCGATCAATGGCAGCCGGAGTTTGTGATTTTGTTAGTATGAATCCATCTAAGTTTTTAGGGTCGCATGTTTGTAAGGACCCACAGAAGTTCATCGATGAAGTCAAGAAAATATTTTGTGTGATGTCAGTAACTGGTAGTGATAGGTGAGATTGGCATCCTACAAACTCAAGGATGTGACTCACATGTGGTTCACTCAGAGGAAAGACAACAAAGATGACCTTGCCTTTTGTAACTCAGTATAGCAGTACAATTCAATTTCATTCCAGAAACTCTCTCAGAATTTTTTAAGTCTCTACTCCAGTCACTGACCCAGCTATAGCTAGACGGGAGTACAAAAATTGCCCTGTCACAATCTCTTAGAAAGTCACCTCAGGAGATCAGCAGAGTTAGAAATGGTAGACTTCGATGTCATTCTAGGCATGGAATGGTTACACTCATGTTATGCCTCAGTCGTTTGTAGAAGTAGGATTGTTCGTTTTCTGTTTCCAGACGAACCAATTTTAGAATGGAAGGTTAGTAGCTTAGAGCCTATGTGTTGATTTATTTCTTACCTTAAGGCCAGAAAGATGATATCTAAGGGTTATCACTATCATATTGTTTGGGTTAAGGATTCTACCCCTGAAACCCCATCTCTTGAGTCAATTCCTGTAGTCTGTGAATTTCTAGAAGTATTTCAAAAAGATCTTCCCAGGGTTCCTCCCGAAAGGGAATCAACTTTGGAATTGATCTCCTTCGAGATACCCAGCCTATTTCCATTCCTCCTTACAGATTGGCTCCAGCAGAGCTTAAGGAATTGAAAGAGCAGTTGAAAGACCTTCTAGATAAGGGTTTCGTCCAACCTAGTATTTCACCATGGGGTGAACCAATATTGTTCGTAAAGAAGAAAGATGGTTCTCTCAGAATGTGAATTGACTATAGACAGTTGAACAAGGTCACAATCAAGAATAAGTATCCCATCCCCAGGATTGATACCTGTTTGACAAACTTCAGGGCGCTAGTCATTTCTCAATGATAGACCTCAGATTGGGTTATCATAAGCTCAGAGTCAGATATAATGACAATTCAAAAAAAGCTTTCAAAACTCGGTATGGTCATTATGAATTTGTAGTTATGTAGTTTGGACTAACCAATGCTCCTTCAGCTTTCATGGATTTGATGAACAGAGTGTTAAAACAGTACTTAGACTTGTTCGTTATTGTCTTCATTAGTGATATCCTCATTTACTCTAGGAGTGAGAAAGAACATGCAAGTCATTTGAGAGTTGTTCTGTAGACACTCAAAGATCGCTAGTTATTCGCTAAGTTTAGTAAATGTGAGTTTTGGTTCTAATCCGTTGCTTTCCTTAGTCACATTGTATCTAGCGAAGGGATCTGCGTAGATGCACAAAAGATAGAAGTAGTGGAACAATGGCCCAGACCTACCTCTTCTACAGATATCATAAGTTTCTTAGGTCTAGCAGGTTATTACAGAAGGTTCGTAGAAGGATTTTCATCCATATCCTCACGATTGACTAGGTTGACTCAGAAGATGGTCAAGTTCCAATGGATAGATAATTGTGAGAAAAGTAATTGAAAACTAGATTGACTACAGCTCCTGTCTTCACTCTGTTAGAGGGTTCAGATGGTTATGTGATCTATTGCGATGCATCCAGAGTTGGCCTTGGTTGTGTGTTGATGCAAAGAGATAAGGTTATATCTTATGCCTCTATAAAAGCTTAAGGTGCATGAGAAGAACTATCCAGCTCATGACCTTGAGCTTGTAGCAGTGGTGTTTGCACTCAAGATATGGCGACACTACTTGTATGGTGTTCATGTAGATGTGTTCACCGATCATAAGAGCCTTCAGTATATGTTCACCTAGAAAGAGTTGAATCTTCTCCAGAGGAGATGGCTTGAGTTCCTTAACGATTATGATATGAGTGTGCATTATCATCCTGGAAAGGCGAATGTAGTGGCGGATGCTCTTAGTAGATTATCAATGGGTAGTGTAGTTCATGTCGAGGAAAAAATAAAGGAGCTAGTGAAGGATTTTTACAGGCTTGATCGCTTGGGAGTTTGCCTTATGAGCATATCAAACAGTGGTGTAACAGTTCAGAATGGGGCAAAATCGTCTTTGGTAGTGTAGGTTAAGGAAAATCAAGAGAGTGATCCGATCTCTCTTGAACTAAAGGGTGCAGTCAATAATCAGAGAGTAGAGGTTTTATCCCAAGGGGGAGATGGTCTACTTCACTACCAAGCTAGATTGTGTGTTTATGATGTAGGAGAGTTGAGGCAGCATATTCTTGCAGAAGCTCATAACTCCAGGTATCCTATTAATCAAGGTGCCACTAAGATGTACCTCGATTTGCGGGAAGTCTATTGGTGGAATGGCATGAAGAGGGATATAGCAGACTTTGTGATTAAGTGCCCCAATTGCCAGCAAGTTAAGGTAGAACATCAGAAACCAGGAGGTATGACTCAAGAGATCGATATTCCTACTTGGAAGTGGGATGTGATCAATATGAATTTCATCACAGGGTTACCTCGTACTCGTAGACAGCATGACTCAATTTAGGTAATAGTTTATAGGATGACTAAGTCTTCTCGCTTTTTGGCGATCAAGACTACATATTCAGAAGAGGACTATGCCAAGATTTACCTTACTGAAATTGTGAGGTTGCATGGGGTTCCTTTGTCTACCATCTCAGATAGAGATCCTCAGTTTACCTCTCATTTTTGGAAGTCATTTCAAAAAGGTCTTGATACTCAAGTTAACCTTAGTACAACATGTCATTCACATGTGGATGGGCAGGTAGAGCATACCATTCAGACCTTAAAGGATATGTTGAGAGATTGTGTGATCGATTTCAAAAGTAGTTGCGATGACTACCTTCCTCTTATTGAGTTTTCCTACAATAATAGCTACCATTCCATCATTCAGATGTCCCCTTATGAGGCTTTATATATGAGTAGTTGTAGATGTCATGTTGGTTGGTTTGAAGTAGGTGAAGCAGTTTTAATAGGTCCAGATTCAGTCCTTTATGCTATGGAGAAAGTGCAACTCATTAGAGATAGACTTAAGACAACCCAAAGTCATCAGAAATCTTATGCAGATGTAAGGAGAAGGGAACTAGAGTTCCAAGTTTATGATTGGGTTTTTCTGAAAGTCTCACCTATGAAAGGGGTGACGAGATTAACTCAGTACTACATATGTAGGCACTTACAAGATCTTGAAAATGATTGTCAAGGTGGCATATGAGTTAGAGTTGCCAGCAAAATTAGCAGCAGTGCATCCGGTCTTCCACATCTCACTCTGGAAGAAGTGCATGGGTGACCTAGCCTCTATAGTGGCGGTGAAAGATAGACTTTCTTATGAGGATGTACCAGTTGAGATTCTTGACCGTCAGGTTAGAAGTTTGAGAAACAAAGAAGTCGCTTCAGTCAAGGTTCTGTGGAGGAGTCAGTCCGTAGAGGGAGCTACTTGTTAGGCAGAAGCAGCCATGAAAGCCAAGTATTCTTACCTTTTTCCTTCCAATTCCACTCCAGCTTGAGGTAATACTTCCTCTTCAGTTTTATAGTCATTCATGCGTAAATTATGTTTTAGAATCATGTTCCCTCAGTTTGTACTTTCATTTATGGCGTAATTGCATGTACTCAGAACTCAGTTCTCGGTATTTAATAGTGGGGTTTGCATCTCTCTACCTCTATTTCATCTAGTTTAGTCTTCATTCGAGGACGAATGTTCCCAAGGGGGAGATAATGTAACACCTTGCAGACAAAAAAGACCAAAAATTAGTTTTTCAGAAAAATGTGCAGGTGCTACCAACGGTGGCATCGACGGACCGTAGCCTGAACCACGGTCCGTCCTGCACAACAGCCGATGGGATCAGAAAATCCCAAAAACTTCAGCCTAGAAATATTGGTTAAGTCTTGGACGACGGACAAACTTACGGTCCGTAGGTTAGACGACGGTCCGTAGTCCATGACCATCGATCAAGACTCCCTTCAACCACTCTATAACAAGAGCTATGGGTGACCAGCATCGTTTTTAGGTGGACCTACGGTCCTTAGGTGAAAAATTTGCAGTCAGTTAAGGTTAAATGCAGTTGGCTCAACTTAAAATGATCATAACTCTTAGAAAAAAATGAATTAGGTCTCCCATGACCTACCCACAGATTGATAATTAATTATCTTTCCATATCCACCATCCTTGATAAAATCAGACCTCTGAGTAAAAATTTATGCCCATTTTAGTAAAGGTCTGTCGAACATGCCCTCACGACAGACCCAACGACTGGGCGTCATGTGCACGATGGACCATCAGTCCTGCCCGTCGTGAGGCCCGACAGCGACCTTCCCTGGGGTCTTTTTCACCTTTCCACTCCGTTTAAACCCTAAGTTACGTCATTTTGACCTAAATCATCAGATTTTAGTCAGTTTAAGCCTAAAAACATAATTAAAACATATCCAAGTCAAATCATGAAATCAAAACATAGAAAACTAGAAGCAAGCGAGGAGAAAAAATCTGAAGAACCGTAGTTCAAGAACGCCTGAAGCTCCAATAGTTCCTGCCCCGAAATTTAAGTATTTTTCCATGGATATCATCACTAGGTATTTGGGATTTCACTAGTGGTTTCCTTTCACTCATTGGGTCCTTAGTTTCAGTCAGTTCTTGATTCTCTTATCATAATTAAACCTAGGATTTCTAGAAATTTGATATAACTTCATGATTTTATTAGATATATGTTCCAAATCAAATTACCATGTTATTACTCAGATTATCTCATGAATTTCAGAACCCTAGCTTTGTATTTCGTTAGTTCTTGAATTACACATGCTAGGTCATATATTTCAAACACTTCAGATATACATGTCTCAGTTATAAATGCATCATTACCATATTAATTGTTGCATTCTCAGTTTTCATGTTAAGTTTTGAGCAATCCAGTATTTACAGAAATTCAGATATATTCAGTTAATCTACAGAATTTACTGGGAGTAGCATCATACCGAGTTAGACTAGGCTTTACCGTACCCAATAGTCCCAAAACTAATAGCCAAGTAGGTTGTAAGTCCCCTCTGTGGACAATTAGTTTAGGGATCACGCTAGCATGCCTTTATACCTTTGGCATGGTATATTGGGTCCTCTCAATGGGGCGTATACATCGGACTCCACATTTAGCTCATGTGGTTTTATTATCGGTTATTAGTAGCTCCCATAGCTCAGTCAGACTCTCTGCATTGACCATTTATCAGTATATTTAGTATTCAGTTTCAGCATGTTATAAATTGGTCATTGCATCCCGTTAGCTCAGAATTCAGTTTAACATGTAGGATGATTTTACTTGCTTTTTTACTTGTTTAGTTATGTTTTATTTCAGCTTTATTCTATCCTACATGCTTAGAACTTTTCAAGTACTGACGAATATGTGCGCTACATCTTATCGTTATGTAGGTTAAGATTCTCAGCATCCAGATCACACATAGATCGATTTCCCGATCTCTAGTTCAGCAGATTCAGTCATGAGTCCTCATTCTCCGAGGACAACAGTATGAATTTCATTTAATTCTTTACACATTTAGTGCTAGTTTTTGCTAGATTTAGCTGGGGATTGTCCATGTATTTCTATTCCAGTTTAGAGGCTTATTTCAGACATAGTTAGATTCAGCTTAGTATTGAATTAATATTTCTTTTGTATTAAACACATTGTTCAAGTATCTCAATTATAGAATATGGGTATTCCCCATCTTTTCATTTTAAGTAAGATTTACCTTCCGCAAAAATTTATTATCTTTAGTATGCTCATGATCATGCCAGCAGGGTTAGCTTGGGATCACTTGTGGTCCTAGGTTCCGTGTCCGCGTCTCGGGGGTAGCTCGAGGTGTGACAAGTGAGTCCCTTAAGTCTTGATGAATACTATGTGTAAGTCCTCAAAACGACTCAAATGATGAATTTTGTCTTATAGTTTAAATGAAGATATAAATGAGTATCTTACATGGGTAATATTAAATTTCATGTTATGTAAAGTGTAAAGGTTCTTTTCAATGGTAACTTTGAGTAACACCTAGGTGTAATATGAATGTGGATAATATTTTTTGAATTTTACCCTATTGTCTAACTATGCTCCGTCTTTGGTGTCTAACCTTATTAATGAAATGAGTAGGTTTGTGAATGGTGTATCCGACCTTGTGAAGGAAGAGTGTCATACGACAATTCTCCATGATTACATGAACATTTCTAGACTTATGGTGTATGCTCAGTCCACTAGGGAGTCCAAGCTTAAGAAGATGACTAGACATTTGAAGAGGGATGTATCCGATGAGAAATGTATGTTAAGTAAGGTCTCATCTCAAGTAGAAGATGTCTTGTACTTAACAAGAAAAGAACATGTACCAATACTAGTAAACAAATTACTAGTAGGAATTATATGGCCAGTCCAAGATATGAGTGTAAGCAATTTACTACATTATAGTAACACAAGTCAACACATACAACTACAATCACTTTTGAATCCCTAAGGGTTCCTTATTGTATAGGCTACAAGAAAACTTTCACCACACCCAGACATTTAACCCCACTCATTATCAGATGGTCCTAGAAAGAATCTAGTCGAGATTCCTTCCGAGGTTGACCCAGCCTAAAAACTTTGAGACACTATCTGAAAAGATTTCAACCCAAATTCTTTCACCATTGAACTATTCATAATGATCAGGATGGATCATTTCATTGTTATTTAGGCCTAAGTCATATGCAGCCCCTCAAAGTTGTCCGCATATTTCACTTAGACACCTCAACTATACGATGTTCCTATTGAACAACTCAATGGTTAAAAAGTCATGCCCATTGAACACAAAATGCTGACATGTTAAAAAACGTGTGGTTTACTCTCTTTAAGCGGTAAAGGTACAAAAATAATTTTTTTTCTCTAACTTTTACACCTAAATTAATATTTTTTAAAAAGAATTTAAAAAAAAAAGAAGAGAAAGAGTTGTCTTCTTCCCCTACAACTATGCACAACCCACCCCTATATTTCCTTTACCTGCAACAACCCACCCCTATATTTCCGTTACCTGCAACTATGCACAACCCAGCCCATGCCCTACACCTCTCTTTCTCTCACAATTTATGGTTCTTCTCTTGCTTTTTTACTTTTTTTTAGATCTACGTCTCAAATATTGATTCAGCGAATTATTTGTTACCAAAAAAATGTTAGAATTATAATTATTTCACGACCAAAGCTACGAAGATAATGCACTAGTTATGTCAGTGAAAGAGATAAAATTGAATGAAAGAGAAGGAAGAGGCATGGCGCTGATTTGCTGGCGTCGTAATTGTCGTCGGTGGCGGTGAAGACAATGGGTCGGGCGGGGTTAAATAAAACAATAAAAACAAAATAAGTTTTATATTTATAAAATTATTTTTGAATTATTTAAATAGATCCTTTTAAAAAAATTTAACTCAATCCATGTGTCATCATTTTATTGGTGGGTAGTTTTTTCAAATAATTCTTTTCAATTTTTTTTAGTTAGTAAATAGAACAAAATAGTTGTATTTTAGAATATCATTTTTGAAATAAATTTTTGGATTTAAATGTCACATGTCATCATTTAATTCACCAATTTGCCATGTCACTGCCATGTCATAGCGAGTGCACTACACACAACTCATATATTTGGCTGATTGTCAAAAAATGTCAAATATGTATCAATTTTAAGGGGTATAGATGTTCAATAGGTACTAGCCCTAGTTGAGGTGTCTAAATGAATTATGCGGACAACTTTAAGGGGCTACAGATGACTTAAGCCTTGTTATTTAACTCAAATAAGGCGGGACAACAAAGTAGGTTAGGTTATACGATAAATGGTAGAGTTCATCGACACTCAGACTTTCTAACTTTAATTTTTCATTCATGTTCCTTTTACATTCAACGACACCAATGACCATCGCCGAATCACTTTGATGATATGCCGACTTTTTCCTTAAATTTTCAAACTGAGACGAACTTGAGGGTTTAAGAATTGTAACCTTCGGCGATGTACCGAGTCAACTTGGGTGATGCTCACTGTTGACTTTGCATATTTATTTATGTTTTTTGACTGCTTTTGATCTCTTTTGTATCCATGATTACAGTCTCATAACTGAAATAAAAATGCATTTGATCAGAATAAGTTATAAATAGACATTGAGAATAATACTTTTGGTATACTAGAAGCCTAAAATGAGCCCAAAATTCTCTACTCGTCAAAGATCTTCCATTTTTTTTAAAATACTTTTCATTTTTAATGATACTGATTTTTTATCTATGCGTTTTACTTCTCACTCCATTGCAATGTATCCCATAACTTTGTAAAAGTGTCATGTCTAAGTCATTTGTATAATGGTAAGAGTATATTTGATTGACTTTTGCAACAAGGGATATATTAAATATCAATCGTAAAATTGAGTCTTATGTCCGATCCTTTTCCCTTTAATTTTTAGTGTGAAAATATGAGAAATAAAAATTAAGAAATGTGAATGGAAAAAGAACAAAATAATTTAAGATTGTTCTTTTGAGTCTATATTGTAAGTCATTTTGTCTATATCTGCCAAAAAAAAGAGGGGAGGGGGGGGGGGGGTGTAGTGGAGGAATCTATGATAAATTTCATAAGAAGATGCGTAAAAGTAACTCTTAACTTTTGGAAATAATTTAATATACCTCTTAACTTGACGAACGGATCAAATATACCTATATGAATTCTATTTTTTTTAATAATATATCGAAACATAAAATAAATTTAATTAATTTCTTCACTCCCGTTAGACAAATATGTTATAATTGAGCTATTTATGTAGTAATAGGAGTGTATATGAGTCACTTTTGTAAATGATATATCAATTCTAAATTTTGAATTTGAGAGGTATACCATGCCATTTTTCCTTAATTATTTAGGGGTCAAGTCTTGTCTATCCTCTTTTAATCGAGTTTGGTAGATATTAGATTAAATATTTAAAAAAATGGTTTTAAAAAATGTGATTTTACTATTAGAAATATAATTATGTGATTTGATGGAAAATATTATTCTCAAATGTCCATTTAAGGAAATAACTTGCAATTTAAATAGAAAATGTATAAATGACATAGCATATCTACTAATATCAAACCAAATCTTTTATGAGAGAAAACAAGACACATTCCATTTCCTATCTTTTCTTCACTCTTCACACTTTGGGTCTGTTTGAAAGAATTGAATTAATTACACAGAACCTAGTAATGACACCGACTTGCTTATTTGCCATAGTGTAATTAAAAAATAATTACACATACGTTGTTTGGATGTACAAATGCAATCATAAATTTATATTAAGTTTTTAAATTAAAATTAATTATTTATATTTTAGATTAGAAAAATAAGAAACTTAAAGAATATTTAAAAATATGGATAATTTTTTTTTATAATTAAGGTATTTCAATTGGATTAATCATAAAAACTAATAGTGCAAAATTTCTACGAACATCTTGAAATGCATGTTGGACAAAAAGATTAATATTATGTCATAGAATATTAAAATATCGGGAAAATACCCAAGTACCCCCTCAACCTATGCCCGAAATCCCAGAGACACACTTATACTATACTAAGGTCCTATTACCCCCCTGAACTTATTTTATATGTAATTTTCTACCCCTTTTTAGCCTACGTGGCACTAGTTCAAAAAGAAAAGTCAATCATCGTTGGGCCCACAAGATAGTGCCACGTAAGCTAAAAAGGGGTAAAATATTATTAATAAAATAAGTTCAGGGGGGTAATAGGACCTTAGTATAGTATAAGTGTTTCTCTGAGATTTCGGACATAGGTTGAGGGGATACTTGGGTATTATGACAAAAAGATAATTTATCAAGTCTATAAAAAAACTAATAACTTGAAATGTGAAGTTTTAAACCAATACTAATAAAACAAATTAAACTAAAAATATAACATAAGTTCTAAACTCAAAACAAAAATTTAATATATAGTTTTATGTTAAATTTCTACATAACATTCAGAAATATGATTGAAAAGAATGGGAAAACATAAGTCTATAATATTATTCAGTACTGAATTCTACTTTAATTTTAAATTATTAGAAAAATTATGCTAATGAAAAAAATAAATATGGTATAAAAAATAGAGAATGCAAAAAAAATTGCATAGAATCACATGAAGTAAAGGTTGAATGAGAAAAAAATAAAATATAAATAATATATAATAAAAAAGAAACTTTTAGAAAATTTTAGAATAATGAAAAATAAAAAAATTTATAATAATATCAATAGAAAATAAATTTAAATGAAAAAATAAAAATAAAAAGAAGAATAAAATAGCAATCAGCTTGTAATTACACCATGTAATTACCAACAATTTACAGCTCCTGACCAAGTAATAGGTCGAATAATGTAACTACATCCAATTACACCACATTCAATTATCAGGATGTCTTTCCAAACAAACCCTTAGTATCCTTAAGAGGCCCCCACCCCACACCCACACCCACTTTTTTTTTTATATCAGATTCTATGTATCTTTTACATGTACAATCAACTTGTTTTCTACTATATAAATAGACCACTTATATATATTTTTCTCTATCACTACTCATCAATCAAAAGGTGCGTAAAAAAATTTCTCTCATATTTTCTTTTCTCTTTGTTCTATTTTAGCTGTTTCTTATATAAATGGATTGTGTACACAATAAATCAAATAGATTAACACTTGATGTTTTTGTCTTTCTTTTGTTATTTTAATTTATCAAACAGAAAATAATCAAAAAATATGACAAATTTTGGGGAAGAACCAGCGTGAAAATCATCAAATTCCCAAAAAAGATCGGAAAGGCATGGACTATACCATAGACATTCTATGGAACAAATTCAAATACTTGAAGCGTAAGATCAATTTTTTTAAAAAAAAAAACATTTTATCATTCAGATATATATGTTCAATTTTTTTGTTTGTCGACAGAGATGATGTTATTTTCCTGAATTGCATGAGTGATAAAAATAAATTTCATTAGTGATAGAATAATTTGGTTTTTTTATATGTGTTTTTTGTGAATTAATTGATATTTATTCATTTTAATTGATTTTCTTTTGTTTTTTTGTTCCCCACATGTCCGTTTTATTTATCAAAAGATTTGTACTTTTGATTTCACGTTTCCTGTTTTTTTTTATTGAGTTGCTAAAATTGTTTTGAAGTAATTTGTTTTGATGATTAATCTGTTATGTATATACATATTAATTAATGAGCAAGTTTATCCTTGATTATTCATTAATGACTTTATCATCAAAAGAGTTCATTTAATTTCAATTTCTTTCTTATTTTTGCACGTAAAAAGAACAATCTATTTCCCATTATGTTTGATACCCCTTTTGAGGCATGGCTGATTTAACTTTGTGTCGAGAAATCTCACTTTAGGGCCCAACTAACCTAGATCACATAAAAATCTCACTTTAGGGACCGACAAATCAAGATTTGCATTAAAAAGTGCCACTTTAGGACCTGCTTAGTTCAGATTTGCATCAGAAAGTTTCACTTTGGGGGAAAAACTTCTCCAAATGGATGGTGAAAGCTCTAGCTCCAGGACTCAACTCAAAGCTTCTAGTTAAGGATAAAAGTACTTACTACTCCTCAATCATTGGTGAGTATCTGGTACTTGATCTAGGGCCCGACAAATTCAAATTCAAGTGGGGAATCAAGTCCCATTTTAGGGCTAAGCGTTCCTTACCAAAGCTTTAGTTCCAATGATCGAACTTAACACCTGATTAATGATGGAGAAATACTTGTCAATCCACCATGATTTTTATGACATTTTTAGGTGTATTTTTTTTTATAAAAATGATCAATAATATTTTTTCTTCCTGAATTTTTTGAATGAATATTCTTAAAGATATGTCCACATCCATATGAGGATCAACAAAAACAATTGGGTAGGGAAGCAGGGCTTGATAATAAGCAGGTCAAGTTTTGGTTCCAAAACAGAAGGACTCAAATAAAGGTAATTTTGATTATTTAGTTCTTTTATATATTGTCAATTGTACTTAATTCAATGGATATTATTGTTGTTGTTGTAGTTGGTCGTGGTGGTATTGTTGTTGTTTAAACACAAAAATAAATTAATATTCTTTTTTATTAAAATTTTCAAAAATCTAGAAAAAATGATGATAAAAGTTGAATCAGTTTAATGGAAAGCAGTGAATCTATTGATAAATTGTTTGTGTAAATTTGTTTAAGTTGTTAGAATGTGTGAATAAGATAATTTCTTCCTTTTAATAATCAAGTTATATACTTCCACTATCACCCCCCTCCCCCGGCCGCGTACAGTCAATTCCATTATTGATGATTTCACTTTTCAATATCTATATAGTTTTCCTTAATCACTCATTTTGATATTCCATGTTGAATAGATCAATAGATTTGAAATTATGTTCTTTTCCTCATTAATATATGAATTTTATTAACGAAATTTCTTTTCATTTAAATTATTTTCATCATAAAACCTCCAACTCAATTGAGTTGTTGCTCAATAAAATCAATGATAGAATCATGTTAAATTATTTAAAGTACATGAACACCCTCGCAAATTCAATAATTAGCAAGGAATTACAAAATGGACAAAAAATTTAATCCCTACTAGGTTTTGAGAATTTAAAGTCAGAAAATTTTTGTTTTGCAACTCAGAACTAATGATTTTCCTTTTCAAGATTATTTGATGAATGAAGGAAATCTTGCAATAATAAATGGATAAATTGAATGAAGTCTAGGCTAGTCAAAATAATTTTCATGAATAAATGAGCGGATTAATAAATTATTTGGGTTGGGTTGGGTTGGGCATAAAATAGACCACAACCTAATTTTTCAACTTCTATCCAAAAATTACTTTTCTTAATATTTTTCTCGTTATTTGTTCAACTACAAAACAATGTAATTTCCTTTTTTAACATGACTATATTTATCACGTCTAAGCTAAGAGTATGGTCTTTGATGTAGAATTTCATAGAACTAGTGAAGTTTCTCAAGAAGAAAAGAATAACTTGTATCCAAGAGACCAAATGAGTAGGATAGAAGGCACGTGATATGGACACGTATAAGTTGTGGTACTTGGAAGGTGTGAGGATTAGAATAAAGTAGGCATATTAGCAGATGTTAGCTTAGGGAGGAAGTGATTGAGTAGGATCAACGATAGGATGGTGGCGATTAAGTTAGCCACTGGAGGGTCAACTTTGAACATTGTTAGTGCTTACGCTGCTCCGCAAATAGTCTTGGACGAGAGGACTAGATACTTTTTTGGGAGGATTTGGACGAGGTGGGAGGAGGCATTTCAAACACAAAGACGCTATTCATAGGAGGATATTTCAATGGTCATATCAAGTCTACTTCGATGGGGTGTAGTGATTAGTATGGAGGTTTCAGTTTTAGGGACAAGAATACGGAGGAGTCTCACTTATGGATTTTTCAAGAGCTTTGGGTTGGGGGTAGTCAATTTTGAGTTTCTAGATGGAGGAAGAGCACCTGGTAAGCTTTCATAGCACATTAGATAAAACCCAGATTGACTATTTGCTTCTTAGGAAGAAGGATAATGGTCTTTATAACGACTTTTGGTTATCCCGAGTGAGAAGAGGATCATGGGTAACAAACCGAGTATAAAATGGTGAAGCTTGAATATGTCCCATCCTCTGGATATGTTAGAGAAGTTTTTAGTTGTGGGAGCTTTGGGTAGTAGTAGTGATGCATATAATATGTGGTTCAGGACTTCTAGTTAAATTTGGGCAAATTGGTAAATTAAATATTCATGGATTAATTTTTTCACTTATAAAAATTCTTTAAAATATATATCTTATACGAGGAATAAAGTGTATGTGGTTTAAAATTAGAATGGAATTTTGAACTTTTAAGCAAAGATGGATGGAAAAAATATTTTTTAAGCATTATAAAAAGGTTAAGTAGCATTTTTGGTCCTTAAATTGTTATAATATTCTAATTTTGATACTAGTAATATCTTGCTCAATACATAAATCTTCAATTTATTGGAGTGTGGACTACTGATACCTGGTCTGTAAATATCAAAATTTAACAAAATTAGTAATTGAACAATTATTTAATTATCTATATGTTATATTAAGTTTGTATTGTTATTCCACATGTGATTAATTTTTGTTATATATATTTCATTAGACTCAAAACGAGAGATCCATTAACAATGCTCTTCGAAAAGAAAATGAAAGATTTCTTTGTAAAAATAAGGCAATGAAAGAGGTAATGAAGAATATTGTGTGCCGAAAATGTGATTGACTGCCCATTGGAATAGAAGAAAGGGAACGTAATTTAGAAAATATGAGAACGGAAAATCAATGGTTGACAGAACAGGTAAACCTTCTATTTATCCTATTTATTTTATTTTTAATGTTAATTTATCTATTTGTCTTGAAAAGAATTATTTATATATAACAAAAGACGAGGAAAACTCATGGTTTGAACTCGATGGATTAATTCGTAATTTAAGGAATTAGCACATAACTTATAATATAAAATGAAGGAGTCAGATCAATTATATTTATTGAACTGTTAGTTCGTGTTTATGTATATATACAAGTTTATGAACACGTGCTTCACACGATTGTCCCGTGCAATATTTTATAAATTGATTACGATGATTATAATTCAACGAAAACATGTGTTTAATGAGTATTAAAATGAAACAATCTCAGATAAATATTATGACAATATTTTTTTTATTATAGAAAACTAAATTAAAGAAGACTACTAGAGTGTAAATATAAAAAAAAAAACTAAACATGAAAGAAAAAATCAGCATACACATTGTTCTTTAAGACTTTAATCATAACAATATATACGTGAAAGAAGAATACAGAATCAGTACATAATTTACCGAGTTTTTGTCACCTTCTCTAATATCCAATCAAAATTCAAAAGTCTTCTCCATCAAGTCGAACAAAAGTATAAATCAAATAGAAAAGCATGAAGGTTATGACTTTCGAATATTAATAATGATAATTCAATAGGTAATTAAATATAATCTCTGTCAATTAGTTTAAACTTAAATCATATAAATATTGTTAAAACTTGTAGTGAGATACACACAAAAACTTGAAAAAAGCAAATATAAATTCAATTAGCAAAATATGAAATGAATACAAAAATCTATGTACAGATCAAACTTTATTATATGAAGGGAACTATATAATAATCATGTTGGCTTTGTTCGACTGTCTCTAGATCTGTATCATCCCTTATTGATTGTGTTTCATATAAAAACATTATCAGGGGAGGAGATACTAAAGGTAAAAAATAAACACGTACGTCAAGATCATAAATGTACAAGATTATATTATAACAAATTCACATAGTATTAGCGAATTCAAATAGGATCATAATTTATAGAAAGTGAGAATTTTTTTTATTCAAATAGTATTGGAGAAACTCAAATTGTGTCATATAATATGTAAGGAGAAACTGAGATAATTTTTATTCAAACTCAAATTATGTAAAATCTATTGTATATCTAACAAATAGAAATCCTCACTATATTGATAAAAGTAATGGAATACGGTTACAACCTTAAGATTCTGATTGCAATAATCAAACTACCAAATTATAATTGAATAACAAATTATTAAAGATAGAAGAAGAACGGAGATGATAAACTTTAGACTCTAGAAAAAGAGGAGACGAAAAACATTTTCTTCAATATGCATAATCCCTAAATCAGTGACCGTTGCACCTTTTGATGGAACCATTCTCACATCCACAACTCGACCCGTATACCAAATTAACCTGACCCTATTGCTTGTTCTAGGCCTAATAGCCCTTGTCAACCCAATAACTACTGGTGTGACCTTGGTATCCACATTAGGTTGAACTTAGTTCATAACGGTATATGTCCTCAAACATTGGTTTAAAGGAGTTGTCATTGGCTTGAAGCATGAAAGATCCGTAATTGAAATCCTTACCCTAAGTAAAGCTAACAAAAATCAAAACAAGATAAAGATTAATATAACATAACCACTCCAAAATACTTCATAATCATCAAGAACTTGCAAATTTGAAATAATCAATATTCTAACCTAAAGAAATGAATAAGTCTATAAAATATTTTAAGAAACTAAAATAAAATTACTTACGCTCTCTTTCAAACTTTAAACCTCGTATTACAAATGCACAATTGATGTGGTAATCTTGATGCCCCCAAAGCTATGAAAGAAAATATGACAAACATAAATATAATTAGATGTGATATACATATAAATAATGAAATCTAAAACTAAAATAATACGAATAGATCAAATAAAAGTATGGATTTTGCGATTAGCAATTCTCTAACTAACCTTTCATCCTAGGCTTCTTTCATATTATTCAATATTTGTATTTATAAATTTGAAAAAATCATCTTTATTCAATATAGGCAAATGAAGAGACAAGAGTTTTAAGAAACTAATTAAGAGGGTTTTAAAAACAGATACTTATTTTTTTATCTTCCGTTTTCTTTAATGTCTTATATTTCACATTTAATTGGATATTGTATTTAAATATTTTTTTGGACTTCTTAAAACAATGATTTAGTTCGGAAAGGTCTTAAAATAATATTAATGGTTGACTATGATAAATGATGTAATGTGACTGACTTTTCATATTTTTAAGTTTTTTTGTCATATTCAGCAAGTTTAGAGGTAACTAAAGTTTAATATCAAATAATGAGATGCTATATAATTTTTATTATGTATAGGGGTAAATCGGTAATCTAACTTTTCACTTTAGAGCTTCTCACTTATAATAATGATAATAATATATATATATACGCGCGCACACACACACACATATTAAGGTGGATGCAAATCATAAGCATCGAGTTCATTTGAATCTCGTATTTCTTACACGAGGCATAGATACATGTAAATAATTACTAAAATTTAAATAAATATTTTATCTGGATCCATAATTTTATCAAATAACAATTAATCGTTAGAATCCTACTACTAATGGTTGTGATGGTATGGATAAGATTCATCTATCCTTAACAAAGGGTTTTACGTTTGAGATATGGTGCAAGATGCTGATAGGAAGTGATTCTCTTTTTAATGCGATTTACAAGAGTATTTAATGTGTTAAATACCTAAAAAGGCCTATCTCATCGTGTTTAAATCTTGGATTTGTTTTGCCCCCGTGCTTATGAGTTGCACCCTCCCTCTACAAGAAGATTATCTTGATCTCACAATCAATTAACTGATTAAATGAATTTAAATTATGTACAATAATAGCAAATTATACACTTCTTATCCCTTTTAGATTCTAAAATCATGTTTAGTATAGATACATACCTATTATTGTAAGTAAATTAACTTAACAATTTATTTTTTCAGTATGAAAAAGTATTAAATCTCATCTCACGTGGTGTTGGAAGGCCTTTTGTGATGGATTCAAATTCGGAACCACAAAAATTGACTCTTAGATCATCTACAAATTCATCAGGTGAAAGTTTGTTTAACCAAGACATATGTGTCTCTCCCATTAGATATCCTCGTCTTCCTCAAGAAAACAATCATAATAGAAATAATGTTCATGCACATGCAATAATGTATCCATCACCACAAGGGCAAGAAAAAATTATGTTTGAGATTGTTGTTGCTTCTATGAATGAAATGGTTAAACTTTGGAAAATGAATGATCCATCTTGGGTAGATCCATCAAGTGTTAGGAGGTGTTTTATTCATTGTGAGATTTATGGAAGAAAATTTTCAAATCAATTTCTACCTTACCAAACATCAACGGGTCGAATTGGATCATCAAAGGATTGTGGAATATTTGTCAATGACTGGAATTGAGTTGATCCATAATTTTCTTGATCCAGTTAGTTTCATGGACACCCTCAGGTTATAAATTTTGAGTTTACAAGTGATATTATCTACTTTGAACCTAGGTTGATGTATGGGTTTAGACTAACCACTTTTGATGTGGAAACATACCATGCCAATATCATGGATTTCGAATTTGAGAAAGTGAGAGACCTAAGATACTGTCATGATTTTTTAAAATCTAACACATTGTCATGAATTTCAAAAACTGTCTATTTCTCAATAGGCTTATACCATTTTATTTTTAATTTTTTTCCCATACAATATTGATTAAGATGAGTTTATATAGAGAGATGTACATGGACAATGAGTACTTATTTTTAGACATAGTTGTCATTCTTATTGTTTAATAATTAATCATATGCTTTAAAATGATTTATTTTTATACGTAGGTCAAATGGATGAACTTGTTAACTACTATAGTCGCAAAAGCAAAGACTATTGAAGTTCTTGATTCTGGTACTTGGGAAGGCTCTATACAATTGGTAAAATATTAATCCATCTTTTAGATTTTGTTCCTGTAGAAATTAAATGAATATTAAAATTTACTCATAAAATAATCAATATTTTTTTGGTTCTTGGTCACAGATGTATGAAAAGTTGCATATTTTATCTCCTCTAGTTGAAGCTAGAGAATTTTTCTTCATACGTTGTTGTAGACAACTTGATGCAACAACATGGATCATGGTGGATATTTCATATGATATATTCAATGAAATTCAGAGTGGTATACCCTGTTATTCTTGGAAGTTCCCATCTGGTTGTGTAATTCAAGATGTGGGTAATGGCCAAAGTAAGGTAAGAATCATCTCCTCTATATACATATCATGATTTATATAAAAGAATAATTATGTGCATTAAGTACCCTCTATACACATGATCCATATTACTGGGGTCTATTATATGTAGTCTTATCCTGCATTTGTGCATGAATTTTTTTTATAACAAGGATTTTTATTTATAACGAAAAAAAGACCATTACATACAAACACATGTAACTGCTTCCCTTTCTAACCATCTAACTTCCTACTCATACCGAAAACAAATCAAGAAACTAATCTGTTACAAAGGAAATGCTACTCTAAGGACCTTGTCAACACATTGTCTTCTTCGATAGAATCTAATCTTGTTTCTTTCTCTCCAAATGATATATACAATCAGCACAAAAATACAAGTCTGGTATAGTCGTGAATACTTCTTTGGATTCCCATGCAGTTGCACATTCTTCACCATAATGTCTTTTTCAATTGGCAATTAAAATAAAGATGTTCAAAGGTTTCCATTGTGTTACTACAGAACACACATTCACATGACTTTTGAATACCAAAATTTTCAAAGTCTTTCAAAAGTTTCTAATCTTTTCTGCACAACTACCCACAAGATGAATTTGAATTTTGGATGTACTCCTCGTTCCATAGTTGCTATTCCATTCTATTCTTGGAAAAGTAGGCATGATATAGTTATTCATCATCTTGGTAGAAAATTTCCCACCTTTCCGTGCCTTTGCAAAGTCCATCATCATCTCACCCTGTCAAGCTTGCTTTGGTATTATCATATCATATGTACTCAAAATCTTTCGCACAATTCATGAAACAACAATAGGTAAAGTGACAATTTCAATCCCCATATTCTTTATGAAATATGTATGCACCCATTCGATCCATAACAATCTTTCTTTCTAGCTATATTTTACAATTGTTTGAGTATTGCCTCCTTATTCTACAAGTCAAACGGGTAACATACATATCACTATTTATATGTAGCTTATTTTTCAAAGGGTATGTTACATAGGTAAATATTTACTCGTACTAATGCCTATTTCATGATGCCTATTGTTCTTAATAATATATAAGAATCAAACTATCTTTATTATCAATTTATCCAATTTTTGATCTTCATATTATGTTGTTAATTTATTCTCCAAAATGATCGGCTTTGGGACGTGCATGGGAGGATGTTTAAATGTCCCCATATTGGTTTATAAAATGTTCTTTCTGTCTATGTATAACCAAGGGAAATCCCCACAACCCGATAGGTTATATTTTAGAATTGAGTTAGATTCAATAGTCAACCTTTTAACATGCTATCAGAGTTGCTAGTTCCTTTTACAATGTTGAACGCCAGCCTATACATTGTTGTTCATGTCCCATATCATTGAATCTAAACGAGCAAGGATTATTCTTTCTCCTCATATGGTCCTGATCAATTTTTGTCTTAGGACATCCGTTGCTAAGAAACACAAATTTCCAACACGCTTTCCTCATTATTTTCCAACAAGTTAATTATTTTTATTTTGGTTTTTTGATTATTTTTACTCTGCAGCTTTCATGGGTGGATTATGTTTAAGTACATGTAAAATATCAGGTTAATCGTATCTTTACAGATTTGTTGTGTTGTCGTGAAGCATACGGAGCTAAAAGATGGATTGTTACACTTCAAAGGATGTGTGAGAGATATAATTTTTCAATGGGTTCAACATACCCTACTAGGCATGATTTCAAAGGAGGTTTTATTTTATATTCCCTTTATTTCTTTACTACCTTTTTGAATTTTAATTTATAAGGTGAGAAAAGAATCAATTGTAAATTCTTCAGCACTTCAAGGCATCATTAATTAAAAATTAAAAATCTTGAAGGGGTCCAATTCATCCCTTTTCTTTGTTTATATGTTTGAAATATGACCTTTTAAAACTTTTTTGATCTTCTAGGTATATATATAATATGTATATTAACCATGTTTGACCAGTGAATTTTTTTGTTTTAATGGGCAAGGAAAATGATCACTCTATTTTATTCGGAAGTCATTTTTCTTTACAATTTTCTCGATTTTTTATTTGAAACATCTCCTTTATAAAATTTTCATATTTCTTTTAGGGGTGTGTTTGGTATGATTTAAAAGTTTTTAAAAATTATTTATCTTTTGATGTTTATTGATTGGCCAAACTAGAGAAAATATTTTCCAACCAAAGGAGCAAGAAAAATTACCATTTCTCTCATTTTCGTGGAAAGTCATTTTTCTGTACAATTATCTCAACTTTGAAGATTATATCAATGTTTTAACGACACTGAAATATTATTATCACCTTTAACATGTACAAATATCATCTAAATACTTTCTGATCTGTTAATATTTTTTTATCAATATTTAATAGAATTTATTTTTCTAGAAAATATATTTATTACTTTTGAAACAAAAGCTGTAAATAGAAAAAGATTTCCTAAAGTAAATTATTTCCAAAAACAAAAACACACCCCTATCTTGTTTCCTTATTAGTTTTGTTATAATTACTTTCTTAATATTTTGATTTTTCTACTTTAGTATTTACACGTTGTCTCCTTTATATCCTTATCTATTTTCTTTTCATATAATTGAATATACTTGAATGAGGATTTACCAAAAACAACTCCTCTACCTTCCCAAGATATGGCACTCTTTGCAGATGTCACTAGTGGAATTATAATATATATATATATATATATATATATATATATATATATATATATATATATATATATATATATATATATATATATATATATATATATATATATATATATATATATATATATATATATCTTGTGTGTGTGTGTGTGTGTAATATGTAAATTTCAATTTACTTTCACTCTTTCATAATTTAGAAGGGCTGAAAAATATGATACGAGTATCTCAAAGGATGGTGAAGAGTTTTTTTGAAATTTTAAGCATGACAGATAACTCTGGAGATTTTTCAACTTCATCACAGTTAAACCGTGTAGATAGAATTTCAATAAGAAAAAATGAAGAAATTATCCAACCAAAAGGCTTTGTTGACATTGCCACTACTTCTCTATGGCTTCTTCTTTCATCCCAAGAAGGCTTCAATTTCTTCAAAGACGACAAGACAAGAAATCCGATATGTATCAAACCTCTTTATAGTAATGTCAATTGTTCATATTATTTTTTAGTGGTTATAGATAAATATTATTATAGAGAACAATAATATAACATGATATTAATATCATTTCTAAATAAAACTTTGATACTATATTGAATTAGCCGAGGGTATTTACAAAACAATCTCTCTTTCTTCGTGAGATAAGTGTAAGAATTGTGTGTATTCTACCCTCTACAGGCTCTACATTGTGAGATTACAAATAATATATTGTTAAAGCATATAATAGGTGAAATGTTGTTAAAGGGAATGATTGTCATAAAAAAGAATGATTGTATGTATCTTTCATTGATATTGAATTTTAATGCAATGAGCCAAACATCAAACAAAAGAAGTAATTTTACATTTTCAATCCTTGCATAACTTGTTAACCAAATGAACCCTGAAAATACCCATATGAAAATTGACCTTTCTTCATTTCCCGTATAGATTTTTATGTAAAACTCTCAATTATTTCAAAAAATATCATGATTTTAAAATTATAATAGAATGAGTTAAGTGTGAAGAATTTTTTGAAATCACTAAGTTGAATTCTCGAATTTGATTGATTTGCTAATATTATCTTCCAAGTTTACAAGGCACTTCATATGTCAGCTCGGTTCGCTTTGATGTATTATAGGTTATGTTTATTGGTTTTTAAATGGGCTAAACAAAAAATCAAACCAATAAGATATTTTATTCAATTTGTCCTTAACTTAATAGTTTTATTTTCTGTTAACCAATAAGAAAATAATTATAAAATATATGACTTTTCTCTAGTAATTTGATGCGATAAGACAATAGTGTAGCTATACAAATACTCATAAAATAGAAGCAATAATAACTACCATAAAAATAATTATACAAGTGTGTCACAAAGAAAAATAAAGAGGGATAAGCTTTTTATTTTAGGTTTGGACGTTTTATATAATGTGAAATTATGAACTCAAAGTCACTACGAAATGTGAATGCAAGGCTAAAGGGAAAAAAACAATAAGTAGTGTATTAAGAGTAATATTTAATATTTACGTATGGTAAAATTGTAAATTACTTTAGTCTTAGTGAGTTATCAGTTTATCCAATAACTCAATATTAAAAAACCCGATAATTCTTCATATATATATATATATATATATATGTATATATATATATATATATATATATATATATATATATATATATATATATATATATATATATATATATATATATATATATATATATATATATATATATATATATATATATATATATATACCTTTAGTGTCAGTTCTTTATATTGTTAGAAATCCCTTGGAAAGATCTTTCCAACGGTACCGAGTTTTCTCTATGTCAATGTCGTATGAGGGAGATATACCAATAAGAAGTTCGGTTGTTTGATTGAGAAACGTCCAATACGGATTTTAATAATGGGAAAGTAGTCTTTTCACCCTACTATTTCCTAATTCGATCGAATGGTTTATGAGAGGGAAAAACTAAGCCTTAAGTCAGTTTTCGAAACGTTGGAATATTCTTAGGGCTTGGGAGGAAAGAGAAGAGGAGAACAAGAGGAGAGGAAGATCAAGAATTCTTAAAAAACTCTAAGGTATCGCAAGTGGAATTTGTCGAGGTGATTCCTATCGAGGTAAAGTGTGATCTTTCTGTTTTGGATTTGTTCACCCACACACTAACATTTTTAATTCATAGAGTTTTGAATATATTGAATGATGAATATTGAAGTTCTTGATGAACAATTGTTGAATTTTTGTTGATCGAGTTGTAGCATTCTGTTAGTTGATTTTATTCGTGTTTCTGGGTTGTTTTCGGGTCGAATCTATTGACTTTTGAGGTTATTAGTAATCCTAAGTGATTGGGGTGACATCCATGGAAGTTTAGAAGGTTTAGATATAGAAAACAGAGAAGAAAAGTTGGAATTCCCGTCTGACAGACCCTAGGACGTCCGCCTGCCAGAGCCTCTCTAGGAATGCTCTGTCTGACAGGACTTGGTGCACCGCGCTATAAAGAGTCTATCCGTCAAGATCTGGTGCTCCGCACCTCTCAAGCGCCAAGGTCACCTTGAGACCCCATTCTTTCCCTATCTTTTTGTACCTATTCCTAAGTGATGTACCCACATTCCTTAGTTGATTCCAACACTACAAGGTAAATCTAAACATCATGAAATCATCCATAAACATGATATTATGATCGTTGAATTCATAATTCAATTCAAGGAAAGTTAAGATCAAGTCAAAGGAGTTAGTAGTCAAGTCTAAAAGTTAAGAACAAGTCACTCTGAGTTCCTAAAGTTTCCAAGAGTCTTTAACTAAAAATTTTCATTGTTTTAAGACTCAAGTTACAAGTTAAGCAAGAGTAAAGAGTTTAGTTCATTCTCAAAAAGTTATAAGGTGACTAAGTAATCCTTAGAGTTACAAACGTTTGTACATTTAAACAAGTAAAGAGCTATCAGGCTTGTTTTCAGCCACAAGTAATAACTTTATAAAATGATGTAAGTAGGGAAACTAGGATATCCAAGAAAGATTTAAAGCTATATTTTTGCACTAATCTAAACCCACATAATTGGTATGTCTTGAAAACATAAAATCTAGTATATTTCTTGGAGTAGTATTGAGCACCGATGTAGGATGCGAGTACATATTAACTAAAATCTTCATGAAAACCATGTATCCATCATGAGCCGAAGAGGGTCATACTTATTAGATGAAACTTTTCATAGTATAGTAGTGAATCCATTAGGCAGTTCAGTTCCTATACTTTCGTAAAGATAGGATGGCGAAGCATCGTGGGTCGAGTAACATTATATCATCACTATATCTCTATAATGATGGTTTTCGGTCAGAAAATATCCCACAAAAGTTATTGTATTTTTATGTACATCAGATAATTCTATTTTTACATACATCTCAGAGATTATTTGTATCCTTGAGTACATTCAGAGTTTTCAACATGTTTTTGGTTAGATTTATTTATATTGGATTATATTGAAATTAGTAGTTATTCATGAGTTGGAAAGAGTCAAGGTAAGTGTCTCTTCTTACTCCTTTTCCAGCTTAATTATTGTTTTAGCATTCCAACTCATACTCGTACATTCAATGTACTAATACCAGTTGTCTTGCATCGTTCTATGATGCAGACACAGGTAATTAGGATCAACATTTGTCTTGTCGTTGGTCAAGTGAGCAACTCAGTGTCATTGGTGAGACTCCTTGCATCCGGACGATTCTTTTATTGTTTTCAGACATTTTTAGTTATTGAATGTTGTGGGGTTTGTCCCAACTCTCATCTTGGTATATTAAGAGTCTTGATTGCTGGGAAGTGTTAGATTCTGGGTCTTTTCAGTTCATTTGTAAACGATGAGACTTAAGAGTCGTTTTGTCCAGAATATTACAATTTAAGTATTTCCATTGAAAATGTTCTTTACTAGTCATATTGAGTTGAGTTAAATCTTCCGCTGAGTTGAGTAAGCTAGTCCAATGGTGCTATAGGGAAGAAATTGTCATTGGATGTTGACCACGTCCAAGGTGTAGTCTCGGGGCTAGACAAACTTTGTATCAGAGTACAGAGTTAGAGAGTCATAGGGATTCAATAAAGCAGTGTTTGTAGAGTCTAAGTCATCAGTGTGAAGTGCGCAACATCTATGATTTAGAGGATACAACATTTAGGAATTTTTCACTCTTTTAATGTTCCTTTTTGAGCGTTAGAGTTTATCCCTAAAAGTCTCTCTCTAATTCGTGCTTGCGCATTTTTCAGATAACTATGCCTCCACGAATAGAAGCAAGAGTTCGTCTAGCTAGGCGGAATGTTAAACCTCAGTAACACGAGTTTCTCAATACTCCTATAATGCAACCTAAAGGGGAGGTTAACAATGCTGAATTTCGTGCTATCTGGATGATGAGTCAAGTTGTGACCAACCAAGTCGGGCAAAAAAAGAGGATCTCATCAATAAAGGACGACACTTCGAGGATTCGAAAATTCTTGAGGATGTATCCCACAAGCTTCACTGGTTAGAGCACTACGGAGGATCCAAAAATTTATGTGGAAGAGTTAAAGAAGCTATTCAATGTGATACATGTGATTGATGTTGAGAGAAGTTGAATTAGCCGCCTATCAACTCAAGAATGTGTCTAGGACAAGATTCGATCATTAGAAGGAGGACAGAGATGAGGATACACAACATCCGAGTTGGGCTTGCTTTGAAAAAGCTTTCTTGGGGAATTTCTTTCCTTGGGAATTAAACGAAGCAAAGGTACGTGAGTTCCGTACTCTGAAACATGACTCCTTGACTGTTCATACATATGGGTTGAAGTTCACCCAACTGTCTCACTATGTTCCTTAGATGGTTAAAGATATGAGAAGCCGAATGAGCTTGTTTCTTATTGGCTTGGATTGGGCATCAAACAAAGAAGATAGAGCTGTCATGCAGATTGGGGACATGGACATTTCAAGGTTCATGGTCTATGTGCTGCATGTAGAGGAAGAGAATCTTAGGGATAAAGAGGAGTTCAAGAGCAAGAGAGCTAAGACAGGGAATGAGTCCGGGCAGCAGAAGAATGATGCCAACCGGTCATCCCTCCAACACAAATTAAAGGGTCGTACTCTATCATTTGCTAGTGCACCTACACCTAAGAACAAGGGTGAGCACTATGGGAAGAATTCCATAGTTAAACATGCCTACTCACAACATTTTGTGGCACTGAGAGGTAGTAAGCCTCTTGTTTGCGCCATGTGTGTTAGAAATCACCCCGGTTTTTGTCGTGAAGTCTTTGTGAGTTGTTAAAAGTGCGGTCAGACAAGAATTTTATGATAGATTGTCCAAGGAACAAGAAAGGCAGTTGTAATGGGGGCAATAGAACCCAGTCTTCATCAGATGCTCCAGTAGGCAAGGTTTCCCCTATGGGAGCTACTTCTGGTGCTGGCGGAGGAAAATCTTAAGGAAAGGAAGTTAGATTCAAAGGATAGTATCTATCACTTAGTTCGAGTTAATGACTCAAGTGTGCTGAGGTTCCTTCCCTTCAGTCAGTTCTTATAATAAAAGAGTTTCCAGATGCTTTCCTGATGATCTACTCGGAGTTCTTCCTAAGAGAGAAAAAGGCTTCGTTATAGACATCATTCTAGATACACGTCCTATCTCTATTCTTCCATATACATTAGCACCAGTAAAGTAAAAAGAGCTCAAAGAACAATTGAAAGATATGTTAGACAAGGGCTTTAATCGACCAAGTGTCTCACCTTGGGGAACTCCTGTCTTGTTTGTAAGAAATAAGAATGGTTCCTTTAGGATGTGTATAGACTACCGTTATATAAATAAGGTGACCATCAAGAATAAATATCCTCTCCCAAGGATAGATGATCTTATCAACCAGCTTCAGGGTGCTTCCTGCTTCTCTAAAATTGATCTTAGATCAGGTTACTATCAGCAGGAAATTAGGGAATGTGACATTCCGAATACAACTTTTCAAACCAAATACGGACATTATGAGTTTTTTATTATGTACATTCATTTAACAAATACACCTGCAACATTCATGGATCTTATCAACAGAGTCTTCAATCCTTATTTAGATATGTTTGTCATAATCTTTATTTACCACATACTGATTTATTCAAGGAATGAAGAAGATCATGCTAGTGACCTAATGATAGTTCTTTCAGATTTTGAGAGATAACGAGTAATATGCCAAGTTATCCACGTGTGATTTTTGGCTTAAGTCTATGGAATCCACGGGATACATAGTTTTCGGTGATGGGATTAGAGTTGATACCCAAAAGATAGAAGCGTTTCAGAGTTTTCCAAGACCCAAATTTCCAACAACTATACGGAGTTTCTTGGGTTTGGCTGCCTGCTATAGGAGATTTGTTGAGGGGTTGTCGTATCTCGTCTCCTTTGACCAAGATGACTCATAAGACAGCCAATTTTTAATGGTCTAAAGCCCGTGAGAAAAGCTTAAAAGAGTTGAATAAGAGGTTGACTACTGCTCTGATTTTGAACTTACCGGAGGGTACTAAAGGTTTTGTGGATGTCCTGTGATGCATCAAGAGTTGGTTTGAGTTGTGTGTTAATGCACAATGGCAAGGTTATCGATTATGCCTCTAGACACTTGAAAGTTCATTAGAAGAATTATCCAACTCATGACTTAGAATTGGTTGCATTAGTTTTTTATTTAAACATATGGCGTCACTACTTGTATGGTGTTCATGTTGGCATATTCACTGATAACAAGACCCTCCAATATGTGTTCACTCAGAAGGAGCTAAATATTTTATAGAGGAGGTGGTTAGAACTACGCAAGGATTATGACATGGGTATTCTTTACTGCCCAGGTAAGGCTAATGTTGTTGCTGATACCTTAAACAGGTTATTCATGGGGAGTACCACCCATGTTGAAGAAGAAAAGAGGGAGTTAGCGAAAGACGTGCAAAAGTCAAACTTATGGATTGAACAGAAGGAAGAATTGTGGTGACCAATGAGGCTGATTCATCATTAGTGTCACAGGTGAAAGAAAAGCAAGACGACGATCCGAGTTTGCTTGACTTGAAGGAAAATGTTCATAAGCAAAGAGTATTAGCTTTTGATAAAGGGGGAGATAGTGTGCTAAAGTATCAAGGTAGGTTATGTGTACCTAGGGTTGATGGAATTAAAGAGAGGATTATGGAGGAAGCTCATAGATCCACATATTCAGTTCATCCTTGTTCGAAGAAGATGTATCGCGATTTGAGAGAGGTTTATTTGTAGAAATGTATTAAGAAGGATATTACTCATTTTGTTGCCAAGTGCCCGAATTGTCAGCGAGTGAAATTAGAACACCAAAGGCCTAGAGGTTTGGCTCAGACTATAGAACTCCTCGAATGAATGTGGGAGATTATTAATATGGACTTCATCACATGCTTGCCAAAGTCTCACACGCACCATGATTTTATTTGGGTGATTGTCAATAGAACGATAAAGTCAGCCCATTTCTTGTCGGTAAGGACTACCTATTTGGCCAGGCATTATGCTAAGTTGTAAATTCAAGAAGTGGTGAGACTTCATGGAGTTTCAGTTTCCATTATTTTAGATAGAGATGCACAATTTAATACACAATTCTTGAAATCTTTAATGAAAGGTTTGGGTTCAAAGGTAAACTTAAGCGTTGATTTTCATCCTCAAGCAGATGGACAAGCAAAAAGTCCTATCAATAATTCAGAAGAAATTTTGATAGCTTTTGTTATTGACTTCAAAGGAAATTTTGATGTTCACCTACCACTCATTGAGTCGCTCACGACAATTGTTACCATTCGAGCATCCAAATATCTCTTGTGAAGCACTTTATGGGAGAAGATGCAGATCTCTAATTGGGTGGTTTGAATTTGGTGAAGCAGGGATGATAGAACAACACTAGTTCACCAAGAAATGGAGAAGGTTAAAGTGATTCAATAGTGTTGGAAATGGCATAATGTCGCTAAAAGTCCTGCACAGATGTTAGGAAAAGGCCGTTAGAGTTTGAGGTGGATGATTGTGTGTATATGAAAGTTCCACGAATGAAGGGTATTATGAGGTTCAGTAAGAAGGAGAAACTTAATCCCCCGTAAATTGGTCCTTACGGAATCTCCAAAAGAATTGATGATGTAGCTTATAAGTTGGAGGTACCCTAAAAATTAACAGTGTTTCATTTGGTATTAAATATTTCTATTTTGAAGAAGTGTTTGGATGAACCTTCATTGATTGTACAACTGAGAATGTTGGGAGTAAGGATAGCTTATCCTATGTAGAAATTCCGATTCACATTTGACATCATCAAGTTTGCAGGTTGATAATTAAGGATGTTGAATCATTCAAGTTTATTTGGAGGAACCAATTTATTGAAGAAGAAACTTTGGAAGCTGAAGAGGATATGAATTTAAGATATTCACATCTCTTTGAATCCGGAGAATTCATATCAAGGTACTAAATTCTTTTCTAAACATTTTATAGGACTATGTATGTATGTTGTTAATTTCTTTTGTTTGTTGAGTGACGAAATAATATTAATACCCTTATCTTACTGAAAGAGTTCTCATTCAAGGAAGAATATAAAAAACCAAAAATAATCACTTTTTAAAATAATGGGATAAATTTTGAAATTTCCCAAGTTTTTTTAAAAAAAGCTTAAAGTGAGTTTTGGTCATTTTCAAAATGCCATAACTTCGAGCTCAAGAAGAGTTATGTTCTATTCTTTATATGATTTTAAAGCCCCTGGGAATATATTTCCAACGATGCTGAGTTTTCTCGATTTCCATGTCGTATTAGGGAGGTATACCTTTTGGAAGTTGGGCTGTTGGATTGAGGAAAGTCCGATCCAGATTTTAGTAAGGGTAAAGTAATCTATTCATCCTACTATTCCTAATTCATTTTAAGGGTTTATTCGGTGTAAAACTAAGCCTTAAGTAAGTTTCAGAAAATTTGAATACGATTAGGATATGGGAGACGAGAAGAGAAGAAGAAAATGAGAGGAAGATCAAGAATCCTTCAAGAACGCTAAGGTTTCACGAGTGCAATTCGTCGGGGGTGATCCCTATCGAGGTATGTGAGATCTTTTTGTATTGGATTCGTTCACCCACACACTAACATGTTTAATTCAACTATTTTTGAATATATTAAATACTGAATATTGATGTTCTTTATGATCACTTGTTGAATTCTTGTTGGTTGAGTTCTAGCATGCCTTTAGTTGATTTGATTTGTGTTTCCAGGTTGTTTTTGAGACAAATCTATTGGGTGTTGAGGTTATTTGTAATCATAAATGATTAGGGTGAGATCCTTCGAAGTTTAGAAGGCTTACAAATGAAAATGGAGAAGAAAAGTTGGAATTCCCGTCTCACAAACCTTGGGGTGCCACGCCTACTAGAGCCCCTCAAGGCAGACTCTGTCTGACAAGCCCTAGTGCGCCGCGCAAGCAAGAGTACCTGAGACTAGAGTGTGTCCGTCAAGATTTGGTGCTCTGCGCCTCCCAGATTGCCAAGGTCACTTGGAGACCCTATTCTTTTCCTATCTTTTTGTACTAGCTCCTAAGTGATGTGCCCATATTTCTTAGTTGATTACAACACTCTAAGGTACATCTATGTATCCTGAAATCATTCAGAAAAATGAGATCATGATACTTGAATTCATAAGTCAATTCAAGGAAAGTTAAGATCTAACTCGAAGGAGTTAGGAATCGAGTCTAAAAGTTAAGAAACAAGTCAAAGTGAGTTCCTAAAGTTTCCAAGAGTCTTTAACTAACATTTTTCTTTCTTTTAAGACTCAAGTGAAAAGTTAAACAAGAGTAAAGACTTGAGTTCACTCTGAAAAATTCATATGGTTACTAAGTAATCCTTAAGATTTACAAATGTTTTTACATTTAATCAAGGAAAGAGCCTTCAGACTAGCTTTCAGACAGAAGTAATAGCTTTATAAAATGAAGTAGGCAGGAAATCTAGAGATTTTAAAGATAAGTTTGAGCACTAATCTCAAACAAATGAATCATTATGTTTTAAAAACATAAGAGCTAATATAATTTTGGGAATAGTACTGAGTACCAATGTGGGGATGCGAGTTCATATTAACTCAAGTCGCCATGAAAATGATGCAGTCATCACGGGTAGAAGTGGGTCATACTTATTTGATAAACCCTTTTCAATGTTTTCTAGTGGATAAATTAGGCAATTAAAGTCCTATACTCTAGCAAGGTTAGGATGGCCAGGTAGCATGCGACGAGTACCACTATATCATTACTATAGATCTTATGTTATGATTGTCGGTTAGAGAACGAGTAACACTATATCATTACTATAGCTCTTATGTTATGATTGTCGGTTAGAGAATCTCCCACAAAAGTTATTATATTTTCATATGCATCAGATAATTATATTTTTACATACATGTCAAACATTTTTTGTATCCTTGTGTACATTCATGATTTCAGCATGTTTTCATATAGTTTTATTTATATTGCATTACATTGAAATGAGTAGTTATTTATGAGTTGAACAGAGTCAAGGCAAATGTCCATTTTATGAGTTGAACAGAGTCAAGGCAAATGTCCTTTCTTACTCCTATTCAAGCTTAAGTGTTGTTTTAGCATTCAAACTCGCATACTCGTACATTCAATATACTGATGTCAGTTGTTTAGCATCATATTATGATGCAGAAGCAGGTAATTAGGATAAGAATTTGGCGTGGTGTTGATCCAGTGAGCAACATAGAGTCAGTGGTGAGCCTCGTCGCATCAGAAAGACTCTTTTATTATTTTCGTATGTTTTCAGTTATAGAATTGGGGTTTTTCCCAACATTCATCTTAGTATTTTTAGAGAGTTCACTAAAAGGAATTGTTAGGTTTTGGGTCTTTTGATTTAATTTGTAAACAATGTGACTTAAGTGTCATTTTTGCTAGACTATTACAGTTTATGTTTTTTCCTTGAAAATTGTTTTTTACTGGTTATATTGAATTAATTTAAGTCTTCCACTGAGTTGAGTAAGCCAGGACAAGGGTCCGCTCAAGGACCAAAATGTTCATTGGGTATCGGCCACATCCAGTGTGTAAGGTCCGAGGATGAAAAAAGGAACTTTATTATTTGTCTATGATGACTCTGAAAACAACCTAGATGGATGCTGTGACAAGCCCCACAACATACTAATGAAACTAAAACTATTATAGAAAGTGAAAAAATGGATCCTCCAAACAATAAGGAGACTCACCAACTGACTCTGAACTTGTCACTGGATCAAGGTGCGCTGGATGCCAATCCTAGTTACATGTGTCTACATCATAATATGATGCATGCAACTGGCATTAGTACATTAAATGTACGAGTATGCGAATTGGAATGTTATAACACAAACATAGTCTTGAAAGGAAATCTGAAGAACTTACCTGCCTCAACTCAACTCCAAAAGACTAAACTCATTTCTATATAAAGTAATTTAAAACAAGTGCAATAAAAATAAAAATTGTTCAAAACATGATATCAACTCTATATGTATGAAAAAATAAAGGGATAATGCCCAAGTACCTCCTCAACCTATGCATGAAATCTTAGAGACACACTTATACTATACTAAGAACCTATTACCCCCCTGAACTTATTTTATTAATAATGTTTTACCCCTTTTTAGCTTACATGGCACTATCTTGTGGGCCCAACGAGGTTGACTTTTTTTTCGAACTAGTGCCACGTAGGCTAAAAAGGGGTAGGAAATTACATATAAAATAAGTTCAGGGGGGTAATAGGACCTTACTATAGTATAAGTGTGTCTCTGGGATTTCGGGCATAGGTTGAGGGGGTACTTGGGTATTTTCCCAAAAATAAAATATAACTTTGAGATGCATTTAAAACTATGAATAAATTGCGCATACAAATTACAATTAAATTTTGTGAGAGTTTATCCAACCAAAAACCATCATGCAAGAGCTATTGTGATAATACATCATTTTGCTTCACGTTGTTAGCGTCATCCTATACCTTGTCGTTAATATAGAACTGAACTACAAATTGCATCCACTAGTCTATTGTAACATCTTGTAACTCGAAATAGTTAGGAATAAGCGAAAAAACCAAAACTAATCACTTTTGGAAATAAAGGGAGAAATCTGGAAATTTCTGAAGTTTTTTAAAAAAGTTGAAAGTGAGTTTTGGTCATTTTCAAACGGTCATAACTTCAAGCTCAGGAGAATTAAGGTTCATTTTTGTATATGGTTGGAAATCTCTTGGGAAGATCTTTCTAACGGTGCCGAGTTTGCTCGATTTCGAAGTCGTATGAGGGATATATACCTTTGGAAGTTGGGTTGTTGGATTGGGGAAAGTCCAATCCGCATTTTAGTAAGGGTAAAGTAGTATTTTCACCCTTCTATTTCCTAATTCATTTTAAGGGTTTATTATGGGTAAAACAAAGCATTAAGTCAGTTTTAGAAAATTTGGAATATGCTTAGGTCTTGGGAGAAAATAGAAGAGGAGAGGAAGATCAAGAGTCCTTCAATAACGCTAAGGTTTCACAAGTGGAATTTGTCAAAGGCTTATTTGAGTTATTTCTGTGTTGGGATCATTCATCCACACACCAAAATGTTTAATTCAACGAGTTTCAAATACATTAAATGATGAAAATTTAAGTTCTTCATAAACAATTGTTGAATTATTGTTGGTCGAGTTGTAGCATGCCTTTAGTTGATTTGATTCGTGTTTCAGCTTCGTTTTTCAAGTCAAATATATTGGGTAATGAGGTTAACAGTAATCCAAAGTTATTGGGGTGAGATCCAAGGAAATTTAGAAGGTTTGGAGATGAAAAATGGAGAAGAAAAGTTGGAATTCCCGCCTTACAGACCCTGGGGTGCCTCGCTTGCCTAAGGCCCTTAGGGAAGGATCTGTCTGATAGGCCCTAGAGCGTCGTGCCAGCCATAGCGCCTTAGACCATAGTCTATCTTTCAGGCTCTGGATCTCCGCGCCTCTAAGAGCGCCAAGGTCATTTGTTTCCCTATCTTTTCGTACTAGTTTCAAAGTGATGTACCCACATTCCTTAGTTGATTCCAACACTCTAAGGTACATCTAAACCTGATGAAATCATCAATAAACATGAGATAATAGTCCTTGAATTCATAATCCAATTCAAGGAAATTTAAGATCAAAATCAAAGGAGTTAAAAATCAAGTCTAAACGTTAAGAAAACAAGTCAAAAGTGACTTCCTATGATTTCCAATAGTTTTAACTAACATTTTTCTTTGTTTTAACACTCAAGTTACATGTTAAGTAAGAGTAAAGAGTTGAGTTCATCCTCAAAAGTTATAAGGGGACTAAGTAATCCCTAAGAGTTACAAATGTTTTTACAATTAAACAAGTAAAGAACATTCGAGCTAGTTTTCAGACATAAGTAATAGCAATATAAAATGAAGTAAGCATCGAAACAATGATTTCCAAGAGTGCTTTCACATCTAAGTTTGAGCATTAATCTCAAACCATAGAATCACTAAGTTTTAAAAAAATATAAGATTCTCTATATTTTTTGAAGTAATATTGTGCACCGATGTGGGGATGCGAGTTCATATTTACTCAAGTCTCCATAAAAACCATGTAGTCATTATGGGTAGAAGATGGTCATACTCATTAGACAAACCATTTCAACAGTATACTAGTGGTCGTGGATCCATTCGGTGGTTTAGTTCCTATACTATGGAAAGGTTAGGATGGTCGGTCAATGCGGGCATAGTAACGTTTTATCATCACTATTGCTCTTAAGTGATGGTTGTCGGTTAGAGAAGCTCCAATAGAAGATATTGTATTTTTACATAAATCTCAGAGATTAGTTGTATATTTGTGTACATTCAGAGTTTTCAACATGTTTTCAGTCGTTTTCTTTATATTGCATTATATTGTAATGATTAGTTGATAATGAGTTGAACAGAATCAAGGTAAGTGTCCCTTCTTACTCCTTTTCCAGCTTAAGTGTTGTTTTAGCTTTCCAACTCGCATACACATAAATTCAATGTACCGATGCCAGTTGTCCTATATCATATCATCATGCAGACGCAGGTAACTAGGATCAACATTCGGTGTGCCGTTGATCCATTAAGCAACTAATGGTTTGTGGTCAGCCTCCTTGCATCCAAAGGACTCTTTTATTGTTTTCTGAAATTTTTAGTTATAGAAAGTTGTGGGGTTTTCCCAAACATTTATTGTAGTATTGATTGAGGCTTCATAGACAAATAGTGTTTGTTTTTTGTCTTTTCATTTCATTTTTAAACAATGAGACTTAAGTGACATGTTTTCCAGACTTTTATAGTTTAAGCTATTCCCTTAAAAATGTTCTTTATTGTTGATATTTAGTTAAGCTAAGTCTTCCGCTGAATGGAGCAAGCCAGGGTAAGAGTCCAATCAAGGCCAATAATGTTAATTAGGTGTATGTGACGTCCAGGGTGTAGGCTCGAGCCGTGACATCTAAGATGATGTAATATCTCGTAACTCGAAATAGTTAAGAATAAGCGAATAAACTAAGAATAATCACTTTTTGAAAGGATGGGGAAAATCTGGAAAAAAAATCTAACTTAAGAAAGTGAATTTTGGTCATTTGAAAAAGGCCATAACTTCTAACTTAGGATGAGTTAGGGGTAGTTCTTGATATGGTTGGAAATCCATTGGGTAGATCTTTCCAATTCCACCGAGTTTGAGCATTTTCGATATCATATGAGGGAGATATGCCTATCGGAAGTTGGGTTGTTGGATTGCAGAAGGTCCCAATCTAGATTTAAGGAAGGGGAAACTAGTCCTTTCATCAATTAATTTGCTATTTCGTTTTATGGATTTATTTAGGATAAAAACAAGTAAAATTCTTTCTTAGAAAATCAAAATACGCTTAGGGCTTGGAGAAGAACGAAAAAGAAGGAAAGGGAGGAAAGTAAAGAATTCGCCAAGAACGCCAAGGTTTGTGAGTGAAATTCAATGGGGTAATACCCGATCAAGGTGTGTGAGATATCTTAATGTTAGGTTAGTTCAACCGCACAACAACTTGTTTATATTCAGCAATTTTAAGTTTTTTGAATGATACAAAGTGAAGTTCTTGAAGAACAATGTTGAATTCTTGTTGGTTGAGTTATTGCACGCCTAAAGTTGATTTGATTTGTGTTTTCGGGTTATTTTTTGAATCAAATCTATTGGTTGTTAAGTGTAATAATGATCCTAAGAGTTTGGAGAAAGAATCATAAAAGTTTAAATAGATTAGAAATGAAAAACGAAGCGGAAAAGTCAGAGGTTATCGGGACGAAGCTTGGGACGTCGCGCTTGCCAGAGCGTCAGAAAAGTTCCTCTAAACTTTGGCATCTGATGCCTCGCGCCAGCTAGTACGGCACAGGAACTCCACTGATGTTTGAGGGTTGGTGCCCCATGCATCTTAGAGCGCCTGGGAAGACAGTTCTCCCCATTCATTCCCCATGTTTTCGTACTAGTTCCTAAGTTCTGTACCCACATTCTTAGTTGATTCTAACACTCTTACATCTTAACATCATGAAATCATCAATAAATATGAGATTATGAACCTTGAATCCATAATCCCATTCAAGGAAAGTTAAGATCAAAGTTCAACAAGTTAAGAGTTAAGTCTAAAGGTTAAGAAGTAAGTCAAATTGAAGTTTCTTAAAGTTTCAAGAGATCTTATTACAAGTTTTAACTCTGTCTTAAGGCTCAAGTTTCAAGTTAGGTAAACAGTGAAGAGTTGAAGTACTTTCTTCAATGAAATATAAGGGAACTAAGTATGCCCTAAGAGTTAATTTAAGACTCATGTTTCAACTTAAGCAAAGAGTAAAGAGTTGAGTTCATTTCTCAAAAGATATAATGGAACTAAGTATTCTATTAAAGTTTTTAAATGTTTTCACATTTTAGTTAAGAGGAACTATGATTTTCCAAAAAGAGTTTTGAACAAGAATATGGAACATTGATTCTAAGAGAGATTTTAAAGCTAAGTGTTGATCAATTATCTCAACCCAAAGAAAGAAAGTTGATTTTAAAAGCATGAGCTAAAGTATATTTTCAGAGTAGTATTGAGCACCGTTCTGGGAATGTGAGTTCACATTAACTCAGGTCTCCATGAAAATCATGTAGCCATCATGGGTATTAACGGGTCATACTTTTTAGATATTCATGTAAGTTAAGATAGTTGATCCTCTAAGTTAAGGAGTTCTATGTGATGTCAAAGTATATGAAAGTTCTGGCCGTGTGGGAAAGACATTGTATCGCCACTTACGCTCATAGTGGTAGATGTCGGTTAGAGTATCTCCCACATAAACTATATTTCTTCATATATAAGTAAAGTTGAGTTTGTTATTGCATTTTATTTAATGAACTAAGTGTTTACATTGTTTTACAAGCTTTTATATATTGCATATGTCTTGTTTCTTTATATTAAGTTATGTTATTCATGAGTTGGGTAGATCCAAGGTAAATGTTCCTTCTTACTCTCTTCCAAGCTTAAGTTGTTGTTAGCATTCCAACTTTCATACTCATACATTAATTTTACTGATGATAGTTGGTCTGCATTGTATCATGATGAAGACGGAGATAAATATGATCAACATTATCCAGCTCCTAGTTGATCCAGCTAAGAACTCAAAGTTAGCACTACACCATTTTAGGCCTACGACCACACTTATTCTGGACTACACTTGTAAAGTGTTGCCTAAAATAGTTTTGGGAACGCTTTTAAAGCGTAGCCAAAAAATTTAACTTTTAGCTACAATAATTTTGGCAACACTTCAAAAGTGTACTCTTTAATAATATAAGATACACTTTATAAGTGTTGTTAAAATATGATATAATTGGCAACACCTATTTACATATATGACCACACTTCTAAAATGTCCTATTTTTATAATTGAAAAAACAACACTTTATAAGTGTTGCCTTAAAATTTTTCACTAAAATATTATATTCCCTCCAATATTTTTAACACTCCCTCCCATTTTTATTGGCCAAAAAAATAAACAGTAATTAATAATAAAATAAAAGACTTTCTATTTCCTTCTCCCTTTCCCTTTCCTTTTCTGAAGAACTCACGCTTTCCCTTTCCTTTCTCTGATATTGTGCTGAAGATGGAGCTATTTCCTTCAAGTCACGCTTTCCCTTTCCTTCCTCGAGCTGAAGAACTCACAATTTCTTTTATCCGAGCTGAAGATTGAACTGAAGATCGAGCTGCAAAACTCATCGAGCTAACCGAGCTTTCTCTTCTCCGAGCTGAAGATTTTGTCAAGGTAAGAGCTGAAGATTTTGTCAAGCTTCATCATATTGAATAAATTTTTATATTTTGTTTTAAGAAGGAATTGATTGTGGTTGTTAGCAAGATGAACTGAAGTTAAGTCTCTCCGTCACACTTTTCTCTCAGATTTCTCGTTGCAGGACTTGATTTTAGACAGATTTAAGGTTTACCTGGTAAGAATTCTATCTTTGAAAGTCTAAATTCTAGCTTTAGGTTTTTGATGTTCTTGTGTTTTTGTACAATTTTTGGGAGTCTAGCTCGTAATTTAGCTTTACTAGTTGATTTTTGGGTGCCCTAAGCCTTAATACCTTGTATCATGATGTTGAACTAATGAAAAGCAGAAACTGAATGAACTGAGATATTTAGTTGTTCGTTCGATAAAAGTAAAGAATTGTGAAGATTGAGTATAATGAAATGATGGGCATTAAACAGAACAAGTGTTGTTGTAATAGGTTATCATGATATTTTGAATTTGATATGGAACCGTTACTATAATGTTTTTATTGAACATTACTCCTCCAGTTTCTATTTATATGACATAGTTTCAATCATTTTTTTAAACTTGCTTGTTAAATTTGTTTTGACATTTATGTAGCTATAAAATTTTTGAAACATGTAGATTCTCCTGAGTAGCTAAGCTGAAACACAGAAGAATTGAGTTGAAGATTCTCCTCTCCAGATTTTGATTTGCTCGACGAAATGAAGAGTTGATGCTGAAGAACTGGGGATCGAAGAAATAAAAATCGAAGAGCTGAAGGACGGAAGCTGAAGAACTGATTTCATCAAGTAAGTACAAATTTAGACTTAGTTTAGAAACTGAAATAGAGGTGTCAGGTAGTATTGTGAGAAATGTGTGTTAAGGTGCCCTTGTTTAATTGCCACTGTCTGCCCTTGTTGTTGACCCTGCTGCTGTTTAGATTGCTGTTGCAGGACGGACACCTCCATATATATAAATACTTGCTCAATTTTTAATGCATTTTGAACCTCTTTTTACTTTGTTGTTTAATGAGCTATCTTCCTTGCTCATTTTAATGGTTATCATTCAAACCTTTTAATACCTAAATCATTGATGCAGCAGATTAAATGGTTCAAGTTTGTTTTACTATAATCTACATAAATTTGACCTAACACTCTAATTTGTAGAATCAAGACTTACGCTTTACTAATAGTCACATATAAAATTTTATGTAACTATTTTAGGAGTTCAAACATGTTAATGTTACTCATATTAAGCATGGAAAATATAAGAGAAATCGAATGAGTTATGTTAACTATATTTTTCCTTTTTTTCGGTTAACACTATAAAAGAGTTGATTTTTCAAAATTTATATGATAGAGGGGGAGTAGTAATTTTGTGATTTCCTTTTGGTTTAAAGTTGAACATGTAAATAAAGTTGAGTCCCTCTATTGTAGATTAAGTTAAGCGATAACCATTCGAAGTTAATTGCATTGTTGTTTTCAGATTTGGTTAGTGTTTGGTTGAGATCATGTGGCATGTCATTATTTTATATCTCTTTCGACGTTAATGTTTCTAGAGATCTCCACGAGCCTGCTCTCGTAATTGGGGGATGTTTTTTCTTGTTTACCTTGATCCTATGGCTCCTCTTAATTTTTCAGCATTTGAGATACTATAGTGATCTGGAAGTGAGTTCTCAATTTAGGTATGCATGAAGTACTCTTTATTCTTATTTTATCAGAACCTAGAATCTAAATTTGTATTTGCTTATCAAGGAAAAAAATGGACTGTGAGGGTCATGTTCATGAGTCTTGTTTATGCCACATAATCAGTAAGGATATAAACTAGTTAAAGGCACTGTAATTTCTTACTTCTTTAGAGCTCATTTATATATACTACTCTTCCTCTTCTCACTAAAATTATGATCATAAAAGTAACAACAATGCAAGGACAAAATAAGCAGCAGGGTATGTGGATGTACCAATACCTCTATTTTAGAAAAATACTTAACTTGAAGAACCTAAAGACAACTGGTATGATTACCCTTCTGACCCTCCTTATCTGTAGGAAAAAGATTTTGCTCATCTTGATTTACTGATGTTCTAACGCCTTGAATCTGAATCTGACAAATTGGGTAATTAGATCATTCGTATTGTTGGAAAACTCTTTTCAGGTAATATCTCAAAAAACCATATTAGTTATCTCAAGTATATATTACTGACCAATTTTGACAATTGCTTCTCAAATTATAGTTTTTTGTTTGTTAAATTTTATGAGTAATTTCCTAATTTAAAGTTGGATACTAAGTAATTAAGTATTGGTTGAATAAAATTAAGTATCTTTATGTAATAGTTGTGTATGTGTGTTTTAGCTTCTGTAGAGCTACAATGGTGTACATATATTGGTGTGAACATGTACAATATATGTGTGAATGCTTAACAATTGAGTCTTTAGATGATACAGTTATCTTGGCAACACTTTGCAGTTATCTTGGCAACACTTTGCTGTTCTCTACTGGCTTTTTGAAGTATTTGTTTGTGCATGAATTTTTTTGAGTTGGTGTTAACCTGCTTGGTTGTTGTTATAAGATCTTACTTTGTGTTCCATTTTAATGATGTAGTTAATATTTGGAAAGTCGAAATTCGTATGAAAGATGGATGCTTTGCCCTAGGATTCCTAACTCCTTTGTTCCTTTTGAGATGGAGGAAGTGAGGTGGTTATTAAAGTGTAATGTAAATAATAGTAACTACATCAAGTAATGACTTCATAAAATATCATTATCTACTTATATTTGTTATTCAATACTTAATATTCTTTTTATTTCTATATCTTTGTTTTATCCTTATCTACATATATTTCGTACAAGTTAAGAGTAAATATATGTACCATGCGAGCTCACCTATATGTATTTTTATTGTCTAATCCAAACATGACGTTTTCTATTGAACCCATAGTATAAATCCACCTTTGCATCAAACCTCAAAAAGATTAGGAAGTAATTTAACAAATTTATGAAGACAAGTAGGCATCTACTTTGAACATCAAAAGATGCAATCTAATTTTCTGTAACTGCTGGATTTCTTGCCTCTCTATATTGTATATAACTGCCAATATCTTATTTGTGTAGGGAAATGGAGGTGATCAAATTTGAAGTGGATGATGAAGAGTTTTTGAACTATTGTAAAAGTTCAAATACATATTTGATTTATTGTGTACACATTTAGAATATTGATGTATAAGTATGGGTATGTACACAACACATACTATCTTTTGTTTGTACATGAAATATTTCTCGAAGTTTATTTGAAATATATAACTTCAATTTAATAATTAATTAGTTCATTTTGTGTTTTAGGTCACTTGTATGTATGTAAATATATTATATATATTTGTGCTACATGTAGGCTTATAAATGTTGAAGTTACACTTTGTAAGTGTTGCTCTTGGTAGATAAAAAGTTACACTTTGAAAGTGTTGCAATAGATGACCAATAAAAGGCAACACTTTTTAAGTGTGACCAATAAATCTGAAAAGGCAACGCTTTTAAGTGTAGTCTAACAAAAAATAGGTGTTGCTAATGCACGTCTTCAAAGCGTGCCCTTATACCTATTTGGCTACGCTTTATAAGTGTAGCCAAAGATGGCAACATTTAAAAAGTGTTGCCTAATGTCAAAGGTTACGCTTCTTTTGGGCAGCCCCTAAAAAGTGTTGCTGAATGTCCAAAAGTGTAGCCTTTTATCAAAGGCCACACTTTTTGCTAGTTTAGGCTACACTTATGTGGTGTTGTTGTAGGGCGAAAATGGTGTAGTGTAGTGGTGAGCATCCTTGCATTCTAGAGGACACATATTTATTGCTTTTAGTATTTCATTTATAGGATTTTGTGGGGTTTTTCCCAACATCCATCTAGTATTATATAGGCAACATTCAGCCAATTTAGTTTTGATTCAAGTTATTTTATGAGAATGTTTTCTTATATTGAGTTAGGTCTTTTGATGAGTTAAGTAATCCAACACAAGAGTCCGCTCAAGACCAATAATGATCATTAAGTGTCGGCCACATCCAAGGTGTAGGCTGGGGCGTCACAAACTTACTATCAGAGCCTAGAGTTCAAGAGTCCTAGGGAGTCTATGAAGTCGGGTGTTTAGAGTCTTAATTATCTTTGTAAAGTGCGACACATCTATAACTAGGAGGCCGCAAACATTTGGGAAATTCTTCACTTCTTTAATACTCCTTTTTGTGCGTTGGAGTTTACCACTAAATTGTTTCCCTCTAATTTGTGCTTGCGCGTGTTTCAGATCATTATCCCTCCACTAAGATCAACAAGAAGTCGTCTAGATATAAGGAATATTTATTATCCAGAGGTACCTAATGCACCAAACGTGCAACCTCAAGGAGAAGTCACCAATGCTGAATTCTGGGAGGCTATCCAGATGTTAAGCCAAACGGTGACTAGCCAAGTCAGATAACAGAGAAAAGCTCTATAGGAAGAGGATGACACCTCGAGGATTCGTAAACTCTTTAGAATGAATCCTCACAGTTTTACCGATTTGAGCACTACTAAGGATCCAAAAAATATTGTGGAAGAGTTAAGAAGATTTTTGATGTGATGCATGTTGTTGATGCTGAAAGGGTTGAGCTAGTTGCATATCAAATGAAAAATTTGGCTAGGACTTGGTTCAATCAATGGAAACAGGAAAAGATGAGGATGCACCATGCCCGAGTTGGGTCTGCTTTAAAGGAAACTTTATAAGGCGTTTCTTTCCCCCAGAACTTAAAAAGGCTAAGGTACGAGAGTTCCTTATACTAAAACAAGACTCCTTGAGTGTACATGAGTATGGGTTTAAGTTCACCCAGTTGACCCTCTATTGCTTCTGAAATGGTTAAGAGCATAAAGAGAAGAATGAGTTTGTTTGTCGCTGGCTTGGGTTGTGCATTAAGCAAGGAGAGCAGAGTTGTGATGCTGATAGGCGACATGGACATATCAAGGTTGATGGCTTATGTGCAGCAGGTAGAAGAGAAGAAGTTGAGGGACAGAAAAAGAGTATAGAAACAAGAAAGTTAAGACTGGAAATGAGTCTGGGCAGCAGAATGGTGGTTCGAGTCGGCCATAGTTTTAGTAAAAAAGGGCACGCACCATAATCTTCTAGTGCTCCTGCACCTAAAAACAAAGGTGAGCATCATGGACAGATGCCAAACTTTAGAGATAGACTAGCACAGTCTAAAGGAAGTGTGGCACATGGAGGTAGTTGGGATCCTACATGTGCTAAGTGTGGTAGAACCCACCCAAGTAAATGTCGTGATGGCCAGAAAAGTTTCTTCAAGGGTGGTCAAGAGGGTCAATTCATGAGAGAGTGTCCTAAGAACATGCAGGAGAGTGAAAATCCAGGCAACAGATCCCAATCATCATCTCTTGATCCACTACACAGGGCTGCACCTAGAGGAGACACTTTTGATATTGGCGTAGGGGCAAACCGCCTCTATGCAATCACTAGCCACCAAGAGCAAGAGAACTCTCCAGATGTTGTCACTGGTATGATCAAAGTCTTTACTTTTGACATTTCTGCTTTACTAGACCCAGGAGAAAGTTTGTATTTTGTAACTCCTTATGTTTCAAATAAGTTTGAGATTCTTCCTGAGAAACTTTTTGAATCTTTCTGTGTTTGTACACCAGTTGGAGAGTCTCTTCTAGCGGAAAGAGTCTATCATGATTGTCGTATTTCTATCAATCAAAAGAACACCATGGCTGAATTAGTGGAGTTAGACACGACAGACTTTGATGTCATTCTAGGTATACTCTGATTTCATGCCTGTTATACATCAATAGCTTGTAGAACTTCAGCTGTCAAGTTTCAGATACCTAATAAGCCAGTTATAGAGTGGTGTAGTAGTTCAACCATGCCTAAGGGTCATTTTATTTCATCCCTTAAGGCGAGAAAGTTAGTTTCAAAGGGATGTATCTTCACATAGTCCGAGTTAATGACTCAAGTGCTGAGGTACCTTTGATTCAGAATGTTTCTATAGTAAAGGAGTTTCCAGAAGTCTTTGCTGATGATCTACGCAGAGTCCCTCCTGAGAGAGAAATAGACTTCGACATAGACATCATTCCAGATACTCTTCCTATCTCTATTCTTCCATATAGAATGGCACCAGCAGAGTTAAAAGAACTGAAAGAATAGTTCAGAGATCTGTTAAATAAAGGTTTCATTCGACCAAGTATCTCACCTTGGGCACTTCGGTCTTGTTTGTATGAAAGAAAGATGATTCCCTTAGGATGTGTATAGACTAATATCAATTGAATAATCTCACCATTCAGAATAAGTATCCTCTTTCAAGCGTAAATGATCTTTTCGATCAACTTCAGAGTACCACCTATTTTTTAAAAAATAAGACTCAAATTTTGATACCATCAGTTGAAAGTTTGGAAATGTGATTCGGAAGACAGCTTTTAGAACCAGATATGGACGTTATAAATTTTTGGTCATCTCTTTTGGGTTGACCAATGCACCAGCAACATTCATGGATCTAATGAACAAAGTCTTCAAGCCTTCTTTACATATAATTGTTATCGTCTTCATTGATGACATACTTATCTATTCAAGGAATGAAAAATACCATGTTATTCACCTCAGGATAATCCTTCAGACCTTCAAAGATAAGAAGTTGTATGCCAAGTTTTCCAAGTGTATGTTTTGGCTTAAGTGTATGGAATTCTTGGGCCGCATAGTTTTCGGTGATGGGATTAGAGTTGATACATAAAAGATAGAAGCAGTTCAAAGTTGGACAAGACCTACATCTCCAACTAATATAAGGAGTTTTTTGGGTTTGGCTTTCCAGTTATGAGGTTTGTTTGAGAGGTTTTCTTCTATCTTATCTCACTTGACCAAGTGGACTTAGAAGACAGTTAAATTTTAAATGTTTGAAGATTGTGAAAAAACTTTTAGGAATTGAGAAAGAGGTTGACTACTGCCCCGATTTTGACGTTCATGTTGATATATTAAGTCATCTCAAGAGCTTACAATATGTTTTCACCAAGAAAGAGATAAATCTCAGACAGAGGAGGTGGTTAAAATTACTCAAGGATTATGACATGAGTATTCTTTACCACTCAGGAAATGCTAATGTTGTTGTTGATGCTTTAAGCAGGTTATCCATGGGGAGTACCACCCATGTTGAGAAAGAAAAGAGGGAGTTAGCCAAATATGTGCACATACTTGCACGCCTAAGAGTCAGACTTAAAGATTCCACAGAAGGAGGCATAGTGGTGACCAATGGGGCTGAGTCATCATTGGTGTCAGAGGTAAATTAAAAACAAGACCAAGAACCCTTGTTGCTCGATTTCAAGGCAAATTTTTATAAGCAAAGAGCATTGGCTTTTGAACAGGAGGGAGATGGCGTGATAAAGTATCAATTAGATTGTGTGTACCTCGTGTGGATGGACTCAAACAGAAGATCATGGAGGAGGCTCATAGCTCCAGATATTCCATTCATACGGACTCCACAAAGATTTACCGCTATTGGAGACATGTATATTTGTGGGAACGTATGAAGAAGGGCATTGCAGAGTTTGTTGTCAAGTGCTCGAATTGACAACAAGTGAAAGTACAACACCAAAGGCCTGGAGGGTTGCCTCAGAATATAAAAATTCCGGAATGAATGTAGGAGATGATTAATATGGACTTTATCACAGGCTTGCCAAGGTCTCAAAAAGACAGCATGATTTAATTTGGGTAATTGTCAATAGAATGAAAAAATAGGCCCAACTTTTTCCTGTAAAGAAAATTCATACGGTAGAAGATTATGCAAAGTTATACATTGAGGTGGTGGTGAGACTTCATGGAGTCCCATTTGATTATTCAAGATAGATGTGTTAATTTACTACACAGTTTTAGAAGTATATCCAGAAAGGTTTGGGTTCAAAGGTGAACTTAAGAATTGCCTTTCATCCTTAGATGGATGGGCAAGTGGAGGGCTTGTTTGCTTACAACAACAACTACCATTCGAGCATCCATATGTCTCCATATAAAGCTCTTTATGGGAGAAGATGCAGATCTCCTATTGGGTGGCTTGTAGTTTGTGAAGAAGAGTTCATAGTACCAACTCTAGTCCATCAAGCCATGGATAAGGTATAGGTGATTCAAGAGAGATTGAAAATGGCACAGATTTGTGAAAATTCCTATATAAATAGTAGGAGAAAGTCGTTGGAGTTTAAAGTGGAGATTGGGTAAACTAGAAAGTTTCACCCATGAAGGGTTCTATGAGGTTTGGTAAGAAGGGGAAACTTATTCCCTGATTTATTGGTCCTTATAAAATATCAAAGAAAATTGGCAATAGAGTTGATGAGTTGGAGCTTCCACAAGACCTAGCAGCAGTTCATCTGGTATTTCCTATCTCTATGTTGAAGAAGTGCATGGGTGATCCTTCATTGACTGTACGAACTAAAAATGTTGATATTAAGGATAACTTATCCTATAAGGAGATTCATGTTCTGATTTTTGATAGTTAAGTTCTCAAGTTAAGAACAAAAGAGGTAGTATCGATTAAGGTCTTTTACAAGAAGCAATTTGTTGAACAAGTGACTTGCGAAGCTGAAGAGGATATGAAGAAGAGATATCCATATATCTTTGAATCCGAAGAGAAGGAAGATCAAAGTACTAATTCTCTTCTTAGTATTTTACAAAGTATCATTAAGCATGTTGTTACTTGCTCTTTATTGTTGAGAGTTGAACTTGAGGTTACTATTCTTAGCTTAGTGAAAGAAATTTCATTCGATGATGAATGTTCCCAATGGGAATATTTTGTAAAATTTCGTAACTCAAAATAGATAAGAAACTAAAAATTATCACTTCAGAAAAGGAAGGGAAAAATCAAAACAAAAATTAAGTTCAGAAAGTGAGTTTGGTCATTTTCAAACGGTCATAACATCTAGCTCAGGATGAGTTAGGGGTAGTTTTTGATATGGTTGAAAGTACCTTGGGGAGATCTTTCAAACATTCCCAACTTTGCGCATTTTTGATATCGTATTAGGGAGATATGCCTATCAAAAGTTGTGCTGTTGGATTGAGGAAGGTCTCAATCCGAATTTAAGGAAGGGAAAACAAGTCTTTTTACCAATTAATTTCCTATTTCATTTTAGTGTTTTATTTGGGGTAAAAACAAATTTAGTTCAATTATATAAAATCAAAATCACGCTTAGGGGTTGGAGAAGAGATAAAATAAGAAGAAAATGGAGAAAAGTCAAGAATTCGCCAAGAACGCCAAGGTTTGCTGTGGAATTCATCGTGGGTGATCCCTATCAAGGTATGTGAGATCTTTTTGTGTTGGATTAGTTCACCCACACACCAACTTGTTTAAATTCAGTGATATTGAGTTGGTTGAATGATAGAAAGTGAAGTTCTTGAATAACACTGTTGAATTCTTGTTGGTTGAGTTGTTGCATGCCTACCAACTTTGATGTCTTTAGTGTGGGGTTATGAAGGGGTGATTAGGGCGTCATGCGCAAGATTACAATTGCAAATCATATGAGGATAAATTATATGACACATAAAACTAGACTTAAATAAATATATTATTGTAAGACATGACCAATTAGCCTACATAATTAAAAATTAATCAAAAGCATAGAAGTTGTAGCCCCATAAACAAGACTCTTAAACAACTATATTTTAGATTTTATTGTTATATTGTGTTAGAAGAAACAAGTCTATATTTATAGAGTCCTCAATTATTTTCCTACTAGAAAAGGTCTAGCTACTCCAAAAGTTTTTCTTAAAAGGAAAGAATAACCAAATATCAAATAATATTATACCCTTTCAGGACAAGTTAAAACATTTATGGCAATAATTTGTCTTTTCCTTTGGAAAAAATAAAATTTCAAACAAGGTAAGAAAATCAAAACAAAACCATAACACTAAGTGATGAGGATTTGATTTAGTAGTTTCTCTTGTATCTTTACATTACTAAATGCTTTCACTTCTAATCTAGCATCTGAAAGGATGCAATGATTCTCAAGTGTTGAAATATTCGGTTGTAGATATGTGAGCTTCATCTACACATTCACTTTGGCCTAAGTTGGCATACAATTACACCTCAATGCTTTAAGAAGGTTTTGGGTAAAAAAAAGTGGTAGATCAATTCAAAGTGGTTCGGACTGATGATTAATTTCTTTACCCAAAAAAAGTGCAGGAACAAGTTGTCCACAAAATGAATCACAAGGTGGTCACAACATAGGTCCAAAAATACGCTTAACTCGCAAAAAGGTCACCCATGATTTGTTGTCACGTTAGCAAGTACCAAATAATTGGACCAACAAGGGAAGTTATAGGTTTTCACAACACATAAAGTTTGAGTAAACCTCACCTCACATGACACTCAAACACAATTTCAAAACATCAATTCTACGTGTAGTATATACCTATGATTAAACCCTATCCTTTAAAAAAAAGGAAAGAGAATGGGCTTTCTCACCATCTCACCGGCAACAATATATTTTAAAAAAGGGGTTTTATGACTGCTAACCTGTGCAGCATACCTCCTCCAATTTACGTGAAGTATAAAAAAATATCAAAAAATCTTGAGCTATTCTTCTTCTCCGGTGAATGAGCTAAGATACAAAAGAAAACATATTCCTTGCTTCTCTGTCTATGAAGGAGCACGAAGATAGTCATCACGGAAAAGAAAAAGAAGAACTTAACCTTGCAGTTATAAATATGGATTTCAAGGTATTTTATTTCCGTTCATTGACATGCCTATATATGTATTATCACAGGTTGGGTTAATGTAACATTGATAATTCAAATATGAATTTCAACGCATTTTGATATTAATATCCATAAACAAAGGAAGATTTTTATTCTACTAACCCTAAGATACTCTTAGTTTCACGGGTGAGTTAAATTGTGATTGCTTAATAGTGAATTAGTTAGAGAATGTTTCTAATAGAAATATAAAATTATGCCTCTTTATTTGTGGAAATTGAACAATTGATGGAATAGTGAATAAGTATGAGTACACGAATAAGGATAAACCGTAACCTTGGGGATTGAGTGTTGTAAATTAATTCACGCAATAGCTCTATCAAGGAGATTTAACACGAGATTGATATGATATGAATATACGTTGATCGAATGAAAGTTGTACAAATTACTTGAAGTGGTAAGTTTGGCATTTTATCACGAACACTGTGAGTAGTAAACTCACCACAACTGATATTTTATAACTTGCATGATTTTCACATGGTTTATAAAGTAAATGTGTTACCGAATGTTTTGTACTTGCATTTTGTGTCTTTTAAATATTTACATTTCAAATTACAAACTTCAAGTTTCTACTGGAACTGATCATGCTAGGCTTCTGGGAGTTCCTTGGTGAACATCTCTAATTTTACCCCTTGTACCGCAAAGCTTCAACTCTATATCACCTCTTGTTGTGTGGTCACGAATGAAATGATAACGGATGTAGCTGTGCTTTGTTCTACTGTGAAAAGCTGGATTTTTTGTCCTTTTAATTGTTGCCTTATTATCGCAAACTATTTTTATCGCACCCTTTTGTTGAAAAAAACATCAACTAACATTCTTCGTAACCAAAACGCTTGAAAAACTGCTGAAGTTACAACAACATATTCTGCTTCCGATGATGATAATGCAACCACATCCTGTTTCATTGAGCTCAAAGAGATTGCTCCAGATCGTAAAGTTGAACACATTTCCAGAAGTACTCCTTCTGTTATCTATACTTCCTGCCCAATCACTATCACTCAAGCTGAAATTTGCATCTTTGGAGTACCAAATCCCGAAGTCAACTGTCCCAGCAACATAACGCAAAACTCTTTTTGCAGCACCAAGATGTTTCTTGGTAGGACTATGCATACAATATACTAACATAAAACATAATATCAGGACGATAGGTATTTCAAACATCCAATCAAGCTTCTGTGGTGACTAGGATCAGCGAGATTTGTGTCATATTCAAGCTGAAATTTTTCATTTGCATTCATGGGCGTGTCAGGCACTTTAAAATTATGCATACCAAACTTGAACAAGAGGTCTTTTGCATACTTCTTTTGAGAAACAAAAATACCATCTTCTACCTGTTTCATTTGAAGACCAAGAAAGTATTGCAAAACACCTAAATCTGACATTTCAAACTCCTTCATCATGAAAGATTTAAATTCATCAACTAAAGTTTCACATGACCCCATATAGATTATGTCAACCACATAGAGACAAACTACCAAAGAATCACTTGTACCTTGTTTCCTACATACAATGTAGGCTTATTCTCCCTTCTTTCAAATCTATTTCTCAGGAAGTACGAGTCAATTTTGTTGTACCATGCCCATGGAGCATGTTTTAGCCCATAAAGAGCCTTCTTGAGCTTGTATACATTGCTCTCATTGCCACTAACACCAAAAACCTCAGGTTGGGAACATAAATTTCCTCTTCCAAATCACCATTTAAGAATGCAGATTTAACATCAAAGTGATAAATGGGACAACTCAGTTGAGCAGCTAAACATAAGAATATTTTCACCGTTTCAAAGCGAGGGACAACTGAAAACTTCTCATAATAACCAATTTCTTGATGTTGTGCATATTTATTAGCTACAAGCCTTGCTTTGTATCATTGTATTATGCTCCCATCTGGATGATGCTTGATTTTGAACACCCGTTTGAGTCCAATGGGTTCCTTTCCTTCCGGTAGATTCACCTATTCCCATGTTTGATTCTGCTCAATTGCTTCCATCTCTTTTAACATTGCATTTTTCCATGCTTGACTTTCTACAACTTCCTTGAAACAACTTTGTTCAGTAACATACAAAGAAAAATAACAATTTTCATAAATCTCTCTTAACAATCTGAATTTCGGTGGTGGAGCCTCACTTGATGAATCACTTGAAGAAAACTTCTGCCACTTCCTTGGTGGGTTAAGTTGTGATCACTTGCAGTTGTAGAGGTTCTTTATTGATGAGTGGCACGGCTACTACTTGTTGGAGAAGAGCTGGATGTGTTCCCTGGAACAGTTGCAGGTTCTTGCTGAAAAGCCTCATTAGTAGGCGGCAATTTAATATTTGAACTAACATTCTCAGAATCAAAATTCCAGGTAGCGTCTTCATTAAACATACATTTCTACTGATCATAATTTTTCTACTCAGTGGATTATATAGCTTATAAGATTTGGATTGTGTGCTATATCTAACAAAGATACATTTGGTTGATTCATCAAGCTTATATCTAGCTTGGAAATTCACCAAAAAATAAGCTATTTATCCAAAGACACGTAAGTGGATTACCTTGGGCTTGTTACCTCTCCATGCTTCATATGGTATTTGATTAAGAACAACCTTGGTGGGTGAAATGTTCAGCATCTACACAGAAGTAGCAACAACTTCAGCCTACAAATATTTTGGTATACCTCTAGCTTGCATCATGCTTCTCCCCATTTAAACGACCGTCCAATTCTTGCGGTCGACAACACCATTCTGCTCCTGAGTATATGGTGTTGTGAGATCTCTGTGAATACCATTTTCCTTGCAATAGCTGTCAAATATGTGCATGATGCACAAGGAAAAATGCCATAGTCCAGACCATTCTATATAGCACTCCTTTGGGAACATATATGATGGCATGCAGATAAAACTTTTCAACGCCAAAGAAGGACTGCTAAAAGAAATTACTAATTAATGAGTTATTATAAATAAATTTACCTCCAATTATTATATACAGAGAATTCTGTACAAGATCTGCTTCAATAAGACTCCCAACCAGTAAAGGAAATTCTTTTTGGTACAGTATGTAATATGTGCAGAACAAATTGGATTAGGGCAATAGAGAATGTTATAGAATGAATCTGTGCCAACCATATAAACCATTAGGCCTGACCAAGTTAACACAACAGTAACCCCTTCCAAGTAGACAAGCATTTATTACATTCTACAGATGAATAAGTTGCTGCAAAATGCGAGATAAAGTTCCATACAGTAACCTTAAGTTCTAACTTTATGTCAAGTTCCAAAGGCCAGAGAAGGAACCCACTCAAGAATTACTTGGCGTACAACGCCTGGAAGGACACCATCCCTTATAGGGGAAGTCTTAATTGAAACTGTAGATTCATTGTCTCTTTGGCTAGACTTGTGATAGCGTGGTGCGCCCAGTATTCGATCAAATCGTTGTTTTCACAAAATTTTCTTCATTTAGTCTGTTAAGTCCTTCTAAATTGTACTAGCAGTTTCCATTGATTCTAACTACTCTAAATGACAACTAAACATATTAAAATCATCCAGAAACATGAATCATAACCTTGAACCCATAAATTTAAACGCAAAAGAAATTTAAGAGTCAGGTCTAGAAAGTTCTCAGAGTCATTTCAAAAAGTCTTTCACAAACCTTTTAACTTTGTTTTTATCTTAAATTTCAACTTATGCAAAATTCAGAGAGTTGATTTCATTTCTTCAAATGTTATAAAGGAACTAAGTATTCCCAAGAGTTTAAAAAATGTTTTCACATATGAACAAGAAAGGAAACACTGATTTCCAAGAGAGTTTTTAAGATAATGTTATGAGTAATTATCTCAAACCAAAAAAAGAAGTTTTGTTTCACAAAAATGAGATAAGAATATATTGGGAGTAGTTTTGAGCACCGATATGGGAATGTGAGTTCATATTAACACAAATCTCCATAAAACATGTAGCCATAATGGGTAGTAAAGAATTATAGTTTTTAGATGTCTCCTTAAGTTGCTTTTTAGCATAGAATAGTGGATTGATGAGTCCTAAAATTGGACTCATCTACGGCCATATTTGAATGCAAATAGTGTCCTGAATTGTGTATTTTATTTTGATATCTGATTAAGAAAATTCTAAGTTTTAGGTATTTGAGGATTTGGTAGGAGCATAGACACTTAGGCGCAAATAGAAGTAAAACAGAAGAAAAAAACTGAAGATGCAAAGTGTGCATCGCCAAGAACACTTGGTGATACGCCGTATGGAAGAGTTGCACTTTCTATTACAGCAAGCGAGCCGTAAATGAAGTGTACTGAAAGGTGATGAAAAGAAGTAATCAGCGCTTCGCCGAATAGTTCCGCGAAGCAGAGTTATTCAACCCAACGTTACAGGATGCATGGACAAAAAGGCAAGGCACAAACGATGACGAATCAGGGAAAGCGTGAATCGTCGAATCACTCGATGAATCATGACTAACGATGCCGAATGGATCCACCAGACTAAATTTGAAGCCTATAATACTAAACTCTTTTATTATTTTAAGAGAGTTCTTTTTATGGGAGAGTTTTTAGAAGAGTTTTTGGAGAGAGTGTGAAACATTAGACACTTCATATTTTTATTTTAGAAACTTTGTTATGTTTTTTTTCTCATGTTTGGATAGGTTTTTGAGGAAGCTTGAAGAAAGGAGTTTTTATTCAATCTTTGAAGTGGGTCTTCTCCATTTAACCTCTCTTCGCAATTTTTAAGGTTTAATCTCCTATACCCATTTAATTCCTTAATCATTTCAAGTATATTTTATTATATCTTGATTTGGCTAAAAAAAACCCATTCATGGGGCGAGATTTAGCAAATATGTGTTCATATTATTGATGGTTCTTGTTTTCTGATAGGATTAGGTGCATTTTAATGGTGATTTAACCTATTAGTTGTAGTTTCATTTAATGGATTTGTAGTTGAAAATACAAACCCTCTCGTGTATGTTCGGCTTGCCCGAGAATGAGACCGCGAAACCAAGAACACTAGATTAATGGCCTAAGTAGTGGGTCAAGATGAGGTTTAGCCCGAGAAGGAATTTACTTTCACCTTTAGCTTAGTCTAGTCACCGTTGTCTTGCAAATTTTACTATCAAAGCATGTACCCGTTAGTTTGTATCTACATATATTTCGGTCACACCGCAAGAACTCTCGCTCATTCTTATTTTTCCCCTTTGGTTTTGCTATTTTTCTACTTGTGAAGAAACCCCTTCTTGATATTTGACACTTTGGTGTCACAAATTAGATTTATTTTGTTTTAATACTCGTAAATGTCTTGAACTATAACTATTTTAGAACGGAATTTAAGTAGCTACGACTTTCACTACCACACCCTTGGGACACGACCCCAACCCTTGGTTGGATTACTTTACTAGCTTTTGTTCATAGACACTCAAACTGTAGGTTAGTGTCATTGATCACGAAATATAAAAGATACACAATATTGAGGCATCAAAATGGTGCCACTTTTAGGGAGTGGTGTCACGTGAAAATGTAGTTGGTTAGGGTTTTAATTCCTTGTAGTATAGGTTTACTAACGTTAATTTTAGTTTTGTTTGGGTAATTAAATGTCTACAATAGGGAAACAACAATGGATGACCATTATGGATATCATACAGATCACCCTCTAGTTATGTAATTAAACTTCAAAGATAATCTACTCACATTTAAACAAGAGGAGGAAGAGACGATTACAGAATTGTGGTTGAGGTTCAACGAGATCTTGCAAACATGCCCATCCCAAGGAATGCCAGATAAAACATTGTTGGATTGCTTCTATAGAGGGCTAGAGCTCAATAATAGGAGAATAGCTAAAAACCTTTTCGAAGGAGGAATGATGAGTCAACCCAACCAAGTTGTTGCAATCTTACTTGACAATATAGTTAAAACAACCGAAAGGGTTTAAAGAAATACAAGTGGGATAAACTAGTGACAGAGTGGAATTGTTGTAGAAACGAGTTGAAGGGTTGGAATAACAAGAAAGAGAAAGGGACAACAATTTTTCCCTTCAAAGATGCACCCAAGGATAAGGAGAAGAGGTCGGATGGAGTAACGATCCACTTTCAATCATTCAAAAGAAACTTGAAGAGAAATATAAGAAGTTGAATGACATAAAAGACAACATTGAGATGTTGTATGAGACAACTACCAAAAATTCCATCACAATTCAATTACAATATGCACAGATAAACAACTTAATGACAGGACAATACCCACTATTCGCCGAGGATTCACCCCACTACACAATGGGTGACTCCGAGCATGAAACATGAAGACTGACTTGCGTCGTGCCACGATGTTAAATAAGGAGATGTTTGGGAGGCAACCCAAAAATATTTACTTGCTTTCTTTTTGATGTCTTGAGAAAATAAGTGTGTGTAGGTAGTGCAAATTCAGGGAGGAAAAGTGCTTGAAAAGATGCAAAGTGACAGTGAACAAGACCTTTTGGCGGAACACCGATAGATTCGACATAACTAATCAATCCACGCCGTTTGAATCTATACACTAAAACTTTGAGTATGTAAAACTCAGCTTAATGATAATTTCTATTGGAGATTCGCCAACCCAGTAGGAAATCTCTACAAAGACCATTGATGCACTCTTTGCAAAAGACTGTAATCTTGTTAAGTTTAGCGACAAAATAGACACTCGGCGCTTTGCCTGTACATTAAGCGAGATAAGTTAGTATCACTAAATGAGTAGAATACGAACAGTCACAAGCACAAGCTTTAAAAGTCCTACTTCAAACCTTTATTTTGATTGTTCCATTCACAAAATTACACTTGCACGCTAGTCGTTTTATTTCTTGTACTCTTTACTATTTGAAGTGTCGGATTGTGATCGAATTCGTATTGCAGTTCCGCCTAGCATGCCATTACATATTAATTCAGCATCAAAGGTTAGTAACATAACTCTACAGTTGTTCTCATATAGGTAGTGATTATAATGCTAAATGTTTGTTAAGTCTTTGAGTTGATGTGATAGCATTTGCTATCGATTATTACTCAATATTTTGTGTGTAATTGGTAAAATCCCATTTGACTGTATTTTGAGCTAAGTTGTATGTGTTGGATGGCGGAAATGCTAGGAATAGTTGTTAAAATTGATATTGAAAATGCTTAAGTGGCATTATCATGGGATTATGGGGGGAAATTTGAAATAATGGCGTGAAAATAGGCATGTTGGGATGTTTGGAAAGTTGAGTACAACTCGCGTAACTACTCGGCGATTTGCCTAATGTCAACATTTTGCAATGAGCTGAATAACTTATATGTTGGCTGATTTTTAACTTTTAACTGTCAAATCAAATTTCAAATTGCACTCCGTGATTCGTTGAAAGATTTTTTTTTTTTTTGCCTTTTGTCTACACCCTTTCATCATCTACATATCTCTTCAAGAAGATCCTAACATAATCAACTTATTACAATTTTGTTTCGTCAAGTGACTCGATAGTTAGAATCTCCCTAGCCTCCTCTTTGAATTATTGTGTCTTTTGTCATCGATGTTTTTGAAGAAATGGTTAGACAAAAGTCACAGGGAGAAATTATCCACCTAGGCACATTAGAGCATGAGACTTTAGAGACGAGGAAAAGATAGCATAGCTAGCCAAACAGAGAAATTACAACAAGAAAGCCTGGGCCAAACGACGAATTCCTATCGAACCTAATGTGCCCTCATGGGCACGAGGTTTTGGTAATTTTGTACATGCCTTTAGGGCATTCCATGAGATAGACAGGATGATTGCATATAATATCAATGTTGAGGACAGGGCAACAGAAAGCAGTTGTGAAGCTTAGAGTAGCAACACTTCAGCAACAATTTTCTTATTTCGGGAAGACAGTTCGGGTGCTCATACCCCTACTAATTAAGAGGTTTGTATCTTTTTTGGATCCTAATTTCATAATATTTTTTACCCTTTTCAAATAATTTAACTTTTTCGCCACCTTTTGTGTTAAAAGTGGTTGTTCTTGTACAAATTTAAGTCTCAGTTTCGATCAATACCAATGACTTGAAAAGTATTGTCAATCTATAAATCATGAATGTACGTCTACAATGAGAATGATTGAAGTTACATAGGTAATATGTGAACTCTTTGCATAATATGTGAAATCTTTGCATCTTGTTGTGATTACCCAAATATAAAATTGAGTATTTTACAATTACCATTACACACTAGCGAAAATGTGTTGTCTTGTTTGATTTAAGTGTCACTGCCTTGTGTGATGAGCTTACCTTGAATCTTCCATGAATAAACCTAGAACGTTAACAGTTAGTCTAATTGATTTAGAAGTTATCTTTTTGACATGATCTTAGGCAATTCTTAAGAGTGTAAGCCAACTTTGACATATACCTCTTTTGTAGCCTACCTGTAAGTGTGCGAAACTCTTTTGAACACCCTTTGAGTCTTACCGTTTCCTTGGAAAAACCTTGATGAAACATAAACTTTATGTTATCCACTACCTATAACACTTTTTGAGATGTTATATGAGTAAATAACCAACATAGGCCAATAGCCTAGGTTGGGGGTGTGATGAGAAGGGAAAGAAGAATTCAAGAAGTGCAAAAGAAGTCTCGCAAACCCATGGTGTTTCCAAAAAATGGAAGCACTACATACAAAAAAAAGAGAAAAATAAAATAAAGAGAAAAGAAAAGAAAAAGAAAAAGAAAAGAAAAGTCATGAAAGAAAAGATCGAATGTAAAGAAACCGGGTTTTCAAACAATCCATGAAGGGAAATAAAAGATGACCTAGAAGCACTTGAATAAGGATTAAGAAAGCAAGATAGGGGATAGCTTAAGGAATCAAATCTCATTGGAGAAAAGTCAATGATCCTAAATGACCATATCTTTGCACTCAACCTCGTTACTAGCCTTGAAAAGACTGTTTTGATCTTGAGTGAAAAGAACCAAAGGTCAATTAGAAAATAAGAGCTAGGGATAGTTAAATGAGCTGGATAAGTCCAACATACCAACTAATGCCCATAAGGGCAAATGTGGGCCAAAAGTTGGATGGCGAGGGCATGAGTGACCCAAACTTTAAAAGGAGGGTATATCTAGACCTTTTTGAATAGTTTAAGGACATTTGTGATCTTTTTCCTTTTTTTTAAACAACACACTTAATTTTAAAAAACTACTCAAAAAGGTAAAGATAATAAATTGCTGAAAGAGGAAAAAGTTTAAATTGAGGAGAGAAATAAATATTTTACAAAGAAAGAAACAAAATTTATCATATATACATTTGAGAGCAAATTACATAATATACCGAAAGTTTCCCCAATTACAAATAATTTAATTTTTCATTGCTATGGGATACCTTCATTGATTATCGATACATTCCAAGTGATCCATTACTTAATAGGAAAGGTGTAACCGAGAGGAGATTTTTTATTTTTTTAACTGAAGGAAATTTTAGATATTATGATATATTAAGTTGTGTGTTTATGTAATTTTTCAATAATTTAATAATTTAATTAAGATCTGAAGACAACATCAAATCACTCGATCAAATGTGCATTCAAATTTTCTAAGCGTAATGAAAATAAATGGCGCATAAGCCATTTTTAAAAGTTTGATCTAGTGAAATTCTCTCACTTTTTTTCCTTTCCGATGTTGATTTTTCTAAAACCTACCAAATATTCTCTAATATATTTCATCACCATCATTTAAATATTTTATTGTTAATCCACAAGAAAATAACAAAAAAAATATGAATTTTATAATCGTACCTTAAATCATGGTTGAAAAATGAACATTTTACGTTATTTTCTCCTCCTTATCTCGTACCTGAAATCATTTACCTTGAATGTATGTAAATCATAAGTTAATTCATTATCATATGAAAAACTTCACAGATTGTTGTGTCTTGGGTATTCAACAAACATATCATTTAAAGTCTTCAGAAAAAAAATTACTGCGTAGGAAATATAGGAGATTACTATCTTTTAGAGAACGTTCAAGTTTTATATAGGCTACTATCTTTTAGAGAACGTTCAAGTTTTATATAGGCTAGTTAAGACCACTTGAGATAATAACTATCATCAAATACATCTCTATATATACTAGTAATAATGTAAATCAAAGGTTTTGCAAAGTAACCAAATACATGTATCACAATTTACTAGATACATGTATTACGAAATTCTAAAAAGACTTCTTGAAAAACTAAGAGAAAATTTCAGAAGTCTAAACATAGATGAATTAATTCCAACACTTCGCCTTAATGTATTTGATTGATAACTCGAATTACTTCTCGAAGTTAGAAAAAATTTTCTCTAGGAAGTTCTTTGGTGAAGATGTCAACAAGTTGTTCTCCTGTCTGACAATAATGCAACTCAATTTCGCCTTTCTCTTTTGCTTCTCAAATAAAATGATACTTGATGGAAATATCTTTTGATCATTCATGGTTGACTCGATTCTTGGCAATTCAGATTGCTGATTTGTTATCACAATAAAGAACAGTCCCTCTTTTTTGTTTTTCACCAATGTCTTAAAATATTATCCTAAGACAAATAGCTTGAGAAGTAGCCTTAGCTGCTGAAACATATTTTCCTTTGGCAACGGATTGAGCAACAACACTTTGCTTTTTTGATAACCAAGAACAAATACTTGATCCAAATAAGAAAGCATAACCAGAAGTACTCTTCATGTCATCTATACTTCCAGCCCAATCACTATCATAATAGCCAATTAAGTTCAAATCTCCATCAAATTAGTACATTATTTCACAATCCATTGTTCCTCGCAAGCAGCGAAGAACGCACTTTGCAACTCCAAATGTCACTTGGCTTGGTTCTTGCATGAATCTGGATAATAAAGTAGCAGGAAACATAATATCTGGCCTTGTTGAAGTAAGATATAGCAAACATCCAATAAAGCGCCTATAAAGTGAGCTTATATCTTTCTTTTCTCAATCATCTTTTCTAAACTTCTCATTTGCTGCTAATGGTATGGTTACAGAACTGCAATCCACCATTTTGAATTTTTGAAGAATACTTTTAGTATTTTTCTTTTGACAGATGAAAATTCCTTCTTTCACTTGAGAAACTTTGATGCCTAAGAAATAATTTAGCAACTTAAGATCACTCATTCCATAGGCTTCAATCATATCTTGCTTTAATTTTTGCATCATCTTCAAATCATTTCCTGTAAAGAGATGATCATCCACATAAAGACCAACAATGATAATGTTTCCATGTTCTTTATTCATATACAAAGGAGCTTCACTTTTACTTCTCCGGAAATCATTTTTCGGAATGTATGTATGTATTTCATTGTACCAGGCTCTTGGAGCTTGCTTCAGTGAGTTTTTTTAGCATGTACACCTTTTCTTCTCCCCCTTGAACAAAAAATCCTTGAGGTTGCTCAACATAAGTCTCTTCATCAAGTTTCCATTAAGAAATGCAGATTTAATATCAAGTTGAAATATCTTCCATTTCTTTTGTCCAGCAACAACAATTACAGTTCTAATTGTCTCAAGACGAGCAACTAGAGAGAAAGTTCCATGAAAATCAATAACTGGGTTTTGCGTGAAGCCTCTAGCAACCAACCTTGCTTTTTGCTTTTGAAGAGATTGATTTTCTAAATCATTTTAGACTTACAACTTCTCTTTCTCTGGATATAACCACAAGCTCCCAAGTATTTTTTTTCAATCATCGCAACTTCTTCTTCCATGGCTTTCTTCCAAACATCATGTTTCATTATTTCTTTATAATTTTCAGGTCTCAACACCGATAAAGCTATATGTCTAATAAATGTCACTCAACATTTTTGTTCCTCTTTGAGGTGAATCTTTATCATTTTAATCTGGGATTTCTCCCCCTTGAGGGACATCTTCCACTTTCTCATCATCTTCTTGATTTGAAAATATGATGGCAATATTCTCTATCATTTTATCCTTCCAATTCAATGTTGTTTTTTCATCAAAAATGACATCTCTACTAACAACAACTTTGTTAGTTTGGAGATCGAGAAGCCTATAACATTTTGTCACATCACTATAACAAATAAATATACATATTTGACTTTTTTATCCAATCTTTTTCTTTTATCAACAGGTACATGAGCTTAACAAATACTCCCGAAAATTTTAAAATGACTTACAAAAGGTTTCATTCAACTCCAAGCTTTACTGGTGTCTTGTCCTTTAGTGCCTTTGCCAGACACTTGTTAAGGATGTACATTGTTGTATACTACTTCTGTCCAAAAATATTTTAGCAAACCTTTCTCATTTATCGTAGTTCTGGCCATTTCAAACATTATTCTATTTCTTCTTTCAGATACACCATTGTTGAGGAGTGTACCCTGGTGTAAGTTGCTTCTCAATGCCTTCATTTTTGCAATTTTCTTCAAATTCTCAACTTGTGTATTCACCTACTCAATTATTGCGAATGGTTTTGGTGTGGCAACAATTTTTGCTTCTCAACAAGGGACACAAATTTCTTGAATAAAGCAAATGCTTCTGACATTTTTTTCAATAAATAAACCCAAGTCATTCTTGAGAAATCATCAATAAAGATTAGAAAATACCTTTGACTTCCAAGAGATGGGGTGTTCGTTGGTTCGTAAATGTTGGTATAGATTAATTCCAAAAAAACACTTGCACTCCAAGACACCTCTTTTGGAAAAGACTTTTTATGTTGCTTTCCTATTAGACAACTTTCACATGGATCCACCTCAATATGTATCTCAGGAAGTCCTTTTACCATGTCTTTTTGCTTGGGAATCTTCAAACCACGAAAATTCAAGTGACAAAATCTTTTGTGTCAAAGCCATGAATCATCTACAATTTCATTTTTAATGCATTGTAATAAAATTGCAAAGGAAAGTTTCTTTTTATCATCTTTACTTCAACAATGACTTGATTTGGATCAATTTTATCATAAATCATGCAATAGTTATCTATAAACACAAGAGAATAACCATTTTCCATGAGTTGACCAACACAAAACAAATTTTATTCCAATTCAGGAACATAAAGAACATCATGAATTTTCTTACTGCTCCTCTTTCATGTTGATCGAAATGGTACCTTTACCTTTTGCATCAAATAAGGCTGCGTTCCCCATTCTCACTTTATTAGTGATGCTATAATTAATTGAGAGGAAAGACTTTTCATACCCTCTCATGTGATTACTAAAACCACTATCAACATAACAATCATTGCTTTTTGTTGAAGCATCAGACTTGGATGAAAAGAAAAGATTTTCTTCCCTATCTTCCTCCTGTTTTTAAAAATTTGGTTGCTCCCGCTTCTTGTGCAAGCAATCCTTCTCAATGTGGCCAAACTTTTTAAAAAATTTACATTAAGGTTTGCCTTTGTGCCAACATTTTTCTGCAGTGTGAGTAGTCTTTTTGCAAACTTAACAAAAAAAGACTAGATTTTTTCTCACCTTTTTCTTCGACCTTCTTGGAAGAACCATCGTGATCCTGCTTCTTTTTTTGTATTGTACATATTCTGTTGTTGATCTTTTGAGAATTTTTGAGAATTCTCATTTGCTCTGGACTGGAAAATTGTCTCTTTGGATTGATCTTCACGAAAAATCTGTTGTTTCTCATGTGCATGAAAAAATCCAACTAGCTCTTTGATGGAAAGCTTTGAAAGATCTTTCCTCTCCTAGGTGATAGAAACAATGTACTCATTTTTTTCTAACACTAATTAGAATCTTTTCCACAACTTGTTGATCAAAAATTATATCACCACGATTTCTCATCTCATTAACAATATTCATGACTCTTTTCCAATATTCATCTATATTTTTTGATTGTATCATCTTCAAATTTTAAAACTCTCTTCTAAGAGTTTGAAGATTTATAGTGCTACCTTTTTGTCATTGTACACCTCGGTTTCTAGAAACTCCCAAGCTTCCTTTCCAGTCTCACAACTAGCAATTTTCGCAAAATATGCTTTTGAGACTCTCATTTGAAATTTGCTCAAGGCTTTTGAATCTTGACGATACTTAGCCTCAAGATTTTTAATCTTTGCTGTTGTAAGTTCACCATCGTTGTCTGGCTCTTCAAAGCCATTTGCAACAATATTCCACAAACCTTCTGGTTCCAAATGTGTTCTCATTCTTATCTTCTAGTATTCAAAATCACTTTCATAAAAAATGGAGTAAGAACAATTGAAGAATCAACACCTTCATTTGTTTTGGATGCCATGTTTTTTTCCTTCACCTTACCCCAAATTAAGAACGAAAACATGTTCTTGATACCAATTTGTAGGAAATATTGAAGGAGAATACTATCTTTTTAGAGAATGTTCAAGCTTTATATAGGCTACTTAAGGCTACTTGAGATGATTACTATCATCAACTACATATCTATTTATACTAGTAATAATGTAATCAAATATCTTACACAAATAACTAAATACATGTATCACAATTTACTAGATACATGCATTACGGAATTCTAAAAATACTTCTTGAAAATCTAAGAGACAATTTGGAAGACTAAACATAGATGCTTTAATTCCGACATATTGATGGTATATATGGTAGTGTACCTGTAATGATGGATGGCTTAAAAAATTCCTCTAACAAATGTCCTTCGTAAACTAAAAAAGTCTTAAACTGATCTTATAAGAAAGAGACAAAACATTTGAGCCATTTTTCAAAGACAGGCAATAAACAAAACATACTAAACAAGTCTGATTGCTTCATGTACTAGAAAACCAGAAGAAAGCACATACTAACCTAACTTCTTGGTTTAGGAGGTTGGTTACAAGATAAAGACATGTACTAGGTGGCACCACACGTGGTTCGTGAGAGAGATTTTCAAAAATATGAAGGAGGCGCTCATGCTCAACCATGGATTCTAGTATGTTATCCTCTGACAATGAACATGAAGGATCCATCTTGGATTCATGATTCCTAGACAAAAGAATATCTGAATGGTAGTTTTTTCTCGTCTGTTATTTAATCTTATCAACCTCCCATTTTGATTTTACTGGAAAGTAAACATGCACAAATTTGGTCTGCCCATTCCTGTAAGCTTGACTGATAGCTAGTTGTTCTACTGAGGGATTCCAGAGAATGTCAAGAAAAACAACTCTCTAGGCCCCTATCACACTTATTCCTTCTAAACAGGATTTTATGGATGCAAGAAGAACTTTTACATCACTCTTAGGTTCATTGAGAGAATTTATTGATATCTGCAGTTGCTTCACATCAAGTTTCCCATCCATATAAAGAATCTCCCAACCTGAAGTCCATCCAAACAGAGAATTGAGTTGCTCCTTGTTCAGGTTTAGAGGATCAAGTAGTTGACTGGATATTATAACCCTCTCCTTCCACCGACCACAAATTCTGATAAGCTCAACAATAAATTTCATTTTTACTCAAGTAACTGGATCTAACCGACAGCTAGCTAATTCTAAGTCAGAGAACCCCTTCCTCTTTGCCACTAGTGAAGTATGAACAGAGATAAGAGACACCAGATTTTGATCATAAAAGGATCTTAGATTCTTTGGAATCCTTCTAAGTAACTCCTTCTGCAAATCGGTGGGTCTCAAGTGAATTACAATGTCCCTTATACCCGAAATGCTTACCTTCTTTACATTTTCAGTACACTTATGGACAGGTGGTGAAATAATATCCCTAAGCTCTTTCAATGCTCGAGAATTCTTGTCAATGGAACTGCAAATTTTGGACTGACTACACAGGGAGTGTTGTATAACTCCTTGATGTTTTTCTAAAAAGGAGTTCGAGACAAAACTATGTGTTTCTTGGTCAAAGCAAGGGTTTGCTTATTACGAGCAGTGTGCCCTTTTTCAAGGACCATAAGACCGGGATTTTAAGAAGGATTTCTCGAAGAGGTTTAGTGTAACCGTCTCCATCATCTCCAGGAAGAATCTTGAACAAGTCATAATTGATCCCCACAACACTCTTACCATTAACCCTCGATCCAGCTTCACAATTCGTATAAGGTGTGGATTTCTCTTTCCCACATGGGAAAAACAGAAAAAGACACTCACATTAGCTTCATCTTCCTGTAAAGAGAAATCTTTGTTGTTGAAGTTGTGGAAGGGAATGTCCACCTCCCATTTCTAGAACTCAGCTTCCCAGTTAAGCAACAAATTGGAAGGAGCTATGATTACAGGTCGATATTTTGGAAACAATTTCAAATATGATTGAAGAAATATTATGGTGAGACGGGTTTTCTCGGTGACAGGTGGATATGAGATTATGCATCCTCTTTTGCTATTCGATAGGGGCTGTCTCTTTCTCTCTCTCTCGATTTATATCTCCATCAATGTTTTTCCACATAAACTCAAATCCACCACGTTGATGAGGATAATCATTGTTTGTCACTTCGTGGGAACTAAATCCCACACAGTTCCTTCTTCATTAATCGGAGAATCTTGGATTGAAGAAGAATCAGAGAATCTGAAGCCACCAACATCCAAGAGAGATGATGACTGTCCTAAATGTTTTCTTTTATACCTCCCTCGAGTTCTCTGACCTGAGCTGCCGTCCTTATGAACCACAATGAAAAATGAGCCTTGCGATGAGACGCGGACATTCCCTATGTTGCGGTTCCCTCCGGTCCATTCCCGGGTTGGGTTAGGGGAAGATCCGAGCGATTGCCTTCGTGGATCCAAACGCGCTCACAAGGTGCACAATAAGAATAAGACCAATAGAGACTTCATAAGGGACCGTTTGAGCATATACGTTTGGTAAGTTGTCCTCCGACCAAGATAAAAGATCCCATTGAAGCAGCTAATCCTAGGCATATTGTATCGATATCTGGTCGCACAAATTGATGCAGATGACAGAAGTTCAAGAATTTAAGGGTCAAGCAAAAATAATTTGGAGCGCGAGTAGATAAAATCAAATATAAGGATAGCATGTTGAAGGAATTAACATAGACTAGAGGATTAAAGTAGTAAAATCACTAGTTAGTTACTACGATCAAATCCAATGATAAACTCGAGTAACTATAAAGTTGTTATGTACAGTAGATAGGTGAAAGTGCAACATACAATGTGGAATTTCAGCATACAATGTGATTTCCAGAAATAGTTCAGGAAATGAGGGTTCTCAACACAAATGTGAATGATCAACGTAATAATGCAGGAAACAAGTTCAAACCCAACTAAGTCATGTTAAGTCTTGTACTTCCACACATGAGCAATATAATCACATAGTGCAGCTGTTGACACAACACAATCCTCTAATCAACAATGATCCTACCTCTAACATATCTGCACAAGTGACAGGTATGATTGAACCTATGGCTACGATAGTCTCTCACAAACCTGATAAGATTGCGGACAAAAGGGAAACAAACCTTATGACTTCAGACTTAAATTTGTTAAATAAATCCCCAATCAATAAACTGAGAAATCCTAAGAAAGTGCAACTGCCAAATAGAGATGTGGCACAGGTCACACACACTTGATCAAGTACTATATCTTATGAGAGTACTATATCCAATGTGTAGTATATCCCAGAGTGTTAGGTTGAGTTTACTTTTTTTTTTCAAAACTAACAAGAGAGCAGTATAATCACATAGTGCAGCGTATGACACAACACACTCCTCAGATCACCAATGAACCTACCTCTTAAGACATCTCCAAATGTGACTGGTATGATTAAACCTATGGCTATGATATTCTAACACAATCCTGAATAGATTGCAGGAAAAAAAAGACAACTAACCATATCACTTCATACTTGAATTTTCTACATAAATACTCATTTAATAAACTAAGAAATTCTAAGAAAGGGCAACTTCCTAGTGGAGATGTGGTACAGGTTAGACACTGGATCAAGTACAATAACTGATGAGAGTAGTATATCCTACGTCCAATGTATTGTATATCCCATAGTTTAAGTTCATTTTACTTTCAGTTTCAAAACTAACAAGAGAGTTGCAATTTTTTGATTTGTTCATTCCTTACTTGTTCGCTTTTCATAATCTCTTCACTGGAAAGTGAAAGAGATCAGTAAAGAGGACAATGGGCTATATTGGCTACTGAGTCGAGCTGCATGAAAACCTATTAGCTTGGATGCTCAAGAATCTAATAGTGTATAAACATCGGACTTGACATTAGTCTTTTGCATAAAACACTAGGACACACTTCTACTTTAGTGCTTAGTGAACTGTTTCTATGTCCTTGTTCTTAACAACGTAGATTACGTTTTCAATCTAGTAGCATAAAAAGTAGTTGTTGTCTTGAATTGATTCATGTAGAACTTGAAATTGTGTTCCTAATTTAAAATAAGAAGTGTTTGATGGGATAAAACTCGTATACTTACAAAAGAAGGGAAGATGTACTTGATCTCCAAATGAACACAGGGACAAACTTTAGAGATGAGTCCAATTTGTTCATCTAGAACAAGTTGGTGCTTCCCCATCTGATAGTGACTTAAATCTCCACTCTGCATCGGCGAAATGGATGGATTTGTAAATCTAATATCTTACTCTAAGATAAACATCTACAATACAGCAAAAAGATTTTCAACTTCCTTTTCTAGGGGGAAGAGGTTCCTCGTCTTCAAACCGAAATACTAAAGGAAGTGTTTCCTTGACAGGAACCTGTTTCTTCTCTTCAAAAGGAGTAAGTTTATCACGATCATTAACATTTATGATTGAATCAACAACAAACTTCATAAATTCAGAATCTCCAAGAATCTACTTTCCAGTCCTCCTATCCTTTCGAACAACATCCTTTTAAGAACGAAATCCTTTTGAACAATATTCTTCACCTAGTCATCAACCTCGCAATCCTCTTCAGATTTAGACTTCTCGCCATCAGACCCCGATTAATCAAACTCCTCCTCATCAGTAAGAAGAATTGGGCTACTACTATCATTTCCATTGTTTAAGTTCTTTTTGGACTTAAAAAGTAAGTGTGCACGAAGAAGATATGCTCCGCCTTTCTTCTTCTATTCACTCTCAAGAACAAACTCAGGCCCCCTCATTCAACTCTTTTTTTTCCTTCTTCATTCCATATCATCAGTATCACTTATTTCATCATCATAGTGGCTAGAACTTGATCATTCAATCAACCTGTATTTCTTATCTTCAAGTTCATCAATATCCTCATCACTTGAAGCTTTGTAATCCGACTCAGACTCAAAAGATGAGATACTATGAGTATACACATCAACACATTTCACCGGTGTCCTATCACACATGCTTGAGGTAGACGAAACAACCTCCTCATCCTTTGCATTCAATATATTACTTTTCAAGCCCGCATTCGACCACCATCTCGAACCTGATTCATTATTTACATCCTCCCCCTCTTCAATGATAACAACATCATCAGATTATCCTCATCCGTATCATCTTCATCTGATATTTCCTCAACAAAAATACGTTACATAATAGACTTAAAAGTTCCTTGACTGAACTTGCTCCTTATGTTAGAAATTTTTTTTTCAACTACAGTTACTTTTACTGCTTTATATTAGTTAGGACTTATACAATTAGTTGTTCGTCATCTATTCCTATTATTTAGGAGTTACTGAGTTAGGAATGTGCTTGTAGTGCATTTACTTTGTTTCCATTCAGCCTTATTAATGCAATCTGAAGCACGGTCTCAACCATAAGGCCACTAAAGCAATCGCTTGGGGCCCCCCTTTTCTCTCAAAGATGTGTGTGTATACATTTAGTCAAAAAAAATTCATGTATTTATAACTTTGAAAATAATTTTTTATATTGAAAATATAATTGAGAAATTGAATATATTTTAGTTTATTGGAGTGTCTTTTCTAGATTCTTATTTGGTTAGTTAATTTTAGTATCACCTATACGGAAAGACCCTATGAAGCTTCACTGTTCCTTGGGATTGGCTTTGTTTCTAGTTTCGCATGTGGCTATCTATTTTGTTGTCTAGCTCATTAGTATTTTGACAATTATCATGAACCAACAGTATTGTGTTCGTAAAATATTTACTTTTCTTTATTATCCCTTCACTATTTTTTATTCTTTCATTATTGAATATTCTTAAGTTTCTTAAACGTTCAAACATTCAACATTAAGTGATATCTATTGTTGTGTGTTTATAAAAAATTACATTTATTTGTGGTGTCTTATTCAAATTTGAAGCACTAAAACTTATCAACACTATTTTAATATTATTTATTAACTTATCAAATTCATCGCTACTGTCACGACCCAAATCGAGTCGCGAGTGGCACCCACACTTACCCTCCTCTGTGAGCAAACCAACCAATACAAAACCCAACATTTCAATATAATATCAATAGAAAGTAATGCGGAAGAGTTAAACTCATTAATGAAAATCAATTCAATAACTTCTAAAAACTCAACATCTATTATTTCCCCAAAATCTGGAAGTCATCATCACAAGAACATCTATCCTCAAATTACTAAAACTAAGAGTATCTAAGAAAACTAAAATAAGTAAAAGCTAGTCCATGCCGGAATTTCGAGGCATCAAGACATGAAGAGGAAGATTCAGTCCAAGCTAGAAGCATCAGCTCACCCTGAAATCCGGTGTAATGAAGACTGGTTAGAGTTGCGGTTGAATTGAAGACGATGGCACGTTTGCTGCACTCCACATATAACAAAGAAAGAAACATACAAGTAGGGGTCAGTACAAAACACAAGTACTGAGTAGGTATCATCGGCCAACTCAAAATAGAAAACAGTATATATCAGATAATAACATAAAATCAACCATATAACTCAACAGGTGAAAACAACAAGTTCCCAAATCATGTGTAACAACATCAAAACACACCTATGAGAACTCACGTCTCCACACCATACTCATTTGGGATATAGGTTCATTAGATTGAGTATATTAACATATTTCAAGATTCATTATCTTTATTCCACTCGTGTCGGTACGTGACACTCCGCTCCATATACTATCCTGGTGTTGGAATGTGACACTCCGATCCTCATATACTATCCTGGTGTCAGAACGTGACACTCCGATCCATATTCTATCCTGGTGCCGGAACGTGGCACTCCGATCCCCTAATTCTACATATCGGTTCGTGACACCCGATCCCCTAAATCTATATGTCAGTTCGTGACACCCGATACCCTAATTCTACGTGTCGGTTCGTGACACCCGATCCCCTAATTCTATGTGTCGGAACGTGTCACTCTGATCCCCTAATTCTACGTGTCGGTTCGTGACACCCGATCCCCTAATTCTACGTGTCGGTTCGTGACACCCATTCCACTAATCTCATTCTATTAATTCATCAAGCCTTCTTTTATTCTAAGGCATCATCAATCTCATTACTTTAGTTCATCAAGCCTTCTTTTACACCAAGGCATCATCATTAACAAGGTAAATTTAGGATTAGAGATTCAATAGCCTCATCATGCTGATTCATCACAATTATATAATCACATCATGTAAGCACACAATTAAGCATATAGACGGTTTTATAATAATACCCAACACATATCATTCGCTATTAAGAGTTTACTACGAATAGCATAAAAACCATAACCTACCTCCACCGAAGATTAGTGATTCAAGCAAGCAAATTCCCCAAAGCTTGGTTCTTCCCCTTGTTTCGTCTCTCTCTATCGATCCTCTCTCTCA
>CM064971.1:10110015-10132015 GCA_032847665.1 Solanum chilense | reverse complement strand
AACGTCACAGTTTTAGCATTACAATCCATGATCGCAAAATTCAGAGAAAACCAAGTCATACCCAGAATTACATCAAAATCAACCATTTTTAAGATAACCAAGTCTACATAAGTATTGCTCCCCACAAAAGTCACCAAACAAGACCTATATACTTTTTCAACTATCACAGACTCACCCACAGGAGAAGACACACGAATAGGTATGTCAAGCAATTCACAATGTAAATTAAGACCATTAGCAAATGAGGAAGATACATATGAAAACGTGGAGCCATGATCAAATAATACATAAGCCATGCAATCACAAACCAAAAGATTACCTGTGATAACAGCATCAGATGCCTCCGCTTTAGATCTCCCAGGGAAAGCGTAACAATGGGCCCTATCACCAGTCTGCCCGTTTCCCCTACCATGTGGTGTTGTCGTAGCTCCAGTTTGTCCGTCACCTCGGCCGTTCTGGTGACCACCATTACCTCGGCCACCACGTCCTCCAGAATAACGGCCTCTACCATGACCACCTCTACCTCTAGCTATTGGGGGTCTGTACTTCTATTTTGGACAATTCCTCCTAATATGTCCAGTCTCCCCACATCCATAACACTCTCTGAAGTCAAGGATAGGTCTATCAGAGAAGTGTTGACCGGTCTGAGGTGGACCCCCAACTACAGTCTGTAGTGAAGACTGAATTGGTCGGACTGAGTAACCTTCTGAACCCTGTCCTCTAGAGTAAGAACCATTAAACTCACCTCCCTTTCTAAACCTTTTTGATGTCGATGTCGTGGTGAAGTCATCTGGCTTCACTCCTTCCACCTCTATCACGAAGTCTACCACCTCTTGGAAGGATTTCGCCGTAGCCGCTATCTGTAAGGCTGAAATCCGTAATTCTGACCTCAACCCTTTCACAAAACGGCGAATCTGCTCTTTTGGACTGAAACAAAGTTGGGTGGCATACCTGGATAGTGCAGGAAACTTAGCCTCATATGCAGTAACCGACATCCTACCTTGCTCTAGGCTCAAGAACTCATCCCTTTTCTTATCCCTCAAAGTCCTGGGGATATACTTTTCCATAAACAAGCTAGAGAACGATGCCCAAGTCATAGGTGGTACCTCTGTTGGTTGACACTCAACATGTTACCGCCACCACATTTTGGCGTTCCCTTGAAACTGATAAGTCACAAACTCAACACCAAACCGTTCTATTATACCCATCTTGTGTAGTAGCTCATGACAATCAACCAGAAAATCGTAACCATCCTCAGATTCAGCACCCTTGAAGACTGGGGGTTTCAATTTCAAGAACTTACTGAAAAGTTCATGCTGATCATTTGTCATTATAGGCCCTGTGGTTAGACGTGCAAACGTGCCTATTTCTAATGAGACATCCATGCGGGGAGCCACAGTAGCCGCATGTTGTACCTCCGGAACCTGAGGTGCTGGTGCAGAACACACTGGAGGTGTCTGACCCTGGTCAGATAACCCGCTAAGATAAGCAAGAACCTGATTGATCATCTCTGGGGTAGGTTGGGGTGGTAATTCCTCATTCTGCACTTGTTCAGTCTCCCCTTCCTCACCCTCTCTTATCACTTCCTCAGTTTGTGGAAGAGTCACCGCCCTAGTACCTGATGGGCTAGGTGCTTGTCCTCTTCCTCTAGAGGACGTCCTTCCACGACCTCTACCACGGCCTCTTGCCACTGATCCTCCTCGAGCTACAGCCCCAGTGGCTGGCTCAGACGCATCCTGTCTTGCCGGTATTGGTGTTGGTGCAGTCGTTGCTCTAGTTCTAACCATCTGTGAATTAGAGTGAAGATGGTCAGATACCAATTTGTATCACCTAGATACCAATTGGATCCACGTAATAGCACGAAAGAAAGAAAGAAAGAATGGAATTTTCCTAAAGTCTTATAGCCTCTCAAAGAAAAGTAAAGGCGTCCCCCTACCGTTCCTTAAGACTCTACAAGACTCGTTCTTGTGTGATGAGACCAACGAACCTAATGGCTCTGATACCAAGTTTGTCACGACCCAAATCGAGTCGCGAGTGGCACCCACACTTACCCTCCTATGTGAGCGAACCAACCAATACAAAACCCAACATTTCAATATAATATCAACAGAAAGTAATGCGGAAGAGTTAAACTCATTAATGAAAATCAATTCAATAACTTCTACAAACTCAACATCTATTATTTCCCCAAAACCAGGAAGTCATCATCACAAGAACATCTATCCTCAAATTACTAAAACTAAGAGTATCTAAGAAAGCTAAAATAAGTAAAAGCTAGTCCATGCCGGAATTTCGAGGCATCAAGACATGAAGAGGAAGATCCAGTCCAAGCTAGAAGCATTAGCTCACCCTGAAATCCGGTGTAATGAAGACTGGCTAGAGTTGCGGTTGAATTGAAGACGATGGCACCATACTCATTTGGGATAGAGTAGGTATCATCGGCCAACTCAAAATAGAAAACAGTATATATCAGATAATAACATAAAATCAACCATATAACTCAACAGGTGAAAACAACAAGTTCACAAATCATGTGTAACAACATCAAAACACACCTATGAGAACTCACGTCTCCACACCATACTCATTTGGGATATAGGTTCATTAGATTGAGTATATTAACATATTTCAAGATTCATTATCTTTATTCCTCTCATGTCGGTACGTGACACTCCGCTCCATATACTATCCTGGTGTCGGAACGTGACACTCCGATCCTCATATACTATCCTGGTGTCGGAACGTGACACTCCGATCCATATTCTATCCTGGTGCCGGAACGTGGCACTCCGATCCCCTAATTCTACGTATCGGTTCGTGACACCCGATCCCCTAATTCTACGTGTCGGTTCGTGACACTCGATCCCCTAATTCTACGTGTCGGTTTGTGACACCCGATCCCCTAATTCTATGTGTCGGAACGTGACACTCCGATCCCCTAATTCTACGTATCGGTTCGTCACACCCGATCCCCTAATTCTACGTGTTGGTTCGTGACACTCGTTCTATTAATCTCATTCTATTAATTCATCAAGCCTTCTTTTATACTAAGGCATCATCAATCTCATTACATTAGTTCATTAAGCCTTCTTTTATACCAAGGCATCATCATTAACAAGGTAAATTAGGATTAGAGATTCAATAGCCTCATCATGCTGATTCATCACAATTATATAATCACATCATGTATGCACACAATTAAGCATATAGAAGGTTTAATAATACTACCCAACATATATCATTCGCTATTAAGAGTTTACTACGAATAGCATAAAAACCATAACCTACCTCCACCGAAGATTAGTGATTCAAGCAAGCAAATTCCCCAAAGTTTGGTTCTTCCCCTTGTTTCGTCTCTCTCTATCGATCCTCTCTCTCTCTTTGTTCTTTTTATTTTCTTTATTCAAACCCTCTTTCTTTTACCCTAATTAACATATAATTAAGTGTAAAAGATGACAATAATAACCCACTAATTAACTCAAGGTTACCTCTTTTATCCCCCAAGAAATTGAGTTATTAATATAAACCCACGAAATATATAATTATAGCAGGAATAGTCCAGAACGCCCCTTTAAAACTTAATAGAAATCCGATCCCGCCTGGAATTACGCAACCTGTGACGGCCCGTCGTGCCTGCGACGGTCCGTCCTGCAGGTTCGTCACAAACTTCAGAGACCCAATTTCCTTGAAGTGTTTGTGACGGTCCGTCGTACCTACGACAGTCCATCCTGCACTTCCGTCACGACGTTCAGAGGGTTGTTCCCAGTACCAAATTCTCAATAGTTGAAGTGTTTTGAAACGGAACCTCACAATGGTTCGTCGTATCTGTGACGGTCCGTCCTGCAGGTCTGTCACAGAGTTCAGAGAGTCGATTTTAGCACTCAAATATCAGAATTCCTAAGTGTTTTGGAACGAGACCCCCTCGACGGTCCGTCGTGCCCATGACGGTCCGTCGTGGGTTCCGTCGACTCAGACAGTTTTTCCCAAAATAAATCTGCTACTCAAAACGACTAAACAGGTCGTTACAGCTACACTATTTTAATATCATCATATTTTTTTTAAAAAAATTGAGTCATGTTTTATTATTCCACCTTTATATTATATAATTTTCAATGAAAATTTACATTATTTGCGTACTTACTTCATAATGTCTACATATATCCTGACTTTCCAGATATCATAATTATTCAATTTATATTTATCAACTAAAAAGAATATGGTCCTATTTATAATGTACGGCTTTAGTCCCCCAAACATGTTGAGACAAACCTGATATGAAAACATCAATAAAAATGTTCTTCTACCAATATTCTTCTTGACTTCTCTGCATTCTTATAACTCATACTACAAAAAATTACCAACCATTGGTGTCTAGAGATTTCTTATTTGCGGGATCTTTGGGTATTTCTGTGAGTGATTGTTTCAAGTGACTCAAGCACCACAACCAGAAACAACAAGAGATTAAAAATGGAAGAAAGCCTATGTTTCTCGGTAATGGCACCTTCTATCTTCAATGGTGAAAATTTTCACATGTGGGAAGTGAGGATGGAAGCTTATCTCGAAGCTTTAGATCTTTGAGAGGCAATTGAGGAAGAGTATGAAGTTCTTCCGCTACCCAGAAACCCAACAATGTCTCAAATCAAAAATCACAAGGACAAGAAAACCAGAAAAACTAAGGAAGGCATGTCTTTTTTCAGTAGTCCCTTCAACAATTTTCATCATATCATATATCTAAAATCCTCAAAATCTATCTCAAGGCAGAATATGATGGAGATGATAACATCAAAGATATGCTAGTGCTAAATCTCGTTAGAGACTTTCAGAAGATGAAAGAATTGGAAACAATCAAAGAATACTTTGACGGGCTTGTGAGCATAGCAAACAGAGTAAGATTACTTAGTTCTGAGTTTAAAGACTCGCGTATTGTTGAAAACATTCAGGTTACTGTACCTGAAAGATTTGAAGCCACCATTACAACTTTGGAGAACACCAAGGATCTATCAAAAATTACTTTGGCGGAATTATTGAATTCTTTGAAGGCTCAAGAACAAAGAAGGGTTATGAGAGAATATGGAATTAGAGAGGGAGCATTGGTGGCAAAACATGAAGATAGTGGAAGATACAAAAACAAAAACAATAAGAAGAACCAGCCAACAAATGGAGAAGGAGCAGCTCGCGACAACAACAAAAGCAAAACAGGTAGTGTTAAAGGAAATTATCCACCTTGTAAGCATTATGGAAAGAATAGGCACGCGCCATATAAGGTGTTAGAAAAGGGTGGATGCTAAATTCAGTAAGTGCAATCAACTAGGGCATGAAGCAATTATCTGTAGGAGTAAATTGCAGCAGCAATACGCAGACGCCCATGTTGTTAATGAACATGAAGAGGATCAAATCATTGTGGCATTTAGAGAGGGAGAATTGGTGTCCAAACATGAAGAGAGTGGAAGATACAAAAACAAAAACAATAAGAAGAACCAGCGCACAAATGAAGAAGGAGAAGCTCGCTACAACAACAAAAGCAAAGCAGGTAGCGTTAAAGGAAACTATCCTCCTTGTTAGCATTGTGGAAAGAATGGGCACAGGTCGCGTAAGTATTGGAAAAGGCCAGATGCTAAATGGAGTAAGTGCAACCAACTTGGGAATGAAGCAATTAACTGCAAGAGTAAATTGCAGAAGCAAGACGCATACGCCCAGGATGTTAATGAACTGGAAGAGGATTAACTGTTTGTGGCATTGTGTTTTGCAAGCATTGTTTCAACTGAGGCTTCGCTGATTGATAGCGGATGCACAAACCATATGACTAATGACAAAGAGTTCTTTAAAGACTTGAAGCCTACTCGAGTTACAAAAGTCAGAATAGGTTATGGCGGTTATATTCCGGCAAGAGGAATGGGAACTATTACACTTGAAATACAAATAGGTAAAAAAGCAATTTCTGATGTTCTTTATGTACCAAATTTAGATTAGAAATTGTTAATTGTTGGTCAATTGTTAGAAAAAAGTTTCAAATTGTGTTTCGAAGATAATCATTACTTGATCAAGGAAGCCTCAGGACATGACTTGTTTAAAGTCAAAATGAGAGGCAGAAGTTTCTCATTAAATCCATTGGAGGAAGAACATGTGGTGTATTCGGTAAGACAAATTGCTTCCGAGTTATGGCATAAGAGACTCGGACACTATCATTATCAAGGGCTTATGAAAATACAAGAATTGGTGATATTCAAGAACTTTTTTAAACTGGGAGCGAGTTCTAAAAATTGCCGGCATTGTCAATTTGGAAAACAAAGTAGATTTTCATTCCCAAAAGAAACTTGGAGAGCAACAAGAAAGTTGCAACTGGTTCACACTGATATTGGAGGACCCCAAAGGACTCCTTCACTTAATGGTAGTCGTTATTATGTTGTTTTATTGATGATATGGCCCGAATGTGCTGAATTTATTTTTTAAAGTACAAATCAGAGGTCAAGAGTATATTTTGGATGTTGAAAGCGATGTTAATAAAATGAAAGTTTCTGCAAAATTCAGATTATATAATCTGACAATGGAAAGGAGTACACTTCTCATCAGTTTGATCTATTTTGTGAAGAAGCAGGGATTTAATGTGAACTTACTGCTCCTTATACTCCAGAAAAAAATGGAGTTCGTGAGAGAATAAATTTATCATGGATATGGCCAGATGTATGTTGTACGAAAAGAATTTGTCGAAGATGTTTTGGGTAGAGGCATCAAATACAATTTGATCATACAAAATTGACTTCCCTCAAAAACTGAGAAAGATCAAACTCCTTTATAGCTTGATATGGATCGATACAAGCCTCCGCTGCATTTTCTTAAGTGTTTGGTTGTATTTGTTTTACCAATGTACCTCATGTCAAATGGGATAAACTAGATAAGAAGGCTGCCCCAGACCTTTTTATTGGGTACAGTAATGTTTCAAAAGCATACAAAATCTTCCAACCTGAAGGTGAGAAGATAATTATCAGCAGAGATGTCTGCTTCATGGAGAATGAAGAATGGGATAAGGATAACTCAAGTAATTCCGTCCAGAAAACAAGGTTGTGGTTGAATGAAAGGGACGATAATCCACCTATTCGGGGAACTCTATTGCTCTCTGATATATATGATAGATGAAATATTGCGATTCGTGAACCTGCTAACCTTAAGGATGCTCTCAAAGACCCTAAGTTGAGGAATGCAACAGAGGAGAGCTGTTTATGATCGAACAAAATGATACATGGCAGCTTGTTGACAAACCTCAAGGCAAAAAAGTAATTGGGCTAACGTGGGTGTTCCAAACAAAGCTAAATGTTGATGGTTTTAATCAACAAGCATAAAACAAGGCTTGTAGTTAAGGGTTATGTGCAGATTTTTGGTGTAGATTATTCTGACACTTTTGCTCCAGTTGCTAGGCCTGACATAACCGGATTGCTTATAATTTTTTATGCACAACGTGGCAGAAAGTGTATCAAATGGGTGTCAAATAAGCATTTCTTGTTGGCATTCTTGAAGAACAAATTTATGTTGAGTAACCTGAAGGGTTTGTTATAGATGGAAAGGAAGATAAAGTAAATTGACAACATAAAACTCTTTATGGCTTAACACAGGCACTAAGAGCTTGGTATAGTCGAATAGATGATTATTTTCTCGGTCTCAATTTTGAAAAGTGTCTTTCAGTATTCAAACTCTATGATAAACATAATAGCGGTGAGATTTTTGTTGTTTCTCTTTTTGTGGATGACCTTTTGATTACAGTATATGTTAAGCATAGCAGCAGTGAAATTCTTGTTGTTTCTCTTTATGTGGATGACCTTTTGATCACAGGGTGCACTAAAAATCTAATTGATTAGTTAATGCAAGATATGATGCAAGCCTTTGATATTTCTGATCTTGGCTTATGACATACTTCTTTGTAATGGAGATCACACAAGGAAAAATGAGTTTTTCTTTTGCCAAACAATAGTATGCAAAGGAAATTCTCAAGAAATTCAAAATGGAAAATTGCAAAGATATTAGCACTCCCATGAACCAAAAGGAGAAACCAAGTAAAGATGATGAAGCCAAAAAAGTGGATGAGACATACTTCAGATGTTTCATTAGGTATTTATGTTGGGTGTTTAAATGTGTGAATGAAAAATGAAGCGTTACGACTTTTACAAAGAGCTGTGACTCTGACGAAAAAATGTGACTTTTATGAAAAGTTGCGACTTTTATGAAAAGTTATGACTTTTATGAAAAGTTTAGACTTTTATTAAAGGTGATGAACTTTCCGAAAGATTGTGACTTTTCCAAAGGTTTCTGACCTTTCCGGTAAGGCACAATAAGAACCTTTTTGCACTACCCTTTATTTTTTATAATTTGAGGGATTTTCTCTCAATTTTAAAATAGAATTTTTGGACTTCTTCTACTTCTACTAATACTAGAATTCTAAGTTTACTTTACTTTCATTGAGTGGCTCGCTGACACAAGGGTTGTGGATATCAATGCATTGGTGATTGAGATCATTCTATCCTGCGAGGACATATTGTTATTCTTACAATAACTTGTATTTATAAAGTTAATAAACAGAAACAGAAACAGAATTAAGATGAAGCAGAAAATAATATAGAATACTAGAATTAATCTGAGTCCACAGAAACTATTGTGTGTCCTTAAGAAATTTAATCCCCTCACTGTACCCAAGGTTATGGATTAATTTCTCCCAAGATAAAATGGATTAAACCTGTTAAAGAAATAGTGGTACCTCAAACTTCTTTAACTTCAACGAACTTAAGAACAGCAACAAGTCACACAGACTCAGTCAATCGACACTTTGATTTTATTTGAGAGAAAAATAAATGCAGAGAAAGAAAAAATTTCAGTGATTAAAAAATCAAAAATTGACTTCCTTTTATAGCCATTTTCAGCAAGGAACATGTCTGTTCAGTGAAATCTGTTAAGACCCATTTTATACAGAAAGTTGTGTCTTTTGGAAAAAATAACAACTTTTCAAAAAATTGTGTCTGTTAGGAAAATAACTACTTTTTGGAAAGTAACAATTTTTCGGAAAAGTAACGACTTTTCGGAATGTTACCGTTACCCGCAAATTTATAAGAGATAATATTAACAGGATTTATTTGATTTACCAAAAATTGATTAAATAAATTTTGTCCAAAAAATTTATCGATCAATCACATCATTTGCCAAATCCAAATCCAAAGCCAAAACCGAGCCGAGCGAGCAACGACGACGACGGCGCGAGGGGGCATCTTCTTCTTAGCTCTTTAAGAAGTAATGGAAGTGTTTCCTTCTATAAGGACAACAATTTTCCTTTCTTTTGCCGATATGGGAGAAATGACTTTTCATTTGCACTTTGCAAATGACTTTTCATTTTCTCTACAAAGTAGTTCCCTCACTTTTCATATTCTCTCTTTTCTTTTCCCATTCACACTTGCTAAAACCCAACAATCCCCCACATGAATGGGGAAGGCTATTGTTAAAACATATGCATGAAAAAACTTGTGTGTCATGTAGGTAAAGGTTAATCGCATCTGGATAAGTAGGTTTCCCTTTAAACTTTCCGTAGTGAACATATATCTGATATACTCGGTCAATCGGTAGATTTAATATCTTGGAACCGTCGAGCTTTGGTGTATACTTAGACAACATATGTCACACAATCAACCATTGAACTGTTCTTAGTTCTCATTGTTTTGTTCGTTTCAGCCATGAACACATCTTGGATAGTAAGTGCTTAAAGAACTTGCCTTACCGGATTCTCCTTGAAGCGGCTTACACTTCACACTTACATAGGTGATTTCTAAATGTGTTATCCTATAGATACACCATTTGATATTCCCTGTATCAAACTTAGAAACCATTAAAAAGTCCTTATGTCTTTATCCTGGTTACTAAACATTGTCTCATCATGAGATTGGACCATAAAATAATAATAATATTTTTTTTCCTTTGACAATGTTGAACCGTCATCAATGACTTTGTTTTATCTCCTTGAACCTAGATCTTGGGATCTCCAGTCTTCTAGGTAGAGTTACCGCCACGATGACTTGTTCTCGTCCATAGTCCCATTTCCGTTGATGATTTCTCAACTCCCTCTCTATTTAGGCCTTTTGTAAGTGGATCCAACACATTATATTTTGACTTCACATAGTCAATTGTGATAATTCCACTAGACAGTAGTTGTCTCACAGAGTTATGTCTTCGTCTTATGTGACGAGACTTGACGTTATACATAATGCTTCCAGCCCTTCCTATTGAAGCTTGACTATCACAATGTATGCATATAGGGGCCATTGGTTTGGGCCAAAATGGAATATCTTCTAAGAAATTCCGGAGCCATTCAGCTTCTTCACCTGCCTTGTCTAAAGCAATGAATTCAGACTCCATTGTAGAGCGAGCTATACATGTTTGTTTGGATGATTTCCAAGATATTGCTCCTCCACCAATATAAAAACGTATCCACTTGTGGATTTTGTTTCAGTTGACCCAGTAATCCAATTTGCATCACTATATTTTTCAAGAACGGCTGGATATCTGTTGTAATGTAAAGCATAGTTTTGAGTGTCATCTAAGTATCCCAAAACTCTCTTCATTGCCAACCAATGATTATGATTAGGATTACTTGTGTATCGACTCAGTTTACTGATAGCGCAAGCTATGTCTGGTCATGTACAATTCATGACATACATTAAGCTTCCCAATACGCTAGCATAGTCCAATTGAGACTGACTTTCGCCTTTATTCTTTGCAAGATGAAGATTTACATCAATTGGAGTCTTTGCCCTTTTAAAATTCAAAAATTTGAATTTTTCAAGTATCTTTTGAATATAATGAGTTTGAGACAATGCTAGACCGTTAGGAGTTTTCAGAATTTTAATTCCTAATATCACATTAGCAACTCCTAAATCTTTCATATCAAACTTACTAGCAAGCACACGGTTTGTAGCTTTTATATTAGCAATGTCTTTGCTCATTATAAGCATATCATCTACATATAGGCATAAAATAACTTCCTGATTTGGAGTATCTTTAATGTAAACACATTTATCACATTCATTGATCTTAAATCCATTTGACAACATAGTTTGATCAAACTTTGCATGCCATTGTTTTGGTGCTTGTTTTAGCCCATAAAGTGACTTAATAAGTTTGCACAACTTTCTTTTCTTTACCAGGAACTACAAACCCTCAGGCTGCTCTATGTAAATTTCCTCTTCAAGCTCTCCATTTAAGAAGGCTGTGTTTACATTTATTTGATGAATTTCAAGACCGTATACTGCAGATAGTGCAATTAACATCCAAATTGATGTAATCCTAGTCACTGGTGAGTATGTGTCAAAATAATCAAGACCTTCTTTTTGTCTAAAACCTTTGACAACAAGTCTTGCTTTATATTTGTCAATAGTTCCATCGTCTTTCATCTTCCTTTTAAAGATCCATTTTGAACCCAAGGGTTTGTTCCCTGGAGGAAGATCAACCAACTCCCAAGTATGATTGCTTAAGATTGATTCAATTTCACTATTAACAGTCTCCTTCCAAGAGGTTGAGTCACTAGACAACATTGCTTCCTTGAATGTTTGAGGCTCACTTTCAAGAAGAAATGTTACAAAATCTGATCCAAATGAAGTAGATGTCTTTTGACGTTTACTGCATCTTGGACTTTCTTCATTTTGTTCATTATCTTTTGGTTCTTCTCTGGGTTGTTTAAATCCCCCACTAGATGTCTCAAGTCTAGTTTTATACGGATAGATATGTTCAAAAAGTTCAGCACTATCTGATTCCATTACCGTATTATCATGAATATCCGGATGTTCAGACTTATGAACAAAAAATCGACATGCCTTACTGTTTGTTGCATATCCAATGAATACACAATCCACAGCCTTAGATCCTATTTTTACTCTCTTAGGTATAGGAAATTGGACTTTGGCTAGACACCCCCACACATTGAAATATTTCAAATTGGGTTTTCTACCTTTCCATTTCTCATATGGAATTACATTTTTCTTTGAGTGAGGCACTCTGTTAAGTATCTGATTTGCTGTAAGGATAGCTTCCCCCCACAAGTTTTTTGGTAAACCTGAACTTATATGTAATGCATTCATCATTTCTTTTAAAGTTCGATTTTTTCTTTCTGCAATTCCATTAGACTGAGGAGTGTAGGGAGCAGTAGTTTGATGGATCATTCCATTTTCTAAACATATTTATGAAAATGGAGATTCATATTCTCCACCTCTATCACTTCTGATCATTTTGATCTTTTTATCTAACTAATTTTCAACTTCAGTTTTATATTGCCTAAATATATCTATTGCTTCATCCTTACTATTTAGCAAATAGACATAACAATATCTAGTGCAATCGTCAATAAATGTTATGAAATATTTTTTCCCACCACGTGATGGTGTTGACTTCATGTCACAAATATCAGTGTGAATCAATTCTAAAGGATTTGAATTCCTTTCAACAGATTTATAAGAATGCTTAGCATACTTAAATTCAACACAAATTTGACATTTTTATTTATTGCACTCAAATTTTGGCAAAATATTTAAGTTAATCAGTTTTCGCAAGGTTTTGTTATTAAGGTGTCCCAAACGTTCATGCCATAAACATTTAGACTCAAGCAAGTAAGAAGAAGCAAAATCTTTATTTATGTCAACTGCAATTACATTGGCTTTGAAAAGGCCATCACTAAGGTAGCCTTTTCCTACATTCATATCATTTTTGCTTAATACTACTTTATCAGAAACAAATACACATTTAAATCCATTCTTGGTCAGAACAAATTGAATCTAAATTCTTTCTCAATTCTGGAACATATGAGACCCTATTCAATGTCACCACCTTGACTGATGTCATCTTTAATAGGACTTTGCCAGTTCCTTCCACCTTTGCAACAACGGAGTTTGCCATGAACAATTTTTCATCTGTAAATGCTGGAGTATATGATGAAAATAATTCTCTGTTGGCACAAACATGGCATGAGGCACCAGAATCTATCCACCATTCTCTTGGATTTACAACCAAGTTACATTCTCAAAGCATTGCATAGAGATCGTCCATTTCTCCTTTGGATTCAGCCAAGTTTGCTTGATCCTTCTTTTTCTTGTCCTTCTTAGGACCCCGGCATTCATTAGCCCTATGACCATGTTTACCACAATTAAAGCAGTTTCCATTGAATTTCTTCTTACGAGGATTGCTTTTTGGACCAGATGCTTTCTTTCTTTTCTTTAATTTTGTGGAATCTTCTTCAACAAAATTTACTCTATATATTGCTGAATTACCACGTGACCTCTTTTCTGCTGCCTTATTATCCCCTTTGATTCTCAACCTTACTATGAGATCTTCAACAGTCATCTCCTTGCTTTTGTGTTTCAAGTAGTTTTTAAAGTCCTTCCACAATGGAGGTAACTTTTCAATAATTGCAGCCACTTGAAAAGCATCATTCACAATCAATCCTACATTAAAGGTTATGTGAGTATTATGGGAAAACTTAATATTTCTAACATAGGCATTAAATAAATTTATACCTTCAACAAGCAGATCATGGATTATGACCTGCAATTCTTGAACTTGGGTGACGACAGTCTTACTGTCTATCATCTTAAAGTCCAGAAATTTTGCCACAATGAATTTCTTCATTCCGGCATCTTCTGTTTTGTACTTCTTTTCTAAATCATCCCAGAGTTCCTTTGCGGTTTTTGCATTGCTGTACACATTGTACAGATCATCTTGCAGACCACTCAAAATATAATTTTTACACAAAAAATCTGAGTGTGTCCATGCTTCTGTTACCAAGAATCGTTCATCAGCCGGAGTTTTATCTGACATAATAGGAACATTCTCATTCATGAACTTCTGCAGACTCAACGTAGTGAGATAGAAAAACATCTTTTGCTGCCATCTCTTAAAGTCGACTCCAGAAAACTTTGCAGGTTCTCAGCCGGTGCTAAGGCAACATTTGAACGATTCTGTGCAATCGTTGTTGTTGCAGCACTTACTGTTCCAGCATTTGTTTGACTTGAATTAGTAATTTTTTTTGTCACAAATGGAAGATAAATTAAGTATTTAAAATACTAACAGTAAAGAACAAATCTTTACACAAATTGTTTCTGATTCAACGATAAAGTTTTTAAGTTCTTTTAATCGTTAATGGAATGAATTTTAAAAATTCAAGCAGAGTAGAAAACCATAAAGGTTTTAATCTCCAGAAACCTCAAATACAGAAACTGTATAAATTTCTTAAGATTGTTATTCTTACAATGACTTGTATCTATAAAGTTAATAAACAGAAACAGAAACAGAACTAAGATGAAGCAAAAAATAATATAGAATACAACAATTTATCCGAGTCCACAGAAATTATTGTGTGTCCTAAAGAAATTTAATCCCCTCACTGTACCCAAGGTTATGGATTAATTTCTCCCAAGATAAAACGGATTAAACCTGTTAAAGAAATAGTGGTACCTCAAACTTCTTTAACTTCAACGAACATAAGAACAGCAACAAGTCAGACAGACTCAATCGATCGACACTTTGATTTTATTTGAGAGGAAAATAAATGCAGAGAAAGAAAAATTTTCAGTGATTAAAAAATCAAAAATTGACTTCCTTTTAAAGCCATTTTCAGCAAGGAACATGTTTGTTCAGTGAAATCTGTTCAGACCCATTTTATCCAGAAAGTTGTGTCTTTTGAAAAAAATAACAACTTTTCGAAAAATTGTGTCTGTTAGGACAATAACTACTTTTGGGAAAGTAACGACTTTTCGGAAAAGTAAGGACTTTTCGGAATGTTACCGTTACCCGCAAATTTATTAGAGATAATATTAAAAGGATTTATTTGATTTAACAAAAATTGATTAAATAAATTTTGTCCAAAAAATTTATCAATCAATCACATCATTTGCCGAATCCAAATCCAAATCCAAAGCCAAAGCCAAAGCCAAAGCCAAAGCCGAGCCGAGCGACGACGACGACGGCGCGAGGGGGCATCTTCTTCTTAGATCTTTAAGAAGTAATGGAAGTTTTCCTTCTATAAGGACAACAATTTCCCTTTCTTTTGCCGATATGGGAGAAATGACTTTTCGTTTGCACTTTGCAAATGACTTTTCATTTTTTCCCTACAAAGTAGTTCCCTCACTTTTCATATTCTCTCTTTTCTTTTCCCATTCACACTTGCTAAAACCCAACATATATTCCAAATCAAACCTCGGATACTAGAGGTGAATAATTTCCTTAAGGGACAGTGTGCATTCAGTGGACTTGATTTTCTTTCTATTTTTCTAGATTATGGTATTTGTCACAAATTTGAAATTTGTGAATTAATTTATGTTCTCTTGAACTTCACTGGTTCATTAAATTTTGGTAAATTCGTGTTTCTGCAAAGTTTTTTGGAATCAGTAAGATTCTTTAAATACAAATTGACAACAATTCTTCTTTAATAAAAAAAACTTCATATATTTTTTCTAATTTTTTTTGGATTATAGTTTCCCTACTAGTTTTAATTTTCTAGTTGTGAAAATGTTATTAAACTTTTTTTATGTCTTAGCAAGTTCTTCAAAGTTTTATTCTAAGTATCTTATGAATACAAGATGAAAAACAATCTTATGGAAATTATTATATTGCTAGTATTTTTTGTATTCTATTGATTCATAGAATCTGATCATGGAAATAGAAAATAAATGTATTACTTCTCCATAATTCGGTTACTTTGTTTAACAAGGTCGAAGTGAGAATATAATAGAAAAAATTTGTTGTATTCGGTTAAAGATTACACCAGGTAACTTTCTTCTTATTTATCTAAGGAGGATAATAGTTTCTAAGAGTCATGTGTATCTTTTGAAGAAGATCTGCAAACTATATATTGTGGAATAAATTTTATTTGGCAACTAGTGTTGCCTTTAAAATTCTTTAGCTTACGAATTAGAGATGCACATTTTTGTTTGATAAAATAGTATGTCATAATGCTATAGTTGGAAGGTTATTTGAAAAGAAAAACATTTCTATGTGATAAAAAATATGTTGAATTCTGTCCGGAGGCTAAAAAACTTTTGTAGTTTTGTACTCATTATGAGTTTTATTATGTCAAATTGTTGTTGATTAAAAACTTCTGTAGTTTTCTACTCTGAATAAATTAGGCTATGCAATTACTTTTAAGAATATAAAAACTTTACCTACTAAGTCTGTGTTATACTTTTGATTTTCTATAAATTTCACTATTATATAGAAACATTCTAAATACTAAGTAGTATGTCTATTGTGATATAGGAAAAGAACCAATGACTTAGAGTTGGTGAGTCTCTGCCTCTATCGAATGATCTTTGACACTATGTAAAGATTGTCAAAGAGAATTGAAATTCTACAATTCTTTCGTAGAATAATATTTTCAAAAGATGTTTCATACTGCGAATGAAACTTTGATAGTCTGGGGAAGTATGCGGAAAAACTATTTTCAAATACTTGAAAAAATTTTTGTACGTCACATTTAAAATGTGGGTTTTCTTTGCTTATGATTAAAATAAGACTTAGTGTCTAATTTAATTTTGGAGCAAAAGATATGAAATTCAATGATACTTTTGTATAATGTTAGACCCGCAAAATTCTTGGAGTATATTTGGTATTGTGGTTGTTGAGTTTCTCTCTCTCTCTATATATATATATATATATATATATATATATATATATATGTATATATACTTGTTCAAAATATTTGTGTTTTTTTATGAAAAAGTGTCAATTAATAATATTGTGATAATTCATAAAAAGATATGTCTATAATAATAAAAGTATTTGCATACACATGAATATTGGTGAATAGTCATTTGTTTTGTTTTTGTAAAAGAAACATTTGGACTATATTACCTATATTGGAAATGATGAAACTTTATTAATGGGTAGTTCTATAACAGTCAAATTGAAAGTTATGGAAAGGTGTTTCTGAAAGGAAATTTGACAAGATGATGACTTTAAACAATGTTTGTATCACATTAAATTGTAAGAAATAGGAATAAAATATTAGTAAGAAAAAAGTTACCTCGCGAAGATCTTTTCAAACTCAATATTTTTATTTGTTCTCACTTAGATGAGTCAAAGTTTGTGACATGAACACTTGGGGCATGTCAATAAAAAAACCTAAGTTTTGTCTAACTTTTAGTGCAATGCATAAAAATGTCAAGTTTGTGTGGAATCTAAGTATACCGAGCATTATTATAAATCTACTGAAGGGAATTCTAATCACTTAGAGTTGATTTGCACTGACATTTGTGATATGAAGTCAACATCACCTCGTGGTGGAAAAAAGTATCTCACAACTTTCACTTGCAATTGCACTAGAAATGGCTATGTTTATTTGCAGAATGGTAAGAATGAGGCAATAGAAATGTCTAGAAAATATAGTATCGAAGTTGAAAATTAGTTGAAGAAAAAATAAGAGCTGATAAGAATGTAGAGTACAAATATCCCTGTGCAGAAATATGTTTAGAAAGTTGAATTACCCATCAAATTGCTGCCTTATTTACCTTAATCTAATGAAAAATCGAAAAAGAAATGATGGATACATTATTTATAGGATTGAAATAGGACCTAACACCGTCGAATGTAGAATTAGACTTGATTACTTTAGTGAAAGGTCTAAACGATCTTGGAAAGAATAAAAGGAGAATGTACTTAATAAAGAGATTTAGAGGAATGGTAATTGTCAAGGGACACTGACTTCCTAAGAATATGATTTTTTAAATTTCTTGTGTCTTATATAGACTCATTGTTTTGGACAGATGGTGTCAATAGTCAGATTGATTCAATCATGAGCAATCCTATTGGAATTTGGTTGATCTTCTTTCAGAAACTAAACCTTTGGATTCAAAGTGAATCTTTAGAAGGAAAATGAAAGTTGATGGAACTGTTGAGCATTCTTATTTTTTGCAGTAACTCTATATTTCGGACAATTTTCCTTAGAGTGGCCTGAGTTACCACAAATAATACAAACAAAGAATTTCCAATCCTAGGTTGTTCATACCCTATTTCAGTTTTTGTATTGCTAGTATTGTTACCTAGATGTGTTACTATCATGGAATGTTTTTTCCATCTGTTAGATCTTTCCAGATAATTTTTTTTCCTATACAATTCAATATTCATTCTCCTAGAATTTTCCCTTTCAAAATATAGTTCATTGTTTTAACTTATTAGATCTTGGTGGCATCTGATTTGGTCACCACTAATTTTTACTTTTTCATTTCAACTAACACTTTATTTCAAAATTTCATACTTGAGAGCCAAAGTGCAGGAATCAAGTTGTCATACCTGTTCCTTTAGGAGTTGATTTTCTTTCTTGAGATCAGAATTAACTTTATCAAGATCAATATACTCAAACTTTAAATTAGTGATGAAATCAAGCAATTGATTCTTGGTTTAAACTTGTTCTTGAATTGTATCTATGGAAGTGAGTAGTAATAAGGATAACTTTTTCTAAAGAACTTTACTAGTTTATCTTTTAAGTCAAAAAGCTTTACCTTCATTGCTTAATAGTCTGATTTAGATTCAATTTCTGATTATTCTATAGTAATCAAAGTGAGGTCCTCATCATCTTCGCCATACCTCTATGAACTTGTTCCCCAGTCAATAACAATGTCAGATTCTTTCTCTTTCTCGGGAAAGTTCCTTCATGTGTATTTACCAATGTGTCCCAAATTTGTTTCGCTGTAGTATAACCATAGATGCGATTAAACTCGTCTGGTCCAAGTCCACAACCAAGGATATACTTAGCTTTAACATTCTTTGTGAGCATTCTATAATAAGCTTCTCTAGATTGTGCCTTGGGCTTTGGAATGACTTTCCCTTTATCATCCTTCATCATACGAATAAAGGGACCATTAATAACTGCCATCCATAATTTATAGTATTGGGCTTGTAGAAAATTCTCCATTCTCGCCTTCCACCATGCATAGTAATACCCATTGAATAGTGGTGGTCTGTTGATGTATTGGCATTCACCGTGTCAAAGAAGAGGTGCAGAATTCATAATGATCTTATCTTGAGTTATTAGACTCTTCGAAGATAACCTGCTCTGATAAAAAATATTGGAATTCTGACCACCAAATTTGCCTAAGGAGCAAGTATATTTTATATGTTCTTTGCAGATTACAACATTTACGTTTTGTGAAGCAAATAAAATAATAACACAATATTTTATCGCGAAAAATACCAAATCATAAGGGTAGAAACCACGACCTACACCTCTGTAGGATTTAAGTACACTTTATTAAACTCCAAGTCTCAACACAAGATTACAAACCTATGTAACCTAAGGAATTATAAACTCTAATTCCTAGAGGAATTATAAACTCTAATTCCTAGAGAAATTATAAACTCTAATTCCTAGCTAAGAAATTATAAATTATAACTCCTAGATACCTAAGACAAAAAACCTCAGGTTTAAGTCTTCTACAGTCTGTCAAGTTTCTCAAACCTGTTAGACGAATCCTAAACACACACTTGATTGTAATCAAAACTCTTTGTTACAATCTGACAACATTTTTCTCACAAATCGGCAACATCCCAAAGTAACTCTCGAAACTCTCTCAAACCTCTTGATCGTGTTTTGATCTTTTCTCTCTGTAAGTGCGCAATTTTTCTCAAACGAAACTATCACCCTATTTATAGATTTGGACTTGAATCCAAAACCTATTTCAACTAGAAATCCTACTTCATAAAGGACTCCTCTTTTGTGTGGAACTCCTAGTTCAACTCGAACTTGTCTTAACCTTATCTTCAACTCCTTCTTCAACTAGAACATAACTTTGTCGCTTCAAGGAAACCTTGAATATATAGGAATCCTTCTCTTACGTGACTCTGTCCTTAAATCAACAACAAAACAGTATTCCTTCTATGAAATTTTCCTAATTAAATAAGAAAATGTTATTGAACACTAATTCCTTTTTCAACTTGGTTGCGAACTCATTTATAAAAGGAAACTTTTTGTACTGGTTGCCCAAAAAAACAGTACTTCCACATCTATATATCTTCTAATTCGCGAGGTTGACGTTTTCCTTATCTAAGTCGGATTCAGTTTGTAAGGAACACGTCGAATAACCTGTTTCTTTCATTTGTCTTGTATTTGTCAATTATCAAAATATTTCTCATTCTAACAAAGGGTATCCGGTAGAAGAAAATAAACATCAGTCTATGCTAAGTTTAACATATCAAAGTAGTAAAATTATAAATTTTAACAATTCAGGTTAAAAATACTAATAAAGAACCCGAAAGAAGAAGTAAGGTTGAGTTCGGTCTTTTGCATAATTAAAAATAGGATGGGAAATTCGTAGAGGGAGTTGTGACTTTATGATTTTTTGATGTATGCATGTTCTTGCTTCATTGTTATATCTGTATGCATATGAATATTGCAATATTGATCAGATTATTGAAATTGAGATAGATGATAATATAGTCATGAAATCATAATGTAAATGTGTGCAACTTTAAATAATCCTTTGTAGGGTGTTAGGGGAGCAATACATAATGCATATTATTTTTTAGTGTCCGTTTTGTCCTTTTAGAGGTCAATTTATAGGAATTAGGTACTTTCTCAATTTTGTGTGATAGCCATGAATATTTTGGTTATATGGCTTCCAGACGATGTCTTTGCAAAAACATTATGGAAATCTTCCTAAAATGTTTTGGGAGAAGTACATATAGTTTCACAATTCATAGATTTCATTTTGGGCATTTAGGGGCAACTTTACAAGAATAAGGTTATTATTTCAGTATTCGTATGTGTTATCTGATGAATATTTTTACGATATGACTTCTGGATTATTTATTGGTAAAAACATTATGCGACACCCCATAGGGATTCGGGAGAGCATACGTACAATCTAATAAGTTTTAGAGTTCATCTTGTTCATTTAGGGGGAAATTGACATAAATTAGGAGATTTTCGTAGTTATTCATGTGAATTAGCCATGATTATTTTTGTGATATGACATATGGACATTATTTTGTGAAACCTTTACGGAACCCTACATAGAGATTTGGTGGAGTAGTACGTACATTTTCACTATTTTTAGAGTCCATTTTTGACATTTCTGGAAAATTAACAAAAGATTGTACGATTTTCTCAGTTTTTATATGTTTTAGAGCATAAATATTGTAACATCCAGCAATTCAAAATAATTAGGAAAAAGATGAAGAATCGAAAACCGCCATTTTAGGAAAGAATATAAAAATCTTGAAATTTGTTAAGTATGTTAAGTTGAGTTGATGGTCAACTTCAAAGAACCATAACTCCTAGCTCAGGATGAGTTAGGTGTGGTTCCAAATATCTTAAGGAAGTTCTTGGAATAATCTTTCTAACACCGCCGAGTTGTTACTTTTATGAAAAGTTGTGACTTTTATTAAATGTGGTTACCTTTTCGAAAGATTGTTAATTTTCTAAAGGTTTGTGAAATTTTCGGTAATGCACAATACGAACCTTTTAACACTACCCTTTTTTTCTATAAATTTAGGGATTTTCTATCATTTTAAGATTGAATTTTTATGGACTTCTTTGCTAATGCTAAATCTAGTATTCTAAGTGTAATTTATTGTCGTTGAGCGGTTTGCTGAAATCTGATTTTAGGTACCGATACACCGGTGAGTAAGACTGTTCTATTCTGGAAGGAAATATTGCATTAACCTCGGGTACTTGAGGGGAATAATTTCCTTAAGGTACGCTGTGCATTCGGTGTTCTCGATTTTCTTTCTTTGAGAAAAATACTTTTAGATTGTTTCTAATCTGTTTCTAATTCTAATATCTCTACTAGTTTTAATTTTCTAGTTTGAAAATGCTCTTTAAATTTTATTGTTTCTTACAAATTTATTCAAAGTTCTGTTTTAAGTATCATAGGAATACAAAGTGAACAACAATCTTAAATAAATTATTATATTGTTGGTATTTCTTGTATTCTACTAATTGAGAGAACCATATCATGAAAGTAGAAGATTAATGTATTAGTTCTCCAGATTT
>CM064971.1:10013916-10109915 GCA_032847665.1 Solanum chilense | reverse complement strand
GTACTCCATACTAGGTACACACTTGCAGTTCGAGGACATTATGATCAGGTCTAATGATACTACCCTTAGTCTCCTATAGCTATGCTACAAAGGTGCACTCATGTAAAGGAACATGTTCTTATTGCAATAGGTATGCACTCCTCCTCATTATATCCAACTATGCATCACACTCATTCATATGGTGTTTGCATTGAAAGAAGCTTATGAACCTGGTCCAGCTATGTACACCCACCTTTAAAACCCGACATTTATGTGGGAAACTCATTACCAGTCATATCAGTTGCTTAGAAAACTCAAGCGTTTTTTAAACGTCCCATCAAAGTGTCAGGATTTCATCATTACTCGTCCACTCCTAAAATATCCATTACATCCATCTTTCAAACAAACAAAAATTTCCTCAAATTCAAAATCCATCATCACCATCAACTTACCACCAACCCAAGTTTCCTACTCTGACGGTGAAGCCTCTTGTTCACCTATGGCATCATCTCAGGGGAAAGTCGTCACCTCCACTTCACCCATTAACCAATCCCTTTCTTGTCGATTTTCATATATGATCCATCCATATTCCTCCCTTCTCCCACCTTAAGCATCTGGTGAACCCTTCACCTTCTCCACCCCTTTATGAAAACCCTAACCCTAGTCTCCATTTCCCAATCTCAACCCCCCCTCTGACCATTGTCTAACATTCCACAGAATTCCCTCTCCCTCCAACAACACCTACTCCAATACTCCCAAAAACTACTCGCCCCTCTATCCCACAACCAACCGCCTCTAAAAACCAAGACATTGACGATACTCCCCTCATTCAAACTCCTCAAAATTTCCAACATGTTGTTGTAAAGTATACCAACTTTAGAGTTACTTTCACACGAAGCACCATCCATGACCATCTTAATGAGGTTGTCGAGCCAATTTGGAAAGGTCATTGCATTGGTAAGTATATGGTTCACTCTTATTAATCTCATGTTGTTCTTGATTCTGAACCGAATGAGTCCCCTGAGTTTGTCCCATTTGATCCCTCTCTCCTTCCATAAAATATTAGTAAGAATTTGGCCAAGTTCTTGGAAATGGGAAAGAAAGGTGTTTCGTGTCTAAATCAATTTTAAGGTGAAGAACCTTCCAACTTGAGGTTAGGTCCTTTCCTTTAATCCAAAAGGTTCTGGGGTTGCTATACTTTTAGTGTTGGGTTGATCTATTTCTGGACACTAAGTAGAGGTTCATGATAATGAGGTTGTTTGAATTCTACGTGAATTTCAATGTATTTGAGGACAACATTGTTGCTTCCTTTGTAAATGGGGTTGAACTGGTCTTTGATAATGTTCATCTCAGTAAAAGTTTTCATATACTGACTGTTGGTCTACTTAATTATGTCTGAACGAAGGATGAAGATTGTATGCTAATATCTAATTTACTCAAAGGTGGGTTACTACACAACCTAGTAAGGTGCTTAAGGGGGAAATGACACCCTTTCACAAACTATTGTATGAATTGGTGAACAAGGGTGTTCTATCAAAGGGGGGGAGACGTCATGAGGGGACATGGGGATAGACAACGCATTGGAACAAAAAGAACCTATTGAATGGACCTCTCTAATGATTAAACATATGGAATGAGTGGTTGATCCTAACATAGTCCATATCACTGGCTTCTGGAAACCTCATTACCACTATGTTAAAAGCTTTTGAGGTACCACTAAGGGAAGGCAGGGTTTTGAATAAAAAGGATATGATGATTAGGTTGACTCTTGCTGATTGCAGACTATTTGATAATAACGACCATGTTCCTATTGTTTCTCTTGATGCTACTGGCCTAGTTTCCATATTTCTCAATGATCTTAGTGCCACTAGGACCAGAATGAAGCCCTCTTAACTGAAATTGAGTCTTTTCGCACTATCTCGATTGACTCGCAGGGGGGAGTAGCCTGAAAAACTAATTTTTGCAGCAACAACAAGACAAAAATGCTCGTGTAGATCTTATGTTATAGCTCTTAGACCTATCTCACAACCCTCCTCCTTCCACATCCTAAATCCTCATACCAACACATCTAAAATAGGAAACATGTTTTAAACAATAATCTTTTTTTGACAATTAACTGTTACGTTTTATTAATCACCATGTAAGCAAATATAGATCAAGAGCATATGCCTTTCAGTGCTCATCTAATGCAAAAGCCTATCTACACCTTCTCACTAAGAGACATTCAGAATTGAGAGAATATTACAATTTACCAATATAATCAAAGATTTTATTATTATCTCTAAATTTAATACAAAGGGTAGGTTTAGTGCTATGCACCAAATTTTCTTTCCTGTGATCATATTGTTGAAAACTATGTCGTTTCTTTCCACCCACAGTTCATATATCACAGCTGCAAAAGCTACCTGTCATGTTCGGAGCCTATACCCTGGACGTGGCCAACACCCAACGACCATTGCTGGCCTTGATCGAACCCTTGGCCAGACTTACTTAACTCAGCGTAAGACTATACTCATCTCAGATAAAGAATTAAAAGCATTCTCACCAAATAACTTAAATAATTGTCTTGGCCAAAGTGACACTTAGGTCTCAATACTGTAACATGTGAAGTTTAAGATAAAGGAGACTTCAAAAGTGAATTACTACAATGTCTATGAAGGATCTAAACTGACTGAGATGGATGTAGGACAGACCCCACAACATCCTAATGAACTAAGCCAGAAAAGCAATGAAAGAGATGTCCTTCGGAATGCAAGGAGGCTCACCAAGTGACTATGGAGGGCACAACTGGGTCAACGGTGCGCTGCGTGCTGATCCTGGTTACATGTGTCTACATCATAAAATGATGTAGGCCAATTGGTATCAGTACATTGTATGTACGAGTATGTGAGTTGGAAAGCTAAACAACCCTTTAAGCTAGAAAAGGAGTAAGAACAACACTTAGCTTAGCTCTACTTAACTCATGATCTACCAACTCTTAGTCAATATTCGCAGTTTAAAAAGTAATTGTAATATAACGAAATGCTGATTGGAAACATGTTGTAATCTATGAATGTATACAAGTATACAAATAATACCTGAGATGTATATAGGAATAAAAATAACTGATGTATATGAAAATACAATACTTTTATGGGAGCTTCTCTAACCGGCAACCATCACTTAAGATGTATAGTGATGATACAATGTTACTCGGTACTCACTACCCATCCATCCTAACTTTGCTAGAGTATAGGACCTAAACTGCCTAATGGATCCATTAGTAAACTGTGAAAATGAATCATCTAAAAGTATAGCCCTTTTCTACTGATGAAGGCTACATGGTTTTCATGGAGACTTGAGTTAATCTGAAACTCGCATCGCCAAATCGGTGCTCAATACTACTCCCAAAAATATATATACTGGCTTTTATCTCTTTAAAATATACTGATTCTGTGATTTGAGATTACTTCTCAAAACTTAGATTTTATAGCTCTCTTGGAAATCATAGTTTCCCTGCTTGCTTCATTTCATAAAGCTGTTATCTCTGTCTGAAAACTAGCCCGAAGGTTTTTTACTTGTTTAACGTGAAAACATTTGTAACATCATAGGGATTACTTAGTACCCTTATAAATTTTGAAAATGAACTCAACTATTTACTGTTGCTTAACATGTAGCTTGAGCCTTAAAACAAAGTTTAAAATGTTTTGTTAAAGACTCTTGGTTACTTTAAGAACTCACTTGACTTTCTCCTTAAATCAAAGACTTAACTTTTAACTTCTTCTTAGCTTTCCTTGAATTGGATTATAGATTCAAAGATGAATATATCATGTTTATGGATGATTTCATGATGTTTAGATGTACTTTGGAGTGTTGGAATCAACTAGAAATGATAGGTACATTACTTAGGAACTAGTACGGAAAGATAGGGCAAGAATGGCGCTCTGAGAGGCGCGGAACGTCAGAGACTGATGTAATGAGGCTCTCTAGCTGGCGCTCCGTGCCAAGGCCTGTCAGACAGAGCTTGCCTTGAGGGGCTCTAGCAGGCGCGACCCTCAGGGGATGTCTGACGGGATTTCTGACTTTTCTTCTTCGATTTTCAACTCTAAACCTTCTAAACTCCATGGATCTTTCTCCAAACACTTGGCATCACTAAATAATTCATTACCCAATATTTAGACTCCTAAAACAGCCTGAAAATACGAATCAACTCAACTAGAACATACTACAACCCATTCAATCAAGAATTCGACAATTGTTCATCAAAATATCAATGTTCATCATCCAATCTAGTCTAACTTGATGAATTGAATCAAATTGAGGTGTGGGTGGAAGAACCCACACAGAAAGATCTCAATACTTCGATATGGATCACCCCCGACGAAATTCATGCAACGATCTTGGTGTTTTTGACAATTCTTGATCTTCCTCTTCTTTTCTCTTTTCTCCCAAGCCCTAATCATTCTAGTTTTTTGTAAAACTGATTTGGGGCTTGGTTTTACCCCTAATATGACCTTGAAACGAATTAGAAAATACTAGGGTGAAAAGACAATTTTACCCTAACTAAAATCTGGATTGGATTTTTCTCATTCCAACAGTCCAACTTACGACAGACATATAACCTTCATACGACATCGGATTTTTGAAAACTCGGCGGAGTTGGAAAGACATTCCCAAGGGCTTTTCGTCCATATAAATAACTCCTCAAAACTCTTCTTAAGATGGAAGTTATGGCCATTTGAAAATGACCAAAACTCACTTTTTAAAGCTGAAAATTTCCAGATTTCCCTACTTATCCCCAAAATTGATTATTCTTGGTTTCTTAGCGTATTCTTAGTTAGTTAAGTTACCAGATGTTACACTACCTTTCGTAGTACACATTTGGGGGATTTTTTTCTGCTAGCCTTCAGAACCCAACTCCACAACAAGTCCCAACTCAAGATACTTCGATGCCATTTTAAACAATAATCCTTTACAAACAAGGAAAAATAAAATGGCAAATGATTTCCATGCGGAAAAGGAAAGAGACAAACAAATTCTATGAGGAAAAGGACTATATTTCTAAGAATAAATATATAATTGCTTTCCGTGTAGGATTTTACCAAGGTTTAATCCATTGCTATAAAATACAAAGTTAAAGAAAAGAAGATGGGCTTTTGTAATTACAAATCAAGAGATTTTTTCCCACAAAAAGGCTGAGCGACTTCAGAGATCAAAAAGGGGAAAAAAAGAATAACTAGAGTTAGGACTTCTTTCTGAAGTTTAGTTTGCATTGTTTCATCTTTGAATCAGTGTTTAGGAGTTATTGTTCAAAGCGAGAGAGTGAGTTAGAGAGAATATATAAAAAGAAGCGGGTTCGACTTCTTAGAGAGTAGAGTTTTCAATTATAGTTAATCGTTGAAGAGTTAAGTTACTAGAGTTAGTCCCTTTGATTAATGAGTTGTAATCTAAAATTACTTATTGAAGTTGGTGAAGTTTTGGCGCGGTTTTTCCTTCTCTACAATAAAGATGGTTTCCACGACAAAATCATTGTTTGATCATGCTACATTTATATTTAAAATTGCTTATCAAAGTTGCTTTTTTTTTCCTTTTTTCATCATTAATATCAACTAATATGAACAAGTGGCCACGAATATCAAGTATGTCGCCAATTCTCATTACTCCCCAACACACACAATAAAGAGTACTAGATTTTATATGCGTAACAAAGGGTCAGGAAGCCACTTGCCTCAAACAAATGATCATTCAACCTGGCACTTGAGTTTTCCCTTTTTGATTGGTCTTCAAATCACCAAAATCTAAACAAAATGGTATCACAATAAAAATATATAACCAATAATATCCATATCGATGATTTTAGAAACCAAGCCAAATTGGCCCTAAAACCCATTCCTAAAAACTAGGATTAAATTTAGAAATTTGTACAAAATAAATTTAACCAATTAAAGGTTTTGAAACTCAATAACAAATATCACATCAAAAATTAAGTGGAAATCATACTCAAAATTCTAATTTACTTAAAACACATGTTCATGAGAAAATTCTAATTTACTTAAAACACATGTTCATGAGAAAAATCTTCATTACTCGGGTCCGAAACCTCGGCTCTAATCTGAGTTATTTCTTGAAAATATCTTACACAATCTTGGGAAGTTCAAATCTGAATTTTCATCAAAAATTGAGTTGAAATCGACCTTAAATCCTCAATTTTATCAAACTTTAACTTTACCTGGAAAACCCCCAAATTCTCAAGCATATCATATCATGTCATCATATATTATATCATATATCATATCATATATTATTATATGTGGGAATCACTCAAGTTAAAAATTGAATTATGAAAATGTCCTTAGATAGTAATAATATTTGTGGATAAAAATGTAAATATTCATTAATTATGATATTATATTCAACATTATTATTTTATATTTATGAAAAAATATTATGCACATTAATTTCATTAACATACATATATATATATATACACGAAGAGTCCATCTTTCACTTTTTACGAAGTTTGAACTTCTATAGCTTCAATAAAGGGAGAAGGTAAGAGTTTTTCTTTCACTTTTATGAAGTTTGAATCTTTATTGCTTTAATAAAGGAAAAAAACTAAGAGTTTTTATAGAAGATGAAGGGTCACCATATGTAGATTTGTAAAAGTAATGCTGCATTTTTGTTCAAGACCATCTTGTCATTACAGTAAGTTCCTTTTTCAAGTTTCTTTCTTTGATTACTTTATGTTTCAACTTTTAGTAATTGTTATTACTAATTATTTACATGGGTTTGGTCTGAATTTTAGATTATAGTATCAATTTTATAGGTATATGACAAATTATAAGGCCAAAAACAATGAGATTGATAAATATATTGGTAGAAAAAGTCAATTGTAGTCTATTGATGCACATTAATACATATTATTTTGTAAAACTATATTATTTATGTACATATATTTTTAATTAATCTGATATTATCCATTATCACTTGGCATTATGTTCCAAAAGGTTGAATGATACATTTGATTGAATCATAAGTCATTATCCAAAATAACATGGATCAATTACCACTTAACATTCTATTTTTACTCTTTTCTTTTTGAGATCACAAGTATTCTAAATATGTCCATTGGTCTTGAAATTAATTGAAATCTTAGCTATTATAAATAATTTATATGTGTTTCTGATTTTCATTTAGATATTGAGGCTCTAATTAACTTTGCATATATATGACATAGAAGTTTTGTTAGTTTTTCCCATCATTTTCTATATTTAAAAGATCACATTTCAATAATTTGCACCTCTTCAGTTCCAAAATCTATATTTTTAATTATCTCCATAGTTTTCGTTCCTTTTGTATTTACAACCCCCAAAATTAAATGTGTAAATTTATGATAATTTATTGTGTTCTTTCATGTATCCTTATATAAATGTAAATATGTAAAGCAAGTCTTTGAATTAGATAGTGAGGTATAGTAGTTGATATTTGTCAGAACAAAAGATTATAAGTTGTGCATATTGCCTTTTCTTGCTTTTTATTATGCATATATTCTTAATTGCTTATAGAGTATAGACAATTTTCATATACTATATTGACGTGGCTTTATAATCACATTTTAGAAAAATTATTTTGATACTAATTTCTTAATTGTGTTATAATGGTTAATTTTACGCTATAAGTAATTAGTGTAATTTATTTTAGGCGCACGAATTTTGCAAAATTCACAAGTTGATATAATATGAAAGGTTTTATGCACTACTTTTCTTACGATTTCAACCATTATATGTGATAAACAAGTTATTTTAATTTTAGGGGTTACATATTTTATGAAACAATAGATTGATTGTTCATATATTCCAAATTATATATTTTTTCGTTGAATAGTGTGTGATACTTATTGCTGTGTGATTTTCTTAACATACCGTATATAATATTTTCAAGTAAGTCGCGTGTGAAGCACGTATCCAAGACTAGTATGTAGTTAATATAATGAAATTAATTGATGAATCAAAAGTTTATCCCAAAATCAATTTGCCCATAACATAAGGATTCTAAAGATACATTTTTCATAAAAAGATTGAGTCCAAATCGATAAAACTTCAATTTCCCCCTACGGATATACGGATAAAGAAAGAAAATCATATGAATGAGAAAATGTCATACTAACCCCAATATTATATCGAGAAGAATTTCGTAAGAATCACTCCATTCTGAGCTCTAGATTCCCAACATACTCAAAATACCAAATGAACACAATATGAAATTTGAAATACCTGAACAATAATATTTATGCCGGAAACCAACAACTTAATTTTTCACTAAAAGAGATAACTTCCTCATAAGATAGCGAAATGAACCGATTCTTTTGTTTAATCAAAACTCAATTTCATGCTCATTTGCCTACATAGATATAACTTCTGCTTGGTAAGCAATTATTTCATATACTGCGATAAAGTTAAGTATCGACTTTGCAAAAAAGCAACAAACTTTGCAGAACAGTCCTATAATACATGGTTAAACTATTAGAAGTTTGATAATAATTATTTTATCCTTAAAAATTATAATGAACCTTTTAGTTGACACAAATTGTTGAAATAATGCCAAAAAAGCCCCAAAAAAACTTAGACTCACACGAACTTCATCTTGAACCTCCCGCAGACAAATATCAGTATGCCCAGCCCTTGTCTTGTCTTTAATGTGGCTTGTTCTTCCTAGGGTAATTTGTCCCACTTGACTTGCCACTCACACACTAGGGCTGGTCCAGTGGCCTGGGTGAACCCATAGGTGTGGACCACATGGAAACTCCCATTGTTTTGGCTAATCTCAAAATGTAATTTAGACAAGACAAAGAAAACATAATGAAGAAAATTTAGTAAGGAAAATTACAATTAATGTGTATAGCCAAAATAATATTTTGGAAATTTTGATTTAAGTATGTGTTGACATCCAATTTTGACCCTCCACAATTTAATTAATTCTCAAGCTTCTCCAATTTCAAACGATTTGAAATAATTATTTTCGAAAATAAAAAATTACTTTCAAAATTTATTTTCAAGGCATTTTTGTCATTTTACATATAGATTATATAATAGACAACAAAGGGTGGTGTAAATTTTTTTTATTGTTCCTTATCAAAAAGGTTACAACTATTTGGAAGAGTTGCAACCCTTAGGAAAGATCACAACCTTTGATAAACGTTGCAACTTTTCATAAAAGTCGCAACTCTTCATTAAAGTCGCAACTTTTATTAAAACTCACAACTTTTCATAAAAGTATCAACTCTTCATTCAACTCACAACATTTCATAAAAGTCAAAAAAATTTATCAAAGTCACAATTTTTCGTTATAGTCGTAACGTTTCATAAAAGTCACAACTTTTTATGAAAAGGAGAAGACTAGTTCTGAAAATAAATAGATTAATAGGAAATTCTTATATGTAGTGGCGCCACATAGGTAGGCGCAGTGGTGGAACTACGTAATTAATCTACTTCTGAGCATTTGATAATATAAGTGTTTTCAAGAGGGTACAACCCTATGATAAATTTTCAAGAATATTTTATTCAAAGAAAATATGAAATATTTTTTTAATCTTAAAACAAAAAGATTTGATTCTAAGTGTTTATGGATTTTGTTATTAATTCTTCATTTTGTTGTAGTTGTTCATCAACAATGTCTTTTGAAAAGATATTTAATTGTTTCATTGTCTATATTTGTATTTTCAAATTGTGGTTCAAACATTTTAATCATCAACTACGAGAGTTTTCCTCCTATTCAAGGTCTCTACATACAGAATCTAATTATTATACATCTTATATAATTAGTTGTGCACTTGATAAGTTTATTAAAATATAAAAACATCTCTTGGATTTCAATGAAATAATGTATGTCGCTCAAATAATGATGTATTGGCAAGTACCTTATTCAAGATCATATGCAATCGATGACACTACTTTGATAGACAAAAGACATATTTTGTTGTTTATGTTTCGATCAATATGGTTAAAACATCACTTTTTTTGGGACTTCGATCAATATACTCAAATCTTTCAACGGAAATAACTGATTGAACAACACTGCTATTTATAACTCTAAAGAACAACACTGTAACATACATCAATCCCATTGCATTGAATAAATCATGTTTAGAGTAACATATCAATAGTTACAAACAATATGATCACAACAAAGGATTGTAAGTACCATAAGACAAGCCAGGCTTGCATGAATAACGGATATGTAAATTACCAAAAACCTGCAGTTGAAATAAGCAGTTACGATTATCCAAAAATCATGAATCCACATGCACTTGAGTTTGTTCCAAGAAAAACACAGCCAACTACTGTTACAAGTGAAGATTCAAAAGTGTCTATTGATGTTGATTCTTGCACAGGATTGAATAATTCTGTCACAATAGGATTTAAGGCGAAGAAACAACATGCAGCAATTTTGAAAGCACAAACCTTCTTATGCAACTATGAGTTGGTATGCTATTGATTTTCTTTACTCATAAATATCGTTGATACTAAAGAATGACAATCCAGGCCCTGCTGAATAGGTTTCAGGTGACTGGTTGTTGTTAATAATTTCAAAAAACTTACAAGGTCTTAGAAATAAAGTGTTGGGTTCTAAAAGGTATGAATGGAAAAATGAAGAGTTGCGACTTTTATGAAATTTTGTGACTTTTATGAAATGTTGTGACTTTTAAGAAAAGTTGTGACTTTTATGGAAATTTGTGACTTTTAAACTTTGTTGTGTCTTACCGAGTTCTTCAAAAGTTTTGTTCTAAGTATCTTACGAATACTAGATGAACAACAATCTTAATGAAATTAATATACTGTTAGTATTATTTGTATTCTACTGATTGAGAGAATCTGAACATGGAAGTAGAAGATAAATGCATTACTTCTCCATAATTCGTTGCTTTTAGCAAAGTCGAAGTGAGAATGTAACAGAAAATTTTTGTGGTATTCATATTAAAGATTACCAGGTAACCTTCTTATTATAATGTCTAAGGAGGAAAATAGTTTCTAACAGTTATCATTTTTATTCTTTTTTATCATGTGTATATATGCAAAAAGATCTTCAAACCATATGTTGTGGAATCAATTTTACTTGGAAAATATTGTTGCCTTTTAAATTCTTTAGTTTGCAAAAATGAGAGATGCATATTTTTGTTTGATAGTCAAAATGTTATAGTTGGAAGACAATTTGATAAGAAAAACATTTTTATGTGATAAAGAATATGTGTTATTCTATTTGACAAAAAAAAGGCTTTTGTAGTTTTGTACTCCATGAGAAATGTTAGTGTGTCTGAATTTTGTAGACTAAAAACTTTTGTGGTTTTCTACTTTGGATAAATTGGACTATGCAATTGGTTTGAAGAATATGAAACTTCACGTAATAAGTTCGTGTTGTACTTTTGATTTTCTATAAACTTCAATATAATATAGAAATAAATTGTACAATTTTTTGTCCTTATTGTTAGTATTTAAAATACCAAGTGATATGTCTATTTATGACAGAGGAAAAATATCAGTGACTTAGAGTTTGTGATTTTGTGTCTCTAAGGAATGAACTTTGACATTGTGTAAACATTATCAAAGAGAACTGCAGCACTATAATTCTTTCGTAAAATAATGTTTTCAAAAGAAGTTTCATATTAAAATATGTGGAAAAACTATTTTCAGATACTTGAAAAATATTTTTGAGATCACTTTTAAAATGTGGAGGTTCTTTTCTTATGATTAGACTTGGTGTATAATTTAATTTTGGAGCAAAAGATATGAAATTCAATGATACTTTTGTATTAAATTAGACCCACAAATTCTTCAAGTATATTTGGTATTGTGGTTGTTGAGTTTCTCTATTACTAGTATACGGTATGACTAGTATGAACTACCAAATTATATGTATACTTGTTAAAAATGATTGTGTTCTTTTATGAAAAACGTCACTTGAAGTGATGTGATTTTTTATGAAAAATATTTGCATAGACACGAATATAGGTGAATAGTCATTTGTTATGTTTTTGTAAAAGTAACATGCGGAATATATTGTCTTTATTGAACCGATGAGACTTCTATAACAATCAGATTGAAAGTTATGGAAAGGTCCTTCTAAAAAGGACATTTGACAAGGTGATGACTCTAAACAATATTTATATCACACAAAATTGTAAGAAATAAGAACAAAATATTAGTGAGGAAAAAACTACCTCACGAAGAGCTTTCTGAACGCAATGTTTTTATATTACTTGCTTGAGTCAATGTTTGTGACATGAACACTTGGGGCATGTCTATTACAAAACCTTGTAAGGAAAACTGATCAACTTAGAAGTTTTGTTTAACTTTGAGTGCAATAAATAAAAATGTCAAGTTTTTATGGAATCTAAGTATGTTGAACATTCTTATAAATTTGTTGAAAGGAATTCTAATCCCTTAGAATTGATTTACACTGACATTTGTGATATGAACTTAACACCATCTCATGGTGAGAAAAATTATCTCATTAGTTTTATTGTCAATTGCATTAGAAATGACTATGTCAATTTGTTGAATCGTAAGGATGAAGCAATGGAAATGTCTAGACATTGTAATATCGAAGTTGAAAATCAGTTTGGAAAAAGATAAGAAGTGATAAGAATGGAGAGTATAAATCTCCTTGTGCAGAAATATGTTTGGAAAGTGAAATTATCCATCAAATTACTATCCTATTCACGTCAATCTAATAAAAAACCGAACGCTGAAAGAAATGATGGATGCATCATTTATAAGTTCGGATTTACCAAAAAAACTTTTGTGGAGGAACTATCCTTAATGCAAAAGGGAACAACAAAATTTTTTGTCCTTTTAGAAAGAAAGCAATTTTGTTTGTTCAGGATACAATCTTTTCCATATGAGAAATGAAAAGAAAAGAAATCCAACTTGAAATATTTCAAAGTGTTGGGGTGTCTAGCCAAAGTCCATGCTTCTATTCCTAAAAGAATTAAAATAGAACCTATGATTGTGAACTATAAAATTAGACTTGAGTAATCTATAGAAGAATCTAAAACAAGGTTTTGATCTTGTCGATATATATACTCGTGAGTAACTAGAATTACATCCATTCGGATGCTAAAATTATTAGTTGTGGTATATGACCTCAAAATTAATCAAATGAATGTGAATTTTTTTTTCTTAAATGTAGAAATGGAGGAAGAAATTTACATGGAACAACCCGAGGGTTTTGTGGTTCCTGGTAAATAAAAGAAAGGAAAAGGGTCTGATATACCCCTCAACTTTGTCATTTAGAGCTGATATACCCCTTGTTATGAAAGTGGCTCATATATACCCCTACTTGTGAACAAATGACTCACATATACCCTTTTCCTCTAATGGAAATGAAAAAATAATAATTTTAATCTAAATTTTTATTATTTTTTTCTAAAAATTATAATCTCATATGCGTAAATTTAATCCTCGTCAAACATATTTTTTTGACTTTTTTTGTTTCAATGGCTAATTTATAATTATTATTTTGATAATCAAATTTATTTATGTTTTACTAATATTTTTGTAAAACTTATTGTAGATGACCAATTTTTTTCTTCGAATACGAAATTAAATTACATTACACACAAAAAAAATAGTTTAATTTTTTTCCTTTAAATTAAGGAATGAAAGAAAAAAATAAAATAAGAATAAGAAACTCAAATAATTATAAAAAGAAGTCAAAAAATAATTTATGCATGAAAAAAATTAAAATATACCTTGAACTTTGATAGAAGAATCATATATACCCCTAAATATTTTTTTTAATAAAGTAGAAGTAATAAATATAAATTTAAAACTAATTTTTTAACTTCCATTAAATGAAGGGTATATGTGAGCCATTTTGTAACGGAAGGGGTATATGTGAGCCGTTTGTATAACGGTAAGGGCATATATGAGCCACTTTTATAACGAGGAGTATATCACCTCCAAATGACAAAGTTGAGGGGTATATCAAACCCTTTTCCCATAAAAGAAAGTGTGTGAACTTGTAAAGTCACATTATGGACTAAAAGAAGCACCCAAACAATGATATAATTTGACCAAACCATGTTGGTAAATGAATTTAAGAATGATGAAAGTGATAAATGTGTTAACATTAAAATCATAAGGTCATTGTTTGTTTGTATATTGGTGATATGTTGATCATCATCAATAGAGACACTAATGACATAAATGCTACTAAACGTATGCGACAAAGCAAGTTTGATATGAAAAATATTGGAGTTACTGATGCGATCTTAGATATAAGAATTCATAGAAGTCCATAATGTTAAGCATTTTCACGGTCTCGTTGCATTGAAAAGGTACTTGACTAGTTCATATATTTGGATGTCAATATTGTCAAGTCTCCAATAAAAGTGAGCTTTGCATTTCAAAAGAGTGAAAGAAAAAGTGACTCAGAATTGGATTGTGCTAGAGTTTTGGGAAGTATGATCTATATCATGTAGTGTGTGCGATCAGATATAACATTTGCTATTTTAAATTGAGTCGGTTCACAAGTGATCCCAAATAAATTCATTAGATGACAATAAATAGAGTTTTGGAGTATTTAAAATAATACTTAAAATTATGTCTTGCATATAACAATATCCAACAGTATTGAAATATATAGTGATGTAAATTGGATCATCGGACAAATGAAGTAAAATTCACGAGTGGATATGTATTTACTCTTGGTAGAGGAGAAGTCTATTAGAAATATTTCAAAAGAGACATGTATCGCTAGCTCTACAATGATCTTTGAGCTAGGTGATCTAGATAAGGTCGGTGAATAAGTTGAAAGACTCCAGAATTTCATGATAGATATTCTATTTTGGCCCAAACCATTGACATTAGCATGCATACACTTTCACAGTCAAGATGACATAGGTAGGACATGGAGCATGACGTATAACGGAAAGTCTCGTCATATATGACATAGACATGATGCCGTTAGAAAACTACTCTCTAGCGGAATTATCAGAATTGACTATGTAAAGTCAAAGGATAATGTGTCAGATCCACTTACAAAAAGGCCTAACTAGAGAGAAAGATGAAAGATCATCTAAGGGAATGAATTTACGACTTAGGACAATTCATCATGGCGTTAACTCTATCTAGCAGACTGGAATCCCAAGATCTAGATTCAAGGAGAAAAACAAAGTTGTGAATGACGGTTCGGCATTGTCAACAAACTCAATCCATTCTCATGATGAAGACAATGCTCAGGGACAAGGATACAATATTAAGGCTTGTTAATGAGTCAATAAATCTTAATGGTTTTAATGAGTTGCTAAGTTTGGTAGAGTTGACCAAATAGTGTATCTACATGACAACACGATTAGAAATCACCTATGTGAGTGTGAAATGTAAGCCGCTTCAAAGAAGATTATTATCAAAAGTCCATCTCTCTATACACACATGAAACCAGGAGGTGTTCATGGCTGAAACGAACACAACCGTAAGAACCATAAAGGGTAAAGGATTAATTGTGTGTCATATGGTTGTCTAGGTATACACCAAAGCTCGACGGTTAAAAGATATCACATCTACCAATTGACCGAGTATATCCGATATATGTTCACTATGGAAAGTCCAAGCCTACTTATCCAGATACAATTATTTCTTGATTGTAAAGTACACATACTTGTCCGTTTCTTTGTTTTGGAGTCATTCCCCATTAATGCGGGGATTGTTGGGTTTTAAAAGGTGTGAATGGAAAATGAAGAGTTATGACTTTTATGAATTGTTGCGACTTTTATGGAAATTTGTGAGTTTTATGAAAGGTGACGACCTTTCCGAAAGATTGTGACTTTTCCAAAGGATTGTGACCTTTCTGGTAAGGCACCATAAGAACTTTTTGCACTACCCTTTGTTTTCTATGAATTGAGAGTCATTTCCTCTCATTTAAAAAATAGAATTTATGGACTTCTTCTTCTACTTCTAAATCTAGTATTCTAAGTGAACTTTACTGCCATTGAGTGTCTCGTCGACACCAGCGTTTTGAATATCAATACACTAGTGATTGAGATCATTCTACCCTGAGAGGACATATTCCAAATCAAACCTCGGATACTAGAGGAGAATAATTTCCTTAAGGGGAGTGGGCTTGATCTTTTTTTTTTTGTTTTTCCAAATTCTGGTATGTGTTACAAATTTTAGATTTGTGAATTAATTTATGTTCTTCTAGTCTTCACTGGTTCATTGAACTTTGGTTACTTCGTGTTTCTGCAAAGTTTGTTGGAATCAGTAAGATTCTTTAAACACAAATTGACAATAATTCTTCTTTAACAAAAATATTTCATATATATTTTTTAATCTATTTCTGATTCTAGTTTCTCTACTAGTTGTTCTAAGTATCTTACGAATACAAGATAAACAACAGAAAGTGCACCCACAAATAAACAAGCATATGAAACACACTGAACTGCACCAACAAATAAATAAGTCGTACAAATTTGAGGAGCAATACTTGTATTAACCAAATTTTACCTAAACAAACAAAGTTTAAGAAGCTAGCCGCGCATCTGCCTATAAAACATATATGAAAAACAAATTGTGACTCTGATGGAACATTCAGTATCTGAGAGACTGACACATCCATTTTTCCCTTGATAAACTAACTGACAGTATACAACTAAAAAAAGTTAAATAGGAAGCTGACTCACACAAGAACATTCAGTATCTGAGAGAAAATGTCTATTTATCTCTATTTAGTACTATTGTAGTTGACTTTAAGCATAAGCATCAAATGAACTTGAGGCCTCAACTATTTCCTTACACTTTGTTTGGATCATTGTTATTCATTGTTTCATAATGTATTTGTATTGTATTATACTGTATTGTATGATACATACAATGTTTGACTAGATTGTATTGTTTGTTGTTGTTTAATAACATTTTAATTGTTTGGTTTGATTGTATCGTACTGTATTATAATTTATAAATTTACTTAAATATCCTTAATTATTATAGGGTAGGAGGTTTAACTAGATTTAAATAATTAAGGTAAAGGGTAAAATAATATTTAAAATATTATGTAAAGATATAATTGAAGAAAGAAATTAATTAACAATGGGAACACACCAAATTGGTTGTTCCATAAATTAGGGGTTTCCATTGTTATATAACAACGAAATTTAACAATACAGTACAATACATTTTAATTAACAATCAAAACAAACATTGTAGGTATAGTAACAATACAATGGATAACAATGATCCAAACATAGTGTTAGAGGCCTAACCATTGAGAAATTATAGTGATTTAAGCAAATGAAAGAGTACCTCAACTTTCTTTATCCTTGAAGATCTAGAACCCCTCCTGTTGATTCCAGTTCCTAATAAGATTATACATTTGTTTATACAAAACAATACATGAACAATGTACGACACACTTCGGTCCAAAAAAATTTTGGTGGGTTTTAAATTCCGCTATTTACTTTTATTTTTCGTCAGCTACTAAATCCCCGTGGTGTAGTGTAATTTGTGAGGGTTACAAATAACCTCCGCTTTGAAACCCCCACAATTTAGATGTTTTTTTGTAGTGTATGATTCAGATAATATTTTCATTAAGTTTAAGTATTTAAGGGTCATTTGATAGGTGATTAGGATCTAAATGATTAAGCTGTACCTGGTGTAATTAAAATGATTTAAGTACGATAAGTCATTTATGTGTGAAAATGTGTTAAACAACACCTTGAATTATTCTATATTTTAGTTAGGGATGACAAGGGGGCAGTTTAGGAGTGAGGGTGGGGCGGGTTGAGCTTAACCCAAAAAAATTTTAATCCGTCCCGTCGCGCCCTGCATAGCAACACTTGTTATTTTCAACCTGCCTACCCCGCCCCACATAGACCTGCCTGCATAATTTTTTTTAATATTTTCTTTTTCTAGTTATGTTTGATATAAAAAATAAAATTCATAAAAATAAATTCATTTTTTCATTAAGTTCTATTAATATAATATAATAGTGACTTAAAATTTATTTTTTAGAGGTCAATTAGAAACATGCAAGAAATTGTATTATTTTTTATTGAACCAACTACATTTATTATCTTGAATATTTTAATAGCTTTAATGAAATTATCTTAATAAATAATATTCGATCACTATATAACATGTAAAAAGTTTGAATCCACATAAAATCACATAAACCCGTAACCCGCCCCGCCAATTTTTAAAAAACCAATTTCAACCCGCTCCGCATCCGCCCCGCCCCATTTTCATCCCTAATTATAGTGTTACGTTGCTACTATATATTGTGGTTGACTTTCGTGTGTAAATAACAAACCTCAGCATTACTTTTCAGTATATTTTAAATTTGATAAATATTATTTTCCACTAAAATATCTATTTTGGCACACTGTACCTTACACTCAAATAAAAGAATTAAAAATTAGGCAAATCGCATAGTCTAAGGGACAAATTACTTTCTATCTCTACTCTTTCATTATTTATCAAAAAATCTCTTTTTTTATAGTATTTCGAATACATAATATTACAGAATAATACTTGAATTTAAGCGGACGGGTACTTTAATTTTTAATTTGTTGTTATCAGTTATAGCGTAAAAAGGGATTAAATTAACCCCACAAATTACGCGAACGTTTAACAAATTTAACATCCAATCAGCATAAACCTCTAACTGATTTGGGTAAATTTGAATTTCAATTGTGAAACCTTCTAATGTGTTCTTTGTAATAATAGTAAAAGTGCTTCAAAAAATTCTGAAACGCAAAGTTGTGAAGATTCAAAAATGAATATTTCGATCTTGTTATCGGCACCATGATCCTATAAAAAGAATAACAAATAATATACTATTTTTTTACTCAAATAATTAATGTATAATAATTTAAAAACTTAATACTTACTACCTTAATATTATGAATAATCACATTCACCAAAGTATCGTTATGTTGTGTTCTGGATAGAAGCACAGTAAACTGTTCCGACTGGATGTATCGTCCATCATTGTTTGTAGTAAAATCAAAGTATATGTTAGTATATGCTATGCGTCTGTAATAAATTGCATGATACGTCTATTAGATATAGTATCATATTCACTATTAATGTATATTGTGCAATCAGTGATACTTAAAATAGCAACATCTATTTCATAAATTAAAGTATAAATAACAATCAAGATTAAAAGTATCATATATAGTTTTAATGTATAAGGTGCAACCAGTGATACAAAATAACGACAATGGATTCATAAATTAAAGTATCAATAATAAAAAAGGTACATTGTTAAATTATTTATGGATTAAATAACATAATAATGCATGTGATACTAATTTAAGTATCAAATACACTAAAAACATATGTTACGTGTAGTCGTATGTTTAATGTAACTTGTTCGTTTTGATATTCTTCTGGTTATTAATGTATAAATTAAGAATAGTAGATGAAATTGTTTAAGATTAAATTTGTGATTATTGTATACAATAAAGTATCATAATGTGATACATTTAATTTTGTATCAAAATGTAGAATGATACTTAATATATCGAATTTCATTGTTTTATATCAAGCATAGTTCTACTAAGCTATATTGATAAGTTATTTAGTCTCATTTACATTAAACGTCAAATATATTATGTATCTGATAACAAATTTTTATTGGTTATTATAATTTTAATTAAAGTTATATAATTCAACGTGGTAAATGATACTAAATATATTAAGTAAATTATTTTATATCGATTGTTACATATACACAAATTTATTTTTGATAATAAATGTGTATCAAAACTTAATAATTTTATGGATATTGTATATCTCATGATAATATAGTATCAGACGTTGTGATTTACTTCAAGACTATCACATGTTAATGTATACTACTAAATTGATAATCTTTTTATTTAACAGGTGTATGAAATATAGTATAAGATTTTCTGTGTACAATTATTATATTGTATCATCAGTATTTGTGTAAATCATACTTATAAAAAATAATTTATAAAAAGCTACTGTAAATTAAATTATATACTTGGGGACAAAAAATAACATTGAAATACATTTCTTGACAAAAAATATTTTTCAAATAATAATTACTTAGTAAGATTGTGTTGTAAGGATAAGTGATATTACAAAATACTAATAAACGTAACTTCAACACAATAAAAACCTAACTATTCTACATTAGTCACTCCACCTTCTGTTGGTGTTGTGTAGCCACTCTTTGGCCTTGTAGGATCTTTAGATCACTAACATATCATGCCTTGACTTTGTCATACCATACTTCCATAACACTGTTCCGTATCTGTTCCGTATCAGTGATACTTAAAATAGCAATTAAAGTGTAGCAACATCTATTTCATAAATTAAAGTATAAATAACAATCAAGATTAAAAGTATCATATACAGTTTTAATGTATAAGGTGCAATCAGTGATACACAGATAGCAGCAATGAATTCATAAGTTAAAGTATCAATCATCAAAAAGGTATATTGTTAAATTATTTAATGGATTAAATAACATAATAATGCATATGATACTAATTTAAACATAAACCTTTTGTTTTCCAACCTCCACGGCAGGTTCATCAACATCATCAACATTTTGTAAAATCCATTTGCATGGGTGAAATGGTTTGTTGATCGAAGTTACCAAAATTTGGATTGTGGACCAACATTATCTTTTGCCACAAAATCATCCATCATGTTTGGCGATGAAATGCCTCCACTATCCTTCATTTTTTAAATAGTCAATATCACATAAAAATCAGAAAGTATAAAAAAAATCAAAATAACAACTTTTCGTTATATAAAGTGATAAAAAAAATATAAGTATCACAAAATTCAATGTTCCATGTGTGCACTGAAAAGTTGATTTAAACATACTTATCTGAAAAAATAAGAATCATCAAACTAAAGAAAAATTTACGAATATGAGTGAAAATGTACATACCATTGGTAGTGTTGGTCGAATAATTAGAGGTGTCACCTTTCTACCCCTTTACTTTGGGGTTTTCGGATCTTTCAAAGTTGATGCATGTTTGTTCTTTACATATTTTCTCTTATTAGAACTTGATTTGTCATGACTATCGGGTCATGCGACTTTTTAGAACTCAATTCTTTGATGTCATCGATTTTGTGACAAAAACTAGAGATTTGTTAGAAGTTAGATTGATATTATACACAAAAACAGTACATACACAAAAAAGGAAAAAAAAAATCGAAATGGAGAAGATGATCTATTTTTTACTCTAACCCGAATGAATAGGATAGGTTTCTTTTGAATTTCAAATTTACTTGAAATTGATAACTGAAAATTTTAGTGGGAAAAATTTTGGGCGAAACTTTTGGGAAATGGAAAAGGTCTAATTTTTAGTTCCAAGATAAAGAATATCGGTTAAGTATCATTGGATGTCAAAAAGGGACTTATAAAATTTAATAAAAAGTAGGAAAATATTGGGAATAGGTAAAGTAAAGTAGTGTAGTTGAGTAATTAGTAGAACATACCTAGGGGCGAATTTGAGTGTAAAATTTGGGTCATCAAAACTCGTGGTCATCTGGCTAAACTCGATATATCATTTGTATACTTCTTAGATTTATATTATATATTATTTTATTTTATTTTCACCCACTAAAACTAAGAGGATCAAAAGAAAGAATTGTGAATGGAAAAACTGAAAAAATAAGAGAAAATTTCAGAACAATTTTTTTTGGGGCTATATTGGAGTTTAAATATTATTATTTTTGTTTCTATATTGAAATTTAGTTTTTGTATCTGTAAATATTTTGGGGCATTTATAATAAATTTAACAATAAAATTAGTGAAAGAAAATAGATTTGACCATTCAAATAATAATTTGACAAGGATCAAATATACCCCTATATTAATTAATTTTTTTTATATTAGTTTTTGCATTTGTTAGAGAAAAAGTGTATAAGTGGTCATTTGTATGACATTCAGGATATATATGAATCACTTCCATAACAACGTGCATATCAGTTCTAAATCACAAAATTGAGGATTATATTAGACCATTTTCCTACAATTTTAAATATTGTTTTTAAAGTAATAGTACACCCAACTTCTTGAAATTCTAGATTCGCCTCTGAACATATCTACACAGTCAACATAACAAACAAGAATTGAGGTATCAAATGGTGTGACTTGGGTTTGGAGGGTTGTGTGGTGTTAATCGTATGACTTGATTTTGGATTGAATTTTGGAGAAATTAAATCAGGTGCAGAGACAACTTAATTGTTTGGCCATTTGTTTCAACTTCTTAATTATTTTTTCTCCTTCACAACTCAACAAATAAAACTTAGGTGATAAATGGCATGATTTTAATTGGCATAATACATAAATATGTCCTTTAACTTGGCTTTAAATTACATTATGCCCTTCAATTTAGGATGTGCACAAATAGACATTTAAACATGTACAAAGTTGAACAAATAGACACAGATGTCCTATATGTCATCCTGCATGTCATTTTTTGTGCTACGTGGTATCCTACGTGTATTGTGCCATGTAGGACTCATGTGTTTATTTATTTAAAAGTTGGATAGTTAAAGTGTTTGTTTGTGCATTATGAAAGTTGGAGGTCAAAGTTAAAATTTGAAGCCAAGTTTAAGGTCTAATATATGTATTATGTCATTTTAATTTGGGGATGTTAATTAGCATGACTTGAATTAAATTTTAAAATATTAAAAAATAGGCTCAATCTATATAGTTTAATGGTACCAAATAATGTGATGTGAATTGAATTTTGACAGACTAAAATTAAAAATCAATCTATATCATGAATTTGGGATAACACGATTTCTAAATACTGGACTTAAATCTAAATTAAATATCAAAATGATAAAAAGTGACACTCAACCTCACAAAGATAATATGGGGACAACAAAACTTTATTTCTGTTATAAACAATTTGTATTATAGTGAATTTCTAATTATGTGGAGTCCTAGTAGGATATGGTTAGGAATCTTACTTGGGGACCAAGTAAGGTTTTCCCTATAAATAAGGGTTTTCCTTCATTGTAAATAAGATTTGTGAAAGATCAATGAATCCTGAATATACTTCAAGAGAAATAGAAATTCTTTTCTCTTCTCCCTACTTTATTCATCTTCTAATTTCATATAGTTTCATAACACGTTATCAGCACGATTGTTCTATTCTTAAAAAATTATTATAGAAGACGGGAAAAGTACAAAAGAGATCTTGAATAAGTTATGCAATAAGGTTTTTATATCTTCAAGGTATGATTTATCTTTACGTTATAATTATTTATGTGACAAATGTGGAGTTACCATTTGGAGTAAGTATTTAAAGTTTTATACATATAATTTAAAGAATGAGAAGAGAATTCCTTAATTTATTTTAATAATTGAATAAACACAATTTAGTGAAAGATATGTTTTCAACCTTTATATGAGGTATGTGATCTATTAAGCTATATTGATTAACTACTAATGTTGATTATAAGAAATCAATAATCTCAATTCTGTGTGTAATTATAATGTACGATCATATTAATGATCATCAAAAGTAACAAAATTAAATTATTTTGAAGGCTTGAGGTTGAGCCTCATTGTGGGTAAGACGATAGATTTAAGTTTTATCACACCAAAAGAATAAGACGATAGATTTATGTCTAATCGCACAAAGAGGGTAAGACATTGGGTTAAACTCCTGATGCACTATGATGATAAGATATTAGGTTCAAGACCCGTCGATTTATGACCTAAGACACTTTTATATGGATACGACATTGAATTTGAGTTTTAATGCACCATATTGATGATATAATAATGACTAAAGAAAAACTAATGTGTTTTAGATGAAGAGTCATGAAATTTACTGAATTTACTCCATTACAAAAATAAATGTTGTGAAATTTACTGAATTTACTCCATTACAAAAATAAATGTTGTATTAGTGCATAATATGTCTGAAAGAAGACAAGTGATTGAATAATGCACATAAATATGGAATGAGGTACTAGCTATCATAATTTCATAAGCTCACATGTTTGTGTTTCATTCATGAAGAATGGGAACTTCTGATAAATGCTAAAATATGGATCCATTCTCTAAAGGGAATGAGGTGTAAGCCACCATGCTAGTCATGAGAAAGATTCCGACCTTGGTCAATGATGTGGTATCACCAAGAATGTCTCTAAGAAAACATGTATTATAGAAAAGTTTCATGCTTTATCTTCGGGCTTGTATTGGACAAAAATAATTGAGGCACATTCTATGGTAAATAAGAAATTTACTAATTCCTATACTTTCTTAGTTTGACACGATTGTCTGGGACATCGTTAGTCTATAATGTTTAGACGAATTATGAAAAATTAAAATGGACTTTCATGGAAGAAACTAAAAGTTCTTTTAAATGGTGAATTTTCTTGTACTACTTGTTAGCAAGGCATGCTAATTGTGAGACCACCATAAACGAAAGTTGAGATTGAATTTTCTGCGTTGTAGGAACGTATACAGATATTTGTGGACCTAGTCATCCACCAAGTGGTTCGTTTAGATATTTAATGGTCCTAACAAATGTTTCTTCTATATGGTCTCATGTGTGTCTATTATTATCTCGCAACTTGATGTTTGCAAAAATGTTGGCACAATTAATATGTTTACGTGCACAATTTTCTTCATATTAGTTCATTCAATGATGGGATCACGACCCACCTAAAGGATAAAGTAATTGAGAAGAAATAAATCTGGAAATTACTCTTGGAGTAATAAAATTGAAATTTAGTCATATAATCGTAAATCAAAAATTTACTAAAGCAAAAGACACATGACATAGTAAACTTGGAGTTTACGACTAATAATTTTATTAAATGACATGAATAATTTGGTCATCCCAAAGATATGCATATTGAGTAATGGACATACATTGAAAAACTAGAAGATTCTTCAAGAATTCTTTTGTTGTTTGTTCTCATGACAAGTTGATTGGATCAACTAATATTGAGATTAAATCTCTAAATTCTGAAAAGTATAAAAGGTGAATATGGGTCTGTTCAACTATCATGTGACATGATAAAAGGATGCATCTATAAGATAATCACATGTGCGTTGTTGTCAACCAGTAGTTTGACATTCACAATATTGTTTGTGCAAAAATAATTTAGTTAAGATTACAATTTCAGAATATGTAATCAAAACAATTTATCTTGATAATATTGATAAATACTCAAGATGATGTGACACTAAATATCTCAAATAGTAAAATCATTGTTTATGAAAATAAAGTTTCATATGTTGATATGAAATATGATATTACATACAAACATAATTGTATGAATCAAACCAATAAGTTATGATCAATTTTTCTGTTAATTGGTTTATGGTCAGGGACCAAATAGTTTTCATCTAATAATTTTGATATGCAATATATGATTAATGAATATACTATGATGCACAAAGATAGATTCTCCAAAAGATAGAGATATATGTTAGGTTGTCTAACATAAGGGGGAGATTAGAAGCAACACAAAAGTTGTAAATACTCATATTGAATGTCCAATAGAGTCTACATGCATGAAGCATGATAGAATAATCAATTCTAAATAAAATAATCTTTGAAAAAGGGAGAGGATCAAAGGATCAAAATTATTATAATAAGAACATAATGTGCTCTTGGGGAGCCTACGACATAACAATTTATGAAACCTCATGAGATGGGTAGCTATCTAAAAATAATGAAGTGATGAGATCTCAATAAGTTATATCTATTATGAATTGAAACAAAATGATATATCGTTGACGATATCTTTGATACAATAGCGCGCAATATTGGAAAAGATTATGAGGATATGAATTCTACATCTATTAAAACATGCTTGTGTAGAAATAATTATCAAGTGAAAAGTGGAATGATGCATCTTGGTAAGCGTGAAACTTATTTGACTTGCAATCTAGGCACTAAAAGATGTCATACATCTAATTTGAATGTTGTTACTTGACAAAATTAAATATCCAATGGGTTCAAAATCTAAAGCATATACAAGTTTTTGAAAAACTTGTTTATCATCCTCATAAGGATTAGATAGATTCAAAATGCATAGAGCATATTATGCAAGTTGATAACTAGAATTGGAACTTTTGGCAATAGATTATTTTCTTAAAAAAGTTGAAGTAAGGAACTTGCAGAAATCTTTGACCCTGAAGGGAAGATTTATAAAAGCAGATAGAAGAAAGCATACTTCGTCAAGGTTTTTCTACACTCATAAGCTCCCAAGAATAGTGATATCAACATGCAAGAGGTCTGTTCAAGTAATATTATTGTTGATTTATTCACCAAGTCTCTACCAACTGAAACTTTCAAGAAGATGGTGCACAAGCTTGAAAAACGAAGATTCTAGTCTCTGAATTGATGTTGTCATTAGGGGAATTTAATACACGATGTACTCTTTTTTCCTCACTAGATTTTGTCCCACTGGGTTTTCCTTGTAAGGTTTTTAATGAGGCATCCATAATGCGTATTATTAGATATGTGTACTCTTTTTCCTTCACTAGATTTTTTCCCACTGAGTTTTATCTAGTAAGGTTTTAACGAGGTACATAATCTACCGACATCAAGGGGGAGTGTTATAAACAATTTGTATTATAGTGAATGTCTAATTATGTGGAGTCCTAGTAGGATATGGTTAGGAAATCCTACTTGGGGACCAAGTAAGGTTTTCCCTATAAATAAAGGGTTTTCCTTCATTGTAAATAACTTTTGTGAAAGATCAATGAATCCTGAATATACTTCAAGAGAAATAAAAATTCTTTTCTCTTCTCCCTACTTTATTCGTCTTCTAATTTCATATAGCTTCATAACAATTTCTCTTTTTTAATTACTTTTTTCATCTATTATTTTGTGGCTAGTCCTTTGTTTTGGCTCGTTTCTTTCATTTCCTCTTTTCTTTTCACAAAATTATTTTATTTAAATTATATTTTTGCTCTATATTTTTACTACCTCAAATTTTTATTCAAACAAAATTTAAAATTTTAAAAATATACCCATTTAATTTTACTCTTTTCTTAATTTTCAAAATTATTTAAAATAGTAATATCAATAAAAATAATTATTAATCAAGTTATATGTAGATTTATTAACCAGTAGTAACTTCATATTGAAGATCACTCACTACTAAAAGATCACACATTTTTTCAAGTGACAATACGGCAAAGTTATTTAACAAAAATTATAATCTTGAAATAAAAAAATTGATAGATTTTCCAAAAATTTTCCTATAGCATCTATCGGTTAATTTAATTTAAATGAAAAAACTATTAGAAAAAGTTGTAATTTCATTAATCATAGATTTTCATGAATTATGTTGATTTTACTTAGAAAAGTCAAAAGGAAAAAAACTTCATTAATTATTCAATAATGTTTGTTAATTTAGTACAACATCACAAAATAGTAGACCAATGATATTTGTAAATTTTATTTTTCGATAGAACACAACTTTTTTGAAATAATAAGACTTATAATTATCAAATGTTGATTTTACTTTTGATTAAATTGATTTAAGTTTATATAGAATGCAGTTTTAGGTTTTCCACTTCTTTCTTTTGTAATTTTCAGGGACAAGTGCAATAATATAGTAATTATATATTTTATAAGAATGTTTTATTATGTGTGTATAAAGATAAACGATAATTCAAGACCATTTTATTATAATGATATCTTTGATTTTGTTTAGCATGCTTGCTGTTGCTGAGTTCTCCCTGCATGCTACAAATTACAATATATTTTCACCACAATAAAATGTCAATCCAAGATAGTGCTTCGGACTTGAATTCCCTCACATATCGTCCAATTGAATAATCTACAAATCCAATTTGTATCTCATGTCCAATGGAACCTGAATTCCCTCGTAGAGTAGTAGCACAAGTTTGAACTCAAATGTTTAATCTAACAACATTATATGATTATAAAATGGATGGCTCAGATTAAACTTCCTGAAAAGTTAAAACCAAACAAACAAACAAATTGAAACGGAGGAAGGATAAAATAACAATTTTCAACCCTGATGATTGACATAAATTAAACTTCCAAGTTCCATATTTTGTTCCAGAGTCCAACTTTCAGCCATGAACGAGTCGATGAATTTTGCCAAAAAACAATCATCAATTCCTCGTGATATAATATTTGAAATATTTTCCTGCCAAGTGTTTAATGCGTTTAAAGTGTGTTTCCACATTGTGTAATTCGATTGTATCAGAATCAGATTTTTTGGATATCCACCGATGTCATGGGGGACAAAATTCCTTCTGAAAGGAGGAGAATTTTATTACACCGCGGAGGAAAAGAAAGATGGTAAAACCTCTGCCTAAACAACTGGTCCACTGACCTCAACTAGTGTTTCCTTAGCCTCCGTATCATCAAATTTCAAGACAAATAGTTGTTACATTTGCACCCCGGGGAATACTTCTCCTCACAGAAATAACATAGTCGTCCTTGAGCTTTCTTTATTTTACAGATACGGATTTTTAAAAACAAAATTAGATAGCATTACATGTGTTAGGCTTCTTTTAGTCCAACAACCTAACTTCTGGAGATTGGGGCATTAAGAATAGACGGAAAGGAAGTTCCCGTAGATGCTGCTGCAGGGTTGGAAACTATATTTCAGATATCATAGTCTCTTTTTCATGATACGTCGATTGTGATTCAATGAAAGAAGTTAAGATAGCATATTACTGCAACTTTTGTCCATGGTTTCCTCACGTTTCTTCCATCTTACAAATATATTTTACAAAAATTATCTAATCTATCCGTTGAAAGGCATAAATGAATACCAGCCGAACAAGCCTGAGTTTATTACACTGCAGAGACTCAAAGCATTTTCTCTTGTTTTCTGTCTGGTAGCCCGAGTGTTTGCATTAGTGGAGTTATTTATCAGTTCATCTATGAGTCTTTTATAAACGGTTACAAATCTGCTATTGTTGCATTTGATGTAACATTTGAAACTTATGAAATTATTGCATTGTGGAAAACATTTCTATCTCGACAAAATTAGCAGTCATAGATTATAATTATGAATGGCGAAGGGGATACATGGATATGTGGACTTGAGAGAAGAATCCAAGAAAACAATGGAAGAGAATCCAGATATTATTAAGAACTGAATCAACATTCTCCACATCACGTTCGGGGATTAGAACCTCTCTCTTTCAGGCTCTTTCTGTTGCACGGAATATATGCATAAATTGAGGCTTGATTGAAATGGTTCTGCTTGCCCTCAACGCAAAAACTGAAGAATCAAGAAGATTTAACAAGTTAGAGAATCCAGATGTTAGTAATATGAAGTATAAGAGGATGAAGAGAGAACTGAATCTTAAATCAAGAAGATTTAACAAGTTGTAGATGTTGTCTATATATACACCCTCTGACTTGTTAATTACAATGATCATAAGTTGATTAGTTGTAACTAACTACACAGTCATAATTTAACTAATATGCTTAGTCCTCTAGTTTAATCAGAAAGCCTGTAATTAATCTCCTTAATTGTTGCATAAACTGACTTAGAGTGTGCATCAGTCTACAAAGTCAATGAAAATAGTAATTCTTGGTATATTGTTATTTCCCATTCAAAATGACTAGTCTTGTTAAAGGCAGCAAACACGCTAAGTACTGGACCTAATGTTTTCATCCATAATGGTTCAAACACCACATCACACTTCTCCACCAGGGGAAACTATCAAGTCCAGACAATCTCTAATGCTCGGACTCTTAAACGTTATACGTGTCGGATCCTTCAAGAGTGAGAATCCAACACGGATGCGGCAACAAATCCTTGACTGTTCCAGAAGTGGTTTCTTAGGTGTTATTACCCAACTAATCAAAAAGGATCTGGATTAGTTGCTCCTCATAAGCCAGTAAGACAAAATGACTGATCATAGAATGAGATGTATGGATATCCGTAATATATGAATCAGAAACAAGAGAATTAAAGAATTTAGTAACGCACTTGAAACACATTAGTAATTTGACAAGAAGCCGTGTGAATATTTGAATGATTATTTCTTCGGGAATTGATAGATTCATCTCTTGTACACAAGTTCCATGTTTAAAAACAAGACAACGATATTGTGTTGCACCTCGCAGTCCAAAATAAATGTAATGAAATCGTGCCCTGCTCAATTTTCTTTTTCCTACAATATTGTGTTTACAGTTTTTTTTTTTTTTTTAAAAAAAAATTTTAATTTTTTTTGCAATAATAGTGTTTTAAGACAAAAAAAAGAAGTTCAGTTTTTTTGGGAGTCCTAGTTGTAATGTACTACAAAGAAAACAAAAAGAAATAAGTCTTACTAGGAAACAGACAGCCAAACAGAACATCAATAAGAATAAAAAAGAAAGAGTTATTCAAGGAAACAGAGCGAAACAGGACATCAATAAGAGGCCAAAAGAAAATAAACTTTAGGCATTCAACATTATGAATTCTTCCACCAAAATACATCATGATATAATATTTGAAATATTCTCATGGCTTCCTGTCAAGTCGTTAATGCGTTTAAAGTGTGTTTCCACATTCTGTAAATCAATTGTATCAGAATCAGATTTTTTGGATATCCATAGATGTCGTTCTACTGGGACAAAATTCCTTCTGAGAGGAAGAGACGTTTATTTCACCGCGGAGGAAAAGAAAGATGGAAAAGAATCTGCCCCCCTTCTTCAAGTTGATAAATTTAACAAAATCTACAATTGTATCCCTACACATTCTCATTTCAGTTCATGTGTTAATGGTTTATTTTGTTATTGGAAATCATCATCTATACTAATTTTCAATCCCAGCACAAAAGAAGTAAGATTTCTGCCCCATTCAAATAAACATATTCTTTGGTGTAACTATTTGTTAGGTTTTGAGCCAAAAGAAAACAAGTACAAAGTTGTCTCAGCAGTATATCATGCTCAAGAAGGATACATAAAATACTGGATTTTCACTTTAGGCATAGACAAATCATGGAGAGAGACTCAAAGCGTTTTATTTTGTTTTCCGTCTACTAGGCCCAGTGTTTGCATTAGTGGAGTTATCTATCAGTTCATCTATGAGTCTGTTATAAATGGTTACAAATCTGCTATTGTTGCATTTGATGTTAAATCTGAAAATTATGAAATCATTGCATTGTGGGAAGCATTCAGGATGCACTGTCACGAGCTGATAGAGGTGATGGGTAAATTAGCAGCCGTAGATTATGATTATGAAAGCAGGCAAAGTGGATATTTGGACATACGGATTTTGGAGCAAACTCCAAGAAAACAATGGGAGAGACATATCATTCGTTTTCCCTTGATATGGATTGATAAAAAACCTATAGTTATATCATCCTGCACTCCTAGTCATGGAGAGATTGTATTTTTTTCATGTACTTAAGTCCAAAAGTTGTCAGTTGTTTCTCTTATGATGTCATAAGAAAGAGTTGGAGGAAATTAAAAATCAAGGGTTTACCAAAGGAAAACAACATCAACGGCATTTATAGTTATGTTGAAAGTCTTGTTCCCTTTGAATAATTTTGTTCAAACTGGAAGGCATCATAACTGGTTGTTTGTCCTTTTTCTTGAATTTGGGCAGCATAAACCTATAGGATCGTACGTCGCATTGGTATTTAAAGCCTCAGAATAGAAATATATTACATTTATAGTTATGTTGAAAGACTCGTTTCCTTTGGATTATTTTGAGTTTTGGTGTAGGTACTTATTTCGCCCCTTCTTTTCCTTGTTGTTCTCTACATTGTAGATGTTGTCTATATGTACACGGGCTGACTAGTTAAAAACAATAACTAACTTAACTAACTACAACAGTCATTAAGGTTGGATTTTGTAAGATACTGACGCTGCACTTTACTTGGGCTCAGCTGGTTGCAATGTACTCAATTTTCTCTAACAAAGTGACAGTTGATCATCTAAATCTTTGATTAGTCCAATTTGAGACTCTTATTTAATCACAAAGCCTTTAATTGACCTCCTGTTAATGCCTGGAAGGAAAAACATCTTTGTTCAAGTATCATAACCTATTCACAAAACAAAAAACACATGAATAGCAGGATCCAGTTCCATTATCACTCCTTATTATTACATCAGACTTCAATTTTAACACAAACATCCATTTTCTACAATGTTGAGCAAAACAAAGATGGAAAAGACTCTGCCTCCTTTCTTCAAATTGAGATATTTAATGAACTCTATGATGCATATTCTTATTTGGGTTTGGACTGCATTAACTGTTCCGATTCTACATCCATCCTCGAAAACCACGCTGGATATCAAGTTGAAAGCAATATGTATATTGCTGAATCTCCTTCTTCTTGATCTAGTGTTGCTTGTGGTACCTCATCAACGCCGCCAAAATCTTTTGAGAGTGGAAATCCACGTAGTCCATCATTCCTTTGGTATGAACTGTTCTGAAACATATCAAATTGTTTTCTTTTGGGGAGACATCCAACGAGATGATTGTGAGAGAGATGTAAGTTGTTGTGGATATTCTCCGCTGATTTTGTTGGATGAGAGATCCAATGATTCAAGTACAGATAATTAGTGCAATGATGCTGCTGGCATAATACTTTCCAAGCGATTGATTTATTATGTTTGTTGGATGAGAGATCCAATGATTCAAGATCCTGTCCCTTTGTTGTAATTGCAACCAAGTCGACTACAGATATATCCTCTACAGAATTTTATTACTGAACTTATATTCCAAATGAATCAAAAAACGAAGCAAGCTACCCAAATAAAATCATCATCGGTGATCCAAATGAAGGAACGAGGACACAACATCAAGAAAAAATGATTCAAATATGGCTCTCATATCTCAATTTGAACCAAAAAGGATCTATGAAATTCTTTGTATTTATAAGTTGAAGATGAACTTGTAAAACTAGAATGTTAAGTGAAAAAAATGGGGTGTCATGTTAAAACAAAGGGAGTATAAAATAAATCAACTATTTTCAATTCATTTTGATAATTGGGGCCAAAGTATTTAATGAAATTGTGCCCTGCTCAATATTGTGTTTAGAGTTTATAAAAAAACAATTTCAATTTTCTTGCAATAATATTATTTTTATGATTTTAAAACCAAAAAAAAAAGTTCAATTTTTGGGAGTCCTAATTGTAATGTACTAGAAAGAAAACAAAAGGAAATAAGAGTCTTATTAAGGAACAGAAAAGCCAAACAGGACATCAATAAGACTATAAGAGTCTTACAAGACGCAAAAAGAAAAAAAATAAACATTATGAATTTTGCTAGAAAATTTTTGTCAATTCCTCAAGAAATAATGTTTGAAATATTTGCCTTCTAATTTGTTAATGCGTTTCAAGTGCGTTTCTAAATTATGTAATTCCATGGTATCCGAATCAGCTTTTTTGGATATCCATAAATGTCATTCTGTCGGGACAAAATTCCTTTTGCACGAAGAAGGAGTTTATTACACTACCGAGGAAAAGAAAGATGGAAAAGCCTCTGCCTCCGTTCTTCAACTTGACCATTTTTACAAATGTAACCCTGCATATTCTCGTTTGAATTGTGTTAATGGTTTATTTTGTGCTTGGGAATCATCATGTATGCAACCTGCTGCAATTTGCAATCCCACCACAAAACAAGTAATATTTCTGCCCAACCCAAATGAAGGTAATTGCTGGAATACATTTTCATTAGGTTTTGAGTCGGAAGAAAACAAGTATAAGGTTCTCCGGATAACATATCATCCTCGAGAAAGGCACATAAATTACTGGGCTTTCACTTTAGGCATGGACAAATCATGGAGAGACACTCACAACATTTTCCTTCTATTCCCTATTGTATGCCCAGTGTTTGCATTAGTGGAGTCATCTATCAATTTTCTATGGCCAATTATATATCTATAATTGCATTTGATGTTAAATCTGAAAAAATCGAAAACATTGCATTCTGGGATGCAATTGAGTGCGTGTACTATTTACCAGTTGATATAGGTGAAGGGTAAATTAGGGGTCATATATTACAGAAAACGGGTAAGAGGATACTTTAACTTATTGATTTTAGAAGACTCCAAAAAGAGAATGGGAGAGACATATTATTGGGGTTCCCTCGATATGGAACACTAGAGGGTCTAGATTTGCATCATTCTTCGATGGGGAGATTGTATTTGTCGTGAACTTAGGTGATTTATGTTGTTTGTGTTATGATTTCACAAGAAAGAGTTGGAGGGAATTAAAAATCAAGGGCCTTCCTAAGAAAAATGATATCAAAGGCATTTATAGTTATGTTGAAAGTCTCGTTCCCTTTGGGTCATTTGGTTCAAACTGGAAGGTATTCGTGAGTGCTTGTATGTCAAATATCTTTCCGGAACTGTTTTTTTTATTTTACGATAAGATTTTGTTCATAAATTTAGTAATGCTATGACAAGACAAAGTTGCGGTATAACAGATTACATTCTAAATATATTTTAAGTCTTTGAAGTGAAGAATTAGTTGTTCCCTTTGGATAATTTTGCAATATTCTGGATGTCACTGTTTGTTCTGTTTTATTATAATATATTGTTACCTGGAAGGCTTAAGTGAGAAGCTTTTAACAACATACACAATTTTTTTTTGAAAAAAAAAAGCAATGCTACTTTTGGGAATTGAAATGTACAACACTGTCTAGCTTTCAATACATTATACACATGTCGTAGTAATGTGTCACAGTTTTTAAGATGCTCATGGAAAAGTAAAGTGTTGAATCACTGGCGATTCTATTTCTAAATTGTGTGTTTATGTCAATTTGAACATTTCTATTTCTAAATTGTGTGTTTATGTCAATTTGAACATTACCAACTGCGTTTGCTCTTTTTCTTTCATGTGATATAGCATTAATTTGTATAAACATGTGCTTCCATGAGAGTTTTGATGAATGTAACTACACTTTCATCCCTATTGATTTTCTAATTTGATTAAAATGGCTCTGCTCGCCTTAACGTGGAAACTGAAGAACATAGAAGATTCTAAAAGTTAGAGAATCCAGATGTTAGTAATATGGAGTCCAAGTTTAACTTTAACCGCTAAAGACTTATTCCATCACACTACGATTGGTTCCGATGTTGGCTAAGTCAACAGAGACACCTCTATTGCTTTTTAAGTTTTCCTCGTCTTCGTCATCACCATCGACGTGAGTCACCATCCTAACTAAAAAATGTATTTCCATTAAAATTACTATGGCATGGGTGAACTAACTTGTAATTAAGAACCTTAACTGATGTAGTGCAAGAAAATTGGTCCACATCAATGAAGTTGTGAGTAATTTCTCCATCTAATAGGATGGATTGATTATACCAAATAACAGCAGTGGAAGTACAAAATCAAATCTTGGGAGTCTGAAACAAACTCAATAACTTCACCAATGCAATTCAAACTAAAACAACCGATTGATATATCCGGAACTATTGCATTGTGGAATGCATCTCATGAGTCGATGTACTATTACGATTACAACCAGTGGCAAAACTATTACTTAATTGTGTGTTTTGGCTTTGAACATTACGTTGCATCTGTTTGCCCATATTTTTCATATTGTAGCATTATCTTGGAGTTGGTTACTCGACTAATAGAAATTGAGCAACATAGTCACTCTGTTTTTGTCATCTAAGACGCAAAAGTTGCTTTTTTGATATAACAGCCTTTGCCTCTGCCTCCATTCTTCACAGCAAACCAATGAAATAACTCAACGAGAGGTATTCCGTTTCAAGTAGTTTGCATCGTCTTCATCATCACCATCTTTTCATCATTTGGAGTCACAAAAGCTGCATACAACTGAAATGAGTGTTGGTGTTTAGTTGTTGAACGGGTTCCATTTTCCTTATCCTGTCTACTTTTTTTAGATCGACAAATATTTACTTGAACCAATAATACCAGTTCAGGTGATACCACTGATCAAACTTCCATCTCGGACAAAATTTCTGGAACCATTTTTTTCTCTTATCCTTGGATGGCCAGAGAGTTGTGTTGAATCCATCCCATTGTTTTTGTCAACTTTAGCTATTCAATTGGTACAAGCAATTGTTAAAAAGGAATAGTAATTGGAGTTGAAAAGAAAAGATTTGGTAGTTGGCAAATTGGTAAGATTTGCAACCATTCTTGACTTTGCTATGTTTACATATGTCATTAGTGACATAGGCATGGTTTTATCCTTCTATAAATAGAGCATTCTTGCTCATTTGTAGAACACACCAAGTTAGAGTGAAAAACCATTTTGAGAGCAAAGTGAGGTATTCCATAGACTATACAAAAATAGTCTGTGAAGAAAAATAGAGTGTGAGCGATATTTAGTAAGACGGAAACCAAAAGAGTGTTGTTCCTTTTGAGTGTGTAGTAGTCACTTTGAGTGTTGTATTCGTGACTACACAGTGTAAAATTCCTTACTATAGTAATATCAGTTGCTCCTCTTGTTCCGTGGTTTTTTCCCTTATTCAGAAGGGTTTCCACGTAAAATTCTTGGTGTCGTTATTTTCCCATTTTATTTCATTACTTTTACCATATATACTTTTGTGTTTGTCCGCGTTTTCCCAACAAACTGGTATCAGAGCCAAGGTTTTATCTGAGTATGCTCTGTGGTTGCAGCACAGTCTGAACTTCCACATCAGAAAAGATTTACTTTGATTTGCGATAACTATATTTTTTGGGGAAAACAATGGAAGCCAACACAAGTAGAATGGTTACTTTGAATGGTGTTAATTATGCCATTTGGAAGGGGAAAATGGAAGATCTGCTTTATGTCAAGAATTTTTATAAATCAGTATTTACCACTGTAAAGCCTGATAAAATGACAGATGAAGAGTGGAATCTGTTGCATAGACAGGTTTGTGGATTCATTAGGCAATGGGTCGACGATAATGTGTTGAACCATATTTCTGGGGAAACACATGCTCGAACCCTATGGGAGCATCTTGAAAGTTTGTATGCTCGAAAGACTGGCAACAACAAAATGTTCTTAATAAAGCAGATGTTGAGTTTGAAGTATCATGATGGTTCTCCAATGACAGACCATCTGAATAATTTTCAGGGGATTATGAACCAATTATCTGCTATGGGCATCAAATTTGATGAAGAAATTCAAGGCTTGCTTCTACTTGGTTCCCTACCAGATTCTTGGGAAACATTTAGAACGTCATTGTCAAATTCTGCTCCGGATGGTGTGATCTCTATGGATTCCGCCAAGAGCAGTGTCTTGAACGAAGAGATGAGAAGAAAAACTCAAGGTTCCTCTTCGTCGGATGTCCTGATAACTGGCCCCAGGGGGAGAAATAAAACTCGTGGTTCTCAGCATAGAGAACAAAATAGGAGCAAATCCAAAGGCAGACTTAAGGATATTGAGTGCTATCATTGTGGCATGAAAGGGCACACAAAGAAGTTCTGCAAAAAGTTGAAGAGGGAGAACAATAACAAAGAGGAAACTAAACAAGATGACAATGAAAATTGCCTAGCCACCGTCACCACCGAAGATCTTGTTACCGTTCTTGATGCAAACATGATAAATATTGCTTGTGATGAGTCAAGCTGGGTTGTGGACACTGGTGCTGCATCTCATGTGACATCAAGGAAGGATTTTTTCTCTTCCTACACTCCTGGTGATTTTGGAACCTTGAGTATGGGTAATGAGACTGTTTCTAGGGTGGTTGGTATTGGTACAATTTGTTTGGAAACTAGTGTTGGAACCAAACTAGTTTTGAATAATGTGAAACATGCTCCTGATGTTCGTCTACACCTAATTTCTGTTGGTGTCTTAGATGATGAAGGATATGTTAGTACCAACGGTGATGGAAAATGGAAGCTCATTAAGGGTTCCTTGGTTGTGGCTCGTGGTAACAAACGTCGTGGTCTATACTGGACTACGGCCTCTGCTTGTGTTGATATGGTGAATGCAGTTGAGAGCGATAGCTCTTCAATATTATGGCACAAGAGGCTTAGCCACATTAGCGAGAAAGGACTTAATGTTCTAGCCAAGAAGAAATTATTGTCAAATTTCCAAAGTGCTAAATTAGAAAAATGTGAGCACTGCTTGGCTGGTAAACAAAATAGAGTTTCCTTTAAGTCCTACCCTCCTTCGAGAAAGACAGAGTTGCTTGAGTTAGTGCACTCTGATTTATGTGGTCCAATGAAGACAAAGACATTGGGTGGTGCACTTTACTTTGTCACTTTCATTGATGATTGCTCGAGAAAACTCTGGGTCTATGTCATGAAGACTAAAGACCAAGTGTTAGGTGTCTTTAAGCAGTTTCAGGCTTCAGTTGAAAGAGAAACTGGAAAGAAACTGAAATGTATTCGTACTGATAATGGTGGTGAATATTGTGGACCATTTGACGAATACTGTAAGCATCAAGGTATTAGACACCAGAAGACTCCTCCCAAGACTCCTCAGCTTAATGGCTTGGCTGAGAGGATGAATAGGACCTTGATGGAAAGAGTTAGATGTTTGCTTTCTGAAGCAAAATTGCCGAACTCATTCTGGGGTGAGGCTTTATTGACCGCTGCACATGTTATTAATCTATCTCCTGCTGTTGCTTTGCAAAGTGATGTACCAAATAGTGTTTGGTATGGAAAGGATGTTTCCTATGACCATTTGAGAGTATTTGGTTGCAAAGCTTTTGTACATGTGCCGAAAGATGAGAGGTCAAAGTTAGATGCCAAGACAAGGCAATGCATCTTCATTGGATATGGCCTAGATGAATTTGGTTACAGGCTATATGATCCGATTGAAAAGAAACTTGTGAGAAGCCGTGATATTATTTTCATGGAGAATCAAACAATTGAAGATATTGACAAAGCGGAGAAGGTAGAATCTTCAAGTTTTGATGGTATAGTTCATCATGATGAAGTTCCTCACACAAGTGTGCATGATGTTGTTGGGTTTGATAATCATGGTGACGCCCAGAATCATGTATCGAATCAACATGTTGATGTTGATAATAACAATGATATTGTTATTGATGATCCTGTTGCTCATGAAGTTGTGGACGAATCAAATATTCCGCTTCGGAGGTCCACAAGACAGCGGTTTCCTTCCTCCCGTTATTCACCCAATGAGTATGTGTTACTCACTGACGGGGGAGAACCTGAATGTTATAAGGAGGCCATGGAAGATGAGCACAGGAATCAATGGATTGAAGCCATGCAAGACGAGATGAAGTCTTTGCATGAGAACCACACTTATGAGTTGGTAAAATTGCCCAAGGGCATGAGAGCTTTGAAGAACAAGTGGGTGTTCAAACTTAAAGTTGAAGAACACAACTTGAAGCCCAGGTACAAAGCTAGATTGGTTGTTAAGGGATTCAGTCAAAGGAAAGGTATTGACTTTGACGAAATATTTTCTCCTGTTGTGAAAATGTCCTCAATTCGCACAGTTCTAGGTTTGGCTGCTAGTCTTAATTTAGAGATTGAGCAGATGGATGTGAAGACGGCTTTCCTTCACGGTGACCTAGAAGAAGAGATTTATATGGAACAACCTGAGGGTTTCAAAGTAGATGGTAAAGAAAATTTTGTATGCAAACTCAAAAAGAGTCTCTATGGCCTAAAACAAGCTCCCACACAGTGGTACAAAAAGTTTGAATCTGTTATGGGGGAGCAAGGCTATAAGAAGACTTCTTCAGATCATTGCGTATTTGTACAAAAATTTTTCTGACAATGATTTCATCATCCTTTTGTTGTATGTGGATGATATGTTGATTGTGGGCAAGAATACTTCCAAGATTGACGAGCTGAAGAAAGAGTTGTGTAAGTCTTTTTCTATGAAAGACTTGGGTCATGCCAAACAAATTTTGGGCATGAGAATTACTCGTCTTAGAGATGAAAGGAAGATTTATTTGTCCCAGAAGGAGTACATTGAACGCGTACTGGAGCGCTTCAATCTGAAGAATGCGAAGCCTGTGAGTATACCTCTTGCTAGTCATATGAAGTTGAGCAAGAAGATGTGTCCTACAGCTAGGGAGGAAAAAGAGAACATGGCCAAAGTTCCATATTCCTCCGTCGTCGGAAGTCTAATGTATGCAATGGTGTGCACTAGACCTGACATTGCTCACGCAGTTGGTGTTGTCAGTAGATTTCTCGAAAATCCAGGAAAAGAGCATTGGGAAGCTATGAAGTGGATACTCAGGTATCTTAAAGGAAGCTCAGATGAATGCTTGTGTTTTGGAGCATCAAATCCAATCTTGAAAGGCTATACAGATTCTGATATGGCAGGTGACCTTGATAACAGAAAATCCACTACTGGATATTTGTTTACTTTTTCAGGGGGAGCTATATCATGGCAGTCAAAGTTGCAGAAGTGTGTTGCACTATCTACAACTGAAGCTGAGTATATTGCGGCTACTGAAGCCGGCAAGGAGATGATATGGCTAAAGCGATTTCTTCAAGAGCTTGGTTTGAATCAGATGGAGTATATTGTCTATTGTGACAGCCAGAGTGCAATAGACTTGAGCAAGAACTCCATATACCATGCAAGAACAAAACACATTGACGTCAGATATCATTGGATTCGTGAGAAAGTGGAGAATGAATCATTTCACGTCAAAAAGATTCACACAAGTGAAAATCCTGCAGATATGCTGACCAAGATGATACCGAAAGACAAGTTCGAGTTATGCAAAGAACTTGTGGGTATGAGCTCTCTCTAAAGAAGTTGAAGATACCTTCTTCCAGTAAATGGGACTGGAGGGGGAGATTTGTTGAATCCATCCCATTGTTTTTGTCAACTTTAGCTATTCAATTGGTACAAGCAATTGTTAAAAAGGAATAGTAATTGGAGTTGAAAAGAAAAGATTTGGTAGTTGGCAAATTGGTAAGATTTGCAACCATTCTTGACTTTGAAAGATTTGGTAGTTGGCAAATTGGTAAGATTTGCAACCATTCTTGACTTTGCTATGTTTACATATGTCATTAGTGACATAGGCATGGTTTTATCCTTCTATAAATAGAGCATTCTTGCTCATTTGTAGAACACACCAAGTTAGAGTGAAAAACCATTTTGAGAGCAAAGTGAGGTATTCCATAGACTATACAAAAATAGTCTGTGAAGAAAAATAGAGTGTGAGCGATATTTAGTAAGACGGAAACCAAAAGAGTGTTGTTTCTTTTGAGTGTGTAGTAGTCACTTTGAGTGTTGTATTCGTGACTACACAGTGTAAAATTCCTTACTATAGTAATATCAGTTGCTCCTCTTGTTCCGTGGTTTTTTCCCTTATTCAGAAGGGTTTCCACGTAAAATTCTTGGTGTCGTTATTTTCCCATTTTATTTCATTACTTTTACCATATATACTTTTGTGTTTGTCCGCGTTTTCCCAACAAGTTGAAGCATAACAGTAAACTATGGATATCCACAAAATCTGACTCGGATACAATTGAATTACTTAGTCGGGAAACACACTTAAAACGCATTAACGACTTAGCAGGAAGCTATGAGAAAATTTCAAATATTAATTCTTGAGGAATTGACGCTTCTCTTTGTACAAAACTCACCTTGTATCTTTGTTGTGAATGTTGAATTTCTTTCAGGAATTGAGTCTGGCAGCTAAAACACAATTTTGCACTTAAAACACATTAATTCCCAATTTTGGATCAATGAAAATATATATTGTGCATCAGTTCTACAGAGTTGATGAAAATAGTAATTTTTGGTATTGTCTTATTTACTGTTATTTCCCATTCAAACTGACTAGTCTTATTAAAGGCACCAAACATTTAAAACACGGAATATTTTTTATGTAGAGAGAGACTAGTTGAGAAAGCAATGTGGGAATTCATATTAACTTGAGAGAAATTAGCTTATTTTAAACTCATTGGATTTCAGTTAATGACAAAAAGCATATGAATGAGTTCCTATACCTTTTGATTTTTCTACATCTATACACTTAGGAAGCCCATTAATTTCTAATTTTCTCCAATTTTGTCTTGTGACATCATAACAGAAATCGAATGAAAGTGAATTTTCCATACTTCTTCTTCTTGAGTTTGTACTAAAATCCAGAAGTGGATATGTCTACATCGTGCTTCATATTATGCAAAGTTAGTAAAGGGGATATATATCTCTTCACTGTGAAGTTAAATTAGGGTGTTCTGATATCACAAGTAAGAGTTGGAAGTTTTCTTCCTGACTTGTTCAAACCATGCTTGGCTGTTTATTGAAGTGTTGCTAGTAATAACATAGTATACGTTCTCAAAGGCAGTACATAACATGTAGAATTAGTTCATTAACAAGCACGTATGTATGTCAAATACCTCTGTATACGGTATACCATACACATATACAGGAAAAACTATCAACACGAGACAATCTCTAATGCTCAGACTCTTCAAAAATGTCATCAGATATGTGTGTGCCGTATCCTTCCAAAACACAGATGCGGCAAGAAGTCCTTGACTATCCCAGAAGGTGTTATTACCTAAACTCACATATCCGACCTTAGTAGGTACCCCTGTCTCTTCACATCAATAAAGCTGTGAGTCTATCCTCCATCTAAAAGGATCTAGATTAGTTGCTTATCATTATACCTAGTGAGAGCACAAAATAAAATCATGAGACTGGTTCACTGACCTCAACTAGTGTTTCCTTAGATAGCATCAAATTCCAAGACAAATAGTTGTTTTGAAAGTCAAATTATTTGCCTTCCTTCAATAAGAATACTTCTCCTCACAGAAATAAGATAGTCCTTGAGCTCTCTTTGCTTGCATGCATCTCACATGTGATACCCTTTTCTTTATTTTATAGATACAGATTTTTCATTGCTTTCGCTAAGTCCTTAATGCGTCTAAAGTGCGTTACGAAAGATACCTAATACCTTCCCTTCATAATAACTTGAACCCTTACCTAGAATCTATTGGTTTTATATACATTTTTGATTAATTAATTTCCTAGTTTTTTTCCAAAATTAGGTGGAAACTCCTTTTAAAAAAATTATTTAAAAATTAATTATTTTTGAGTCACACGATGTTGCGCCTTTTAAGGATGTCAACAAATGTCTAGTGACATGGGCTACAAGGAAACATAACTCATTGCCATGTCTACTGCTGAAGTTGAATACGTTGTTGTTGTCTCCTGTTGTGCTCAAATCCTATCACCTATGGATAAAACAATAGCTTGAGGATTTTGGAATCAAAGCAGGATGCAAGCCTATCATAGGAGACCATACAAGTGCTATCAATATGGCAAAGAACCCGGTCCAACAGAAGCGAACCAAACATATAGATGTCTATCATCACTTTCTCAGGGACAACGTGGATAAAAGTCTCATTATCATGAATTCCTGCAAAGCTGAGGACCAGGTTGTAGATATATTTATGTAACGACCTGTTTAGTCGTTTTGAGCAGCAGATTTTATTTCTGGAAAACTGGCTGAGACGACGGATACCACGATGGACCGTCATAGGCACGACGGACCGTCGAGGGTGTCTCGTTCCAGAACACTTAGAATTCTGAAATTTGAGTACTAAAATCGACTCTCTGTAATCTGTGACGGACGTGCAGGACGGACCGTCACAGCTACGATGAACCGTCGTGAGGCCCCGTTTCAAAACACTTCAACTCTTGAGAATTTGGTACAGGGAACGATTCTCTGAACGTTGTGACGGAAGTGCAGGACGGACTGTCACAGGCGTGACGGACCGTCACAGACTCTTTAGTGAAAAATGGAGTTTCTGATCCTTGCGACGACCTGCATGATGGACCGTCGCAGGCACGACGGGCCGTCACAGGTTGCGTAATCCCAGTCAGAGTCGGATTTCTTTACACGTTTTAAGGGACGTTTTGGACTATTCCTGCTTTAATTATAAAGTTAGAGGGTTAATGTTAATAAGTCTAATAACTTGGGGGTTAAAAGAGGTAACCTTAAGTTAATTAGTGAGTTATTATTGCCATCTTTTACACTTAATTATATGTTAATTAGGGTAAAAGAAAGAGGGTTTGAATAAGAAAAATAGAAAGAACAAGAGAGAGAGAGAGAGGAATCGATCGAACGAGGCAGAGGGAATATCAAAGCTTTGGGAAATTTGCTTGTTTGAATTCAATTTTTCGGTGGAGGTAGGTTATGGTTTTCATTCTATCTTATAGTAAACTCTTAATAGCGATGATATGTGTTGGTAGTATTATAAAGTCTTCTATATGCTTAATTGTATGTTTATATGAATATGATTATGTGATTGTGATAAAACAAGCATGATGAAAACTATTGAATCCCAAATCTTGAAAGAAACTTTAATCTACGTTACTAATGATGATGCCTTGGTATAAAAGAAGGCTTGATGAATTAAAGTAATGGGATTGATGATGCCTTGGTATAGAGAAGGCTTGATGAATTGACAGAATGAGATTAGTGGATCGGAGTGTCACGTTCCGACACATAGTATTAGTGGATCGGAGTGTCACGTTCTGACACATAGTATTAGTGGATCGGAGTGTCACGTTCCGACACATAGTATTAGTGGGACGGGTGTCACGAACCGACACGTAGAATTAGGGGATCGGAGTGTCACGTACCGACACATATTATTAGGGGATCGGGTGTCACAAACCGACACGTAGAATTAGGGGATCGGAGTGTCACGTACCGACACATATTATTAGGGGATCGGGTGTCACGAACCGACACGTAGAATTAGGGGATCGGAGTGTCACGTACCGACACATAGTAGTAGGGGATCGGAGTGTCACGTACTGACACAAGAGGAAGAAAGATAATGAATCTTGAAAGATGTTAATATACTCAACATAATGAACTTAATTCCCAAAATGAGTATGGTATTGAGGCTTTAGCCTTCATGGATGAACTTGATGGTACTTATTGATGATTATAGTACTTGTTGTTGCTACATGTTGAGTTATAGTTGATTTATGATATCAACTGATATATACTGTTTTCTATTTTGAGTTGGACGATGATATCTACTCAGTACCCGTGGTTTGTACTGACCCCTACTTTTATGTTATTCTTCTTTGTTATTTGTGGAGTGCAGCAAACGGGCCGTCGTCTTCAACTCAACAGTAAATCTAGCCAGTCTTCACTACATCAGAAATTCAGGGTGAGCTAATGCGTCTAGCTTGGACTGGATCTTCTTCTTCAAGTCTTGATGCCTTGAACTTCCGGCATGGACTAGCTTTTATTTGTTTTAGCTTCTTAGACATTTTTAGTTTAGTAATTTGATCATAGATGTTCTTGTGATGATGACTTGCAGATTTTGGGGAATAATAGATGTTGAATTTTAGTAGTTATTGAATTGGTTTTTATTAATGAGTTAAGTCTTCCGCATTATTTTCTGTTGTTATACATTGAAATGTTAAGGTTAGATTTTTTTGGTTCGCTCACATAGGAGGGTAAATGTGGGTGCCAGTCGCGGCTCGATTTTGAGTCGTGACATTTTTTCTTTTAGAATTTTGTTATGGTTATAATATAATTGATATAGGTAATTGAATATTATGTGAAGTCTATTGAACTTATGGATAATTGAAGGATTTTAGATTTAACCCTAGACTTGAAACTTGGAAAATATGACAATTGAAATGTTAATTGGAATCATGATTTTGGGAACTTGATTATAAACTTGGGTGAATTTCTGGGTCAAAGTTAAACACATAGTAATATGGGTGTTCTTAGTTTTAGAATCTTATTGTGATTATTTGTTTGAATAGATTGTATTGATTTGGAAGTCAACCGAACGAGGAACACTCAAGTTCTGGAATAATTGTTTGACTATTAGAGGAAAGTGGATTTCAAAATCCTTGTTAAGCATATGAAATTTGTGTATTTCCTTGTGTATGGGTTTGGGAGTAATGGGACTTAGTGAAGGGTTGACTTGTCAAACCTTGCTTAATTCTAAATGATGAAAAGGAAAAAAAGGACAATGTGATTAAATGTTTGTGTGTGATTGGTTGAGAATGGTACGGGTACCTATGCTATAAAGACAAAGTTTATCACTATAGAATGTGAATTTTAATCTGAGAATGACAAACATATGAGCATACATTGATATATTATTGACTTGATTTATTATATGTGATTACGTTCTCTATTGAATCCGTATAATTTGGATAATTGAGGTGATTATATGTCATACTGTTACTTGATTTATTTCGATGTTGCATCATCCCCTTTATTTGAAATCATATTGTGCACATGCATTTACATGAGATTGGGTATGAGTAAAGGTCTAACACGTGGAGATCGTGCGTGTTGAGCATGTGAATATCGTCTGTGCGATAAATAAGTTATGATTATATTTTGGGCACGTGCAGATCATCTGTGCGGAATTTGTTTAATTTATGATAGTGCATTGATATCATCCGCACAGACACGTGGTGATCGTCCGTGTCGGTATATGGACCCCCCGAGTCACCCATGGGTCATGAACTCTCTATGTATTTCCGAGGAGTATCATGTATAAACATTTGAGAGAGTACTTGGTATTTTGAGGCATATTGTTTAATTGTGTGATATTGCATTACTTCTCATGATATCCTTCGTTCTTTATGATTATGTGTTTTTTTATTGATGATTGAAAATATTTAATATTTGGTCACATCTATTTGATGAACTTGAACATGTGTCTTGTTGATATTATGAGAGCTTTCTTGTGGAGGTTCTAATTGATGAATATTGATCTTGCTGTTGATATATGTGTTTGTAAATGGTGAACTATTGGGTTGGATTGATTTTATGAAGGTTGTAGTTTTGGAGTTTCGGGTATGGTGTAAGCAGTACTGGTATTTTTCCCCTTAACATGTGTTTAGAGGTTTACTTGCTGAGTACTATGTGGTTTGGTAATAACCCCTTGTTTCTACAATTTTTTGTAGGTTACTAGCCCGGATCCTTGTGATATCTCTACCTTTCGAGGCTTGTTGGAGATTTGTAAGATAGGTGTTTGTCACCTCAGTAGATCATCTTACTCCTGTTTATGATCATGTTCTACTGTATAAATAATTCAAATGAGAAATATATTTCTTTTGATTCAATTATTATTTGAGAGGTTTGTACGCGTTACAATCAAATTTAGGGGATATTTTTGTGTTTTTTTGGATTTTATGCATTTTATTGTAATGGTCGAGTTTTAAGTTGACTTGTCTTGATGGGATAAGACGAGTGTCATCACGTCCATTTTTGCGCCCACTAACTATAAGAAACGGTTATGAAGATACACTTGATTTTTTAGAAAATAAAATTTAATTTTTAAAATTATGTAACCAACTCATGATATTATTGTTTTTTCAAAAAATGACAAACTAATTACTGTTTGTATTTGAATTTAGAGTGATTATCTAAACTGCTCTATCCACTATAATTTTTCTCTCTCTATATATATACACCATTAAATAATTTAAAAAAATAAAAAATAAATCAAAGTCATCAATGTTTCCGAAATATATGCACATCGATAATAATTTGCCACAATTGAATAAAGATATATTTATGGATATTGTTTTCCATTCCTTAGCTAATTTTATATTTAGTTATTTTTTGTTTCATGTTTCGCGAGACTTAACAATATTTGTGTGTGCCTTCAAATATGAGGTTTTGACAATATTAATTACCAATAATTGTTGTAAATGAAGTTTAAATATTTTATTGTGTTTTCTAACTGAAAAAATTAGCTTTCTAACAATATGATGAATTTACGGGAATACCTTATCTTTTAATATTAATAAGCGGATGTTAAGAATATTTTATATTATTGTTTGTTCATAATTCTTAATGAACAATAAATCTTGAAATTTGGGAGTATTCTAAAGGTTACACTTCTTTCTTTTATCTATTCCTCATTGAATAATATATTTGTTGATTATTTTAGTCTCGAAGAATAAAACTTATTTAACATTTTCTTCAAAAAAATTGTTTTTTAAATTTTAAGGATAAATTATATTTCAGTAATCTTTATATCATGTTTCACTAAAATAAGATTCAAAATGTGTTGAACAAATCTTATCACCAATTTAAATTGAGTGTTGATAACTCAAATTAATTTAAAAAGCATGTTTATGATGAATTGTTGATTAGCTACTTTTTTTAATATGATTTTAAATTCAATAGCATGATGAACCCATGATCCTCCAAATTTCTCAATTTAACCTATATTGTGGTCATTGTGATCTAGATGTTAGAATTATTTTAGTGTTATTTGATTATGATAAATTGATTATAACTATTGTCTTCTATGTGAATTGACGATGAATTGGGGGTAATTGATCAATAAGGATCAAGGTTTGGTAAGTATGATCTATATATCTCTACCTTCTATAGAATTGATGATGTAGTGTACCTGATGTGATCTTGATACTATGATGGTTGAGTTATTATTTATATTGTGTTATTGTACTTTTAGGTACTGCCTTATATATGTATTATTCATGAATTATTATAATTGATCAATGATGATCAAAATCTTTGTGAATTGGTAAGATTGATCTACTTCTTCTACTTTTCTATTGATTTTATAGTTGAATTGTCCTTGTATACATTGTGTGGTATGGTCCACTTACGATTACGGTATTTACTTTATTGTCAATCTATATATGTTATGGTCATGACCATGAAGGCGAATTGATGTATTGTGAATGTGTGGTTATGGTGATCACAATATGAAGTTACATATCTAGTCTCTTACTCTAGTATCATAATTTAGGTATTGATTATGTCTTCTATAGTTTAATAGAGTTGTTAGGATTAGGTGTGGTTTAGGTGCTGCCATTGATGAAGTGTTAATGGTTAATGAACCCTACCTATTGTACCCTTTTATGAATGTGTGACCTTAGCCAATGTTAGGAGTCTAGAATGAAATTTTTCAAGTTGTCTTGCCTCCTATGCTATTATGTGGTGTGTGCTCTATGCATGAATGAAGATTGTGGTCTTAAGAGGGTGGCTGCCCCAATATTGTGTTGATAGCCATTATGTGATCATGTTGTCCAATATACAAACACTCATATGTCATTCATGCTTACAGGTAGTATGGTTCATGGTATCCAATGAAGGATAGTTCCTATATGCACTAATGTCTACTACTATGCATGTAAAGTATATGTCCACGAAAGTATGAATGTATTTTAACTAGGATGACTTGATAGATGAACTAGTATAGGTAAGGGTCTCAATCTTCGTCTAAACATTGTACATGTCTACCTTGATAGAATAGTTTCTAGGGTGATTATTATGTGTACATGAATATGAATGCATAAATTAAGATATGAACATGAAAGTATATGATGAAGTATGCATATGTGTAGTATCTAAATGTTTTTATGTGAAAGGTCTTCTCATATAAGTACACATACACCCACATGAATGTATATAATGAACCATGTATGATAATCTAGTAAAGACGAAGTCTCTTGAAAGGTATTCTCAATTGTACTCTAAACTATATTGTTCTTGAATATGATATATCCTTGTAAAATTATTTCCCACATTAATTAGGTTGATGAAAGGAAATTCTCATCTATAACATATGATCTAATCATATGAGGGATTATTTCTCCTAAAGTAATTTTTATGAAGTAAAGTTAATAAAGACTCTACAATAGAGGGAACTTAGCTCATCACCGAGTGAACTTGACCAAATGAGAGGTTCCCCTTCCTAATGAGGAAGACTTGTTCACCAAATAATCTCATGAGATGGAAGCTATAACGTCTAAAGGCATAAATAGGGTTTCAATATACATCTCCTAGTTCCATAACTATGTTTCCCCCATAGGACCTAGCAAGTGCATCCACCTAGATGCTAGTATGATGTTAATGTTCTATCTTGGCATGTAGAGAACCTCCTTTTTGTGTGGGGTTCCATCACACCAAATTCCATGTTTTTCTTACGTGGCCTTATTGTGTATTAAGGCTATGATTTCCCTGAAGTAAAATGGACAGTTAAAGTAATGTAGTGAATTATAACTAAGATAACCTAAGGGAAGTTAGTTAGTGTAGGTGAGGGTGTGAGACTTTACTTATACGTTGAACAAGTAACTCTTGAAGGGAGTTCTAGCAAGTTGTTCTATATGTATGTAAATATGTATATGTCTTGTATTCATTACATTATGTTATTGACCTAATTGTAAGATAATATGCATGGTATGAGTACTATGGTGTCTATATGATGAGGTCTTACCTTATATGCATAATGTTGGTCTCGTTGACTATATTATGAGTGTCTCACTTGGCGTGTATGAAGTTGTCTATACTTGTATTGATGATGTATGAATTAAAATATGATGCTTATGGTCTCTTTTTGAGTTTCCTAAGTTTGTGTGGGGCTATGGGACTACACATGTACGTTGCACTAGTAGGCTTAGATAGGGATTATAAGTAAGGTTTTTGTTATGTCCTTATGAAATGAAGTCCATGTATGCTTTTGTTGACTATTGCCTCTTATGATGTTATTGGTAGTGTTGACTTGCATGTTGTCTTGGAATGGGTCTTATATGTGGTTTTTGAAGTATGTTGGGTCATAAGTAACCTATGTATTTCATGATATGTGGTGCTTATGTGAAAGTATGTGCTTAAGTTAAGGATGGTTGTACGAGTGTCACCTTGGTGACCTTAAGGTGATGTTGAGTGTGGGTAGTGAAATACTACACTACTCATGTATTGCACCAAGTATTGCTTATGGGTTACTTAGGGGTAAGGACTAATAGTAAAGTAAAAGAACACTACTGTGTATGAAATGCTTGATGTGTATTAAATGCAATGTATGAATTTATATAATGTTATGACCATTGTATATGTCTATATGAAGTATATTGTGTAATTGTGCCAATGAGTGTGAAATTTCTTCCAAAAGGCATGTTGCATGATTTCAAAGTAAAATGTCCCCTTCAACTGCATGTTTTGCATGGTAGTTGTACTTAGTGCATTCTTGTACTAACACCATTCTTCTTCACCTTTTTACACAAAGTGTAGGTTATGGATGCTTAAAAGATGTCTCTAAAGTGAAGGGCCTGATATGTGTTTCCCAAGATCAAGAAAGAGAACCTTTTGATTCAAGGATTTCCTATGTCCTTTTCATGTTCAAACTTATGTAATAGCTTATATCTTGTTATATATTGATAAGGCTCATGTCCATATTCTATTCTGATGAAGCGACCTACCACACAAACCCTTACAAACACACTTAAGAGATCCCATACACTACCTATGATAAAATCATTCTCCCTTAAGACATAAACATATAGATTATATAACATTCTCTTTCCAAAGGCTATCAAAATTCTTAATTAATTAAATAAAGAAGATAAAGTCCATGTTTGACCTCTTAAAAACTACCTAAGTAATCCATAAGATAACCTTAGTTTAGATAATGTCTACAGAATAAAAGATTTTCCCTAACTAGAGTCATACTTAAGACTCATCTTGGTAAGATACAAAGTGATCTTTCCTATTCCCCCTTCACACGTTAACTAAATGACCCTTAACTACCCTAGATAAGTACTTATTAATTCAACATACCTTCTTAACTTAAGTAATTACATTTATCAGTTCATTTAAGACTCATTCATCACATAAAGATATTCAAGTAATGCTCTTGGACAAAACCTAGAAACTCCAACTAACACCTTCAAAGACTATTGTGCAATGTCCAGATAGCGTCCCATAACACCACCTAAAGTTCATAGAACTCCTCTAATTCTAGTAGGTATCCCATATGAAGAGAATAGACAATAACTAATATAGACCATGATATCAAAACATTGAATCCGGAGTTCTATCCTACTCCGATGAGGGTATTCTACTTGCCAATCGTAGAACTTAGAGAGATCCCATGTAGGCACATCGTTAAGGAATATGAAGGGTGTGCTTTGTAATCTTGTCTCATTCTTTAACTAGAACTACTTCCTTACAATAATCACTTAGTTCTAGGAATCGATCTCATAGAGTAATTTACCTTAAAGGTTCATATATAGGGGTTCCATATTAAGTTCATAACCTAATGAAATTTACCCTGCCAAAGAAAGAGCCATTAGGGCTACCTTAATATGGGGAGAATATTATCATGATGAATTTCCTAAGGATTCATATGATGTATTACATCCAATCAATTTTATTTCTATAATCCCTTTACTTGAAGAACACCATTACGGCTTTCGACTTCAACATTCATAACTTTACCCCTAGGTTCAAGGTTCCACATAAAGAACTTTCTTAACATAATTTAAGGTCCCATGTCATTCATAAATACAGGACTAAGAGTCTTTAGAATCCTAAGTCAAAACATCTCACATTCACATTCATACATTCATCAAGTAAGGGAAACAAGTCAACTAAGACAAGACACAACATACTTTACTTTTACACATATAATATGTCATTCTAGAAGCACTCTGAAATAACTCTTATCACCTTTAAGTAATCCTATACACTACCATATCATAATACGTATGACCATCATAGACTCATATAGTCAAGTAGGAATAACCATGCATCAACGCTTAGACTATACACCTAAAGACATAGTCATAGTTCATCATGGTCACCTAAATAAAATCAATAGAAGAACACATATACTTTACACTGCTTATCATTTATATATATAGTATTCAACTTCAAAAAATCTTCATAATACTTCAAGTATTTGCCGACAAGGTCATAATCATCATATTACTTAAAATAACGCTTAGAAGGCCACATCAATTGAAAGTAAAACACATAACACTGCCACCATAAGTGGACCATACAACTAACAACATAATTGAAGTATAATAATTATAAAATAAAGGAAAATAGGGAATCGTACAACCACTCCATCCTCAATACTTCCATCCAATGCTAAACTATCAAATTTTATACCATAAGGCCCTTACCCATGCCCATGAACATTAATTCAATGCATAAATCATAATACTTCGTGAAACTAGGTTTATTCAACATCGATTTATAAATCTAATAAACCTATACATCAATTGAATATAATTTTTATATCATTAGATAGCCCATAGAAAGCTACACTAGAATTCATAAACATTAAGTCATTATTAAGTAACCCATAAAGTAGTCAAAAACTAGGGTTCATCAATTAAATGAGATCATAGTTTTATTGAGTTAAAATCGTCAAATTAGTAAAAATTCAACCAATATAAAATGTTTTAAAAACATCATAATGCAAGAAACCATGCATAGATCATGAAATTAGACAATTCATCTTTGAAAACATTAGAAAACATATTTGAAAGTTGGGCTCTTTAGTGAATAGAGTTTCAAGGATCAAAAAAATACCTCAATGAAGAAAATTCTTCAGTTTGACGAAGAATCCCCACTCAATTCTTCAGTCCAATCCTTTACTTGAGTTTTTGCTGCAATGGAGTTCTAGAGAATATCTAAAGGAATTTCGGTTTTTATTTTTGAAGAATGAAACCTTCTTAGTGTTTTAGCATTATAAACACATTAAAATACCCAAAATACACTTAAGGAACCTCAAATATTATTTTTTATATTTGGAATGAATTTTACCAATTCACCCCTTGAAGCGCAGGAAGGCAGTCCACCTACGACTTGCAAAACAACGGCCCGTCCCTTGACCAACGAACCGTCCTGTTGATCCGTGGTCTGGGACTGAAGCTTGTATTTGTCTCTCTCTCCCAAAAACCTAAGTGAAAATCGAAGAGACTCCACCAACGGGGCGTCGACTGACCCACTGAGCGTCGATTACCATCCGTTGGTAAGAGGCCTTGGGAAGTGTTGGGCACCAACTTTGGGTCCTTCCTCAAGGACCCTTGGATGGTCCTTGGGGATATTTGGCTGGACGTATTCAACCAAAACATGATAGTATATAATTTTATCACCTCTCACATGAATTTCATCGAAAACGAACACGTAAAACTTGACGAAACATGCTCAGACAAACAAGGTCGTTTCAAGGCAAAACTTTCGAATGTCATGGACGTTCTTGGACGTTTGACCTCCATACTTCATGAAACTTAACATACTACCTATATATAATATAATAAATCACTTAATTACCTTATAACATCATGAATCATATATAAAAACATACAACAACATATGAGGCACATAGGTGACTTAGTCGTCGAATGTCTCGGTCGTCCCTTGATGTTTCACTTCCAAATCACCTGAAAGCTTAGACACTTTCTCAATACAAATTTATAGAAAAATTTAGGACCTTATTAAATCATTAAAACAATTTTAATCTCTAGTTCACCTAAGTCATTTTAGGGTCTTACAGTTCTAGCATTTTGATAGTATTGTTAGAGGTTCTGTTTGTTAGGGTATATTGCTAGATAAGTGATTAGTTGATCTTGTCCTTATTTGGGTTAGATAAGATTTTTTTAAATTTATTAGTATTTTATGTCTAAAGATCAGATTTTTATAACTTAAGATCATGGAAATATTATGTTGTCAGAATGGAACCTTTAAAAAATTTGTGATGATTTATGCATTATGGGTATCTGGTGGTTGATTTAGGATGACTTATGGTTGTGGCCAGTATTTTTAGAAGTTAATATTGTTTATGTAAGAAAATATTCATCATGATTGTTGTGTTAAGGTCGAGGGGTTCAAGTATAAATGGGGTTCATGATTTAGTTATGGCTTGACAATGACTATTGACTTATAGATCTTGCAAAGTATGATTTGAAAGTTCAGTTCTTAGTAGTTGAGCTTGCTGGGATTGTTTAAGGAGGAGCTCACTTAGAAATATAAACACCGACTAGTAGGTCATGACTTAGACTTTTGGTAACGTCGGTTATTCTTCCCTCTTTTTCCTTATGTTCGAGGACAAACATGATTTTTAGTGGTATATAATGTAATAACGTGGAATATTTTTTTTAAAATTATCATAAAAATAACCATTTTATCCTTCTCAATAGTTATTTCTATCATTTATGATTAGTCAGAGAAGTTGATTTGAGAATTTTTGACTATTCGATAACAACAATTATTTAATTAATGGATATTTTATTAATAGTTTATTTATTTAATTGATGATTAGTGGGACAAGCACATATCTTTTTTAAGTAAATTAGAGATTTATTACTTTTAGTACATAATAAGTTTAGAATAGAAAAGAAAGAAGTGCAAGAAAGAAATTTGAGTGGCGCGACGAACATGCTCAAGTAATAATCATAACCTTAAATTTTCATTATTTCACATATGAATAATTGGTCATTGATGGTAAAGGATATCATAATGATATTATAATATGGAGTTCACTAAAACGGTTTTAGGGGGGAAATTATTTATTTAACATTAAATATTATTTAAGGAATAGATTAGAAATAGGGAATTTAATATAAAAAAGTTGGGGGTTAGACAATGTTGGTGCAAATTAAATGTGCAGAAAGCGAATTAAGTTGATAAAAAGAAGAAACAAATAAATAGAAACTTGTATCATGTGATAATGATTTTTGACTTGGCCAGGGAAAACAGAAATGTTTGTGACAATACGGATGTAATTTTTGGGTGATAATTATTATCAATCATTGCTCAATGACCATGGATTATCATTGGAGGGTCATATACTTCAGCATGGATAGAATAATTAGGTGTATATATATTAACTAGTGTATTTTGACATTAGATGTACAAATTTGCACATTGGGTTTCTTGATATGGACGTCAATTTCTATTATTTCATAATACATGATATTTTTTTTCTTTTAGAATTTTGTTATGGTTATAATATAATTGATATAGGTAATTGAATATTATGTGAAGTCGATTGAACTTATGGATAATTGAAGGATTTTAGATTTAACCCTAGACTTGAAACTTGGAAAATATGACAATTGAAATGTTAATTGGAATCATGATTTCGGGAACTTGATTATAAACTTGGGTGAATTTCTGGGTCAAAGTTAAACACATAGTAATATGGGTGTTCTTAGTTTTAGAATCTTATTGTGATTATTTGTTTGAATAGATTGTATTGATTTGGAAGTCAACCGAACGAGGAACACTCAAGTTCTGGAATAATTGTTTGACTATTAGAGGAAAGTGGATTTCAAAATCCTTGTTAAGCATATGAAATTTGTGTATTTCCTTGTGTATGGGTTTGGGAGTAATGGGACTTAGTGAAGGGTTGACTTGTCAAACCTTGCTTAATTCTAAATGATGAAAAGGAAAAAAAGGACAATGTGATTAAATGTTTGTGTGTGATTGGTTGAGAATGGTACGGGTACCTATGCTACAAAGACAAAGTTTATCACTATAGAATGTGAATTTTAATCTGAGAATGACAAACATATGAGCATACATTGATATATTATTGACTTGATTTATTTTATGTGATTATGTTCTCTATTGAATCCGTATAATTTGGATAATTGAGGTGATTATATGTCATACTGTTACTTTATTTATTTCGATGTTGCATCATCCCCTTTATTTGAAATCATATTGTGCACATGCATTTACATGAGATTGGGTATGAGTAAAGGTCTAACACGTGGAGATCGTGCGTGTTTAGCATGTGAATATCGTCCGTGCGATAAATAAGTTATAATTATATTTTGGGCACGTGCAGATCATCTGTGCGGAATTTGTTTAATTTATGATAGTGCATTGATATCATCCGCACAGACACGTGGTGATCGTCCGTGTCGGTATATGGACCACCCGAGTCACCCATGGGTCATGAACTCTCTATGTATTTCTGAGGAGTATCATGTATAAACATTTGAGAGAGTACTTGGTATTTTGAGGCATATTGTTTAATTGTGTGATAACATTACTTCTCATGATATCCTTCGTTCTTTATGACTATGTGTTTTTTTATTGATGATTGAAAATATTTAATATTTGGTCACATCTATTTGATGAACTTGAACATGTGTCTTGTTGATATTATGAGAGCTTTTTTGTGGAGGTTCTAATTGATGAATATTGATCTTGCGGTTGATATATGTGTTTGTAAATGGTGAACTATTGGGTTGGATTGATTTTATGAAGGTTGTAGTTTTGGAGTTTCGGGTATGGTGTAAGCAGTACTGGTATTTTTCCCCTTAACATATGTTTAGAGGTTTACTTGCTGAGTACTATGTGGTTTGGTAATAACCCCTTGCTTCTACAATTTTTTGTAGGTTACTAGCCCGGATCCTTGTGATATCTCTTCCTTTCGAGGCTTGTTGGAGATTTGTAAGATAGGTGTTTGTCACCTCAGTAGATCATCTTACTCCTGTTTATGATCATGTTCTACTGTATAAATAATTCAAATGAGAAATATATTTCTTTTGATTCAATTATTATTTGAGAGGTTTGTACGCGTTACAATCAAATTTAGGGGATATTTTTGTGTTTTTTTTGGATTTTATGCATTTTATTGTAATGGTCGAGTTTTAAGTTGACTTGTCTTGATGGGATAAGACGAGTGTCATCACGTCCATTTTTGCGCCCACTAACTATAAGAAACGGTTATGAAGATACACTTGATTTTTTAGAAAATAAAATTTAATTTTTAAAATTATGTAACCAACTCATGATATTATTGTTTTTTCAAAAAATGACAAACTAATTACTGTTTGTATTTGAATTTAGAGTGATTATCTAAACTGCTCTATCCACTATAATTTTTCTCTCTCTATATATATACACCATTAAATAATTTTAAAAAAATAAAAAATAAATCAAAGTCATCAATGTTTCCGAAATATATGCACATCGATAATAATTTGCCACAATTGAATAAATATATATTTATGGATATTGTTTTCCATTCCTTAGCTAATTTTATATTTAGTTATTTTTTGTTTCATGTTCCGCGAGACTTAACAATATTTGTGTGTGCCTTCAAATATGAGGTTTTACAATATTAATTATCAATAATTGTTGTAAATGAAGTTTAAATATTTTATTGTGTTTTCTAACTGAAAAAATTAGCTTTCTAACAATATGATGAATTTACGGGAATACCTTATCGTTTAATATTAATAAGCGGATGTTAAGAATATTTTATATTATTGTTTGTTCATAATTCTTAATGAACAATAAATCTTGAAATTGGGGAGTATTCTAAAGGTTACACTTCTTTCTTTTATCTATTCCTCGTTGAATAATATATTTGTTGATTATTTTAGTCTCGAAGAATAAAATTTATTTAACATTTTCTTCAAAAAAATTGTTTTATAAATTTTAAGGATAAATTATATTTCAGTAATCTTTATATCATGTTTCACTAAAATAACATTCAAAATGTGTTGAACAAATCTTATCACCAATTTAAATTGAGTGTTGATAACTCAAATTAATTTAAAAAGCATGTTTATGATGAATTGTTGATTAGCTACTTTTTTTAATATGATTTTAAATTCAATAGCATGATGAACCCATGATCCTCCAAATTTCTCAATTTAACCTATATTGTGGTCATTGTGATCTAGATGTTAGAATTATTTTAGTGTTATTTGATTATGATAAATTGATTATAACTATTGTCTTCTATGTGAATTGACGATGAATTGGGGGTAATTGATCAATAAGGATCAAGGTTTGGTAAGTATGATCTATATATCTCTACCTTCTATAGAATTGATGATGTAGTGTACCTGATGTGATCTTGATGCTATGATGGTTGAGTTATTATTTATATTGTGTTATTGTACTTTTAGGCACTGCCTTATATATGTATTATTCATGAATTATTATAATTGATCAATGATGATCAAAATCTTTGTGAATTGGTAAGATTGATCTACTTCTTCTACTTTTCTATTGATTTTATAGTTGAATTGTCCTTGTATACATTGTGTGGTATGGTCCACTTACGATTACGGTATTTACTTTATTGTCAATCTATATATGTTATGGTCATGACCATGAAGGTGAATTGATGTATTGTGAATGTGTGGTTATGGTGATCACAATATGAAGTTACATATCTAGTCTCTTACTCTAGTATCATGATTTAGGTATTGATTATGTCTTCTATAGTTTAATAGAGTTGTTAGGATTAGGTGTGGTTTAGGTGCTGCCATTGATGAAGTGTTAATGGTTAATGAACCCTACCTATTGTACCCTTTTATGAATGTGTGACCTTAGCCAATGTTAGGAGTCTAGAATGAAATTTTTCAAGTTGTCTTGCCTCCTATGCTATTATGTGGTGTGTGCTCTATGCATGAATGAAGATTGTGGTCTTAAGAGGGTGGCTGCCCCAATATTGTGTTGATAGCCATTATGTGATCATGTTGTCCAATATACAAACACTCATATGTCATTCATGCTTACAGGTAGTATGGTTCATGGTATCCAATGAAGGATAGTTCCTATATGCACTAATGTCTACTACTATGCATGTAAAGTATATGTCCACGAAAGTATGAATGTATTTTAACTAGGATGACTTGATAGGTGAACTAGTATAGGTAAGGGTCTCAATATTCGTGTAAACATTGTACATGTCTACCTTGATAGAATAGTTTCTAGGGTGATTATTATGTATACATGAATATGAATGCATAAATTAAGATATGAACATGAAAGTATATGATGAAGTATGCATATGTGTAGTATATAAATGTTTTTATGTGAAAGGTCTTCTCATATAAGTACACATACACCCACATGAATGTATATAATGAACCATGTATGATAATCTAGTAAAGACGAAGTCTCTTGAAAGGTATTCTCAATTGTACTCTAAACTATATTGTTCTTGAATATGATATATCCTTGTAAAATTATTTCCCACATTAATTAGGTTGATGAAAGGAAATTCTCATCTATAACATATGATCTAATCATATGAGGGATTAATTCTCCTAAAGTAATTTTTATGAAGTAAAGTTAATAAAGACTCTACAATAGAGGGAACTTAGCTCATCACCGAGTGAACTTGACCAAATGAGAGGTTCCCCTTCCTAATGAGGAAGACTTGTTCACCAAATAATCTCATGAGATGGAAACTATAACGTCTAAAGGCATAAATAGGGTTTCAATATACATCTCCTAGTTCCATAACTATGTTTCCCCCATAGGACCTAGCAAGTGCATCCACCTAGATGCTAGTATGATGTTAATGTTCTATCTTGGCATGTAGAGAACCTCCTTTTCGTGTGGGGTTCCATCACACCAAATTCCATGATTTTCTTACGTGGCCTTATTGTGTATTAAGGCTATGATTTCCCTGAAGTAAAATGGACAATTAAAGTAATGTAGTGAATTATAACTAAGATAACCTAAGGGAAGTTAGTTAGTGTAGGTGAGGGTATGAGACTTTACTTATACGTTGAACAAGTAACTCTTGAAGGGAGTTCTAGCAAGTTGTTCTATATGTATGTAAATATGTATATGTCTTGTATTCATTACATTATGTTATTGACCTAATTGTAAGATAATATGCATGGTATGAGTACTATGGTGTCTATATGATGTGGTCTTACCTTATATGCATAATGTTGGTCTCGTTGACTATATTATGAGTGTCTCACTTAGCGTGTATGAAGTTGTCTATACTTGTATTGATGATGTATGAATTAAAATATGATGCTTATGGTCTCTTTTTGAGTTTCCTAAGTTTGTGTGGGGTTATGGGACTACACATGTACGTTGCACTAGTAGGCTTAGATAGGGATTATAAGTAAGGTTTTTGTTATGTCCTTATGAAATGAAGTCCATGTATGCTTTTGTTGACTATTTCCTCTTATGATGTTATTGGTAGTGTTGACTTGCATGTTGTCTTGTAATGGGTCTTATATGTGGTTTTTGAAGTACGTTGGGTCATAAGTACCCTATGTATTTCATGATATGTGGTGCTTATGTGAAAGTATGTGCTTAAGTTAAGGATGGTTGTACGAGTGTTCACCTTGGTGACCATAAGGTGATGTTGAGTGTGGGTAGTGAAATACTACACTATTCATGTATTGCACCAAGTATTTCTTATGGGTTACTTAGGGGTAAGGACTAATAGTAAAGTAAAAGAACACTACTGTGTATGAATTGCTTGATGTGTATTAAATGCAATGTATGAATTTATATGATGTTATGACCATTGTATATGTCTATATGAAGTATATTGTGTAATTGTGCCAATGAGTGTGAAATTTCTTCAAAAAGGCATGTTGCATGATTTCAAAGTAAAATGTCCCCTTCAAATGCATGTTTGCATGGTAGTTGTACTTAGTGCATTCTTGTACTAACACCATTCTTCTTCACCTTTTTACACAAAGAGTAGGTTATGGATGCTTAAAAGATGTCTCTAAAGTGAAGGGCCTGATATGTGTTCCCAAGATCAAGAAAGAGAACCTTATGATTCAAGGATTTCCTATGTCCTTTTCATGTTCAAACTTATGTAATAGCATATATATTGTTATATATTGATAAGGCTCGTGTCCATATTCTATTCTGATGATGTTGAGTCTACGATGGCAAAAGGGACTTAGAGTCTAACTATGTAGACTTATATTTTATTCATATGAAGTGATGATTCTAGCATACGATATGCTATGAAAAGTTATAAATTTTCCGCTAATTTCCTATGACAATGCGGTGAATGATGCCTATGGGCTTGTACAAGACCTCCGAGAGGTCAAGTACGCCATGTTACTTCTAGGAGGTGATCCCCGATCATGACAAACGTAGTACTAGAGCACCAGGTTATAAAAGCAGTTTAAGGGTTCAAAAGTCTCATATTGCCATGTCGAGTATAGTCTTGTTCATCGGTAATGAGTCGCGACAGATCTAAGAGAAAGACACTATAAGATGATAGAGTTTCCCTTTTTCACTGTTCATATGTCGTGGCATACAACTTTACTCTATATGATCTCTCTCTTATGTTTTCTTGTCCGGTGGTATTTTAGATGTGATTGCTTGAATTAAATGGTATCTCGATGCTTGAGGGAGAAAAGGTGAGTTTTGAGACTTATCTTTGTTTTACGGCTTGATGAGTATGCATAAAGGTGAATTTATGTGGAATGACATTTTATTTGAAGATTTAAGTCATGATATGGTTATAGCATGTTAAATGTTGTTTTGGTGGAATGGAGTTCCTTTTTTGTAACGCCCCAAAATGAACTAAGGTGAACTAGAGACTCATGAGTATTTCTTGAGTTAATTTGAAGTTAAATTGAGTTACTTTAGTGTTCTTAGGCAGTGTGTGAAGTTTGGAGGTCAAATGTCCAAGAACGTCATTGACGTTCAGAAGGTGTGCCTTAGATAGCGCTTGTGTGTCTTGAGGTGTTTGAGTGAGTTTTATGTGTTAGTTTTGCTTGAAACTTGCATGAGATGTTTCTAAGACCTAGGCAACTTAGTTTAGGGGTTTAACATCCGGCCACGAGCCCACATAGGAACCACAAGGTGCCCTAGATGAAGGGACCAAGACTTGGCAACAAGCTGCCAAAGCAGTGACCAAACGACGGCCCTAAGGACGGTCCGTTGGTCTACCAACGGTCCTTCAACCTAGGGTGTCGAGTGTCCCTACAAGTTAAGATGTCCAGGATCCATTTGGATATAAGTGTCAACCCACGAGACCCCACCAACGGTCCATTGATGCACAGAAAGTCCGTTGGTTAGGTCTCGTCTGTGGGGGGTCCAAAATTGTTTAGTGGCTTCCTTGGCTTGGGGTGTTTGGTAAGTTCACCCTAAGTATTTTATTTCCCTAGGACGTTATTTTTAGTTTTTATTATGTATATTAAAGTGTTCTAAACCCTATGAACTCATTTTAGACTCCTCTTCCTAAAACCCAAAACCCCCCTCTCTCTATCTAAAGACTCTCTCAATCACCATGGAAGCTAGAAGTCAAGATATTCCATGAGCGCTGTTAGTGGTTTTTTCATTATTAAAAATCATTGGTATTTCTTCAATGTGAGATATGTTATCCATCCTTTAACTCTCTTCAATTCAACGAGTCCCTTTTGATGAATTTCAAAGTGGGTTCTCAACCCTAGTTTCTTCTACTTCAACTCTAATGGGTCTTGCGTGAAAACGTTTTGAATGACTAAATAATGATGTTTACAATGTTAATTGATGATTTTAAGGAATAAAGTACAATCAAATCATGATAAAGATTCTCTTTAAATGTTTGCTAAAGAAATGGTATAATGAGCATGTTTGTGTATAAAATGCGCTTTGGTTTTTCTTGTGTTGTTATTGTTGTTTATATACTACCCTAAGGGATATACTATGATGACATGTTGAGAAAATGTTATAGGTGATGAAAGCTTAGATTAGAGGGGAAGTTTGTTATGTGATTTTTCTTTAAATTACGAAATGCTCTTGAGTGGTACGGTCCACCTTCTTGGTGGCCGTATTTACCCGAATTGTATGTCACGACCCAAAACCGAGCCGCAAGTGGCACCCATACTTATTCTACTATGTGAGCGAACCAACCAATCTAAACCCAACATTTCAATATAATATCAACAGAAAGTAATGCGGAAGACTTAAACCCATTAACAAAAATCAATTCAATAACTTATAAAAAGTCAACATCTATTATTTCCCCAAAATCTGGAAGTCATCACCACAAGAACATCTATGATCAAATTACTAAACTAAGAGTATCCTAAGAAGCTAAAATAAATAAAAGCTAGTCCATGCCGGAACTTCAAGGCATCAAGACATGAAGAAGAAGATCCAGTCCAAGCTAGAAGCATTAGCTCACCCTGAAATCCGGTGTGATGAAGACTGGCTAGAATTGCGGTTGAGTTAAAGACGACCGCACGTTTGGTGCACTCCACATATAACAAAGAAAGAAACATACAAGTAGGGGTCAGTACAAAACACAAGTACTGAGTAGGTATCATCGGCCAACTCAAAATAGAAAACAATATATATCAGTTAATATCATAAATCAACTACAATACTCAACATGTAGCCACAACAAGTACTATAATCATCAATAAGTACCACCAAGTTCATCCATGAGGACTCAAGCCTCAATACCATACTCATTTGGGAATTAGGTCCATTACATTGAGTATATTAACATCTTTCAAGATTCATTATCTTTATTCCTCATGTGTCGGTACGTGACACTCCGCTCCCCTACTACTATGTGTCGGTACGTGACACTCCGATCCCCTAATACTATGTGTCGGAACGTGACACTCCGATCCCTTTATTCTACGTGTCGGTTCGTGACACCCGATCCCCTAATTCTATGTGTCGGTACGTGACACTCCGATCCCCTAATTCTACGTGTCGGTTCGTGACACCCGATCCCCTAAATCTACGTGTCGGTTTGTGACACCCGATCCCCTAAATCTACGTGTCGGTTCGTGACACCCGATCCCCTAATTCATCAAGCCTTCTTCTATACCAAGGCATCCTCAATCTCATTACTTTAATTCATCCAGCCTTCTTTTATACCAAGGCATCATCAATCTCATTATGTAGTTCATCAAGCCTTCTTTTATACCAAGGCATTATCAATCTCATTATGAATTAGGGTTTTCTTCAAGATTTAGGATTCAATAGCTTCATCATGCTTATTTTATCACAATCACATAATCACATTCATGAAAGCATACAATTAAGCATATAGAAGGGTTTACAATACTACCAATACATATCATTTGCTATTAAGAGTTTACTACGAATAGCATAAAAACCATAACCTACCTCCACCGAATATTCGTGATCAAGCAAGCAATTTCCCAAGCTTTGTGTTTTCCTCTTTGTTTCTCCTCTCTCGATCGTTTCTCTTTCCCTCTCTTTGTTCTTTCTATTTTTCTTATTCAAACCCTCTTTCTTTTACCCTAATTAGCATATAATTAAGTATAAAAGATGAGGAATTAACCCACTAATTAACTCAAGGTTATCTTTTTTAACCCCCAAGAATTTGAGTTATTAATATTAACCCACGAAATTTATAATTATAGCAGGAATAGTCCAAAACGCCCCTTTAAAACAAAAACAGAAATCCGACCCAGCCTGGGATTACGCAACCTGTGACGGTCCGTCATGGCTGTGACGGTCCGTCCTGCAGGTCCGTCGTAAAATTCAGAGACTCAATTTCCTTGAAGAGTCTGTGACGGTCCGTCGTACCCACGACGATCCGTCCTGCACTTCCGTCACGAAGTTCAGAGAATTGCTCCCAGTACCCAATTTTCAAGAGTTGAAGTGTTTTGAAACGGAACCTCACAATGGCCCGTCGTGTCTGTGACGGGTTGTCCTGCAGGTCCGTCACAGAGTTCAGAGAGTCGATTTCAGCACTCAAATTTCAGAATTCTAAGTGTTTTGGAACGAGACACCCTCGACGATCCGTCGTGGGATCCGTCGTCTCAGCCAGTTTTTCCAGAAATAAAATTTGCTGCTCAAAACGACTAAATAGGTCGTTACATTGTATGAATATGAAGTTACTAGTTTATTGTGAATGAGTACATGAAGGATTGTTATTTCAAGTAAGATGATAATGATGCTATTCTTGCTAAATATGCCTTATGAAGCTATTATGTGAAATAGGCTAGGGATTATGCTTAAATAAAGTATTCTTATTAAGTGTCTTATGAGAAGTATGTTAAGGATTATGTTTAAGATTCCTTAAATGAGTGTGTAAAGAATGTTAAAGTGTGCGATGTGATGAAAGAAGGTCTAAGCATATATAGAATTAATTATAAATTAAATGATATTTATGTGTATGGTATGCTCACATGTACACACACTCACATTTAAAAGAATGTATCATGCTAAGTTGAGAAAAAGGGGAATCTTGGGGTGGAAACTCTTTGTGAGTTGAGATGAAGTGTCTAGTAGGAAATCCACTATTCCTTATGAGCTATCTAAGATAGATTTGAGGGTGAATGCCCTTTGTGAGTTGAGATATGGTATTCACTAGTTATTAGTGACCTATAGTTTATAATGTTAAGAATCCGTGTGGAGTTATGCCTAGCACCGAGAGGATATGAAGGAGAGGTGGATTACACTTTGTGAGTTGAGATGTTGTAATTCCAATGTACCTCTAGAGATGAGTACTCCTCGTTAGTAGAAACTTAGTTACTTAGTAGCAAGCTCCTTATCCCTTAACTATGTGCCCGCATAGGTGTGGCTACTGGAAAAGTCATGTAAAAGCTAAGAAGCATGACCTTACTCTAGGAAAGTAAGGATTCTTCATCCGATTGTGGTTAATATCGGGATTTCATGTCTAGCTCTCATGGTCTTTGTTGATTAAGATAACTCCCACAAAAGAATTGATTGAACAAAGTTAGCATGTACATTAGTGATGTTGTGAATGAATGTCATGAAGTGCTGAATCCAAATAGTGACCATTAGGAGAACTAAGTGGGAGTAGTAGTGTTGGATGCTATTCTCACATTGCACTTAGTGTGACCTATAACTATTATAGGAGAAGAGTACTTTCATGAAATCTGTGTGAATGAGTGTTATAGTGTGATATTATGGATGAATATTTTTATGTTTTTGAGTAAATGGGATCTATTAGGATCACTAAGTGGGAGCCGTAATATGAGATTCTACTCTCACATTGCACTTAGTGTGACCAATATTTCCATGAATATGTTGCATATGTTAGCCAAGGGCGTGGTTTTGATTTCCAATGAAGTAAGCCTAATATTGGGTAGTCTTAAGTGTTGCTTTTGTGTGCCTTGAAAGGGGTGTATGGATGATCCTTTCTTGGCTCACCATAGGGAATTTCAGGATAGCCTTGGGTTAGGGAAGCTTCAAAGTAAAACGGGTTCATATGACTTGGATCTTGCCATTCACTGTAAGGCTTTCACTATAATTGTTCAAACCGTTCACTGTAATGTTCATTCAAGCTTTTTGTTATGCTTTGGGAAGTTCACTGTAAAGTGTCTTTTGGTTGAAAAATTATGTGAATCTTTCTCTAAGTGTAAAATTATGCTTATTATGTTAATTTGTTTTTAAATTCATGAATGTTATAATTAAGTAGAATGAAATATTATTTCACTAAAATGTCCATTTTCACATGTTTTTGAATATTCCATACTTAGTACATTAATTCTACTAATCCCATACTTTTCTATACTATAAGTATAGGTTGGGAGAGTTTTGAAGGTTGAACTCTAGAAGGTGAAGCTTGAAAAAGTTCCTCTCAAGAAAAAGTATGTCCTCACATATTCGAGGGCATAGTCCGTTTCTTAATTTCATAGTAAAAGAATTATTATGTACTTCTTTCAAATGTAAATGGTCTTCTTCTAAGTTAATTATGTCGTGTCTTTAAGTTTCTCTTGTGACGATGAGATTTCTTAAGTATTTATAAAAGGTTTCCTTTATATTTATATGGTTCATGAAAAGTTTTCATTCCACACTAATTTTCATGTCTTATTTAATAAATGATAGTAAAAAGGCTTGTACAAGACTCCAAAGGGTAAAGTACGCCTGGTCACGAAACAAGGGTTTTCCCTAACTTCTAGGGGATACTTTGGGGTCGTGACATTTTTGGTATGATAAGTTTCCTTATGATTCTGTATGATGATCGTCTAATGTTAAGGTTTAGACTTGAAATGCTTCGAAGAAGTGTGGTAAATAGGTAACATGCATGTTGCCTTTATATAGGTCTTATGGTTCAATGTTGTTATTTTGTGTGTTATGATTTATGAGTTGCCTTGTATGGATTGACCTCTTTTGTGTAGGCTTGATTCTAGAAGTGAAGGTAGTGTGTTTACCTTTTAAAGTGATGATGTGGGTTGGAATGACCTTGGAGTTACCTTGCCCTACTAATGAAAGAAAAGAAAGTGGCTTTTATGGACAATTTTCCTATATTGTTTACCTTAAGGTTTTCATGATCCTTGCTATTCATGGTGTAGTTAAGGCCTTATGTGATTAGGTAGCATGAGCTAGCTTGATTTTGTGAGTCTCCTTTAGTTGATAGACTTAGACGAATGATGATGCATAGATGGTTCCTCTTGAAGGTTGAGATAATTTGATCTTGATAGGGTTTACACTAAGTGGGGAATGATGATGTGAGTAGTAAGGTGGTAGATATCCTTATCTTTCCTTCTATTCTTACTTTAGATTAAAACTAAAGAGTTCCTAGTAGCTTGTTTATGATAGGAGTCTTGCATATAAGTATAAGTTGCAAGTTCTCCATATGTTATACTTGTCTTAATTAACACGATCTTAATTTTTTTTGAAGGTTCTAAATTTCATGCAAAAAGAATTTTGCTCAAATTCATGTTTTCTCATGTTTATTGTGCATCTTTATAAGTTAATTGTTCATTTAACTTCATGAGAAGTTGTAAGGATCATGGTGGATGTCACTTATAATGTAACACGTTTTAAGCCATAAATGAAAAATTGAGCCTCTCTTAACTGAATAATGCTGAGTTTCTTAGAAATATGTTACTTTTATGACTTGATAAGTTTTTATGTAGGATCAGTTTTAAAAGGTGTTGGTATGCTTAGCTAGTTCTCTTGATGTGTGCCTATAAATTGCAGTTGTAAAAATTATCAAAAAGGATTTCCCATTAAAATTAAGTCACAAGTAAGGGTTATTTGGACAAAAAAGTATTCATTAAAATTAGCAATAGTGACAAAAATAAAATACGATTGATTAGTGAGGTAAAATTGAATACCGCGAAAAATGGATAGTCTGTGCAAAGAATATAGAACTTTATTCGCATATTATTTATTCATGCTGATTCAGGATAATTAAGTAATTGTAACATTAAAAAGCCTAGATGTGGGTGTATTTGGTATGAAGAAGAATGTTTTTTAGAATATGTTTTCTTTGGAAAATAGGTAGGTTTTACCTTATTTTCTCATGTTGTGTTGTTGAGTTATAAAATATTAGCATCTAATATTTGGTGGGTGAATGAAAAATATTGCCCATAATATATTTTTATATTTGGCTAGAATGTACAAAATACCTTTCAGAAATATATTTCCCGACTGAGAGACAACCACGATAAAAAATTTGGGAAACGAGCCTGATACCCACAACGAATGTGACCCTAATAAACAATTCAAGATCTGACCCCGACATCTGACCTGGAACATAACATCGACTTTCAACTTTAGAGCCGATAGTTAAATTTGGACCCGACTTTGACCCACACCCAAGCCGGTATGCCTCCCTAATGATCCATCTGGGTCCGACCCTAGATCAAACCATTTCCTTGACCCCGACTCATGCTACGAAGCCAAAGTCGAACTAGTACATGACTTAAGCCACAACACTTGAACTACAAAACTACTAAACACGGATCTACTCTCAACTCTATATCTAGGAGCTGACCTCTATATCGGGAGAGGATCCTATAATGACTTATAAACATGGACCCGACCCTAAAATCTTACTTATGACCTGTCATTTGACCCAAAATACAACTACAATGACCAATTAAAATTTAATCCCAACATCTAAATCGAGACTCAACTTTTGAACGTAGTCTTGTTCCAACATCAGACCTAATATTCGTCCCTAAAATTGACCCCAACTCCCAATCCTGGACGTGAACTTTATTCCTAAACCATTACTCAAATTATGATTTGAGTGAAAATCCCAACATCAGACCCTACCCCAAACCACGACCCTAACACTTATATCTACACATAATCTTGATGGTTGATTGGGATCCAACCCAAACTCGACTTGTAACAAAAATAAAAAATCTCTTAAGTGGGACATGACCCCCAAACAAAACCCCAACATCTTAATCAGTGCTTGACTTCCAAACTATGACCTAAGCGCGATACCCAATGCAGGATCAAACTTTTGAACTGGGACCCAACATAAATATCTATCGTGAGGCCCACACCACGACCTTGAGTACACACTCTCGATTACTAAATCTTGACATCAGAACCAACATTCAAACGCAGCTTGATCCTGAATTCCTACTCGAGATCTATCGTGTGAATCATGATTAAACTCGATACCCGAACCAGATGACTGACCTAGGATCTGCGCTTGAGAGCTGAGTTCTAAATTGAAATCTCACCTAAATTACAAACTGAAGAACCAACTTCTTAAAAAATATCAAACACCAAGATCTAATGCCTTACCCACACCTAACACCTCAGCTAGGAATCCATTTCTAGAATGAAATTTGACCTCAATACTTGACCCCGATAATCAGTTAGGGACCAAAATATGATAATAAGGACAAGACCTATACTCTCCACGTATAACCCGACCCTGACAACAAACAAGGAACACCACCCTGACACTTCATTAAGGTTTCAACCATGAATACTTAAATAGAACATGTCACTAAATAAGGATTCTACCACGATCTAATTTGACATATGAGAGTTGTCGATTCAAGGTCAAGACTCTAGTCCCGAATTTAGAAAAAGGAGTATAATTTTTAATTAGTATCGGATATCTATACATGAAACTTTAGTTAGGAGTGAAATTTGATGTCTGTAATTGAAATAATGTTATAGAAAAGTGTTTTCCCTATTTTTCTTGAGGTAAGTCATTTTCCTTTATATTGAGGAAAATGATTTGATTTGGAATAAAAATTCAAAATATTTATGCCAACTAAACATGAGAAAAATTGAAAACGTCTCTCTCGAAATGCTTTACTTCAAAACAAACACACCCTTGATGATTAAAATATGAATAATTATAAATTAAAATTTTCATGAAGTGTAAATAAATGAGGGCTTAGTAATATTGTGTATCAGACCTACAAATTTAATTATGCAGATATGAAAGGAATAATAATTATATTTTATAATAATAGATGCACATGAATGTCTTATATATTCGTAGTATTGGAAGTTCCGAATTTAAATAAATAACAAAAGAAATATTACATTATGTTTAAAATTTTTATCTAATAAAATATACTCTCTCCATCCCAATTTATATGACACCTTTCAGATTTCCATATTCAAACATGTCTACGTTTTCTCGTGAATTTTCCGTATATCTTTTTAAATATTTTTTTATTGTTAATGATTCTTCATTATAATATTTCTTAAGTAGTTTATATATATATATATATATATATATATATATATATATATATATATATATATATATATATATATATATATATATATATATATAAATTTCATTAAAAAATTATGAACATTCTATGCACAAATATCTTGTGAAACTTTTATTGTTTCATTCTCAAAAAATTAAAAATACAAAATAAATTAGGATGGATGGAGTATTTGTCAATTTTAACATCAAATGAATTATTCTAATGAGCTCTTATAAATTTTTTCTACATTTTATATTTTCTATATTTGGATATTTAGTTTTCCCATTGCCTTTTGATTTGTACAGTTGCTACATATTATCTCAATTAAGTATAAGTTTGTTGTATTATTAAGTTGTACTATCTTTACCCAATTTTTAAATGACCAAAAAGGAATAAAAAGAGAAATATAGTTAAGAAATGTAAAAAGACAATATTAGACACAATATCCTTAGGTTTTATCGACAATTATGGATAAATTAAAAAAAAAAGTATATCAAAATTTCAGAACTTGACGGCTAAATTCCCTGGACTTCTCCCCTTCTTTTTTCAGAGAGATAAATTCCTTCGCCTGACCGTATGAATTTTAGGGATTAACTGAATCAATTCCCTTGTGTCATCATCTTCCATATAGAGTAAGTTGTCAAATTACTAAAAAGGGGTTTGTAATTTGTAATTCTTTTTTTTGATTTCTCATACAATTCACCAAAATTGTTTGCCAGAGGTTGATATTGTTGGAGGTGTTTAGCATCAGGAGTTTAGGCTTTTATCTACCAGGAATCACATTTAGCAACAAGAACCTCTACTATTAATATACTGAAACTTTAGTTTTAGTCCAAAACTTTAAAATGCAATTTCTTGAGCTTGGTGAGATTTGATTGAGGAGATTCGAATGGTTGGGGTCTAAGTGGATTGTGGATAAATATTGGTGTTCTAGGAAATTGTTGGACGATCTTTGCTTAGGGTATATTCCGACCGAAGGGGCTTCCCTCTCATTTGTTTTCTTCAATTTGTATTTTGGTTAGATTTAGTTGTTTGGGTTTTTCCACAATCGAAATTGAGCCACGTTCGGTGCAAAAGACCATAAGGCATTTAAAACCTTTTGGTAGAGTCAATTTTGGGATTTCCAATATGGGCCGTATATTCCCATTTTGACTAAATTTTAAGCCCATTTCCAATTATTGCGATTTTTCTAACTAAACATCCATAATGAAATTGTGGTTTATAATATGATGGTGTGGCAGGGTTCAATGGATTTTGAATAATGGATAGCTCGTTTGTGGTTGATTTGGAGCACTCATGATCGTCTTTGAGGTAGGCTTCCATATAATTTCTTGATTGAGATTCTTAAATAATGTTAGTATATATTTCATGTAATTTTGGATTGTAATTTCTAGATATTTAGATTGGTCTTGTTATTCAATTTTCTATGTTTGAGAAGCTGAAACTTGTTGACTCGTAAAGACTTAGTGAATATATCAGCCAATAGTTCTTCCATCTTGCAATAAACGAGAGTTATATCTCCATATTTTTGCACTTCTCTCATGGAAAATAACTTGATTTTGATGTTCTTAGTTCTTCCATGAAAGACAAGATTGTGACATATAGTTGTTGTCGCTTCATTATCCAGGAACACTTTGATGCTTTCAGTCAGTTCTATATGAAATTCAACCAGAATTTTCTTTAGCCACAATGTTTAATTTATTGCACTTGCAGCTATCCCAAACTTAGCTTCGTTAGTAAATTGAGCCACAATATCTGTTTCCGAACAACTCAATGAGAAATTTCGTAAATTTAGAGTAAAACAGTACCCTGAAGTACTCTTTGCATCATCCTCAGAATCGCCCACATTAATGTTGGACTACCAAAAAAGCTTCATAGGTTGAATCTTCTTAAACTTGACTCCATAGGTGATATTTCTTTTGATGTATCACACAACTTTTTATATCGCCTGCATAGGCACTACACTAGGACAATGCATGAATTTTGATAAAACACTTACAACATAATCGGGTCTTGTAACTGAAAGATAAGTTGAACATCCAATGAAACTTTTGAAGTATGTTTCATTGACCTTTTCGGCTCCATGATTTACTTAGCTTCTTCTTTTTGTTCATGGGAGTACTAATCTCTTAGAAATTTTCCATTTTGAGTTTCTAGAGAATTTAGTTTGTGTAATTTTTCTGGCAAACGAAAAAATCATTTTTTCCTTGTGTATTTTCCATCACAAGGAAATCTGGTATGAGACTAACATCACACATTTAGAAAGCTTGCATCATATCTTGCTTGAACTCATCAATTTGTTTTTCTGCTCCTTGTATTCAAAATGTCATCCACATAAACAGAAAAAACAAGAATCTTACAGGTATTATGTTTACAATACAACGTGAATTTTGAAAGACTCATTTCAAAATCAATACTTAGGAAGTAATCATCTATTAAACTATACGATGTTCTTGTGAGTGTTTTAAGACAGAAATAGCTCTATTTATTCAATAGAATTTATCTTCCTTTCCATATATAACAAACCCTTCATGTTGCTCAACATAAACTTCTTCTTCAATAATGTCATTAAGAATGCTAATTTGGCATCCATTTCATGCACTTTCCAAGCACGTTGTTCAAAAATAGTTATAAGCAATCTTATCATGTCGAGCCTAGATACTTGAGTAAATGTGTCAGAATAATCTACAAAAAAAATATGTGCATAAACATTAACTAAAAGTCTTGATTTATGCTTTTGTTGATTGAATCATAAATATTTAACTCAGTTATGACCATCTACTATACTCAAATTATTTTTCTACCTTGAGGTTTGCAACAAACTGCCACATATAATTTTTTTTAGATCATAAACAGCTACTCATGCATTGCATTTCTCCACTTTGGGTCTTTGATAGCCTCTTAAATGTTAGCAGATTCAAAAATCACAACATTACATCTCTCATATATATCTGAGAGAAAATGAGTTTCCCTAACTAGTGGATTATCGCCCCTTTCATTTGACCACGAGCTTGTCTTCTAGACGGAATTCCTTGAATCATTCTGATTCCATTCCTCATTCTCCATCATTTGGACCTTCTGCTAATAACAATATTCTCACCTTCAGGTAGAAAGATTATGTACGCTTTGGAAATATTACTGTAACCAATAAAAATTCTCGGGGTAACCTTTTTATCTATTTTATCCAGTTTTACCTGAGGTACATAGGTAAAACAAGACAACCAAACACTTTAAGAAAATGCAGCGAATGTTTATATCCACATCATTCTTTAAAAGGAGTTTGATCTTTCACAACTTTTCAGGGAATTCGATACTGTAGGAACACAACTTTATTTGTTGCCTCTGGCCAAAACATCTTTGGCAAATCTTTTCGTGCAACATAGATCTTGCCATGATCATGATAATTGTGTTTCTTCTCTCACTAACACTATTTTTTATGGATTATAAAGAGTATTAAGTTTACATTCAATCAATTCTTCTTCACAAAATTGACCAAACCGATGAGAAGTGTACTCCTTGCCATTGTCAGAACGTAAAATCTGAATTTTTCAGAAACATTTATTTTCCAATTTCTCTTTCTGCTTCAACAAAATGGTCTTGACCTCCGATTTGTACTATAAAAAATAAATCCAGAACATTCGGGTAAGATCATCAATAAAAATAACATAATAAAGGCTACTTTTAAGTGAAGGACCTTTGGGGACCTCCATCATCTGTGTTAACCAATTGGAACTTTCTTGTTGCTCTTAAAGTTGCCTTTAGGAATGGAATTCTACTTTTTTTCTCTGATTTAACAAGCCCAACATTCTAAGAAATCGCTCCTAGTATAGAAAGGTCATTGAAGTGTTAGAGTCTCTTATGCCATAACTCGTAAGCATTTTCTCTTGCTAAGTACACCCATTCTTCTTCCTCCAATATATTTAATTAGAAACTTTTGCCTCTCATTTTGACTTCAAAAAAGTCATGTCCTGATGGTTCCATGATCAAGCAATCTTCATCTTCGAAATAGAAATCGAAACCTTTTTTTCTTACAATTGACCATGCTTAACAAGTTTTGATCTAAATATGGTATGTAAGAACATCATAATTTTCTTTAGTACCTGATTGTGTTTCAATTGTAATAGTTTGGATTCTCTTTGCTGGAATATAACCACTAAGAGCTATTCTTACTTTTGAAACTCCAGTAGGTTTCTAGTCATTAAAAAACCCTTTGTCATAAGTCATATGGTTTGTGCATCCGCTATTAATCATCCAAGCCTAGTTGAAACATTGCTTGTAAAACAAGATGCCACAAATAGTAAATCCTCTTCTTGTTCATTAAAAACCTAGACATTTGTGTCTTGCTACTGCCATTTGTTCTTAAAGATAATTGCATTATGCCTGAGTTTGTTGCACTTACTGAATTTTATCCATCCTCTTCCAACACTTACACAACGCGTGCCCATTCTTTCCACAATGCTCACTAGGAGGATAGTTTCCTTTGAAGCTACCTGCTCTTCTTTTGTTGTTATAGCAAGGTGCACCTTCTACATGTTTTGATTGATTCTCTGATTGTGTTTCATTTATCTTTACTATCTTTATCTTTTACTGCCAATTCTTCCTCTCTAATTTCATCTTCTTTCATAACGCTTCTTTGTTCTTGTTCCTCCAAGCAATTCAATTATTTATCCAAAGTGATTTTTTGATAGATCAATGAGGTTCTCTAAAGTGATAATAGTGGTAATGAGATTCAACACTTGCATTCCTTTGATATGATCATCTCCTTCATAGTTTACCTTTTTTAACACTAGATTGCCTTTGCTGAATTTTGGAACATCATATAGTGAAAATTGTTGAAGAAACTAATTTTCTTGTACTTGTTATTTTTTAGATGAGCTATTATTTTGTTTTTGGGGAGATGAAGAACCTCATAGAATTCCTCTATTTCCTCCCAATTATCTAAATCTTCGAGATAAACTTCATCGTAAATTCCCGCATGTGAAAATTTTCACCATTGAAGACAGGATGTTTCGTTGCCGAGAAACATGAGCTTTCTTCCATGATTAATGTTTTTTCTGGTTGTGGTGCTTGACTTACTTGAATTAGTCACTCGCATAAATACCCACATACCTCACAAAATAAAAAAGCTTTGAGACAATTTTTTTGTAAAATTCGTCATAAAAGTGGAGATGTCAAGAAGAATATCTGTAGAACACATTTTTATTGATGTCTTTGTAATATGTTTCTAAAAGTGAAGATGAAAAAATAGGAAGTAGTAAACCCACGACTAGCAGATTTCTAGCTTACTAACTTACTCCTAAATAATAGGTATAGATATCTAACAACTACTTGACTAAGTCTTATTCAATAGAAAGCAATAAAATTAAATTAACTACAGTTGAAAAATCAAATTCCTAACACAATCTTAGTACACTAAACCCATGACTAGCGGATTCCTAACTCACTAACTTACTCCTAAATAATAGGAATAGATGTCTAACAAATGCTTGACTAAGTCTTATCTAATATAAAGTAGTAAAAGTAAAATTAACAATAGTTGAAAAAGAAAATTCCTAACACAATCTCAGTACCTTTAGTAACTTGTATAACATTTGATTATCCTTGTGCTGATGTCTCTTGATTTACGTGAATCATAGTTACGTCCAACCTGAGAAGACATTGTTAATCTCAGAACCAAGTAATAACTCTATTCCTTGAAGAGCCTAAGTAGATGTCACACTGCCTACAAAGCTATCACCACTAGTCAACTTAGACTTCAACTAAGATTGAGGATCATTATTCACTTGAGTGTTATTATTTTCAAGAGTTCTTGAGAATTTTCAAGTTGCAAAAAGAAAGTTTATGACTATTCATCATTGTTTTATGAAGAATATTCACAACCTTCTAGTCCATGCCAATGACTGATATTTCTTCCATTTCCTCCACCTTTACAGACTGTGCACCAATGAATGGTACTTTTTCAAAACTGGCAGTTGTGTGTACATTTGCACAAGGGATACGGTCCCTAGGTTTATCAAAACATCCAAAAACAAATAATAGAGCCCATAGGTATTACATGATGGCATTATCATTTCAGGCAATCTTATAAACTCGGTCTAATACTCCCTAAAACATCATATTTGTGATAGACTTTTTAAAGCTTTCACAAAATACACATAACCATCACCAAATATTTTAGACAAGTGCTACTGCATACTCAAACCATGTAGGATCCAAACATAACACCCTAAATTTCAAAAAGGATCTATTCCGATCTATATCTTATCCTTCTCTGTGTTTAGAAACTATCTTCACACTTTGATGAATGGGAACTTCATTCATAGAGGTTCACTGATCAACTTTATATGACCAAGTTCAGAACTCTCTTCAAAAATATTTGTCACGACCGGAGTCTAGACCTCAGATGAGACCGGCGTCGTTGACCTCTCAGAGGTCGCAGACAAGCCTACCTACTTATGTCATTCTTACTTCGTCTAGGTTAATTTTAGCGGAAAATTTTAAACTTTTTGTTTCTTAACATACATTATAAACATTCTATTAGATTCGTAATTGTTCACCATCAATCATCTAACATTAAGATCATCAAATAAAAGAAATAGTATAGCTTACCTCTTGTTTATCCTATCCTTACACCTTTGCTATTGCTCATTTCATTATGTGTATCATTTGAGGCTAGCCTCATTCATTCATTGGGAACTTTATCTTTGACCGACATTGATCATGTGAGAATCATGAAATCCAGTGTATTTGCCTCAACGAAAATAGGTGGAATCACCAGCAAAAGTGACCCAAAACATATTAGCATACATGGGAATTAAACTCCGCCAGATCCCTATATTGGCAATATAGGTTCGAAGACTAAGAGATATAAGGAGACCCATACCCAGTATGCAGGACAGTCTCATCTCATGAGAGTTACACAAACCTTTGCCCTTCCCAAAATAAGGCATCACCGCTCATAGCTAGTCTATATGTGCTCAGTATAAAGTTTTATTACATTCAACTCATACGTTATGGATGTGGCTTCTAGTATGAGGACATCATAGCTCAATAAATTATTTCTCATCTCATCATTAGTATTTAGTGTGTTAATCTCAATACTTTCATTAGAGTGTTCATAGAGGCTGGTCTATTCATTAACTATATACTCTCATAGGTGAGAACATTTTCGGTAACATTTACTTACGCTGATTTGAGATTGCTCTCATCTTTTAAATTAGCCTCATATCATGTTGTCACCATATTCATTAACATTAGAACATTTGCTCTTCATAATTACTCACCCCATTTTACGTGAATGTTCATTTCATCATATGCCAATACACTTGGCCATTTAGTGTGTTTCACACTCTTACTTAACCATTTTAGGGTTTCATCATTTCATTGTTCATTTCATCATTTCTTTGTTCATTTCATCATTTCATTGTTCATTTCATTATGTGCCAATTTACATACATCTTAGCTTCACTTATTTTAAATGTATGCTAGACTTATGGATCTATAAATACAAGCTATGAGGCTTCATTCATCGTTCGTTCAAGTGATTCATATCTTCCTAAGATTATTTAGTACAAGACTTATGTATCTTGTACGTATGCCAAGATCTCAATTTAGATCTAAGCAGGTGGAATTATTCTTAAACTTTCAATTAATGTATGATTTATGTATCATTAAAGAAATTTGGGCAAGGGAACCCAAGTTCGAAACCGTTGGACAATACTTACATTTTTCCTTGACTTTATTTTTAGTCTTCATGACATTGGAACCCTAGATCGATCCCCAACATCAACATTCTATCTTTATTTTTCTCATTGGGTTCTCCTATTATTTGGCGGAAGGGTTTTGGGATCGAATCCCCACAACCCCTTTTATTTTTCATTTAAAATTGTGTTGTCCAATTTTCATAGACCATGAGGTTGTGGGATCAAACCCCCACAACATCCCCTTATTTATTTTTTAATTTGGCTAGGGGCTGTGAGGTTGTGGGTTCGAACTCCCACAGCCTCCTTATTTTATTTTTATTTAAAATTGACTTAGCTTGGCGTTTGGCAGTGAGGTTGTGGGATCGAGCCTCCATAGCCTCACTTTATTTTATTATTTATTTCGCCTTTCTTTTTTCCAGCCTTGAGGTCGTGGTTTCGATTTCCATGCTCACATTTTTTTTTTCTTATTTAACTTCATTCGCTTCGTGCAGGTCGTGGGTTTGATTCCCACGCCTCCCATTTTTATTTTTTATTTTTTATTTGCATTCTCCTTTCTCAGCCAATATACCCCATTTCGAATCCCCCTAATCCCTTTTCTTTTTCTTGCGAATTTAAGGTGTGATACGTGTGAGGTCACAAGTTCAAAACCTTGTAGCCTCATCCCTTTAAAATCAATTAAATTTCCAAAATTTCACCTCTATATTTTATCCTAACAAAACATATATTTTTGGCTGGAACTTAATCATTTTCTCAACTTATTTTCATCAATATTTCCACTTGAAAACATATGACAATTCATGGATCGTTTAACACTTTTTTGGGGGGTATTTAATGGATTTGGGTGGCCAAATTGTTGACACTCAAATCAGCCCCATTTCCATTTTAATGAACATCACGATTAAATAGATTTATGCAAGAAAAATTACTACTAAAACAATATTAAACTTGAAGCCTTAATTCGGCCTCATTCAAGTACATTCACAGTAACATTTTTTTACATATGCACACACTTGCACAAACTTTCAATACATGGTTGCCTATCATACGATTTCAAGTACACAACATAATCATATTCATAACGAAAAATAACATACACCTAAATCTACAAGAATTCATACCCAACCTACGATTAATTGGGAGAGAGTGAAAGGGGCATGCAAGAGGGGAAACAATCCTAGTTTACGAATGAATTATATGAACCTTAAGGGGTATCTTTTGGAAAGGGACCAAAAGAGAAGAAAACCCATACATTTTTTACATTAATTTCTTGAATTTTTGCCCAAAATCTTCACCATGGAACACGTCTAAACCTCCTCAATATCAACTCCAATGGAATGACAACCTCCCTTAGCCTAGTGTGCGATTAATGTTTGTTTTCTTTTGATTTCGTGTGAGTTTTTCAAGTGTGAAGAACTTGGTTTATTTTCATGATTTTGTACCTTATTTTTCCAGAGAAATTTCGTGTGAAATAATAAAGGGGATTGAGCGTGAGAGTTGAGAGATAGACGTGAGAGAGTAGGAGTTATATTAGGGTTAGGAGTCCAGTTTAGGTCTATTCAAATAAGGTTTACTTAATTATTAAACATATAATTTTATGTTATTTTAAATCAGCTAATGAATAAATATTATTAATTTATTATATTAATTCAATAGCTTAAACAAAAATCACATTAATTTCTTGCTTCCACCTAGGTTCGAACCCGGGTGAAGCAAGACATCACTTCAAGAGCTCAATTTCGTCTCTCTCTCGCAAAATTGCCCCTCCATCTTATTTATAAAAAATAAATATTTATTTAGGGTAATTACAATAATACCCTTAGCCTAAAAAAGATCATTTTACCCCTAGACCCTCTAAAACTAAGATTTCCTCTTTTTTAAGTCGGGTAAAGACTCCTTGGAGTAAATCTTCGTATTCGAGATCCATACATGGTTGGACCCAACCTTTCCAAGATCAAATAACTCCCCAAGTTAGTTGGCTTGGCTGTAGCAAGGGTTCCGATGTCTGGTTCTACGCGCATCAATCCGTTTGAGCCCTAGTCTAATCATAGGCATTCTTGACACATTAAATATCACTTAGTATATCCATTTTTAGGGTTGTTACAATATTTAGGAAATTTTAATCTATAATAAAGAATGAAAGTGTTACAACTATGATAAACAACACAATTTGGTTTTTTTTTGGTTTGATTCTCACGTTGACCTCTATGAAACCTTCTCTTACATTCAAAATTCCTTATCTCTGTCCCTTTTATATATATATTTGATTTCTTACTTGATCTGAACCAATTCATTTTCTTTGTGAGCATTGTGATCATGGATATTAGACATACCCTTCATTTATTTCTTCAATTGTTCGTGAATGTGCAGATTTCTATTTAAAGGAGTGAATGCTCCAATACCAATAGACGCATGAAATTAACTAATTCAGAGTTAGAATCCCGAGGAAGATGATTATGCAAAGCCATGGAAATTGTGGTTTTTTTAATAAAGAAACTATGAAACAATATAGAAAGACTTTGAGTAAAAAATACTACAGAATTGTCAAAGGGGATTATTTTATTAATAATTCAGAGACAAACAATTATAGATATAATTCCTAACTAAAAATAGAAAAATATGCATGTCAAACTGAAATAACAAATAAAAGAACTAGCTACTTAATGCAAGTCATGTAGGAATATAACAAAATAAATAAAAAACCAAAAAGTAGCTAACTATTTTATTCTGCAATATCCTGAGATGTATTATCAACACACCTCCTTGTATCAGAAATTATAGATTGTAGTCTCATCTAAAATTGTTCTTGTGAGCAAATCCGCTAATTCATCTTTTGTCTTGCCAAACTTGTGTGCATCTTCTATTCGATTAAATGAGAAGCTCTTACGTGTCATTTCAACTTGTAAAATCCATTTCTTAGTAGAGTAAAATATTCGACAATATTTTTCTCCAAATAATAATTTAAATCCTTAACTTATTAACAGACAATCACTAAATAAACTTCTATAAATATTAAGCACATAAAGAACATCTAAAAAAAATTGTACGTTATTTGTTTTAATTGCAATAGAGCTTTTTTCTTTTGAAGGAATACAATTACCATTCCCAATTCTTTCTTATTTTTCATAGGAATAAACTCTTTGAGATTACTTCTTTCATATGTCATCTGTTTTGTACAACCACTATAAATCATAAAAAACTCTCATTTTTTGGTTGCAAAACAACTTGCCACAGAAAGTGGTATTCTTCTTCTTCGTTAGTGGTGACCTTCCCAACTATTCCATCCTTTTGAAATTTGCTTTTGCAAATAACAACTTCATGAACAACTTGTTTGCCGATTTTGCATTGTTCATTTGGTCTCTTCAAGAATTTACCATGAGATTTATGACTAACTATTAATACTCCTTCGACCATGTGATCTTGCCTCATAAGCCTCCTTATTCGGACTACGGTTTGATTATTTGACAGCAAATTAATTTCATTATGCTCTTCAATTGTTTTCCAAAGATCAAGATCATCACAGTAAATTTCCATCATCACAATCCATAATTGATAATTTTCACCATAAAAAATTTAGAGGAGCCATTCATGAAAAACTATTTTTGAAATCCATTTTTTCACACACGTTTGTCAAGAAGAAGACTCCAGATAACAATTCTTTGTTTTAAATTAAAATTAAAACTAAGAAAATAACGGGGAATAACTCTGAGAAAAAAATACTGCAGAATTGTCAAAGGGAATTATTTTTTCAATAATTCAAAGACATACACTTAAAATTATAATTGCTAAATAAAATAAAAAAATATTCTAGTAAATTTCAAATAAAAAACAAAAGAACTAACTTCTAAATTCATGTCACATAGTACTCGAATAAAATAATTTAAAAACATTAAAAGAAGCTAACTATTTTATTCTGCAATATCTTGGGACATATTCTCTGTTAAAATAAATTCGAGAAGAATAGTTGAGTCGATTGTATTCAGAAAGAGAGAAAATTTTTTTCATCAAACCTGGAATCTTAATCCTCATCCAACTGTTATATATGAATATATGACAAGAGTAAAATGAATCACTATTATTCAAACTAACTAACTTCACTGTTACATCTAACTCCTAACAAACTAGCAGATTTTTCCAGCTCCTCATTTCTTAACGACTTTTGACACCTCAGCTAATTAGTTATTAAACCGGTTTAATTTCAATTTTGTTGTAAAGTTTTTGTAGTATAGGGAATGTATATTATGTGGAGTTCTTCTAGGGTATGGTTAGGAATCCTTTATGGAGACCAAGTTAGATTTTCCTATTAATACAGAGGTCCTCTTCATTGTAAAATCATCCCTCAAGAGAGATAACAAGCCTTTTCTTCTCTTTATTTTTTCTTCCTATTCTATAGTTTCATAACACATTTGCGATTATATATGTATTATTATATGTATGAATTAAATTTTGGTTCACTTTTTAATGATTTTGGTCTAATTGATAATCTTGCAATATTAATATTCGTCATTGTTGTTGCGAGAAATGAGTGTCTGCTCTACATATAGAGGTCTCTAGTAAGTGTTGTATATTTGTACTATAGTTCTTTGGTTATGAATGTTTTGATTTTTCTAGTTTCAAGATTCCAAATGAAACTAGAAGTTTCTTGAATCCCCATTTGATTCCATTAGGCATACATTAAATATTTGTAATCACTAAATGGTGGATTTAATAAAATATTCTTATGGAAAATATCTAGGTTTATTTCTATACTTATTTATTACAAGGTTAATGGTTTGGTATTAATGGTTGGAGTCTGGGAGAAAAATTATATTCCTAGACTGCAATTGTTATGTTCCATGGCATATTTTTTGCACTATAATGAGCTTTGACTGTATTATACATGAAGGGTGAATGTTTCGTATGTACAATAGCTTTGTTCCATCTTTTCTTTATTGCTTCCTAAAAATTAATCCTATCTAGGATATGCTCAACTGATTCGGTCCGTGTTTTACTTATGTAAGTAGACCACTACAACTGAAATGACCACATACATTTGGGATTAGGATAAATTTTGACAATTGAGAAATTTCTCTTCAATTGATCAAACTTCGAATCCACTTCACTAATGAACTTTATGAATTTAAAATGCTCTTTAATAGTGGTGAAGCATCGACAGAATGATGAAGGGGTAGAGGAACAGTTTGTGTAAACCTAAAGTACCGTGCAAGACTTTTCAGAGAGTAATACTACACTCCAGATTTTCCAAAACTTGAGTTCCTTATTGCGAGACCATATTATAGGTCTCGAGAAATAAGGAAGTTTGATAAAATATCTTCTATAGGTAGCTTATTATATGGGATATGTCCCGCCAATTTCATCCATCTAGGTGAATATGGAGTGAATTGGCTAGGAGATATGGGGGAACTTAAAACATTCTCGGAAGATGTTCTGTTTTAGCTTCTCTTGAGCTAGGGCAATCCCTAAAGTTGTACAGTTCTCTTTATCTTTAGGAAAAGGTCTATACTGCCGAAAGTAATACTAAAGCTAAAAATGTGGAATCTAGAAGGGCCTTCTTGCAGGCACAATTCCTCGGGTAACTAAGCTTCTATAGACTCCGTATATATGAGATAGTATGAAAGGATCCAAAGAAACCTTTTTGCCGAACCAAGAGTTATGGGTAGATTATCATACTCGTTCGCTACTATAGACGAACCAATGCAAAACAAAAATTTGCAGAGCCACATATTGAGAAACGCCAAATGTTCCTCTTCATTTACACCTACTTTTTACGTGATCACTTTGATGAGCTAATTTATTAGTTAGACAAGGATTTCGTTATTTAGGGGGCACTTATGGATCCTACACCTCTAGTTGTAGTGTTACTTTCTCTAGTATAGACCTTTGACTTATGATTCACAGAACTGTATGAATTTAGGGATTGACCTGGCTCAAGGTAAGTTCTCTACTCATGTTCTTCCATATCTCCTAGCCATCTAACTCCATATTCACCCAGATGAATAAAATTGGCAGCGCATTTCCATCTAGTACGCTAGCTCTAGTCGATATCTGGTCCAACTTCATTATTACTCGAGACCTCCAGTAAGGTCTCGCAATAGGGATTTCCAGTGTTGGAATAGCTAGAGTGGAGTATTATTCTCAAAATTTGTTTGTACAACAGCTCGGGTTGACACAGAATATTCCTCTACCTCCTCAACAGTCTGTCAACGCTTCCTTATAGAATTGATCATTTTTCATTTAGAAAGTGGAATTAGAGAAGTAGATTCAAAGTATGACCAATTTAAGGGAAATTTCTCAGTTGTCGAATTTCATACTAATCTCAAATATATGCCATCGTTTGAGTCGTGGTGGTCTACTTACATAAGTAAAACACTGACCGAATCAGCTGTGCAGATCCTACATAGGATTATTGGTGTGGAATCAATAAAGAAGAGAAGGAACTAAGGTATTGTATATGAAACTTTAACTATTCATGTATAATACACTCAAAACTCGTTATAGTGCATAAAATTTAGATTACATCAATGCAAATAAAAAATTATCGTGTTAATAAATGGGTTGGACCCGACCATCCAAGTTTGCTTAAACATCTAAACTATAGCAACCAAATAGATTTAGAAACTGAATCTTCTTATAAATGGATTTTTGCCTTCATTATTCAATGTAGTTAACGTTTAATAATAAGTAGAAAAATAAACAACAAGATAACTAACCAATCACAAAACAATTGATTTCAATATAACTTGTCTTCAAACTAAACAACTCATAACTTTCTGTAGTAATCATTTAAACTTATAAACAAACACTTAAATTTAGCCTCAACCGATAAATAAATACTTCAACTTTGAATATGCACATATGGATATCTCAACTTGTCTTCATTGTTGCATGATCTTCGATCGAAATTCTAAGGATCTCCAAAATTTATGTGTAGTGTCAATGATGGATGTCCATAAAACCCAATAGTGACGAGTTACAATGTTGATAGTTGTAAGTTGAGTCAAAATGAAGTTTCTAAATGTTTATTTTTCAAATTAGAATATTTATTTATCCAAGACAAGTGTCTCACTATGTACTGTGGTTTTAAAAAAACCTTAATTAAACTTTAAAGATTGAAACGCGCGCGCGCACACACACACACACATATATATAATACTTGTCGCAAAAGCCAAAAAACTATTTTTCACAAGAGAAAGGGCAAAGGCCATTATCATTCAGTTCTTGGTAAGCTTAATTTCTAGTTCTTTTTCATGTAAGATATTTTTTCTTATTTCTTTTATCCAATAAGATCAATTAAGTCAGTAATTTTACTAAGGGGTTCGATATATGAAAAAGAAAATATACGAATTGGCTTGAGGATTCAACAAATACTATAGATACATACTTAGTAATTTTAACATGGATAAGTAGTGTAATATTTGGAAAAGCAAAACCATATGGAAGTATACATAACTTGAACAAGATCCAATATATCCAAGAAGATATGGTGAATTATAATGTTTTGTTGGATAAATTTGAAGAAGAAGACAAAATTAAAATACTTTAGGTTACTCTAGATGGGCTATCTGTCAGTGTTAATTCATTCACTTGTAAAAGTATGTTTGAGATTGATAACTCAACTCTCTTCTTGGATTTTTTATTTGTGCTTTTTTCAAGTATTCTCATTTGTATTATAATAAAAGAGTACTGTATTACAATTTATTTTATAATCATAGAATTGCTAATTTTCCCTAGATCTTATTTTTTTTCTTGCTTGTTAATTAGTAGATTTTCGTTTCCTCATTAGGATTGACAAGGTAAGGCCTAGACCCCCTTGCTTGTGCTTAGATTTATTGAGTATTTTTTATTTTAATAAAAAAATGATAGACGCGCGTCTACCGGTATAAATTTAAAAAAAATAAGTGTAATTTTTCGTTGATTGGATTCAGATGAAAATCTAAGCTACACATTTGCTGATAGATCCCTAGCTTGACCAAAAGACGAATTTCTGCATTAAATTAACCTATAGAACATATAAAAAAATAGAGAAATTAGTCATTTGTGCTTTGCACGAAAGAAGAATTTAATGAGCTCAAATTCAATTGATCCATTGATTTTCAAATCGGTTGCTGGGATATATTATCATATACACCATACATATATTGAATAACTACATCAAAAATATTTTGTAGCAACACTTAAATATCAGTAATAGCTCCATTACAACTAATTTATTAATTATAATATCTTCATTACCCCAATATATATATATATATATATATATATATATATATATATATATATATATATATATATATATATATATATATATATATATATATATATATATATATATATATATATATATAGAGTCAATTACTAGTGACGAGTATATCTTAATACTCTTTATAAATGTGGCTAAAGTTTATAAAGACATTGAATCTAATGAAAGTTAACTAAAGACAACTTAAATTTTAGTACTCCGTGTTAATGTGCATAGTTATTACTGCTAAATTTTTTTTTTATTATGCTGAATATAGCAGTTGAAGATGTCGAAGAATGAATTGTGATATCTCAACGATTTCCAGTGAAACAAGTTCATGTTCAAAGATCAAATTATTGGTTCTAATAAAATAGGGAAACACAGAATGATTGAAATGACTTTCAATAATTTTACTAAGTATTGAGAGGCTTTAAATATCCAACATAAAATACATAATTTGCATAATTTAAAATTTAAACAACATAAAATATCTCAAAAACATACAAACTAACTAAAATTTGAAATTCAAATTTATTCATACTAAACAACTTATTTTGCTAAAAGTTTCTACAGTAACTAAAAGAAAACTTCAACACTCCTCCTTTGTCTGAGTTACTCCATTTGAAAAATATGTCCCTCCTCAATTTTTTCTTTGGTAGTTTATGGTGGAATTTTTCCATTTTTTCTAAAATGCAAAATTTCTTCTTTCTTCTTCTGATTTTGTTATCAAAAACAACATCAAATAATATTATCTTGTGTAGATGTTTTTTGAAGTTACTTTAATATAATCTTTTGTATAATTTACTGAAAGAGGTAGTTAGGATTTTTCTTCCATCACAACCTCACGTATCACATAAGTTTCAAAATAGGGTTTAACTAAGGCGCTGCATGGTAGGAAACCAAAGTTATATTTGCTTTCTTGTTTTTAATTCCTAAATAATGGTGTGTTGATTGTTCTAGTAAAAGTGTAGAATATGTTTGAATGATATAGGTTGGAGAGATAAAAGTCCAGTCGGCGAGTACGACTTGGACCTCAGTTGGACTCAAGAAATTTTGAAATTGGAGTCTTTAAAACTCGACAAGGGTGAATCACCGACCAGGTCGATGATCTTTATTTTGTATGTCGTTTGGACCCCCACATTAACTAGAGGTCCTCTAAAACTAAACAAGGTAAGTGCCTATTCGGTCGGCAAAACATATGTCGTCGAATGTGTGATAACTAGATGGCTGTTAAAGTCCAAATGATTAAAATTTCATACTCATTCATTTTCCATCACTTCTATATTCCATAACTAATATCAAGGCAATATTTTTTGTATTCTTGCATTTTTATAACATTTAAGTCATCAAGATTGTGTTAGAAGTTGGATATCATTGCCGCCTAGATAGTCAACATTATTATTCAGCATATAATTTTGGTTTTCCGAACCTTGAATTATTCTTTAGCGATTTGTACTCATTTGCAATGATTTCTATCTAATTATGTGTGTTAGGACTCTCTAATTGAACTTTTATGCTTGTGTGCCTATTTTAATTTGAATATCGTGCCTAAAATTCCTATATTGTTAAATTCTAAAGTATTTTGTCCCTTAAAATTAATTAAAAGTTCCGGATTTTGTCCAAATATTTTAGGGTTTAGTTGACTGAACTCTTAGTGACCTACATTTGTGTCAAATGACGTGATTTTCCCAATGATAGATCGGTTAAAGTCATTCTTCAGGGCAAAAGTTGTCAAATGGACAAATTTGCTAAATTGGGAGTAGTCTGATTATCCCAGTGTTATGGGTTATCTAGTTCTATGTCTAATTGACATTTTTTATCGTCTTGATTTTGTTTTTGGGAGCGGTAGGGCTAAGTTTAGTTTGGGATGTTGGATGAAAATAGGCATGTTGGGTCGTTTTGCAAGGTAAGTCGATCTCGTCATACCACTTAGCGGTTCGGTGAATTGCCCTTTCTCACCTCTTATTTCATTTGTAATATTGAGATGGGTTCTTTAACTTTCGCCGACAGTCCTAAGTTCACTAAGTACACTCTATGACTGGCTGAAAGTCCTTCTTGATCACCCTTTCTGTGCCTCCAACCCCCAAAATGCATTGTATTTTTTGTTAGGCTAGTCCTCGCTCACCCTATACTATGAGTAGTTTGCCGAAAGGCCCTTCCTATAACCAACATGCTATTTTTCATGGAAATTTTGAGCCACTTCTTTCGGGGTGCCTAATCTAAGTTGCATAAGAGATTCGGCAACTCACCAAGCAGAACAATGAGTCTATCTAAAACTAATTTTCTACAATTTCGCATAAATCAACTCTAACTCTTTTTGATATATTTAAATATATGGCAAGAAAAAATCTTTACATGCCACGCTATAAGATATTAAGAGAGATTGTGATACATAAAGAGGGAGCCGATGCTCCTAACAACGGGAGGACAAAAGCTCCAAAGGGAGGCAAAGTCAAAGAATAAAATCAATCATATGAGGTTCTAGACCATAAATCTTGATAGTGAGGGGTCCCAAGCTTCATTTCCTAAGTCAGATTATAATAAACAATTACATTCACGGATGGATGATATCTTTGGTAGGTCCCTTGCTAACTCGGCTAGAGTCTAAGTTGCCTCCCCCCCCCAGAAGATAAAGTTCCAACAGCGACACCTCTTGTAGATTCACTGCCACGTATGGTCCCTCTTTCCCATATCATTAAAAGTTTGAAAAGTAGATGAGTTGCATAATATTTTTGATTAGAAACTACTTTCTACAAAGGTCCTTGAAGGCAGATACTCCACGGTGAGGGACACCCTCTATTTTCAAAGGTTTGATCAGTTCATCAGGTCCCGAGGCCCCTACATTCCTACATAGGTCCACAAATTCTATACAACATATAGATATTTGGTTCCCAAGGGGAAAAATAAGGCTAGTACCTTCAAATCAGTGAAGTCCGTCACAGTACGGGGAAAGAAAGTTGTGTCTAGTGGCAACCACATTAATATTGTACTTGGAAGAGATTTAGGTGATACAAAGTCATATGAAGGGTTCCTTACAATTCAGTGCGTGAATGACTCGCAGGGGTGGCTTTCACAACTGATTTACCCTACAAAAGAGAGGTCTACTAGGCCTACCTTACAACAACGACAAGAAGCTCATCATGACTTTCCAAAGGATTGATATGATGCCGTTCAAGCCAATAAACCTTAAGTCTATTTTGCTGTAACTTGAAGGATACCATTACGGTTTTTGGCTTCAACATTTTAACCTTACCACTCGATTTAAGGTTACACTTAAAGGACCCGCTTAACGTCATTTAAGGTCACATGTCATTCATATGTACAACAATAAGAGGCTCTAGCATACTAAGTCAAGACATCCCATATTAACATTCATACATGCATCAAGTAAGGGACACAAGTCAACAAAAAAGAGACACAACGTACTTTACGTTAACACATATTATATAAAATTCTAGAAGCACATAGAAATAACCCTTATAACCTTTAATTCATCCTATACACTACCATATCATCATCAATATTACTATCATAGACTCATATTGTCAAGTAGGAATAACCATGCATAAACCCTAAGACTGTATACCTAAAGACATATACATAGTCAAACATTGTTACCTAAATAGCATTAATAGAAGAACATATATACTTTCACATTGATTATCATGTAATAGATAGTATTCAACTTCATAATATCATCATAATACCTCAAGTTGTTGTTAGAAAGGCCATAATCATCATATTACTTAAAAGAACACCGACAAGGCCACATCAAGTGCTGGTAAAACACATAACACTGCCACCATAAGTGGATCCTACTAGTCACAACATAATTTAAGTCTAATATTTATAAAATAGAGGGAATAGGGAAGTGTACCACCACTCCATTCTCAATACTTCAACCAAATACTAAACCATCCAATTCAATACTATCAGACCCTTCCCCACGACCCTGAACATCAATTTAATGCATAAATCATAATACTCAATGAAACTAGGTTAAATAAACATAGATTTATCAATATAATACAACCTATACATCAATTAAATACAATTTTTACATTATAAAATATCCTATAGAAAAATACACTAGAATTTCATAAACATTATGTCAACATTAAGGAATCCATAAAATAGTCAAAAACTAGGGTTCATCAATTACATTGGTTCATCAGTTTATTGAGTTAAAATCATCAAATTAGTAACAATTCAATCAATATACAATGTTTGAAAAGCCTATAATGCAGGAAACCATGCATAGATTATGAAATTCTACAATTCATCTTTGAAAACTTTAGAAAACATCTTTGAAAGATAGGATCCTTGATGAATAGAGTTTCAAGGATCAAAAATCATACATCAATGAAGAAAATCATTCATTTTGATTAAGAATATCAACTAAATACACAATCCAAGCCCTTCCTTGAGTTTGGCTACAATGGTGTTCTAGAGAATTTCTAAGGGAATTTGGGTTTTGATTTTTGAAGAATGAAATCCTCTATTTGTTTTAGGCTTATAAACACATTTAAAAACTCCAAAAGAACCTTAAGAAACTGCCAATTTTCTTATTTATATGTGGCATGAATTTACCAATTCACTCCTCGAACTTACAGTGAACTACGCATGATGGTAGTCCACCTACGACTTGCCAAACGACGGCCCGTCCCTTGACCAACGGACTGTCCTGTTGATCCGTGGTCTACGAGTGAGGCTTGTCTTTGGATTCTCTCCCCAAAAACTAAGTGAAAATTGAATAGACACAACCAATGGGGGGGTCGAGTGACCCACTAGGCAAAGCATTACATTGAATTCAGCAAATTTTTCAAAAATGCATCTTTTAGGCAATTCGTGATAGAAACATGCTAATATGCAAGGTAAAATCACGTAGACACATTTTACGACAAAACTCCTAAACACCATGCACACGCAACATGCTTCTATTACTTTGCATCCTATCTACTAACCGTACTCCCCCACTTAGATGGAACTCATATCACTAAAAGAAAAATTCAAGGACTTACCCTTATAATCATCACCATCCAGCTTCCCTCCTCTAGTCCAGAGGGCATAGTAATGCATCATTGCTTGCACATCATCCTTTGGAACATTTGGAGCAACTTTCTTACCCTCTCGTCCTCTAGAAGCAATAATAGGATAATCTCTCACCTTGTGTCCTTCCTTACCACAACCAAAGCAACTCCAGGTACTCTTTAGACACTCGCTATAATGCCTCTTTCCACAAGTGTCACGTGTAGGCCTTACATTTTGAGAACCACCTCCTTTCTCCAATTTCACATTAGCACTCCTTGATGCTTCTTGAGTTTGAGCCCTCTTCTTAAACCTAGGTTGACCATGATGACTAGAACCACTCCTTTTCAAGATTCTACACATCATCTTATGTTTAGAGACTTTAATTCATTGGGCATACACAATGAGCCTAGCTAGGGTTATATCATCATGTAGCATCACCGTACGACATTCCTCCCTCACTAGATTGGCGACACCAATCATGAAGCGACTTATCTCATTCCTTGGATTAGACACAAGATATGAAGCATATATAAATAACATTAAGAACTTCAAAAGAGTATTTCTCAATGCTCATATTGCCTTGCTTGAGATTGATAAACTCCTTTACCTTAACTTCCCTCCTGTCACGGGGAAAATACTTCCCAAGAAAAACTATTTTAATTTCTTCCCACTCAAAAGGACTCGCCTCCATCTGCCTATTATCCTTCCATTGAGTGTACCATATTTGTGAAACATCCCTTAACAGGTACGAAGCTAGCTCCGCCTTCTCCGTAGATGTAACTCCTATAGCACTGAACACCTTGTACACACCATCTAGGAACTCTTGGGGATCCTCTCCCACCTTAGATCTAAGAAATATAGGAGGATTCATCCTCACAAAGTCTCTCAACCTAGACGTCATAGTTCTCTCCACAACATTTACCGTAGGCACCATACTCAAATTTAGTTAAGTAGTCATACCTCGGGCTAAAATAAGAAAAGCCTCTCTAAAAACACTACTACTAAACTCCAGGGGAAACACCGAAACATTATTACCTCCTTCCACAATAGGGACATGATCACCTTGAACACCTTGAGAACCTTGACAACCTTGAGGAGATTGCTTAACTTTATCAACTTGAGGAGAAATCTCCTTATGCACATCATTCTCCTCAACTATCCTAATCGGTATCCTCCTTGTATTCGTCTTCCCAAAAACATAAGGAAAACCATAAGAAAAGAGTACTATTAAATTTTACTCTACGGCACGACATAGGAGTAGAAAAGTGAAGAAACACTATCATCCTATACCCTCTCTCCCATATATTGTCACGACTTACACCGATGGTCAAGACTCTACTAGACGTGAATTGATGATACTTTTCGATTCCTAAGACTACTTTCATAACCTATGCACTTATACCAAACTTGTCACATCCCAAAACTACACCCTAGAAGTTAGGGTAAATCTCAGATAACAACCTGCGTTCTTGACCTCTCGAAGGTATTGTACAAGACCATTCCGTATTGTTCATCCCATATACATAATGAAAATTAGTGTAGAATTAAAATTTTTCACAAAACATTAAAATATTTTTAATAATATCTTTCATTGGAAATGATAGGAATTACAAGGTTTCAATCTCGTCAAGCATAGACATGAGAATATTTTGGGACACGATCTGTACTTCAAAATATAGAATTACTTAGTCTATTACATATTTAAATAAGAAACATAAAAGATACTTTGCCATCGAACCAAATGAGGACATACTTCAACTTCACTTGAATGATGCTACGATCCAAGTCTTGCTTCCAAAATGCTCCTTACCTACCAACAATTATATAGATTGATAAAAGCATGGATTAGTACAACCACATGTACTAAGTATGATATTATGCAAAAAATCATGAAAAAAAGCATTTATTGGAAATATGCATGTTTTCATTTAAATATCATAATATACTCATACGAACAACATTTATCAACTTAGAAACATATAAGATAACATTTACGCAATTATTCACATTTTTTAGGCAACATAAATGTAAGCTTTATCACAACGAAGTGTGTCTTCTTTCCTTTTAAAACATCCTAGCATGTAGTCTTCTCACTAAAATCTATCCTAAGACTCACATAAGCAACACAAAGAGATACCACCCATACACCCTCTCTAAGAATGCCAAAATGATCCTCAAGATCACCTGTAATGAGACACACACACTTACAAGATACCAAACATATGAACATGATATTTCCTCTACCAAAGGTAATTCTAAGTCTCACTTGAATGAGTTGTGAAGCGACCTACCATACAAACCCTTAAAAACACACTTAAGAGATCCCATACACTACCTATGATAGAATCATCCTCCCTTAAGACATCAACATATAGATAATATGACATTCTCTTTCCAAAGGCTATTAAAATACTTACTTAAGTAAATGAAGAAGATAAAGTCCATGATGGACCTCTTCAAAACTACCTGAATCATGTCTACAGAATAAACCATTTTCCTTAACTAGAGTCATACTTAAGACTCATCTTGGTAACATACAAAGTGATCATTTCTATTCCCCCTTCACACGTTAACTAGATGACCCTTAACTACTCTAGATAAGTACTTATTAATTGATCATAACATCTTAACTTAAGTAATTAAATTTATCAGTTCATTTAAGACTCATTCATCACATAAGGATATTCAAGTAATGCTCTTGGAGAAGACCTAGGAACTCCAACTAACACCTTCAAAGCCTATTGTGAAATGTCTAGATAGCGTCCCATAACACCACCTAAACATCATAGAACTCTTCTAATGCTAGTAGATATCCCATATGATGAGAATAGACAATAACTGATATAGAGCATGATAGCAAAACATTAAATCTATAGTTCTATCCTACTCTGATGAGGGTATTCTACTTGCCAATCGTAGAACTTAGACAGATCCCATATAGGCAAATGGTTAACGAATATGAAGGGTGTGCTTTGTAATCTAGTCCCATATTTCACTATAACTATTCCTTACAATAATCACTTAGTTCTAGCCATTTTTCTCATAGAGTAATTTACCTTAAAGGTTCATATATAGGGGTTCCATATCAAGTTCATAACCTATTCACATTTACCCTACCAAAGGAAGATCCATTAGGGCTACCTTAAAATGGAGAGAAGAAGATCATGACGACTTTCCTAAGGATTGATATGATGTCTTCCATCCAATCAATTTTATGTCTATAATCCCTTTACTTGGAGGATACCATTACGGCTTTCGACTTCAACATTCATAACTTTACCCCTAGGTTCAAGGATCCACATAAAGGACTCTCTTAACATAATTTAAGGTCCCATGTCATTCATGAATACAAGACTAACAGTCTTCAGCATCCTAAGTCAAAACATCTCACATTCACATTCATCTATTCATCAAGTAATGGACACAAGTCAACTAAGACAAGACACAACACTTTAACACATATAGCATGTCATTATAGAAGCACATAGGAATAACCCTTATAACCTTTAAGTAATCCTATACAGTACCATATCATAATCAATATGTAACGACCTGTTTAGTCGTTTGGATAAAAAATTTTATTTTGGGAAAAACTGGCTGAAAACGACGGACACCACGACGGAACGTCGTGGTCACGACGGACCGTCGAGGGTGTCCCGTTCCCAAATACTTAGAATTATGAATTTGAGTGTTGAAAACTGAGTCTCTGAACTCTGTGACGGACCTGCAGGACGGACCGTCACAGTCACGACGGACCGTCGTGAGCCCCGTCGCAAAACACTTAGACTTTTGAGAATTTGGCGTTTGAAACAACTCTCTGACCGTCGCGACGGACCTGCAGGACGGACCGTCGCAGGCCCGACGGACCGTCACAGGCTCCGTCATCCCAGTCGGGATCAGATTTCTGGCTATTTTTAAAGGGATGTTTTGGACCATTCCGGCTTTAATTTATAAAGTTAGTGGGTTATTGTTATTAGTCCAATTCCTTGGGGGTTGAAAGACTAACTTTGAGTAACTTGGTGGGTTGGTTTCATTACCTTTGAAACTTGAATTCTTGTGATTTAGGGTAAGAAGAGGAAGAGATTGGAGGAAGAAAGGGAAGAGAAAGAGGCGATTGAGAGAGAAGGGCAAGGTTTCTTGAAGATTTCTTGCTTGAATACAAATCCTTGGTGAAGGTAGGTTATGGTTTATGCTATTTGTAGTAAACTCTCAATAGCAAATGATATGTATTGGGTATTCTTGTAAATCCTCCTATATGCTTAATTGTATGATTGTATGAGTATGATTATATGTTTGTGATGAAATAAGCATGATGAA
>CM064971.1:9858745-10013816 GCA_032847665.1 Solanum chilense | reverse complement strand
AGATAGATGTTCTTGTGATGATGACTTCCAGATTTTGGGGATATTAATAATAGTTTTGAATTGTTTTATTAATGAGTTTAAGTCTTCCGCATTTCTTTTGTTGATATTTTATTAAAATGTTAAAGGTTAGATTGGTTGGTTCGCTCACATAGGAGGGTAAATGTGGGTGCCAGTCACGTCCCCGATTTGGGTCGTGACACATACATTTAAAGTTATAATTGCTAACTAAAATAGAAAAATATACTAGCAAATTTCAAATAACAAACAAAAGAACTAACTTCTAAATTCATGTCACATAGGACTCAAATAAAATAATTTAAAAACATTAAAAGTAGCTAACTATTTTATTCTGCAATATCTTGAGACATATTCTCAGTTAAAATAATTCGAGAAGAATAGTTGAGTTTATTGTATTCAGAAAGAGAGAATTTTTTTCCATCAAACCTGAAAGCTTAATCCTCATACAACTGTTATATATGAATATATGAGAAGACTAAAATGAATCACTATTATTCAAACTAACTAACTTCCCTTTCGCATCTAACTCCTAAGAAACTAGCATATTTATCCAGCTCCTCATTTCTTAATGACTTTTGCCACCTCCTCTAATTAGTTATTAAACCATATTTAATTTCAATTTTGTTGTAAAGTATTTGTATTATAGGGAATGTATATTATGTGGAGTCCTTCTAGGGTATGGTTAGGAATCCTTTATGGTGACCAAGTTAGATATGCCTATTAATAGAGAGGTCCTCTTCATTGTAAAATCATCCGTCAAGACAGATAATAAACCTTTTCTTCTCTTTATTTTTTCTTCTTATTCTATAGTTTCATAACACATTTGCGATGATATATCTATTATTATATGTATGAATTAAATTTTGGTTCACTTATTCATGATTTTGGTCTAATTGATAATCTTGCAATATAAAGATCCGTCATTGTTGTTGCGAGAAATGAGTGTATGCTCTACATATAGAGGTCTCTTGTAAGTGGTTGTATATTTATACTATAGTTCTTTGGGTATGAATGTTTTTATTTTTCTAGTTTCAAGATTCCAAATGAAACTAGAAGTTTCTTGAATCCCCATTTGAGTCCATTGGGCATAAATTAAATTTTTTTAATCACTAAAATGGTGGATTTAATTGTATGCTCTAATGGAAAATATCAAGGTTTATTCTCTACTTATCAATTACAAGGTTAATGGTTTGGTCTTGATGGTTGGAGTCTAGGAGAAAACTTATTCTCCTAGCCTGCAATTGTCATGTTCCATAGCATATTTTATGCAGTATAACGAGCTTTTACTGTATTATACATGAAGGGTGAATGTTTCCTATATACAATAGCTTTGTTCCATATTTTCTTTATTTCTTCCTAAAAATAAATCCTATCTAGGTCCGTGTTTTACTAATGTAAGTAGACCACTACAAATGAAATGACCACATACATTTGGGATTAGGATAAATTTCGACAATTGAGAAATTTATCTTTAGTTGATCAAACATTGAATCCACTTCTCTAATTCACTTTATGAATTGTAAATGATCTTTTGTAGTGGTGAAGCACCGACAGAATGATGAGGGGGTAGAGGAACAGTTTGTGTCAACCTAAAGTACCGTGCAAGCCTTTTCAGAGAGTAATACTACACTCCAGATTTTCCAAAACCTGAGTTCCTTATTGCGATACCATATTGTAGGTCTCGAGAAATAAGGAAGTTTGATGAAATATCTTCTAGAGGTAACTTATTATATGGGTTATGTCCCGCCAATTTCATCCATCCAGGTGAATATGGAGTGAACTGGCTAGGAGATATGGGGGAACATAAAACATTCTCGGAAGCTGTTAAGTTTTATCTTCTCTTAAGCTAGGGCAATCCCTAAAGTTGTACAGTTCTCTTTATCTTTAGGCAAAGGTCTATACTGCCGGAAGTAAGACTATAGCAAGAGTTGTGGAATCTAGAAGGGCCTCCTTGTAGGACCAATTCCTTGGGTAACTAAGCTTCTATAGCCTCCGTATATATGATATAGTATGAAAGGAGCCAAAGAAACCTTTTTGCCAAACCAAGAGTTATGGGTAGATTATAATACTCCTTTGCTACTATAGACGAATCAATGCAAAACACAAATTTGCAGATCCACATATTGAGAAATGCCAAATGTTCCTTTTCATTTTTCACCTTCTTTTTACCTGTTCACTTTGATGAGCTAATTTCTTAGTTAGCCAAGGATTTGGTTATTTAGGGGGCGCTTATGGATCCTACAGTTGTAGTTGTAGTCTTACTTTCTCTAGTATAGACCTTTGACTTATGATACACAGAACTGTATGAATTTAGGGATTGACCTGGCTCAAGGTAAGTTAAAACATAATAGCTAACCTGAATGTTTTAAGTTCTCTACTCATGTTCTTCGATATCTCCTAGCCAGCTAACTCCATTTTCACCCAGATGAATTAAATTGGCAGTGCATATCCCATCTATTACGCTAGCTTTAGTCGATATCTGGTCCAGCTTCCGTATTACTCGAAACATCCAGTATGGTCTCGCAATAGGGATTTCAAGTATTGGAATAGCTAGAGTGGATTATTACTCTCAAAATTTGTTTGCACAAGAGTTTGGGTTTACGCAGACTGTTCCTCTACCTCCTCAATAGTCTGTTAATGCTTCATTATAGAAATGATCGCTTTTAATTTAGAAAGTGGAATTAGAGAAGTAGATTCAAAGTTTGACCAATTTAAGAGAAATTTCTCAGATCTCAAATTTCATCCTAATCTCAAATATATGCCATCGTTTGAGTTGTGGTGGTCTACTTACATAAGTAAAACACTGACCGAATCAGCTGTGCAGATCCATCACAGGATTATTTGTGAGGAAGCAATAAAGAAGACAAGGAACTAAGGTATTGTATATGAAACTTTAACTATTCATGTATAATACACTCAAAACACGTTATAGTGCATAAAAGTTAGATTACATCAATGCAAATAAGAAATTATCGTGTTAATGAATGGGTTGGACCCGACTATCCAAGTTTGCTTAAACATCTAAACTTTAGCAATTAAATAGATTTAGAAACTGAATCTTCTTATAAATGGCTTTTTTCATTCATTATTCAATGTAGGTAAAGTTTAATAATATGTAGAAAAATAAACAACAAGATAACTAACAAATCACAAAAAAATTGATTTCCATATAACTTGTCTTCAAACTAAACAACTCCTCTATAGTAATCATTCAAACTTATAAACAAACACTTGAATTTAGCCTCAACACTTGAATTTAGCCTAAACCGATAAATAAATACTTCAAATTTAAATATGCACATATGGATATCTCAACTTGTCTTTAGTGTTGCATGATCTTCGATCGAAATTCTAAGGCAAGTGTCTCACTATGTACTGTGGTTTTTAAAAAAATCTGAATTCAACTTTCAAGATTGAAACGCGCGCGCGCGCGCACACACACATATATATAATACTTGTCACAAAATCCAAAAAACAAAGTTTAACAAATGAAAGGGGAAAGGCCATTATCATTCAGTTCTTGGAAAGCTTAATTTCTAGTTCTTTTTCTTGTAAGATATTTTTTCTTATTTCTTTTTTCCAGTAAGATCGATTAAGTCAGTAATTTTACCAAGGGGTTTGATATATATAAAAAAATAAAATATACGAATTGGCTTGAGGATTCAACAAATACTATAGATACATACTTAGTAATTTTAACATGTATCAGTAGTGTAATATTTGGAAAAGCAAAACCATATTAAAGTATATATAGCTTGAACAAGATCCAATATATTCAAGAAGATATGATGAATTATAAAGTTTTGTTGGATAAATTTGAAGAACAAGGCAAAATTAAAATACTTTAGGTTACTCTAGATGGGCTATCTGTCAGTGTTAATTCATGCACTTGTAAAAGTATGTTTGAGGTTGATAACACAACTCTCTTCTTGGATTTTATATTTGTGCATTTTTCAAGTATTTTCATTTGTAATATAATCATAGAGTACTGTATTACAATTTTTTTGAAAATCATAGAATTTCTAATTTTCTCTATATCTTATTTTTTTTCTTGCTTGTTAATTAGAAGATATTCGTTTCCTTATTAGTATTGACAAGGTAAGGCCTACACCCCCTTGCTTGTGCTTAGTTTTATTGAGTATTTTTATTTTAATAAACAAATGATTGACGCTCTGTCTACCGATATAAATTAAAAAAAATAAGTAGTGTAATTTTTCGTTGAAGGGATTCGGATGAAAATCTAAGCTACATTTCTGCCGATAGACCCCCAGCTTGTTAAAAAGACTAATTTCTGAATTAAATCAACCTATAGAACATATAAAAAACAAAGAAATTAGTCATTTGTGCTTTGCAGGAAAGAAGGATTGATCCATTGATTTTCAAATGGGTTGTTGGGATATAATATCATATACACCATATGTATATTGAATATCGACATCAAAAAAATTTTGTAGCAACACTTAAGTATCAGTAATAGCTTAATTACAACTAATTTATTAATGTTAATATCTTCATTACACCAGTATATATAGAGAGAGTCAATTATTAGTGACGAGTATATCTTAATACTCTTTATAAATGTGGCTAAAGTTTATATAGATATTGAATCTAATGACAATTAACTAAAGACAACTTAAATTTTAACACTCCGTGTTAATGTGCATAGCTATTACTGCTAAAATTGTATTTATTATACCAATATAGTAGTTGAAGATGTCAAAGAATGAATTGTGATATCTCAATGATTTCCAATGCAACAAGTTCATGTTTAAAAATAAAATTATTGGTTCTAATAAAATATGGAAACACAGAATGATTGAAATGACTTTCAATAATTTTACTAAGCATTGAGAGGCTTTAAAAGTTTCTACAGTAACTAAAAGAAAACTTCAACACTCCTCCTTTTCCTGAATTACTGCATTGGAAAAATATGTCCCTACTCAATTTTTTCTTTGATAGTTTATGGTGGACTTTTTCAATTTATTTAACATGCAAAATTTCTTCTTTCTTTTTCTTCTTCTGATTTTGTTATTAAAAACCACATCAAATAATATTATCTTGTGTAGATGTTTTTTGAAGTTACTTTAATATAATGATTTCTATAATTTACTGAAAGAGGTAGTTAGGATTTTTCTTCCATCACAACCTCACGTATCACATAAGTTTCAAAATATGGTTTTCTTCCAGGACGTTAACTAAGGTGCTGCATGGTAGGAAACCAAAGTTATATTTGCTTTCTACTTTTAAATTTTTAAATAATGGTATGTTGATTGTTCTGGTGAAAGTGCAAAATATGTTTGTATGACATAGGTTGGAGAGATAGAAGTCCAGTCGGCGAGTACGACTTGGACCTCAGTTGGACTCAAGAAATTTCGAAATTTGAGTCTGTAAAAGTCGACAAGGGAGAATCACCGACCAGGTCGATGATCTTGATTTTGTTTGCCGGTTGGACCCCCACATTAACTAGAGGTCCTCTAAAACTAGACGTGGTAAGTGTCTATTTGGTTGGCAAAATATATGTTGTTGAATGTGTAATAACTAGATTGTTTTTAAAGGCCAAAGGTTTAAAATTTCATACTCATTTATTTTCCATCACTTCTATATTCCATAAATCACATCCAGGCAATATTTTTGTATTCTTGCATGTTTATAAAATTTAAGTCATCAATATTCTGTTCGGAGTTGGATAACGTTGCCGCCTAGATATTCAACTTTATTATTTAGCATATAATGTTGGTATTCTGAACCTTGAATTATTCTTTAGCAATTTGTACTCATTTGCAATGATTTCTATATAATGATGTGTGTTAGGCCTCTCTAATTGATCTTTTATGTTTGTGTGTCTCTTTTAATTTGAATATCGTGCCTAAATTTCCTATATTGTTGAATTCCAGAGTATTTTATCCCATAAAATTATTTAAAATTTCCGGATTTTGTCCAAATATTTTTGGATTTAGTCGAGTGTAGTCTTAGTGACATACATTTGTGTCAAATGACGTAATTTTCCCAATGATAGATTGGTTGAAGTCATTCTTAAGGGCAAAAAGTATTCAAATGGACAAATTTTGCTAAATTTGGAGTAGTCTGATTATCCCAGTGTTATGGGTTATCAAGTTCTGTGTCTAATTGACATTTTTATCGTCTTGATTTTGTTTTTGGGAGCTGCAGGGCTAAGTTTAGGATGTTGGGTGAAAATAGGCACGTTGGGTCGTTTAGCAAGGTCAATCGATCTCGCCATACCACTTGACGGTTTGGTGAATTACCCTTTATCACCTCTTATTTCATTTGTAACAATTAGTTGGGTTCTTTAACTTTTGCCGACAAGCCTAAGTTCACTAAGTGCACTCTATAACTAGCTGAAAGTCCTTTTTGATCACCCTTTCTGCGCCCCCAACCCCCAAAATGCATTGTAAATTTTTGTAGTCTAGTCGTCGCTCACCAAAACTGTGAGCGGTTTGCCGAAAGGCCTTTCCTATAACAAATATGCTATTTTTTCTTGGAAATTTTGAGCCACTCCTTTCGGCGTGCCTAATCTAAGTTGCATAAGAGATTCAGAAACTCACCAAGCAGAACAAAGAGTTTATCTAAAACTTATTTTCTACAATTTTGCATGAATCAACTCTAAATCTTTTTGATATATTTAAATATATGGCAAGAACCAATATTTACATGCCACCCTATAAGAGACCAAGAGGAATTGTTATAAATAAAGGGGGAGCCGATGCTCCTAACAACGGGAGGACAAAACCACCAAAGGGAGGCAACGTCAAAGAATAAAATCCATCATATGAGGTTCTAGACCATAAATCTTGATAGTGAGGGGTCCCAAGCTTCATTTCCTATGTCGGATGATAATAAATAATTACATTCTCGGATGGATTATATCTTTGCTAGGTCCCTTCCTAACTCGGCTAGATTTTCAGTTGCCTCCTCCCCAGAACATACAGTTCTAACACCGACACCTCTTGTAGATTCACTGCCACCTATGGTCCCTCTTTCCCAAATTATTAAAGTTTCAAAAGTAGATGAGTTGCATAATATTTTTGATGAGAAACTACTTTCTATAGAGGGCCTTGATGGTAGATACTCCATGGTGAGGGACACCCTCTATTTTCAAAGGTTTTATCAGTTCACCAAGTCCCGAGGCCCCTAAATTCCCACATAGGTCCACAAATTCTATACAACATATAGAGAGTGGGTTCCCAAGGGGAAGAAGAAGGCTAGTACCTTCAAATCGGTGAAGTCCGTGATAGTACGGGGAAATAAAGTTGTGTCTAGTCGCAACCACATTAATATTGTACGTGGAAGAGATTTAGGTGATACAAAGGCGTATGAAGGGTTCCTTACCATTCAGTCCGTGATTGACTCGCAGGGGTGGCTTGCACAACTGATTTACCCTACAAAAGAAAGGTCTACTAGGGCTACCTTACAATGGAAACAAGAAGCTCATCATGACTTTCTAAAGGATTGATATGATGCCGTTCAAGCCCATAAACCTTAAGTCTATCATTTTGTTAATTGAATGATACCATTACAGCTTTCGACTTCAACATTATAACCTTACAACTTGGTTTAAGGTTCCATTTAAAGGACCCTCTTAACGTCATTTAAGGTCACATGTCATTCATCTGTACAAGACTAAGATGATCTAGCATCCTAAGTCAAGACATCCCATATTAACATTCATACATGCATCAAGTAAGGGACACAAGTCAACCAATACAAGACACAACGTACTTTACTTTAACACATATTACATGTAATTCTAGAAGCACTTAGAAATAACCCTTATAACCTTTGAGTGATCCTATACACTACCATATCATCATCAATATTACCATCATAGACTCATATTGTCAAGTAGGAATAACCATGCATCAACCCTAAGACTGTATAGCTAAAGACATATACCCATTTTAACATGGCCACCTAAATGGCACTAATAGAAGAAAATATATACTTTCACATTTATTATCATGTAATAGATAGTATTCAACTTGACAAGATCATCATAATACATCAAGTTGTTGTCGAAAAGGCCATAATCATCATATTACTTAAAAGAACGCCCACAAGGCCACATCAATTGTAGGTAAAAGACGTAACACTGCCACCATAAGTGGATCCTACAAGTTACAACATAATTTAAGTCTAATAATAATAAAATAGAGGGAATAGGGCAGTGTACCACCACTTCATAATCAATACTTCAACCAAATACTAAGCCATTCAATTCAATACTATCAGACCCTTCCCCATGACCATGAACATCAATTAAATGCATAAATCATAATACTCAATTAAACTAGGTTAATTAAACATAGATTTATCAATATAATACAGCCTATACATCAATTAAATACAATTTTTACATTATAGAATATCCTATAGAAAACTACAGTAGAATTTCATAAACATTAAATCAATATTAAGTAATCCATAAAGAAGTCAAAAACTAGGGTTCATCAATTACATTGGTTCATCGGTTTATTGAGTTAAAATCATCAAATTAGTAACAATTCAATCAATATACAATGTTTAAAAAACCTATAATGCAGGAAAACATGCATAGATCATGAAATTGTACAATTCATCTTTGAAAACATTAAAAACATCTTTGAAAGATGGGCTCCTTGATGAATAGAGTTTCAAGTATCAAAAATCATACATCAAAGAAGCACATAATTCATTTATATGAAGAATATCCACTAAATTCTCCAATCCAAGCCCTTCTTTGAATTTTGGCTACAATGGAATTCTAGAGAATTTCTAAGGGAATTTGGGTTTTGATTTTTGAAGAATGAAATCCTCAAAGTGTTTTAGGCTTATAAACACATTTAAAAAATCCAAAAGACCCTTAAGGAACCACCAATATTCTTATTTAAATGTGGCATGAATTTACCAATTTACTCCTCGAACTTACAGTGAACTGCGCAGGATGGTAGTCCACCTACGACTTGCCAAACGATGGCCTGTCCCTTGACAAACAGACTGTTCTGTTGATTCGTGGTGTGCGACTGAGGCTTTTATTTGGATTTCTCTCTCCAAAACCTAAGTGAAAGTTGAAGAGACACAACTAATGTGGCGTTGACTGACCTACTAGGCGTCCAATGGCATCCGTTGGTAGGCTATCTTGGGCAATCTTGTGTACCAACTTTGGGTCCTTCCTCAATGACCCTTGGATGGTCATTTTATTATGTTTGCCCAGACGTTTCCAACCCAAAAATGCTCTTATATGAGTTTATAACCTATCATGTGAATTTTATCAAAAATGAACATGTAAAACTCGATGAAACTTGGTTAGACACACAAGGTCCTTTTAAGGAAAAAGTTTAGAACGACATAGACGTTCTTGGACATTTGACCTCTTATCTTAACGAAACTTGATAAATTACCTATATATACTATAATAAATCATTTTAAGGACATTATAACTTCATTAATCACACATTAACACATAGAATCATATATGAGTCACATCGTTGATTTAGTCGTCAAACGTCTTGATCCTCCCTTGACGTTTTACTTTCAAATCACCTAGAATCTTAGACACTACCTCAATACCACATTATATACCAATTGAAAACCTTATAAAATAATGACAACAATGTTAGGATCTAGTTCACCTAAGTTATTTTTGGGGTCTTACATTCTCCCCCACTTGGACAATGTTCGTCTTCAACTAGAAGATCATAGCCATACCATATAACATATAATCAAGAACAAAACATCAATTTAACATAATCAAGTGATTCAATACACAATAAAAAACTAGATGAAAATTCTTTAACTCATTCAGCTATAAAACTCACATTCTTCATTCCAAATAGAAAAACTCATTTTATATTCAATATCATACTCATATACATCATTTCTAACCACATAAAAACAATTTTAGACCAAACAATTACTTAGTCAAATTTTAAAACATTTAACCGTCAGCAGGCAGAGCATTACATTGAATTGAGTAAATTTTTCAAAAATGCATCTTTTAGGCAATTCATGATAGAAACATGCTAATATGCAAGTTAAAATCATGTAGACACATTTTACAACATCATCATAACTTCATAAAATACACAATCGAAGAAGTTAATACAATTCAATTTCGACAAAACTCCTAAACACCATGCACATGCAACATGCTTCTATGACTTTCTATCCTATCTACTAACCATACTCCCCCACTTAGAAGGAACTCATATCGCTAAAAGACAAATTCAAGAACTTACCCTTATCATCATCACCATCCAGGTTCTCTCCTCTAGTCCGCAGTGCATAGAAATGCCTCGTTGCTTGAACATCATCCTTTGGAACATTTGGAGCAACTTTCGTACCCTCTCTTCCTCTAGAAGCAATGATAGGATAATCTCTCACATTGTGTCCTTCCTTATCACAGCCAAAGAAACTCCCGGTACCCTTTAGACACTCGCTATAATGCCTCTTTCCACAAGTGACATGTGTAGGTCTTTCTTTTATAAACCACCTCCTTTCTCCAATTTCACATAAGCACTCCTGGATTATTCTTGAGTTTGATCCCTCTTCTGAAACCTAGGTTTACCATGATGACTAAAACCACTCCTTTTCAGGATTCTAGACATCATATTAAGTTTAGATACTTCAATTGATTGCGCATACACAATGACTCTACCTAGAGTCATATGCTTATGTAGCATCACCGTACGATATTCCTCCTTCACTAGATTGGCGACACCAATCATGAAGCGACTCATCTCATCCCCTTGATTAGACACAACATATGAAGCATATATAAATAACATTAAGAACTTCAAAAGAGTATTTCTTAACACTCATGTTTCCTTTCTTGAGATTGATAAACTCCTCTACCTTAACTTCCCTCCTGTCACGGGGAAAGTACTTCAAAAAAAAAAAAGCTTATTTATATTCTTCCCGCTTAAAAAAACTCACCTCCACCGGCCTATTATCCTTCCATTGAGTTTACCATATTTAAGAAACATCCCTCAATCGGTACGAAGCTAGTTCCACCTTCTCCCTAGATGTAACTCCCATAGCACTCAACACCTTGTACACACAATCTAGGAACTCTTGGGGATTCTCTCCCACCTTAGATCCAAGAAATATAGGAGGATTCATCCTCACAAAGTCTCTCAACCTAGATGTCATAGTGATCTCCACAACATTCACCCTAGGCACCATACTCAAATTCAGTTGAGTAGTCATACCTCGGGTTAAAACAAGCAAAGCCTCTATAATATCAATATTACTAAACTCCAGGGGAACCACCGGAATATTATTACCTCCTTCCACAATAGGGAAATGATCAGCTTGAACACCTTGAGAACCTTAAGCACCTTGAGGAGCTTGCTTAACTTGCTCAACTTGAGGAGGAATCTCCTCATGCCCATCATTATCTTCAACTATCCTAGTCGTTGTCCTCCTTGTATTAATCTTCCCAAAAACACAAGGAAAACCATAAGAAAAGAATACTCATAAATTTTACTCTACGACACGACATAGAAGTAGAAAAGAAAAGAAACTATATCTTCCTATAGCCTCTCGCCCATATATTTGTCACGACTCACACCGATGGTCAAGACTTTACTAGACGTGAATTGATGATACTTTTCGAATCCTTAGAATAATTTCATAACCTATGCTCTTATACCAAACATGTCACATCCCAAAACCACACCCTAGAAGTTAAGGTAAATCTCATATTACAATCGGCGTACTTGACCTCTAGAAGGTCTTGTACAAGACCTTTCCGTATTGTTCATCCCATATACATAATAAAAAGTAGTGCAGAATTAAAAAATTTCACAAAAAATTAAAATATCTTTAATTATATCTTTCATTATAAATCATAGAAATTACTAAGTTTCAATCTCATCAAACTTAGCCATGAGAATTTTTTGGGACACGACATGTACTTCAAAATATAGAATTACTTAGTTAATTACATATTTCAATAAGAAACATAAAAGATATGTTGCCCTTGAATCAAATGAGGACATACTTCAACTTCACTTGAATGATGCTGGGATCCAAGTGTTGCTTCAAAAATACTCCATACCTACCAACAATTATATAGATATATAAAAGCATGGATTAGTACAACCACAACACTAAGTATGACATTATGAAAAAATTCATGAAAAAAGACATTTATTAGAAATATACATCTTTTTATTTAAATTTCGTATTATACTCATAAGAACAACATTTTTCAACTTAGAAACATATAAGATAACAATTAAGAAATTATTCACATTTTTTAGGCTACATTACAGTAAGATTTGTTACACCGAAGTGTCTCTTCTTTCCTTTTAAAACTTCCTAGCATGTAGTCTTCTCACTAAAACCTATCTTAAGACTCACTTAAGCAACACAAAGAGATACCGCCCATACACCCTCTCTAAGAATGCCAAAATGATCCTCAAGATCACCTATAATGAGACACACACATGTACAAGATACCAAACATATGAACATGAGATTTCCTCTACCAAAAATGATTCTAAGTCTCAATTGAATGAGTTGTGATGCGACCTACCATACAAACCCTTAAAAACACACTTAAGAGATCCCATACACTACCTATGATAAAATCATCCTCCCTTAAGACATCAACATATAGATAATATGACATTCTCTTTACAAAGTCTATCAAAATACTTAATTAAATCAAGAAGATAAAGTCCATGATTGACCTCTTCTAAACTACCTAAATAATCCATAAGATTATCTTAGTTTAGGTCATGTCTACATAATAAACGATTTTCCTTAACTAGAGTCATACTTAAGACTCATCTTGGTAAGATACAAAGTGATCATTCCGATTCCCCCTTCACACGTTAACTAGATGACCCTTAACTACTCTAGATAAGTACTTATTAATTTAACGTACCTTCTTAACCTAAGTAATTACATTTATTAGTTCATTTAAGACTCATTCATCATATACGGACATTTAAGTAATGCTCTTGGACAAGACCTAGGAACTCCAACTAACACCTTCGAAGCCTATTGTGCAATGTCTAGATAGCGTCCCATAACACCACCTAAACTTCATAGAACTCATCTAATGCTAGTAGGTATCCCATATGATGAGAACAGACAGTAACTGATATATACCATGATATCAAAACATTGAATCCGGAGTTATATCCTACTCCGATGAGGGTATTATACTTGCCAATGGTAGAACTTAGACAGATCCCATGTAGGCACATGGTTAAGGAATATGAAGGGTGTGCCTTGTAATCTAGTCTCATTATCTAACAAGAACTACTTCCTTACCATAATCACTTAGTTCTAGTCATTGTTCTCATAGGGTAATTTACCTTAAAGGTTCATATATTAGGGTTCCATATAAAGTTCATAACCTAATCAAATTTACCCTACCAAAGAAAGATCAATTAGGGATACCTTAAAATGGCGAGAAGAATATCATGATAACTTTCCTAAGGATTGATATGATGTCTTACACCCAATAAATTTTATGTCTATAATCCATTTACTTGAAGGACACCATTAAGGCTTTCGACTTCAATATTCATAACTTACCCCTAGGTTCAAGGTTCCACATAAAGGACTCTCTTAATATAATTTAAGGTCCCATTTCATTCATAAATAGAAGACTAAGAATCTTTAGCATCCTAAGTCAAAACATCTCACATTCACATTCATTCATTCATCAAGTAAGGGACACAAGTCAACTAAGGCAAGACACAACATACTTTACTTTAACACATATAAACATCATAATACATATGACCATCATAGACTCATATAGTCAAGTAGGAATAACCATGCATCAACCCTAAGACTATACACCTAAAGATATTGTCATAGTTTATCATGGTCACCTAAATAAAATCAATAGAAGAACACATATACTATCACATTGCTTATCATTTATATATATAGTATTGAAATTCAAAAAATATTCATAATACTTCAAGTATTTTCCGACAAGGTCATAATCATCATATTACTTAAAATAACGCCTACAAGGGCACATCAATTGCATGTAAAACACATAACAATCCACCATAAGTGAACCATACAACTAACAACATAATTCAAGTATAATAATTATAAAATAAAGGAAAATAGGTCAGCGTACTACCACTCCATCCTCAATACTTCCATCCAATGTTAAACTATTTAATTTTATACCATAAGGCCCTTTCCCATGCCCATGAACATCAATTCAATGCTTAAATTATAATACTCAATGAAACTAGGTTTATTCAACATAGATTTATAAATCTAATAAACCTATACATCAATTGAATATAATTTTTACATTATTAGATAGCCCATAGAAAGCTACACTAGAATTCATAAACATTAAGTCAATATTAAGTAACCCATAAAGTAGTCAAAAACTAGGGTTCATCAATTACATGAGATCATAGTTTTATTGAGTTAAAATCATCAAATTAGTAAAAATTCAACCAATATACAATGTTTAAAAAACATTTTAATGCAAGAACCTATGCATAAATCATGAAATTGGACAATTCATCTTTGAAAACTTTAGAAAACATCTTTGAAAGTTGGGCTCCTTGATAAATAGAGTTTCAAGGATTAAAAACCATACCTCAATGAAGAAAATTCTTCAATTTTATGAAGAACTCCACTCAATTCTTCAGTCCAAGCCCTTACTTGAGTTTTTGCTCCAATGGAGTTCTAGAGAATATCTAAGGGAATTTCGATTTTTATTTTTAAAGAATTAAATCTTCTTAGTGTTTTAGGATTATAAACACATTAAAATACCCAAAATACACTTAAGTAACCTCAAATATTATTATTTAGATTTGGGAAATTTTTTACCAATTCACCCCTTTAACTAACAGTGAACTGCGCAGAAAGGTAGTCCACCTACGACTTGACAAACAACGGCCCATCCCTTGACCAACGAACCGTCCTATTGATCTGTGGTCTGGGACTGAGGCTTGTATTTGGCTCTCTCTCCCCAAAAACTAAGTTAAAACCGAAGATACACCACCAACGGGCGTCGACTGACCCACAGAGCTTCGATTGCCATCCGTTAGTAAGAGGCCTTGGGAAGTCTTGGGCACCAACTTTGGGTCCTTCCTCAAGGACCCTTGGATGGTCCTTGGGGATGTTTGGCTGGACATATTCAACCAAAACATGGTCGTATATAATTTTATCACCTCTCAAATGAATTTCATCAAAAACGAACACGTAAAACTCGACGAAACATGCTTAGACAGACAAGGTCGTTTCAAGGCAAAACTTTCAAATGTCATGGACGTTCTTGGACGTTTGACCTCCATACATCACGAAACTTGACACACTACCTATATATACTACATTAAATCATATACATACATTATAACCTCATGAATCATATATAAAAACATGGAACAACATATGAGGCAAATAGGTGACTAAGTCGTCGAACGTCTCGGTCGTCCCTTGACGTTTCACTTCCAAATCAACTGAACTCTTGGACACTGCCTCAATACTACTTTATAGAAAAATTTAGGACCTTAATACATCATTACAACCTTGTTAATCTCTAGTTCACCTAAGTCATTTCAGGGTCTTATAGTTCTAGCATTTTGATAGTATTGTTAGAGGTTCTGTTAGCTAGGGTGTATTGCTAGCTAAGTGATTACTTGATCTTGTCCTTATTTGGGTTAGATAAGATTTTTTCTGCCTTTATTAGTATTTGATGTATATAGATCAGATTTTTATAACTTAAGATCATGGAAAGATTGTGTTGTCAGAATGGAACCTTTAAAAAGGTTGTGATGATTTGTGCATTATGGGTATCTGGTGGTTGATTTAGGCTCACTTATGGTCGTAGCCAGTATTTTTAGAAGTTAATCTGTTTTATGTAAGAAAATATTCATCATGATTGTTGTGTTATGGTCCAGGGGTTCAAGTATAAATGGGGTTTATGATTTAGTTATGGCTTGATAATGACTATTGACTTATAGATCTTGCAATGTTTGATTTGAAAGTTCAGTTCTTAGTAGTTGATCTTGCTGGGATTGTCTTAAGGAGGAGCTCACTTTGAAATATAAACACCGACTAGTATGTCATGACTTAAAATTTTGGTAACGTCGGTTATTCTTCCTTCTTCTTCCTTATGTTCGAGGACAAATATGATTTTTAGTGGAGGATAATATAAAGACCTGGAATAATATTTCAGAAATAACCATAAAAATAACCGTTTTATCCTTCTCAATAGTTATCTGAGTCATTTATGATTAGTCAGAGAAGTTCATTTGAGATTTTTTGACTATTCATTAACAACAATTATTTTATTAATGGATATTTTATTAATAGTTTATTTAGTTAATTCATGATTAGTTGAACAAGCACAAACCTTTTTTATGTAAATTAGAGATTTATTACTTTTACTACATAATAAGTTTAGAAAAAAAAATAAAGAAGAGGAAGAAAGAAATTTGAGCGGCGTGACCAACTTGCTCAGCTTATAATCATAACCTTAAATTTTCATTATTTCATATATGAATAATTGGTCTTTGATTGTACAGAATATTATAATGATATTATGATATGGAGTATATTAAAAAGGTGTTAGGGGGGAAATTATTTATTTATCTTTAAATATTATTTAAGGAATACATTAGAAATAGGGAATTTAATAGATAAGTTGGGGGTTAGACAATGTTGGTGCAAAGTAAATGTGCAGAAAGCAAATTAAATTGATAAAAAGAAGAAACAAATAAATAGAAACTTGTATCATATGATAATGATTTTTGACTTGGCCAGGGAAAACAAAAATGTTTGTGACAATAGGGATGTAATTGTTGGGTAATAATTATTATCAAATATTGGTCAATGACCATGGATTATCATTGGAGGGTCATGTACTTCTGCATGGATAGAATAATAAGGTGTATATATATTAACTAGTATATTTTGACATTAGATGTACAATTTTGCACATTGGGTTTCTTGATATGGATGCCAGTTTCTATTATTTAATAATACATGATATTACTTTCTTTTAGAATTTTCTTATGGTTATAATATAATTGATATATTGAAATAAGTAATTGAATATTATGTGAAGTCTACTGAAGTTATGGATAATTGAGGATTTTTTATTTAACCCTAGACTTGAAACTTGGAAAATATGACAATTGAAATGTTAATTGGCATCATGATTTAGGAAACATGATTATAAACTAGGGTGAATTTCTGGGTCAAAGTTAAACACATAGTAATATGGGTGTTCTTCGTTTTAGAATCTTATTGTGATTATTTGTTTGAATAGATTGTATTGATTTGGAAGTCAACCGAAAGAGGAAGACTCAAGTTCAGGAATAATTGTTTGACTATTAGAGGAAAGTGGATTTCAAAATCATTGTTAAGTATATGAAATTCGTGTATTTCCTTGTGTATGTGTTTTGGAGTAATGGGACTTAGTGAAGGGTTGACTTGTCAAACCTTGATTAATTATAAATAATGAAAAGGAAAAAAAGACAAGGTTGGTTGAGAATGGTATGAGTACCTATGTTATAAAGACAAAGTTTATCACAATATAATGTGAATTGTAATATGAGAATGCCAAACATATGAGCATACATTGATATATTATTGACTGGATTTATTATGTGTGATTATGTTCTCTATTGAACCCGTATAATTTGGATACTTTAGGTGAATATATGTCATAGTGATACTTGATTTATTTCGATATTGCATCATCCCCTTTATTTGATATCATATTGTGCACATGCCTTTCCATGAGATTGGGTATGGGTAAAGGTCTAACACGCGGAGATCGTCCGTGTTAAGAATGTGAATACCGTTAGTGCGATAAATAAGTTATGATTATATTTTGGGCACGTGGAGATCATCCGTGCGGAATTTGTTTGATATATGATAGTGAATTGAGATCTTTCGCACAGACACGTGGAGATCGTCCGTGTCGGTATATGGACCTCCCGAGTCACCCATGGATCATGAACTCTCGATGTATTTCCAAGGAGTATTATGTATAAACTTTTGAGAGAGTACTTGGTATTTTGAGGCATATTGTTTAATTGTGTGATATTGCATTACATCTCATGAAATCCTTCATTCTTTATGATTATGTGTTTTTTTTTACTGATGATAGAAAATACTTAGTATTTTGTCACATCTATTTGATGAACTTGATCTTGTGTCTTGCTGATATTATGAGTTCTTTTTTGTGGAGATTGTAATTAATGAATATTGTACTTGTTGTTGATCTATATGTTTCTAAATTGTGAACTATTAGGTTGGATTGATTTTATGCAGGTTGTAGTTTTGGAGGTTCGGTTATGGTGTAAGGAGTACTCGTATTTTTCCCCTTAACATGTGTTTAGAGGTTTACTTGCTGAGTACTATGTGGTTTTGGTAATAACCCCTTGCTTCTACAATTTTTTGTAGGTTACTAGCCCGGATCCTTGTGATATATTCTCTTCCTTTCCGAGACTTGTTCGAGATTTGTAAGATAGGTTTTTGTCACCTCAGTAAATGATCTTACTCCTGTTTATGATCTTGTTCTACTCTATAAATAATTTCTAATGAGACATATATTTCTTTTGATTTAATTATATTATTTGAGAGGTTTGTATGCGTTACAATAAAATTTAGGGGATATTTTTGTGTTTATTATAGAATTTCCGCATTTTATTGTAATGGTCAAGTTTTAGGATGACTTGTCTTGATGGGATAAGACGAGTGTCATTATGTCTATTTTTGCGCCCACTAACTAAAAGAAGCGGTTATGAAGATATACTTGATTTTTTAGAAAATAAAATTGATTTTTATTATGTAACCAACTCACGAATATTATTATTTTTCAAAAAATGACAAACTAATTACTATTTGTATTTGAATTTAGAGTGATTATCTAAACTGCTCTATCCACTATCATTTTTCTCTCTCTATATATATATACACCATTAAAAAATTAAAAAAAATAAAAATAAATCAAAGTCATCAATTTTTCAGAAATATATGCACATCGATAATAATTTGCCACAATTGGATAAAGATATATTTATTGATATTGTTTTCCATTCCTTAGCTGATTTTATATTTCGTTATTTTTTGTTTAATATTTCGCCAGAGTTAACAGTATTTGTGTGTGTCTTCAAATATGAGGTTTTACAATATTAATTATCAGTAATTGTTGTAAATGAATTTTAAATATTTTAATGTGTTTTCTAACTAAACAAATTAGCTTTCTAACAATATGATGAATTTAAGGGAATACCTTATCGTTTAATATTAATAAGCGGATGTTAAGAATATTTTACATTATTGTTTGTTCGTAATTCTTAATGAACAATTAATCTAGAAATTGGGGAGTATTCTAAAGGTTACACTTCATTCTTTTATCTATTCCTTGTTGAATAATATATATTTATTGATTATTTTAATCTCAAAGAGTAAAATTTATTTAACATATTATTAAAAAAAGTTGTTTTATAAATTTTGAGGATAAATTATATTTAAGTAATCTTTATATCATGTTTCACTAAAATAAGAGTCAAAATGTGTTGAACAAATCTTATGACCGATTTAAATTGAGTGTTGATGACTCAAATTGATTTCAAAAGCATGTTTATGATGAATTGTTGATTAGCTACTGTTTTTAATATGATTTTAAATTCAATAGCATAATGAACCCATGATCCTCCAAATTTCTCAATTTAACCTATATTGTGGTAATTGTGATCTAGATGTTAGATTTATTTTAGTGTGATTTGTTTATGATAAATTGATTATAACTACTGTCTTCTATGTAAATTGAAGATGAGTTGGGGGTAATTGATCAATGAGGATCAAGATTTGGTAAGTATGATCTATATTTCTCTACCTTCTATAGAATGGATGATGTAGTATACCTGATGTGATCTTGATGTTATGATGGTTGAGTTATGATTTATATTGTCTTATTGTACTTTTAGGTACTGCCTTATATATGTATTGTTCATGAATTATTATAATTGATCAATAACGATCAAAATCTTTGTGAATTGGTAACATTGATCTACTTCTTCCACTTTTCTATTGAATTTATAGTTGAATTGTCCTTGTAAGACATTGTGTGGTATGGTCCAATTACGATTACAGTGTTTACTTTCTTGTCAATCTATATATGTTATGGTCATGACCTTGAAGGTGAATTGATTTATTGCGAATGTGTGGTTATGGCGATGACAATATGAAGTTACATCTATAGTCTCTTACTCTAGTATTATGATTTATGTATTGATTATGTCTTCTATAGTTTAATAGAGTTGTTAGGATTAGGTGTGGTTTAGGTGCTGCCATTTCTGAAGTGTTAATGGTTAATGAACCCTACGTATTGTATCCTTATATGAATGTGTGACTTTAGCCAATGTTAGGAGTCTAGAATGCAATTGTTGAAGTTGTCTTGCCTCCTATGCTATGATGTGGTGTGTTCTCTATGCATGAATATGGATTGTGGTCTTAAGAGGGTGGTTGCCCCAATATTGTGTCGATAGACATTATGTGATCATGTTGTCCAATATACACACACACTCATATGTTATTCATGTTTACAAGTAGTATGGTTCATGGTATCTAATGAAGGATAGTTCCTATATGCACTAATGTCTACTACTATGCATGTAAAGTATATTTCCACAAAAGTATGAATGTATTTTAACTAGGATGACTTGATAGGTGAACTAGTATAGGTAAGGGTCTCAACCTTCGTCTATACATTGCACATGTCTACCTTGATAGAATATTTTATGGGCTGATTATTATGTATACATGAATATGAATGCATTAATTAAGATATGAACATGAAAGTATATGCTATGATGTAAATTATATAATATTATAAAGTATGCATATGTGTAGTATCTAAATGTGTTTATGTGAAATTTCTTCTCATATAAGTACAAATAGACCCTCATGAATATATATAATGAAGCATGTATTATAATCTAGTAAACAGGGAGCGTCTTGAAAGGTATTCTCAATTGTACTCTAAACTATATTGCTTTTGAATATGATATATCCATGTGAAATTATTTCCCACATTAATTAGGTTGATGAAAGGAAATTCTCATCTATAAACTATGATATAATCATATGAGGGATTAATTCTCCTAAAGTAATTTTTATGAAGTAAATTTAATAAAGACTCTTCAATAGAGGGAACTTAGCTTATCACTGAGTGAACTTGACCAAATGACAGGTTCCCCTTTCTAATAAGGAAGACTTGTTCACCAAATAATCTCATGAGATGGAAACTATAATGTCTAAAGGCATAAATAGGGTTTCAATATACATGTCCTAGTTCCATAACTATGTTTCCCCCATAGGACCTAGCAAGTGCATCCACCTAGATTCTAGTATGATGTTAATGTTCTACCTTGGCATGTAGAGATCCTCTTTTTTTGTGTGGGGTTCCATGACACCAAATTCCATGTTTTGCTTACTTGGCCTTATTGTATGTTAAGGCTATGATTTCCCTAAAGTAAAATGGACAATTGAAGTAATGTAGCGAATTATAACTAAGATAACCTAAGGGAAGTTTGTTAGTGTAGGTGAGGGTATGAGACTTTACTTATACGTTGAAGAAGTAACTCTTGAAGGGAGTTCTAGCAATTTGTTCTATATGTATGTAAATATGTATATGTCTTGTATTCAATACATTATGTTTGACCTAATTGTAAGATAATATGCATGGTATGAGAACTATGGTGTCTATATGATGAGGTCTTACCTTATATGCATAATATTGGTCTTGTTTACTATATTTTGATGGTCTGATTTGGCATGTACGAAGTTGCCTATACTTGTATTGATGATGTATGAATTGAAATATGATGCATATGGTCTCTTTTTGAGTTTACTAAGTTTGTGTGGGGTTATGGGACTTCACATGTACGTTGCACTAGTAGGCTTAGATTGGGATTATGAGTAAGGTTTTTGTTATGTCCTTAAGAAATAAAGTCCAACTATGCTATTGTTGACTATTGCCTCTTATGAAGTTATTGGTAGTGTTGACTTGCATGTTTTCTTGGAATGGGTCTTATATGTGATTTTTGAAGTATGTTGGGTCATATGAAACCTATGTGTTTTATGATATGTGGTGCTTATGTGAAAGTATGTGCTTAAGTTAAGGATGGTTGTACGAATGTTCACCTTGGTGACCTTAAGGTGATGTAGAGTGTGGGTAGTTAAATGGGACACTATTCATGCATTGCACCAAGTATTACTTATGGGTAACTTGGGGGTAAGGACTAATAGTAAAGTAAAAAAACATTACTGTGTATGAAATGCTTGATGTCTATTAATTGCAATGTATGAATTTATATGATGTTATGACCATTGTATAAGTCTATATGAAGTATATTATGTAATTGTGCCAATGTTTGTGAATTTTTTTTCCAAAAGGCATGTTGTATGATTTCAAAGTAAAATGTCCCCTTCAAATGCATGTTTTTGCATAGTTGTCGTACATAGTGCATTCTTATACTGACACCAATCTTCTTCACCTTTTTACACAAATTGTAGGTTATGGATGCTTAAAGGATGTCTCTAAAGTGAAGGGCTTGATATGTGTTTCCCAAGATCAAGAAAGGGATCCTTATGATTCAAGGATTTCCTATGTCCTTTTCATGTTCAAACTTATGTAATAGCTTAATTATTGTTATATATTGATAACGGTCGTGTCCTTATTCTATTCTGATGATGTTGAGTGTACGATGGAAAAAGGGACTTAGAGTCTAACTATGTATTATGACTTACATTTTATTCATATGAAGTGATGATTCTATCATACGATATGCTATGAAATTTTTTAAATTTTCCGCTAATTTCCTATGACAATGCGGTGAATGATGCCTATGGGCTTGTACAAAACCTCCGAGAGGTCAAGTACGCCATGTTACTTCGTGGAGGTAATCCCCGATCATAACAAACGTAGTATTAGAGCACCAAGTTATAAAAGTAGTTTGAGGGTTCAAAAGTTTTATTGCCATGTCGAGTAGAGTCTTGTTCATTAGTAATGAGTCGCGACACATCTAAGAGAAAGAGACTATAAGATGATAGAGTTTCCCTTCTTCACTGTTCATGTGTCGTGCCATACAACATAACTCTATATGATCTCTCTCTTATGTTTTCTTGTCCGGTGGTATTTTAGATGTGATTGCTTGGATTAAATGGTATCTCGATGCTTGAGGGAGAAAAGGTGAGTTTTAAGACTTATCTTTGTTTTACGACTTGATGAGTATGCATAAAGGTGAATTTGGATTATATGTTGATGTGATGACATTTATGGATATATATGTGATTTATGTGGAATGACATTTTATTTGAAGATTTAAGTCATGATATGGTTATAGCTTGTTAAATGTTGTTTTGGTGGAATGGAGTTCTTTTTTTGTAACGCCCCAAAATGAACTAAGGTGAACTAGAGCCGCATGAGTGTTTCTTGAGTTAATTTGAAGTTAAAATGAGTTACTTTAGTGTTCTTAGGAAGTGTGTGAAATTTGGAGGTCAAATGTCCAAGAACGTCCATGACGTTCCGAAGGTGTGCCTTAGGTAGCGCTTCTGTGTCTTGAGGTGTTTGAGTGAGTTTTATGTGTTAGTTTTGCTTGAAACTTGCATGAGATGTTTCTAATACCTAGACAACTTTTTTTAGGGTTTTAACGTTTGGACACGACCCCATATAGGACACCCAAGGGTCCCTAAGTAAAGGGACCAAGACTTGGCAACAAGTTGCTAAAGCAGTGACTAAACGACGGCCCTGAGGACGGTCCGTTGGTCCACCAAAGGTCCGTAGACCTAGGGTATCGAGTGTCCCTGCAATTTAATATGTCCAGGATCCATTTGTATATAGGTGTCAACTGACGAGACCCCACCAACGGTCCATTGATGCATAGACAGTCCGTTGGTTAGGTCTCGTATGTGGGGGGTCCAAAATTGTTAAGTGGCTGCCTTGGCTTGGGGTGTTTGGTAAGTTCACCCCAAGTATTTTATTTCCCTAGGACGTTATTTTTAGTTTTTATTAGGTATATTAATGTGTTGTAAACAATAAGACCTCATTTTAGATTCCTCTTCCTAAAATCCAAAACCACCCTCTCTCTCTGAAGAATCTCTCAATCATCATAGAAGCCAGCAGTCAAGAAATTCTGTGAGCGCTGTTGGTGGTCTTTTAATTATCAAAAATCATTTGTATTTCTTCAATGTGAGGTATGGTATTCATCCTTTAAATCTCTTCCATTCAACGAGTCCCTTCTAATGAATTTCAAAGTGGGTTCTCAACCCTAGTTTCTTCTATCTTAAACTCTAATGGGTCTTGCATGAAAACATTTTGAATGACTAAATAATGATGTTTATAATGTTAATTGATGATTTTAAGGTTTAAAATACAATGAAATCATAATAAAGATTCTCTTCAAATGTTGGCTAAAGAAATGGTATAATGAGCATGTTTGTGTATAAAATGAGCTTTGGTTTTTCTTGTTTTGTTATTGTTATTTATCTACTACCCTAAGGGATATATTATGATGACATGTTGATAAAATGTTATAGGTGATGAAATCATAGATTAAAGGGTAAGTTTTTAATGTGGTTTATCTTTAAATTACAAAATGCTCTTGAGTGGTATGGTCCACCTTCTTGGTGGTGGTATTTACCTGAATTGTATGAATGTGAAGTTATTAGTTTATTGTGAATGAGTACATGAAGGCTTGTTATGTGAAGTAAAATGTTATTCTTGCTAAATGTGCCTTTTGAAGCTATTATGTGAAATAGGCTAGGGATTCTGTTCAAATAAAGTAGTCTTGTTACGTATCTTATGAGAAGTATGTTAAGGATTATGTTTAAGATGCCTTAAATGATTGTGTAAAGAATGTTAAAGTGTGTGATGTGATGAAAGAAGGTCTAAGCATATATAGAATTAATTATAAATGAAATGATGTTTATGTGTAATGTATGCTCACATGTACACACACTCACATTTAACAGAATGTATCATGCTACGTTGAGAAAAAGAGGAATCTTGGGGTGGACACTCGTTGTGAGTTGAGATGAAGTGTCTAGTAGCAAATTCACTATTCCTTATGATCTATCTAAGATAGGTTTGAGGATGAATGCCTTTTGTGAGTTGAGATGTGGTATTCACTAGTTATCCTTCACCTATTGTTTATAATGTTAAGAATCCGTGTGGAGTTATGCCTACAACCGAGAGGATATGAAGGAGAGGTGGATTACAGTTTGTGAGTTGCGATGTTGTATTTCCAATGTACCTCTTGAGATGGATACTCCTCGTTAGTAGAAACCTAGTTACTTAGTAGCAAGCTCCTTATTCCTTACCTATGTGCCCGCATAGGTGTAGCTATTTGAAAAGTCATGTAAAATCTAAGAAGCATGAACTTACTCTAGGCAAGTAAGGATCCTTCATCCGATTGGGGTTAATATCGGGATTTCATGTCTAGCTCTCATTGTCTTTGTCGATTAAGATAACTCCCACAAAAGAATCGATTGAACAAAGTTAGCATGTACATTTTTGATGTTGTGAATGAATGTCGTGAAGTGCTGAATCCAAATAGTAACCATTAGGAGAACTAAGTGGGATTAGTAGTATGGGATGCTATTCTCACATTGCACTTAGTGTGACCTATAGCTACTATAGGAGAAAAGTACTTTCATTAAATCTGTGTGAATGAGTGTTATGGTGTGATGTTATGGATGATTATTTTTAAGTTTTTGGGTAAATAGGATCCCTGAGGATCACTAAGTGGGAGCCTTAGTATGAGATGCTACTCTCACATTGCACTTAGTGTGCCTATATTTCCATGAGTGTGTTGCATATTATAGACAAGGGCGTGGTTTTGATTTCCAATGATGTAATCCTAATATTGGGTAGTCTTAAGTGTCGCTTTGGTGTGCCTTGAAAGGGGTGTATGGATGATCCTTTCTCGGCTCACCTTAGGAAATTTCAGGATAGCCTTGGGTTAGGGAAGCTTCAAAGTAAAATAGGTTCATATGACTTGGATCGTGCCATTCACTGTAAGGATTTCACTATAAGTGTTCAAACCGTTCACTATAATGTTCATTCAAGCTTTCTTATAAGTTTTGGGAAGTTCACTGTAAAGTGTCTTTTGGTTGAAAAATTATGTGAATCTTTCTCTAAGTGTAAAATTATGCTTATTATGTTAATTTGTTTCTAAATTCATGAATGTTATAATTAACTAGCATGAACTATTATTTTACTAAAATGTCCCTTTTCACATGTTTTTTAATATGTCATACTTAGTACATTAATTGTACTAACCCCATACTTTTCTATACTATATGTATAGGTTGGGAGCGTTTTGAAGGTTGAAGTCTAGAAGGTGAAGCTTGAGAAAGTTCCTCTCAAGAAAAAGTATGTCCTCACATATTCGAGGGCATAGTCTGTTTCTTAATTTCTTAGTTAAAGAATTATTATGTATTTCTTTCGAATGTAAAGTTCCATGTTCTAAGTTAATTGTTTCGTGTCTTTAAGTTTCTCTTGTGACGATGAAATTTCTTAAGTATTTATAAAAGATTTCCTTTATATTTATATGGTTCGTGAAAAGTTTTAATACCATACTTCTTTTCATTTCTTATGTAATAAACAATAGTTAAATGGCTTGTACAAGATCCCAAAGGGTCAAGTACGCCTGGTCACAAAACGAGGGTTCTCCCAAACTTCTAGGGGGTAGTTTGGGGTCGTGACATTTTTGGCAAGATAAGTTTCCCTGTGATTCTGTTGATGATCATCTAATGTTATGGTTTAGACTTGAAATGATTTGAAGAAGTCTGGTAAATAGCGAAAGATGCATGTTTCCTTTATATAGATCTAATGGTTCAATGGTGTTATTTTATGTGTAATGCTTTATGAGTTGCCTTGTATGGATTGGCCTCTTTTGTGTAGGCTTGTTTCTACAATTGAAGGTAGTGTGTTTACCTTGTAAGGTGATGATGTGGGTTGGAATGACGTAGCAGTTACCTTACCCTAGTAATGAAAGAAAAGAAAGTGACCTTTATGGACAATTTTCCTATATTGTTTCCCTTAAGGTTTTCATAATCCTTGGTATTCATGGTGTAGTTAAGGCCTTTTGTTGTTAGGTAGCATGATATAGCTTGATTTTATGATTCTCCTTTAGTTGTTAGACTTAGAGGAATGATGATGCATAGTTGGTTCCCCTTGAAGGTTGAGATAATTTGCTCTTGATAGGTTTTACCCTAAGTGGGGGATGATGATGTGAGTAGTAAGGTGGTAGATATCCTTATCTTTCCTTCTATTCTTACTTTAGTTTTAAAACTAAAGAGTTCCTAGTAGCTTGTTCATGATAGGAGTCTTGCATATAAGTATAAGTTGCATGTTCATGATAGTAGTCTTGCATGTCTTAATTAACACGATCTTAATTTTTTTGAAGGTTCTAAATTTCTTGAAAAAAAAGAATTTTGCTCAAATTCATGTTTTCTCATGTTTATTGTGCATCTTGATAAGTCAATTGTTCATTTAACTTCATGAGAAGTCGTAAGGAGCATGGTGGATGTCACTTATAATGTAACGCGTTTTAAGCCATCAATGAGAAATTGAGTCTCTCTTAAATGAATAATGCTGAGTCTCTTAGAAATATGTTACTTTTATGACTTGAGAAGTTTTTATGTAGGCTCATTTTTAAAAGGTGTGGTTATGCTTAGCTAGTTCTCTTGATGTGTGCCTATAAATTGCAGTTGTAAAAATTATCTAAAAGGATTTCCCATTAAAATTAAGTGACAAGTAAGAGTTGTTTGGACAAAAAAATATTCTTTAAAATTAGCAATAGTGACAAAAATAAAATACCATTGATTTGTTAGATAAAATTGAATACCGCAAAAAATGGATAGTCTGTGCAAAGAATATAGGACTTTATTCACAAATTATTCATTCATGCAGATTCAGGATAATTAAGTAATTGTAACATAAAAAAGCCTAGATGTGGGTGTATTTGGTATGAAGAAGAATGTTTTTTTAGAATATGTTTTCTTTGGAAAATAGGTAGGTTTTACCTTATTTTCTCATGTTGTGTTTTTTAGTGATAAAATATTAGCATCTAATATTTGGTGGGTGAATGAAAAATATTGCCCATAATATATTTTTATATTTGGCTAGAATGTACAAAATACCTTTCAGAAATATATTTCCAGACTGAGAACCAACCACGACAACAAATTTGGGACACGGACCTGATACCCATATCGAATGTGACCCTAATAAACAATTCAAGATCTGACCCCGACATCTGACCTGGAACATAACATCGACTTTCAACTTTAGACCCGATAGATAAATTTGGACCCGACTTTTACCCACACCCAAACCGGTATGCGACCCTAATGATCCATCTGGATCTGACGCTAGATCCAACCATTTCCTTGACCCCGACTCATGCTCCGAACCCAAAGTCAAACTAGTACATGACTTAAACCCCAACACTTGAACTACAAAACTACTAAACACGGACCTACTCTCAACTCTATATCTTGGAGCTGACTTCTATATCGGGAGAGGATCCTAACTTTTGCCCTGGCAATGACTTACAAACATGGACCCGACCCTAAATCTTACATATGACCTGACATTTGACCAGAAATACAACCCCAATGACCAATTAAAATTTAATCCAAACATCTAAATCGAGACTCAAATTTGAACGTAGTCTTGTTCCAAAATCAGACCTAATATTCGTCCCTAAAACTGACCCCAACTCCCAATTCTGGACGTGAATTTAATCCTAAACCATGACCCAAATTATGATTTGAGTGAAAATCCCAACATCAGACCCCAACCCAAACCCCGGCCCTGACACTTAAATCTACACATAATCTTGATGGTTGATTGGGATCCAACCCAAACTTGACTTGTAACCAAGCCAAAAATCCCCTTAAGTGGGACATGACCCCCAAAAAAAACCCTAACATCTTAATCAGCGCTTGACTTCAAAACTAAAACCTAAGCGCGATACCCAATGCAGGACCAAACTTTTGAACTAGGACCCAAAATCAACATATATCGTGAGGCCCACACCACGACCTTGAGTGCACGCACTCGATTACTAAATCTTGACATCGGAACTAACATTCAAACACAGCTTGATCCTGAATTCCTACTCGAGATCCATCGTGTGAATCATAATTAAACTCGATACCCGAACCAGATGACTGACCTAGGATCAGGGCTTGAGAACTGAGTTCTAAACTGAGATTCACATGAATTACAAACTGAAGAACCAACTTCTTAACAAATATCAAACACCAAGATCTAATGCCTTACCCACGCCTAACACCTCAGCTAGGAATCCATTTCTAGAATGAAATTTGACCTCAATAATTTACCTTGATAATCAATTGCGGACCGAAATATGATAATAAGGATAAGACCTGTACTCTCCACGTATAACCCGACCCTGACAACAAACTAGGAACACCACCCTGACACTTTACTAAGGTTTCAACCATGAATAATTAACTAGAACATGACACTAAATCAAGATTCTACCACTATTTAATTTGGAATATGGGAGTTGTCGATTCAAGGTCAAGACTCTAGTCCCGAATTTAGAAAAAGGAGTATAATTTTTAATTAGTATCTCATATCTATACATGTAACTTTAGTTAGGAGTGAAAGTTGATGTGTGTGATTGAAATAATGTTATGGAAAAGTGTTTTCCCTATTTTGGAAAAAAAATCAAAATATTTATGCAAACTTAAGATGAGAAAATTGGAAAACGTCTCTCTCGAAAAGCTTTACTTCAAATCAAACACACCCTTGATGATTAAAATATGAATAATTATAAATTAAATTTTTCGTTAAGTGTAAATAAATGAGGGCTTAGTAATATCATGTGTAAGACCGACAAATTTAATTATGCATATATGAAAGGAATAATAATTATATTTTTCAAAAGTAGATGCACATGAATGTCTTATATTTTTGTAGTATTGGAAGTTCCGATCTTAAATAAATACAGTAGAAATATTACATTATGTTTAAAAATTTTATCTAATAAAATATACTCTCTCCATCCCAATTTATATAACATCTTTCAGATTTCCACATTCAAAGATGTCCATGTTTTATCGTGAATTTTTTGTAGATCTTTTTAAATATTTTTAATTGTTAATGATTCTTCATTATAATATTTCTTACGTAGTTTATATATATATATATATATATATATATATATATATATATATATATATATATATATATACACATCTAAATTTCATTAAAAAAATTATGAAGATGCTATGCACAAATCTCTGGTGAAACTTTTATTGTTTCACTCTCGAAAAATTTAAAATACAAAATAAATTAGGATGGATGGAGTATTTGTCAATTTTAACATCATATGAATTATTCTAATGAGCTCTTATAAATTTGTTCTACATTTTAATTTTCTATATTTGGATATTTAGTTTTCCCATTGCCTTTTGTTTTGTATAGTTGCTACATATTATCTCAATTAAGTATAAGTTTGTTGTATTATTAAGTTCTACTATCTTTCACAATTTTTAAATGACAAAAAAGGAATAAAAAGAAAAATATAGTTAAAAATGTAAAAAAAACAATATTAGATAAAATATCCTTAGGTTTTATCGACAATTATGGATAAATTTTTTTTAAAAAAAGTCTATCAAAATTTCAGAACTTGACGGCTAAATTCTTTGGACTTCTCCCCTTCTTTTTTTCAGAGAGATAAATTCCTTCGCCTGACCGCATGAATTTTAGGGATTAACTGAATCAATTCCCTTGTTTCATCATCTTTCATATCGAGTAAGTTGTCAAATTACTAAAAAACGGTTTGTAATTTGTAATTCTCTTTTTTGATTTCTCATACAGTTCGCCAAAATTGTTCGCCAAAATTGTTTGCCAGGAATCAAATTTAGCAACTAGAACCTCTACTATTAATATATTGAAACTTTAGTTTTGGTCCAAAACTTTAAAATGCGATTTCTTGAGCTTGCCGAGATTTGATTGAGGCTATTATAAGTGTTGGGTCTAAGTGGATTGTGGATAAACATTGGTGTTATAGGAAATTGTTGGAGGCTCTTTGCTTATGGTATATTCCGACCGAAGGGGCTTCCCTCTCATTTGTTTTCTTCAATTTGTATTTTGGTTACATATAGTTGTTCGGGTTTTTCGACAATCGAAATTGAGCCCCGTTCGGTGAAAAAGACCAGTAAGGCATTTAAAACCTTTTGGTAGAGTCAATTTTGGGATTTCCAATATGGGCCTTATATTCCCATTTTGACTAAATTTTGGGTCCATTTCCAATTATTGCAATTTTTCTAATTAAACATCCATAATGAACTTGTGGTTTATAATATGATGATGTGGCAGGGTTCAATGGATTTTGAATAATGCATAGCTCATTTGTGCTTGATTTGGAGCACTCATGATCGGCTTTGAGGTAGGCTTCCATATAATTGCTTCATTGAGATTCTTAAATAATGTTTACTGTATATTTCATGTAGTTTTGGATTGTAATTTGTAGATATTTAGATTGCATCTTGTTATTCAATCTTCTATGTTTGAGAAGCTGAAATTTGTTGACTCGTAAAGACATATTGAATATATTAGCCAATAGTTCTTCATCTTGCAATAAACGAGAGTTATATCTCCATATTTTTGCACTTCTCTCATGAAAAAGAACTTGATTTTGATGTTCTTAGTTCTTCCATGAAACACAAGATTTTGACATATAGTTGTTGTTGCTTCATTGTCCACGAACACTTTGATCTTTCAGTTGGCTCTATATTAAATTCAACCAGAATTTTCTTCAGCTACAATGTTTAATTTATTGCACCTGCAGATGTCCCAAACTTAGCTTCGATAGTAAATTGAGCTACAATATCCGTTTCCGAACAACTCAATGAGAAATTTCGTAAACCTAGAGTAAAACAGTACCCTTAAGTACTCTTTGCATCATCCTCAGTATCGCCCACATTAATGTAAGACTACCCAAAAAGCTTCATAGGTTGACTTTTCTGAAACTTGACTCCATAGGTGATGTTTCCTTTGATGTATCACACTACTCTTTATGTCGCCTGCAAAGGAACTTCACTAGGACAATGCATGAACCTGTATAAAACACTTACAACATAATCGGGTCTTCTTACTGAAAAATAAGTTGATAACATCCAATGAAACTTCTGAAGTATGTCTCATTGACCTTTTCGGCTTCATGATTTACTTAGCTTCTTCTTTTTGTTCATAGGAGTACTAATCTCTTAGCAATTTTTCCATTTTGTGTTTCTTGAGGATTTAGTTTGTGTAATTTTTCTGGCAAATGAAAAACTAATTTTTTCCTTGTGTAATTTCCATTACAAGGAAATCTGTTATGAGACCAATATCAACCATTTAGAAAGCTTGCATCATATCTTGCTTGAACTCATCAATTTGCTTTTGTACTCCTTCTATTCAAAATGTCATCCACATAAACAGAAACAACAAGAATCTTACAGGTATTATGTTTACAATACAATGTAAAATTTTTAAAGACTCATTTCAAAATCAATACTTAGGAAATAATCATCTATTCAACTATACGAAGTTCTTGTGAGTGTTTTAAGACATAAATAACTCTATTTATTCAAAAGAATTTATCTTCCTTTCCATATATAACAAACCCTTCATGTTGTTCAACATAAATTTCTTCTTCAATAATGTCATTAAGAATGATAATTTGGCATCCATTTAATAATAAAAATATGTGCATAAACATTAACTAAAAGTCTTGATTTATGCTTGTTGATTGAATCATAAACATTTAACTCAGTTATGGCCATCTACAATACTCAAATTATTTTTCTGCCTTGAGGTTTGCAACAAACTGCCACATATCATTTTTTTGGATCATAAACAACTACTCATGCATTGCATTTCTCCACATTGGGTCTTTTATAGCCTCTTAAGGGTTAGCAGATTCACAAATCACAACATTAAATCTCTCATATATATCTGAGAGAAAACGAGTTTCCTTAACTAGTGGATTATCGTCCCTTTCATGTGAGCATAAGCTTGTCTTCTAAATTGAATTCCTTGAATAATTCTGATTCCATTCTTCATACTCCATCATGTAAACCTTCTGCTAATAACAGTCTTCTCACCTTCAGGGATAAAGATTATGTACGCTTTTGAAATATTACTGTAACAAATAAATTCTTAGGGCAACCTTTTTATCTATTTTATCCAGTTTGACCTGAGGTACATAGGTAAAACAAAGACAACCAAACATTTTAAGAAAATGCAGTGGATGTCTATATCCATATCATTCTTGAAAAGGAGTTTGATCTTTCACAAGTTTTCAATGAATTTGATACTGTAGGAACACAACTGTATTTGTTGCCTCTGGCCAAAACATTTTTGCCAAATTCTTTTTGTGCAACATAGATCTTTCCATATCCATGATAATTGTGTTTCTTCTCTCACTAACACTATTTTTATGGAGTATAAGGAGTAGTAAGTTGACATTCAATCAATTATTCTTCACCAAATTGACCAAACCGATGAGAAGTGTACTCCTTGCCATTGTCAGAACGTAAAATCTTAATTTTTCAGAAACATTTATTTTCCAATTTCACTTTAAGCATCCAAAAAATTCTCTTGACCTCCGATTTGTACTATAAAAAATAAATCCAGAACATTCGGGTAAGATCATCAATAAAAATAACATAATAAAGGCTACTTTTAAGTGAAGGACCTTTGGGGACCTCCATAATCTGTGTTAACCAGTTGGAACTTTCTTGTTGCTCTTAAAGTTGCCTTTGGGAATGGAATTCTACTTGGTTCTCTAAATTAACAAGCCCAACATTCTAAGAACTCTCTCCCAGTATAGAAAGTTATTGACCGTCACGAACTCTTGTATTTTCAAAAAAACCCTTGATAATGATAGTGTTAGAGTCTAGTATGCCATAACTCGTCAGCATTTTGTCATGCTAAGTACACCCATTCTTCTTCCTCCAATATATTTAATTAGAAACTTTTGCCTCTCATTTTGACTTCAAAAAAGTCATGTCCTGATGATTCCATGATCAAGTAATTTTTATCTTCGAAATACAAATCGAAAACTTTTTTTCTTACAATTGACCATACGTAACAAGTTTTGATCTAAATATGGTATGTAAGAACATCATAATTTTCTTTAGTACCTGATTGTGTTTCAATTGTAACAGTTTGCATTCTGTTTACTGGAATATTACAACCAAGACCTATTCTTACTTTGGAAACTTCAGTAGGTTTCTAGTCATTAAAAAACCCTTTGTCATAAGTCACATGGTTTGTGCATCAACTATTAATCAGCCAAGCCTAATTGAAACATTGCTTGTAAAACAGGATTCCACAAAGAGTAAATCCACTTCTTGTTCATTAAAAACCTAGACATTTGTGTCTTGATACTGCCATTTGTTCTTGAATATAATTGTATTATACCTGATTTGTTGCACTTAATGAATTTAGCATCCGTTTTCCAACACTAACACAACGCGTGCCCATTGTTTCCACAATGCTCACCAGGAGGATAGTTTCCTTTGAACCTACCTGCTCTTCTTTTGTTTTTATAGCAAGGTGCAGCTTCTCCATGTTTTGATTGATTCTCTAATTGTGTTTAATTATTCTTTTAGTTTTGATTGATTTTGTAATTGTGTTTCATTTTTCTTTACTATCTTCATGTTTTACTGCCAATTATTCCTCTCTAATTTCATCTTCTTTCATAATGCTTCTTTGTTCATGATCCTCCAAGGAATTCATTTATTTATCCAAAGTGATTTTTTATAGATCAATGATGGTCTCTAAAGTGGTAATAATGGCTTCAAATCTTTTAGGTACAACATCCAGAATCTTTTCAACATTTTCTGAGTGTTTAAACCCATAACCACGTAATCTTACTCCATTGTTATGCTCATAAGCACGTCAGATTATCCATTCAATGTTGTCGATTCTTTTATCTTCTTTAACTCAAACTCTCTTATGAGATTCAACACTTGCATTTTTTGATATGATCATCTCCTTCATATTTTACCTTGTTTAATGCTAGATGGCCTTTATTGAGTTTTGGAACATCATACGAGAGAAAATTGTTGAAGAAACCATTTTTCTTGTACTTTTTATTTTTTAGATGAGCTATTATTTTGTTTTCGGGGAGCTGAAGAACCTCATAGCATTCCTCGATTGCCTCCCAATAATCTAAATCTTCGAGATAAACTTCATCCTAAATTCCCACATGTGAAAAATTTTCACCATTGAAGAAAGGATGTTTCGTTGCCGAAAAACATGAGCTTTCTTCCATGATTAATTTTTTTCTGGTTGTGGTGCTTGACTTACTTTAATTAGTCACTCACATAAATACCAACATACCCCGCAATATAAAAAAGATTTGAGACAATTTTTTTGTAAAATTCGTAATAAAAGAGGAGATGTCAAGAAGAATATCCGCAGAAAATATTTTTATTGATGTCTTTGTATTAGGTTTCTAAGACTTAAAATGAAAAATAGGAAGCAGTAACTCCACGACTAGCAGATTTCTAGCTTACTAACTTACTCCTAAGTAATAGGCATAGACATCTAACAACTAATCGACTAAGTCTTATTTAATATAAAGCAATAAAATTAAATTAACTATAGTTGAAAAAGCAAATTCCTAAAAAATCTTAGTACAATAAACCCCTGAATAGGGGATTCCTAACTCACTAACTTACTCCTAAATAATAGGAATAGATTTCTAAAAAATGATTGACTAAGTCTTATCTAATATAAAGTAGTAAAAGTAAAATTAACAATAGTTGAAAAAGAAAATTCCTAACACAATCTCAGTACCTTTAGTAACTTGTATAATATTTGATTGTCCTTGTGCTGATGTCTCTTGCATTAATCATCAAGAAGAATTGAGCATCCGAACCCTTATAATATTTATTTACTGGAATTACACACCTCAAGTTGATTTCCAACACTTTTTAGGACATGTTTCTGCACTTGGTACACAAATTCAACAAAATTGTTTTAAAAATTAAATAATATTCCGCCTAAGGTACTGAATCATTGCATTCACAATAGAATCTCTACATTTCGTAGAGGCATACGTAGGAAATCTGAAGCAAAAACGTTCTCTGTAATGACCATATTAAATTCTTGAATATTGAATTAGTTTGTACCCTTCTTCAATAGGCCACACTTATAGACAATTCAATGATCGTAAAAGATTTATAGCATAAATTGTTAGATACTTATTATTTAATGAAATGATGTGTGATCCTTGTGTCAATCAAAACTTGTAAGGGTCTCTTCTCATGATACGTTATAAGCCTTAAGTTCTGATGCCCTATCACATACTACACTATACTTCTTTATTGAGATGTATTGAATATTCTTCCAATACCTCAACCAAATGAAGTTATTTCGTGTCAATTATGTTCCTTACATAATCTCATCAAAAAAGAAAATCCACTTTTAATTCCTCTCATTCATCTCTATTGTTGCGGTTCAGTAGTGGGTTGATTTGATCACAAAAGTAGTATACCTCCGACTGAATCAATATTGTGTTCTCCATTGCTGCTATGAAGGAAAGTCTCTTGGCATTGTAGTATTGTTGAATCTACTAGGTCTCTAAATTTTTGTTTGGTTCAAACATAATTATTGATTGTAGAGTTTTCGAAAGTAGGTTTATGATACATGAGAGGTCAACTATAAGTAGGGGTAGATAGTAAAAGAATTCGAGACTTTGAATTAGGTTTAAGGCCCCAAAAGTGTGCCTTAGCCTCAAACATTTCTTCTTGTAACAATGTTATTGGGGACTAAATTTTAATAGGTTTATTTTGTTTTAGTTTGAGAGATTTATAGAATGAGTGCGTTTGCTAGTACTCAACAGACCAAGTCCCTTGACTCAACAAGAACAATAATAAAGGGTAAATAATGACAAGAACACAACACACGTAGTTTACGTGAATTATAGTTACATCCAACTTTAGACGACATTATTAATCTCATAACCAAGTAATAACTCTATACCTTGAAGAGCCTAAGTAGATGTCACACTGCCCACTAAGCTATCACCACTAGTCAACTTAGACTTCAAATAAGATTGAGGATGATTCTTCACTTGAGTGTTATTATTTTCAAGAGTTCTTGAGAGTTTTCAAATTGCAAAAACTAAGTTTATGACTGTTCGTCATAATTTTATGAAGAATAGTCACAACCTTCTAGTCCATGCCAATGACAGAGATTTCTTCCATTTCCTCCTCCTTTAGAGACTGTGCACAAATCAACAGTACTTTTTCAAACCAGGCAGTTGTGTGTACATTTACACAAGGTATACGGTCCTTGGGTTTATCAAATAATCAAAAAGCAAATAATAGAGCCCATAGGTATTGCATGATGGCATTATCATTTCAGGCAATCTTTTAAACTCGGTCCAATACTACCTAAAACTTCATATTTGTGATAGATTTTTTAAAGCTTTCATAAAATACACATAACCATCACCAAATATTTCAGACAAGTGCTACTGCATACTCGAACCATGTAAGATCTAAACAGAACACCCTAAATTTCAAAAAGGATCTAATCCAGATCTATAGCTTATCCTTCTCTGTGTTTAGAAACTATCTTCACACTTTGATAAAAGGGAACTTCATTCATCGAGGTTCACTGATCAACTTTATATAACCAAGTTCAGAACTCTCTTCAAAAATATTTGTCACGACCGGAGTCTAGACCCCAAAACTAGGATTTCCTCTTTTTTAAGTCGGATAAAGACTCCTTGGAGTAAATCATTGTATTCGAGATCGATACATGGTTGGACCCAACCTTTCCAAAATCAAATAACTCCACAGGTTAGTTGGCTTGGCGGTAGCAAGGGTTCCGCGGTCTGGCTCTACGCACATCAATCCGTTTGATCCCTAGTCTAATCATAGGCATTCTTGACACATTAAAAATCACTTAGTATATAGATTTTAAGGGTTGTTACAATATTTAGGAAATTTTAATCTATAATAACGAATGAGTGTTACCACCATGATAAACAACACAATTTGGTGTTTCTTTTGTTTGATTCTCACGCTGACCTCTATGAAACCTTCTCTTACATTCAAAATTCCTTATCTCTATCCCTTTTATCAATATATTTGATTTCTTACTTGTTCTGACCCAATTCATTTTATGTGTGTGCATTGTGATCATGGATATTAGAGATACCCTTCATTTATTTCTTCAATTGTTCGTGAATGTGCAGATTTCTATTTGAAGGAGTAAATGCTCTAATACCAATTTTTGCATGAAATTATCTAATTCAGAGTTAGAATCCCGAGGAAGATGATTATGCAAAGCCATGGAAATTGTGGTTTTTGAAATAAAGAAACTATGAAAACAATAGAGAAAGACTTTGAGTAAAAAATACTACAGAACTGTGAAAGGGGATTATTTTATTAATAATTTAGAGACAAACACTTATAGGATATAATTCCTAACTAAAAATAGAAAAATATACAAGTCAAACTCAAATAACAAATAAAAGAACTAGCCACTTAATGCAAGTCACTTAGGAATATAACAAAATAATTAAAAAAACAAAAGTTGCTAACTATTTTATTCTGCAATATCCTGAGATGTATTGTCAACACTCCTCCTTGGATCAGAAATTATAGATTGTAGTCTCATCTAAAATTGTCCTTGTGAGCAAATCCGCTAATTCATCTTTTGTCTTGTCAGACTTGTGTGCATTTTCTATTGGATTAAATGAGAAGATCCTACCTGTCATTTCAACTTGTAAAATCCATTGCTTAGTAGAGTAAAATATTCGACAATATTTTTCTCCAAATAATAATTTAAATCCTTAACTGATTAACAGACAAACACTAAATGAACTTCTATAAATATTAAGAACATAAGGAACATCTAATTTTTTTTTGTAAGTGTATTTGTTTTAATTGCAATAGAGCTTTTTTCTTTTGCAGGAATACAATTACCATTCCCAATTCTTTCTTATTTTTCATAGGAATAAACTCTTTGAGAATACTTCTTTCATATGTCATGTCTTTTGTACAACCACTATAAATCATAAAAAATCACATTTTTTGGTTGAAAAACAACTTGCCACTGAAAGTGGTGTTCTTCTTCTTCGTTAGTGGTGACCTTCCCAACTGTTCAATCCTTTTGAAATTTGCTTTTGCAAATAACAACTTCATGACCATCTTGTTTGCCGATTTTTCATTGTGCATTTGGTCTCTTAAAAAATTTACCATGAGATTTATGACTGACTATTAATTCTCCTTCAACCATGTGATCTTGCCTCATAAGCCTCCTTATTAGGACTAAGGTTTTATTATTTGACAGCAAATTAATTTCATAATGCTCTTCAATGGATTTCCAAAGATCAAGATCATCAAAGTAAATTTACATCATCACAATCCATAATTGATAATTTTCACCATAAAAAATTAGAGGAGCCATTCATGAAAACTATTTTTGGAATCCATTTTTTCACACATGTCCGTCAAGAAGAAGACTCCAGATAACAATTCTTTGTTTTTATTTAAAATTAAAACTAAGAAAATAACGGGGAATGACTTAGAGAAAAAATTATTACAGAATTGTCAGAGGGAATTATTTTATCAATAATTAAAAGACATACACTTAAAGTTATAATTGCTAACTAAAATAAAAAAATATACTAGTAAATTTCAAATAACAAACAAAAGAACTAAATTCTAAATTCATGTCACATAGGACTCAAGTAAAAAATTTAAAAAACATTAAAAGTAGCTAACTATTTATTCTGCAATATCTTGGGACATATTCTCAGTTAAAATAAATTCGAGAAGAATAGTTAAGTCAATTGTATTCAGAAAGAGAGAATTTGTTTCCATCAAACCTGAAATCTTAATCCTCATACAAATGTTATATATGAATACATGACAAGACTAAAATGAATCACTATTATTCAAACTAACTTCACTGTTGCATCTAACTACTAATAAACTAGCATATTAATCCACCTCCTCATTTCTCAACGACTTTTGCCACCTCAGCTAATTAGTTATTAAACCGGTTTAATTTCAATTTTGTTGTAAACTATTTGTAGTATAGGGAATGTATATTATGTGGAGTCCTTCTAGGGTATGGTTAGGAAACCCTTTACGGGGACCAAGTTAGATTTTCCTATTAATAGAGAGGTCCTCTTCATTGTAATATCATCCCTCAAGAGAGATAACAAGCCTTTTCTTCTCTTTATTTTTTCTTCCTATCCAATAGTTTCATAACAAATTTGCGATTATCTATCTATTATAATATGTATGAATTAAATTTTGATTCACTTATTTATGATTTAGGTCTAATTGATAATCTTGCAAAATTAAGATCCATCATTGTTGTTGCACGAAATGAGTGTCTGCTCTACATATAGAGGTCTCCAGTAAGTGGTTGTATATTTGTACTATAGTTCTTTGGGTATGAATGTTTTGATTTTTCTAGTTTCAAGATTCCAAATGAAACTACAAGATTTTTTAATCCCCATTTGATTCCATTTGGCATATGCTAAATATCTGTAATCACTAAAATGGTAGATTTAATAGAATATTCTTATGGAAAATATCTAGGTTTATTTCTCTAATTATCAATTACAAGGTTAATGGTTTGGTCTTGATGGTTGGAGTCTAGGAGAAAAATTATTCTCCTACACTGCAATTGTGATGTTCCATAGCATATTTTATGCACTATAATGAGCTTTGACTGTATTATACATGAAGGGTGAATGATTCGTATATACAATAGCTTTGTTCCATCTTTTCTTTATTGCTTCCTAAAAATTAATCCTATATAGGATATGCTTAACTGATTCGGTCCGTCTTTTACTTATGTAAGTAGACCACTACAACTGAAATTACCACATACATTTCGGATTAGGATAAATTTTGACAATTATGAAATTTCTCTTCAGTTGATCAATTTCGAATTCACTTCTCCAATGCACTATATGAATTGAAAATGATCTATTGTAGTGGTGAAGCATCGACAGAATGATGAGAGGGTAGAGGAACGGTTTGTGTCAACATAAAGTACCATCCAAGACTTTTCATAGAGTAATACTACACTCCAGATTTTCCAAAACTTGAGTTCCTAATTGCGAGACCATATTATAGGTCTCGAGAAATAAGGAAGTTTGATCAAATATCTTTTATAGGTAGCTTATTATATGGGATATGTCCCGCCAATTTCATCCATCCAGGTGAATATGGAGTGAACTGGCTAGGATATATGGGGGAACTTAAAACATTCTCGGAAGCTGTTCTGTTTTAGCTTCTCTTGAGCTACGGCAATCCCTAAAGTTGTACAGTTCTCTTTATCATTAGGCAAAGGTCTATACTGCGAGAAGTAAGACTATACCCAGAGTTGTGGAATCTAGAAGATCCTCCTTGCAGGACCAATTCTTCAGGTAACTAAGCTTCTATAGCCTCCGTATATATGAGATAGTATGGAAGGAGCCAAAGAAATCCTTTTACTGAACCAAGAGTTATGGGTAGATTAGCATACTCTTTCACTACTGTAGATGAACCAACGCAAAACACAAATTTGCAGAGCCACATATTGAGAAACGCCAAATGTTCCTCTTCATTTACACCTTCTTTTTACATGTTAAGTTTGATGAGCTAATTTATTAGTTAGCCAAGGATTTGGTTATTTAGGGGGCGCTTATGGATCCTACAGATCTAGTTGTAGTCTTACTTTCTCTAGTATAGACCTTTGACTTATGATACACAGAACTTTATGAATTTGGGGATTGACCTGGCTCAAGGTAAGTTAAATTAGAATAGCTAACCAGAATGTTTTAAGTTCTCTACTCATGTTCTTCCATATCTCCTAGCTAGCTAACTCCATATTCACCCAGATGAATAAAATTGGCAGTGCATATCCCATCTAGTACGCTAGCTCTAGTCGATATCTGTTCCAGCTTCCTTATTACTCGAGACCTCCAGTATGGTCTGGCAATAGGGATGTCAAGTGTTGGAATAGCTAGAGTGGAGTATTACTCTCAAAATTTGTTTGCACAACAGTTCGGGTTGACGCAGACTGTTTCTCTACCTCATCAAAAGTCTGTCAATGCTTCCTTATAGAAATGATCGCTTTTCATTTAGAAAGTGGAATTAGAGAAGTAGATTCAAAGTTTGACCAATTTAAGAGAAATTTCTCAGTTGTCAAATTTCATCCTAATCTCAAATATATTCCATCGTTTGAGTCGTGGTGGTCTACTTACATAAGTAAAACACTGACCGAATAAGTTGTGCAGATCCTACATAGGATTGTTGCTGTGAAAGCAATAAAGAAGAAAAGGAACTAAGGTATTGTATATGAAACTTTAAATGTTATGTATAATACACTCAAAACTGGTTATAGTGCATAAAAGTTAGATTACATCAATGCGAATAAGAAATTATCGTGATAATGAATGGGATGGACCCGTCTATCAAAGTTTGCTAAAACATCTAAACTTTAGCAACCAAATAGAGTTAGAAACTGAATCTTCTTATAAATGTATTTTTGCCTTTATTATTCAATGTAGGTAAACTTTAACAATAAGTAGAAAAATAAACAACAAGATAACTTACCAATCACAAAACAATTAATTTCAATATAATTTGTCTTCAAACTAAACAACTCGTTACTTTCTATAGTAATCATTCAAACTTATCAACAAACACTTAAATTTAGCCTCAACCATTAAATAAATACTTCAACTTTGAATATGCACATATGGATATCTCAACTTGTCTTCATTGTTGCATGAACTTCGATCGAAATTCTAACTATCTCTAAAATTTATGTGTAGTGTCAATGATGGATGTCCATAAAACACAATTGTGACGAGTTAGAATGTTGATAGTTGTAAGTTCAGTGAAATTGAAGTTTCTAAATTGAGTTAGATTTTGGCTGAATTTACAAATTAACCCCTTGAACTTACAGTGAACTGCTTAGGAAGGCAGTCCACCTACGACTTGCCAAACAGCGGCCCGTCCCTTGACCAACGGACCATCCTGTTGATCCGTTGTATGGGACTGAGAATTTTCTTTGGCTTCCTCTCCCAAAAACCTAAGTGAAAATCGAAGAGACACCACCAATAGGGGGGTCGAGTGACCCACTGAGTGTCGATTTTCATCCGTTGGTAGGAGGCCTTGGGAAGTCTTGGGCACCAACTTTGGGTCCTTCCTCAAGGACCCTTGGATGGTCCTTGGGGATGTTTAGCTAGACGTATTCAACCAAAACATGAGTGTACATAATTTTATCACCTCTCACATGAATCGCATCCAAAATGAACACGTAAAACTCGACGAAACATGCTTAGACAGACAAGGTCGTTTCAAGGTAAAACTTTTGAATGTCATGGACATTCTTGGACGTTTGACCTCCAAACTTCAGAAAACTTGAAAAACTACCTATATATACTATAATGAATCACTTAATTACCCTATAACCTCATGAATTATATATAAAAACATAGAACAACATATAAGACACATAGGTGACTTAGTCGTCGAACGTCTCGGTCGTCCCTTGACGTTTCTCTTCCAAATCACCTGAACTCTTAAACACTTCCTCAATACCACTTTATAGACAAATTTAGGAAATTATTACATAATTACAACCATGCTAATATGTAGTTCACCTAAGTCATTTCGGGGTCGTACAGTTCTAGCATTTTGATAGTATTGTTAGAGGTTTTGTTAGCTAGGGTGTATTGCTAGCTAAGTGACTACTTGATCTTGTCCTTCTTTGGGTTACATAATATTTTCTCTCTCTTTATTAGTATTTAACGTCTAAAGATCAGATTTTTATAACTTAAGACAATGGAAAGATTATGTTGTCAGAATGGAACATTTAAAAAAATTCTGATGATTTATGCATTATGGGTATCTGGTGATTCATTTAGGCTCACTTATGGACATAGACAGTATTTTTAGAAGTTAATATTAGTTATGTAAGAAAATATTCATCATGATTGTTGTGTTAATGTCCAAGGGTTCAAGTATAGATTGGGTTCATGTTTAGTTATGGCTTGATAATGACTATTGACTTATAGATCTTGCAAAGTTTGATTTGAAAGTTCAATTCATAGTATCTGATCTTGCTAGGATTGTCTTAAGGAGGAGCTCACTTAGAAATACAAACATCGACTAGTAGGTCATGACTTAGACTTTTGGTAACTTCGGTTATTCTTCCTTCTTCTTCCTTATGTTCGAGGACGGACATGTTTTTTAGTGGTGGATAATGTAATGACCCGTAAAAATATTTCAGAAATAATCATAAAAAAAACGTTTTATCCTTCTCAATAGTTATCTGAGTCATTTATGATTTGTCAGAGAAGTTGATTTGAGATTTTTTGACTATTCGATAACAACAATTATTTAATTAATGTATATTTAATTAATAGTTTATTTATTTAATTGATGATTAGTGGTACAAGCACATATTTTTTTTAAGTAAATTAGAGATTTATTACTTTTAGTACATAATAAGTTTAGAAAAGAAAATAAAGAATAGGAAGAAAGAAATTTGAGCGGCGCTTCATATATGAATAACTGGTCATTGATGCTAAAGGATATTATAATGATATTATAATATGGAGATTATTAAAACGTGTAAGGGGGAAATTATTTATTTAACTTTAAATATTATTTAAGGAATACATTAGAAATAGGGAATTTAATATAGATAAATTGGGGGGTTAGACAATGTTGGTTCAAAGTAAATGTGCAGAAAGAAAATTAAGTTGATCAAAAGAAGAAACAAATAAATAGAAACTTGTATCATATGATAATGATTTTTTACTTGGCCAGGGAAAATAGAAATGTTTGTGACAATAGGGAAGTAATTGTTGGGTTATAATTATTATCAATCATTGGTCAATGACCATGGATTATCATTGGAAGGTCATATACTTCTGCATGGATTGAATAATTAGGTGTATATATATAACTAGTGTATTTTGACATTAGATGTACAATTTTGCACATTGGGTTTCTTGATATGGACGCCTGTTTCTATTATTTAATAATACATGATATTACTTTCTTGTGGAATTTTCTTACGGTTATAATATAATTGATATATTGATATAGGTAATTGAATATTATGTGAAGTCTATTGAAGTTAGGGGTAATTGAAGGATTTTAGATTTAACCCTAGACTTGAAACTTGGAAAATATGACAATTGATATGTTAATTGGCACCATGATTTTGGAAACTTGATTATAAACTTGGGTGAATTTCTGGGTCAGAGTTAAACACATATTAATATGGGTCTTCTTAGTTTTAGAATCTTATTGTGATTATTTATTTGAATAGATTATATTTATTTGGAAGTCAGCCAAAAGAGGAAGACTCAAGTTCTGGAGTAATTGTTTGACTATTAGAGGCAAGTTGATTTTAAAATCCTTGTTAAGTATATGAAATTCATGTATTTCCTTGTGTATGTGTTTGGGAGTGATGGGACTTAGTGAAGGGTTGACTTGTCAAACCTTGATTAATTCTAAATAATGAAAAGGAAAAAAAGACAATGTGATTAATTGTTTGTGTGTGATTGGTTGAGAATGGTACGAGTACCGATGTTATAAAGACAAAGTTTATCACTATAGAATGTGAATTGTAATTTGAGAATGCCAAACATATGAGCATACACTGATATATTATTGACTTGATTTATTATGTGTGGTTATGTTCTCTATTGAACCGATATAATTTGGATAATTGAGGTGATTATATGTCATAGTGATACTTGATTTATTTAGATGTTGCATCATCCCCTTTATTTCATATCATATTGTGCACAAGCATTTACATGAGATTGGGTATGAGTAAAGGTCTAACATCTGGAGATCGTCCGTGTTGATCATGTGAATATCGTTCGTGCGATAAATAAGTTATGATTATAATTTGGGCATGTGGAGATCGTCCATGCGGAATTCGTTTGATTTATGATAATGAACTGAGAACATCCGTACATACACATGGAGATCGTCCGTATCGGTATATAGACCTTGCAAGTCACCCATGGGTCCTGAACTCTCGATGTATTTTTGAGGAGTATCATGTATGAACTGTAGAGAGAGTACTTGGTATTTTGAGGCATATTGTTTAATTGTGTGATATTGCATTACATCTCATGACATCGTTCATTCTTTATGATCATTATGTGATTTTTTATTGATGATTGAAAATACTTAATATTTGGTTACATCTATTTGATGAACTTGATCTTGGTCTTCCTGATATTATGAGTGCCTTTTTGAGGAGGTTGTAATTGATGAATTTTGAGCTTGTTATTGATATATGTGTTTGTGAATGGTGAACTATTAGGTTTGATTGATTTTATGCAGGTTGTAGTTTTGGAGGTTCGGTTATGGTGTATGGAGTACTCGTATTTTTTCCCTTAACATGTGTTTAGAGGTTTACTTTCTGAGTACTATGTGGTTTGGTAATCACCCCTTGCTTCTACAATTTTTTGTAGGTTACTAGCCCGGATCCTTCTGATATATTCTCTTCCTTTCTGAGGCTTGTTGGAGATTTGTAAGATAGGTGTTGGTCAACTCAATAGATCATCTTACTCCTGTTAATGATCTTGTTGTACTCTATAAATAAATTCAAATGAGACATATATTTCTTTTGATTCAATTATATTATTTGAGAACTTTGTACGCGTTACAATAAAATTTTGGGGATATTTTTGTGTTTATTATAGAATTTCCTCATTTTATTGTAATGGTCGAGTTTTAGGCTGACTTGTCTTGATGGGATAAGACGAGTGTCATCACGTCTATTTTTGTGCCCACTAACTATCAGAAACATTTATGAAGATATAGTTGATTTTTTAGGAAATAAAATTGATTTTTAAAATTATGTAACGAACTCACGAATATCATTATCTTTTAAAAAAATGACAAACTAATTACTGTTTGTATTTGAATTTAGTGTGATTATCTAAACTGCTCTATCCACTATCATTTTTCTCTCTCTATATATATATACACACCATTAAAAAATTCAAAAAAAATAAAAAATAAATCAAAGTCATCAATGTTTCAAAAGATATGCATATTGATAATAATTTACCACAATTAGATAAAGATATATTTATGGATATTGTTTTCCATTCCTTTGCTGATTTTATAATTAGTTATTTTTTGTTTCATATTTCGCGAGACTTAACAATATTTGTGTGTGTCTTCAAATATGAGGTTTTACAATATTAATTATCAATAATTGTTGTAAATAATGTTTAAATGTTTTATTGTGTTTTCTAACTAAATAAATTATTGCTTTCTAACAATATGATGAATTTAAGGGAATACCTTATCTTTTAATATTAATAAGCGGATGTTAAGAATATTTTATATTATTGTTTGTTCGTAATACTTAATGAACAATAAATCTTGAAATTGGGGAGTATTCTAAAGGTTACACTTCTTTTTTTTATCTATTCCTCGTTGAATAATATAGATTTATTGATTGTTTTAATCTCAAAGAGTAAAATTTATTTAACATTTTCCTAAAAAAAAATTGTTTTATAAATTTTGAGGATAACTTATATTTCAATAATCTTTATATCATGTTTCACTATAATAAGAGTCAAAATGTGTTGAACAAATCTTATCACCGATTTTAATTGAGTGTTGATGACTGAAAGAATAAACCCATGAGAAATTTGACAATATTATATCCACAAAATATGTTTGAATAGAGTATGAGAAGTTTGAAAACAATTTTAATCAACTATAGTATTTTTTTGACAATATTTTTTAAGTTAGTTGATTTGCTTATTCGAATACAAATATGTATTATATATTATTTTGTAATCTTGCATGATTATTATATACCAGTGATTGGATTATTTTTTAGAAAGAGTAAAAATGTTAAACATATGATGAATATTATCACTAATTAAACACAAATTCAAAAGAAGAAGAAGATACATATAAAAAATTGGCATTATATTTCATGTTGGTAACCCAATTTAAGTAAATCCTAATCATTGGATTTTTTTTCTAGGAGATAGTTGATCACCCAATTCATATAATATCAACTCAAAATAAAGATATAGGATATTGATTTAAACAGGATAACTTTATAAAGAAAATTAATCAGCCGTTTGTATTATTTAAAATATCCAAAAGAAAATCCTTTTTTAAAATTACCTCAAATGTAGTTTTTTTTTGTAATTTAATCTAATAACTGGTTGTATTAATTAAGATTATTTTTAATTTGAATCTATTTTCAATTATATTGTTGAACAAATTTAATACGAAAAAGTATTTTGTAAACTCTTTTAATTTTGATTGTATCAACATATCATTCAATTTTATGGTATCAAATATTTCTTATGGAATGGTAGGATTAATAAATTATAACATCGATTTTCAAACGATATGAATAGAATAAAGCATAAATACATTTTAATACGATTAAATACATTATATACTAATAATATTTATTAAATTTGTTCAAATAAATAAGTTAATGATTTCTATTATTATATTATTGTTATTACTATATATTATAACTTAAATATATTATTAACCGAATATTATATTTGTTATTTTTAGTTACAAAATTATTATATGTTAAATCATCCGCGCGGGCATGTATGCTGGTAGTATATTAAAACTACTACACTAGTTACCATGGAATAACGTGCAACACACGTGATCTAAAACTAACTTATTACAAAATATCATAAGTAACCCTTTAAAAACATGCAAAAAGAATTTCAAAAGTTAGATGGTGGGTAAAATTTATAAAGTAGAGGATGATTAAAAATTTTGTACTTTTGGGGATTTTTGTGTGTTACACCTACTTAGCCTAGACTAGATTACAAAATTATCAATGCGAGTAGCCTCTAGGTGGTCATTAACATAAAATAAATTATCAATCCTTGTGATTCATCGTTTCATTTGGGTTTTTTCTTTGAAAAAGGGTTAAAAAAAATACAAACTTTGGTCGAAATTGTTGTTACACATTCTAACTTTGCGAGGGTCCTATGACTCCCCCTAGACTATTTTTAGGGTATTATCAACTTCGTTGGATGAGAAAGTTACCACACTCTCCACTAGGTGAGGCGGAAATTAAGTAAAATGAACCTATCTTTTCTTGCTATGTGCGAATCCATATCGTTCCATTTTTTAAATATTAAATATCCTTAATTTTAGTTGTTAGTTAATATTAGTGTTTGTTAGTGTATATACAAATGCAAAAATATTTCCCTTAATAAATTACACTTAATTATTAATTATTATAAATATTTCTTCTTCATCAAAAATCTAGTCTCTTCATTGAGTCTATTCCGGCAACAAAAAAATATGCCGATGGCGATAATGGAAATATCGCTTCGCAATTATCACAAAAAACCATCCATCTCCACCAAAATGACAAAGACAACCACAAAGTTTAATTTTTTTTGAAAATAAATGAAATTTATAGCCGAAATTAACCATAACTCGTTAGAAAGAAAAACCCAATGTATATTATAGTTTTTTTACAAATAGAATTAGTTAAAGAAAATTTTGTTGATTTAGTTTAAAAGTCAATTTTTAGGATGTTAATGATGGATTTTAATGTGAAAGTCTTCAGGTATGTTTTAAATGAGAGAATGGGGTAATGGTAGAAGAAGGTATAAAAAAACTAGAAAAAAATTTGAAGAAAAAAGAACTAAAATAATAAATGCAGTAGCAAGCGGGTCTGTGCCACCTTCTTGATTAAAAAACTTGGGTTTGACCTTATCACAACCCATATCGTTATCATTCACACCCACCCTAACCCTTCGTTGGGAGAATCACTAGTACCATCCAACTAAAGTTAATTACTCTAGAATCTAGGTATATAAGTTACGTAAGAAAGTTATAATAAATTTAAACAATGCGGAAAATATGCGTAGAATATGAAAGTCAATGTACCAAAACTCTAACAACAACAATTCTAAAAACAAGGGGTAAAACACAAAAACTAACAACAACTTAACCAATAGTCTGATTTCGAAAAGAGTGGACTTAAACAAAGATAACTCAAGGCAGCCCAGAAGTACTACCTTACCCTTGAATTAGCGCAATCGTTGATCTCCTACTGTCAACCGTCGCGTGAAGATGCCATGTACTCAACAAAAGAAGAGCAAGTGTAGAATGAGTACACAACCACCGTGTACTAGTATGATAACACGACTATCTTACTAGTGTAATATAAACATGTAAGGTCTCTCACAATGTAATAAGGTTCTTAGAGCCTCATATTTGCCTAAAAAGATCTAAAATATGTTAATTAAGCGTTTTACAGTATGCATACTTGATTTGAAGTGATTAGGACGTCAAACGTTCAAGACATTCAAAATTTATGTGAGAGGTCCTTAACATGTATACGAGTGTATTTACGTTTGAAACTCCGGGCACAACTCCCCACGCACCACCCAAAGGGGTCCTTGAGGAGGACCCAAAAGGTTTCGCAGGCACTGCCTTAGCAGTGTCAATCGACTAGCCAAGAAATAACAGACCATTCCTCAATCGACTCTTGGTTGATGGGGGCGTAGATAAACACTTAACAATGTGAGCTTAAGATCCTAGGAAGGATGTGCATTCATAATCGATGGAGCAGTAGGATGAGCTGTCGTCCAATCGACGCCCCGTCGCCCATGGTCGTCAATGATGCCTGCAATTGTGCTGCATGCACACTGCCATGCTAAGGGGTGAGTGTCACTTTCCTAAATTAATATGCACGGTTTGTTTTTTTTTTGCATTTTATGTTGATATATAAGCTTTTAACCCCATTTAGACCTCATTTTCCAAATTAGACTTTCCCTCTCAAACAAAACCTCTCTAGAAACCTCCGTTGGAGATGAAGCTCAAGAACATCTTGGTTGATGGATTGTGATGGTTTCTTCATCAATATTTAGTTGTTTTATCCTATAACGAGGTATGATGATCCTTCATTTTTGGATATCCATTCATCAATCGAGCCATGGTTCATCTCAAATTGATTTCAACAGCATGCTTATGTTGAATTGTTGATTAGCTACTGTTTTTAATATGATTTTAAATTCAGTAGCATGATTAACCCATTGTAACAACTCATTTAGTCAGTTTGAGCAGTAGAATTGTTTTTAATAAATATTTACTGAGTCGACGGACCTAGCGACGGACCGTAATGGACTCCGTCGTCCCATACTTGTGCAATTCTTCTGCTGCTCTCTTCACTACCCTCGACGGCAAGTATGAATAATCGTCATAGGCACAACGGTCCATTGAGCGCCTTCGTTCTAAGACACTTAGACTCTTGGAATCTGGGTACGAGGATCAATTCTCTGAACTTTGTGATGGACCTGCAGGACGGACCGTCATAGATACGACGGACCATCACAAGTTGCGTAACCTCACTACTGAATTTAACTCTCTGAACTTCATGGACGGACCTGCAGGAAGGACCGTCATAGATACGACGGACCGTCACAAGCTGCGTAACTCCACCCTGGGTCAAACTTCCGCTAAAATTTAAAAGGGTGTTTTGTACTATTAATGATTATAATTATGAAATTAGTGGGGTAAGTTTAATAATTTATTTAGTTAAGGGTTAAATAAGATAATAGGGAAATAAATAGTGTGTTACTTTTATCATAATGGATTATATGATAATTAGGGTAAAAGAAAAAGAATCTGCAGAAGAAGAAAAAAAGAACAGAAAGGGAGAACGAGCGAGAGAGCGTGAAACGAAAGAAGGAGGTAGGCGACTTGGACTTCAGATTGAAAAGATTCATAGACACTGAGGAAGGCAAAGGCATTGGAGAGGTAGTTTGCTTGGTTTTAGTTCTTCGGTGGAGGTAGGTTATGGTTTATTTCTATGTGATAGATAAACTCTAAATAGCGATCGATATGTATTGGGTGGTATTGTAAAGTCTCCTATGTACTTGATTGTGTGTTTGTACGTTTTGATTGTGTAGTTTGTGGTTAGTTAGAATGATGAGACTGTTGAATCTTCAATCTTAAATCCTCTCTATTAAGATGACGCCTTGACATAAAGAAGGCTTGATGAAATAAAATAATGACTTAATTGGATAGGAGTGTCACATTCCAACACGATATATGGGATCGGAGTGTCACGTTCTTACACGATAATAATAAAAGGAAAAGAATCTTGAATAATATTAATATACTCAAATTCGAAGAACCTATTTCCCAAATGAGTATGGTGTGGAGGCATGAGTCCTCATAGGTGTGCTTGGTGTTGTTGCCAATGGTTCATGTACTTGTTGCTTGTCACCTGTTAAGTATTGTGGTTGATTTTATATTATTATTCGGTATATATTGTTTTGTATTTTGAGTTGGACGATGATACCTACTCAGTACGTGTTCCTTGTACTGACCCCTACTTGTATTTTCTTCTTTGTTATTTGTGGAGTGCAGCAAGCGTGCCATCGACTTCGACTTGCCCTCAGCTCTAGCTAGTCTTCAGCACATCAGAGTTCAAGGTGAGCTATTATTCCTAGCTCGTGCTGGATTCTCTCCTTCACGGCTTGATGTCTTTGAATCTCGGACATGGACCATTCTTTTTTTTTACTTATTTTGGTTTCTTAAATACTCTTAGACTTGGCAATTTGAGGATAGTTGTTCTTGATGTGATGACTTCCAGATTTTGGGGAAAATAAGTGTTAAATTTTAGAAGTTTATTTACTTGGTTCCATTAATAAGTTTTTGGATCTTCCGCATTATTTAGTTAATAATAGTAGAACTATTGGTAAATGTTGGAATATAGATTGGTTGGTTCGCTCACCTAGTAGGCTAAGGGTGGGTGCCACTCACGACTCGTTTTGGGTCGTGACAAACTTTCTATCAGAGCCATAGGTTCGTTGGTCTAATCACACAGGAACAATTCTAGTAGAGTCTTGAGGAACGGTATGGGGACACCTTTACTTTTCTTCGAGAGGCTATAGGACTTTAGGAAAACTCCATTTTTTCTTTCTCTCATGCTATTACTTGGATCCAATTGGTATCTAGGTGATACAAATTGGTATCTGACATCCTCACTCTATTTCGCAGATGGTTAGAACTAGAGCAACAACGGTACCAACACCAACGCCGGCAAGACAGGGTGTGTCTGAGCCAACCATGGAGGCTGTAACTCGACGAGGAGCAGTGGCAAGAGGCCGTGGTAGGGGTCGCAGGAGGGCGCCCACTAGAGATAGAGGGCAAATACCTGGTCCAGCGAGGAATAGGGCAGTGACTCCTCCACCGACTGATGAGGTAGTAAGAGAGGGTGAGGAAGGGGAAAATGAGAAGGTTGAAAATGAGGAATTGCCACCCCAGCCTACCCTAGAGATGATTAATCAGGTTCTTACTTATCTTAGCGGGTTATCTGATCAGGGCCAGACACCTCCAGTGTTTTCTGCACCAGCACCTCAGGTTCCGGGAGTACAACATGCAGCTGTTGTGGCCCCCGCATGGAGGCATCATTGGAATTAGGCACATTTCCTTGATTGACTACAGGGTCTATAATGACAGGTGATCAACATGAACTTTTCGTTAAGTTCTTATAGCTGAAACCTCCAGTCTTCAAGGGTGCTGAATCTGAAGATGCCTACGATTTTCTGGTTGATTGTCATGAGCTGCTACATAAGATGGACATAGTAGAACGATTCGGTGTCGAGTTTGTGACCTATCAGTTTCAGGGGGATGCCAAAATGTGGTGGCGGTCATATGTTGAGTGGCAACTAGCACAGGCACCACCCATTACTTGGGCATCATTTTCTAGCTTATTTATGGATAAGTATATACCCTCGACTTTGAGGGATAGGAGGCGAGATGAGTTCTTGAGCCTAGAGCAAGGAAGGATGTCTGTTGCTGCTTATGAGGCTAAATTTCGTGCACTATCCAGGTATGCCACTCAGCTTGGCTTAAGTCCACAAGAGCGGATTCGTCGCTTTGTGAAAGGATTGAGGTCAGATCTGCAGATTTCAGCCTTACAGGTAGCTGCTGCAGCAAAATCCTTTCAGGAAGTGGTTGATTTTGTTATAGAGGTAGAGGGGGTGAAGACAAACGACTTCACCACAGCATCGACATTTAAGAAGTCCCGTAAGGGAGGTGGGTTAAGTGGTTCTTACTCCAAAGGGCAGAGTTCAGGAGGGTACCCAACCCATCCTATTCAGTCTTCACTGCAGGCTGTAGTTGGGGGTCCATCGCAGACCAGTCAGTAATTTTCTGAGTTTGGAGGTTATCCCCAGACTTCGTCATTCTCACAGAGACCTATGCTTGACTCCAGGAATTGTTATGGTTGTGGAAAAACTGAACATATTAGGAAATATTGTCCAAAACAGAGTTACAGACCCCTGATAGCTAGAGGTAGAGGTGGTCATGGTAGAGGCCGCCATTCTGGAGGACGTGGTGGCCAAGGAAATGGTGGTCACCAAATCAGTCGGGGTGGCGGACAAGTTGGAACTACTGTAGCGCAACCTGGTATGGACAATGGAAAGACAGGTGATAGGGCCCATTGTTATGCTTTCCCCGGGAGGTCTAAAGCAGAGACATCTGATGTTGTTATCACATGTACTCTTTTGGTCTGTGATTGCATGGCTTCTGTATTATTTGATCCTGGATCCACATTTTCATATATATCTTCCTCATTTGTTACTAGTCTTGATTTACATTGTGATTTGCTTGACATGCCTATTCGTGTCCCTACTCCTGTGGGTGAGTCTGTGATAGTTGAGAAAGGGTATATGTGTTTCCTTGTGACTTTTGTGGAGAGCAATACTTATGTAGATTTGATTATTTTAGAAATGGTTGATTTTGTTGTAATTCTGGGTATGACTTGGCTTTCTCCAAATTTTGCAATCTTAGATTGGTCATGCTAAAACTGTGACATTGGCCAAGCTTGGGACAGACTCGTTAGTGTGGGAGGGTGACTATATTTCCACCCCAGTTCGTATTATCTCTTTTCTTCGTGCTAAGAGGATGGTTAGTAAGGGTTGTTTAGCTTTCTTGGCCCATCTCAGGGATGATACTTCCAAGGTACCTTCGATTGAGTCTGTTTTGATAGTCCGTGAGTTTCTGGATGTGTTTCGTGCACACCTTTATGGTATGCCACTAGATAGGGATATTGATTTTTGTATTGATCTGGAGCCGGGTACTCGCCCCATTTCCATTCCCCCTTATATAATGGCTACAGCTGAGTTAAGGGAGTTAAAGCCCCAACTTCAGGAGTTGTTAGGTAAAGGCTTTATTAGAGCAAGTGCATCCCATTGGGGTGCTCCTGTTTTATTTGTAAAGAAGAAAGATGGAAGTTTTCGAATGTGCATAGACTACAGGCAGCTGAATTAGGTAACTATTAAGAACAAGTATCCCATTCCTCGCATTGATGATTTGTTCGATTAGTTACAAGGTGCTTGTGTCTTCTCTAAAATTGATTTGAGGTCCGGTTATCACCAATTGAAAATACGGGCAGCAGATGTGCCAATGACTGCTTTTCGAACCAGGTATGGGCATTATGAATTCTTGGTAATGTTTTTTGGATATACGAATGCCCCTGCTGCTTTCATGAGCCTGATGAATGGGATTTTTAAGCCATATCTGGACCTCTTTGTTATTGTATTTATTGATGATATGCTGATATACTCAAAGAGCAGGAAAGAACATGAGGAGTATTTGAGAATTGTATTGGAGTTGTTGAGGGAGAAAAGGCTTTATGCCAAATTCTCCAAGTGTGAGTTTTGGCTAAATTCAGTGTCCTTCTTGGGGAACGTGGTTTCTAAGGATGGAGTGATGGTGGATCCTTCCAAGATTAAAGCAGTGAAGAGTTGGGTAAGACCTACTAATGTTTTAGAGGTAAGGAGCTTTATTGGTTTAGCTAGCTACTACCGTCGATTTGTCAAGGGATTTTCTTCAGTTGCTTCCCAGCTGACAAATTTGACTAAGCAGAATGTTCCATTTATATGGTCAGACGAATGTGAAGAAAGCTTCCAGAACCTCAAGACCTTGTTGACTACTGCCCCAATTCTTACCTTACCTGTGGAAGGTAAGAATTTTATTGTTTATTGTGATGCATCTTATTCTGGTTTGGGTGCGGTGCTAATGCAGGAGAGGAATGTAATTGCTTATGCTTCGAGGCAATTTAAAGTTCATGAACGTACCTATCCAACCCATGATTTGGAGTTGGCTGTAGTTGTATTTACATTAAAGTAATGGAGACATTATCTATATGGGGTCAAGTGTAAAGTTTATACATATCATCGTAGTTTACGGTATATCTTTACAAAGAAGGATTTAAATTTGAGGCAGAGAAGGTGGATGGAATTATTGAAAGATTATGATATTACTATTTTATATCACCCTGGAAAAGCTAATGTTGTGGCAGATGCCACAAGTAGGAAAGCAGGGAGCATGGGTAGCTTAGCCCACTTACAGGTCTCTAGACGCCCATTGTCTAGAGAGGTTCAGACTTTGGCTAATGACTTTATGAGGCTGGAAGTACTAGATAAAGGAGGATTCTTGTCCTGTGTAGAGGCAAGATCTTCTTTTCTTGACAAGATTAAGGGAAAGCAGTTTGCTTATGAGAAGCTGAGCTGAATTCGAGATATGGTATTGCGAGGAGAGGCTAAAAAGGCAATAATTGATGAGGAAGGTGTTTTGAGAATTAATGGAAGGGTATGTGTGCCCCGTGTTGATGATTTGATTCACACTATTCTTATAGAGGCTCATAGTTCAAAGTATTCTATACATCCTGGTGCGACCAAGATGTATCGTGACCTAAAGCAACATTTTTGGTGGAGTAGAATGAAACGTGACATTGTTGATTTTGTTTCCCAATGCCCGAATTGTCAGCAGGTAAAGTATGAACACCAGAGGCCCGTAGGGAAAATTCAGAGAATGCCCATTCCTGAATGGAAATGGGAAAGAATTGCAATGGACTTCGTGGTTGGTCTTCCAAAGACATTGGGTAATTTTGATTCTATTTGGGTAATTGTTAACAGGTTAACTAAGTCTGCTCACTTCATTCTGGTCAAGACGACTTACAATGCAGAGAAGTTAGCCAAACTCTATATTTCAGAAATTGTTCGATTGCATGGAGTTCCACTTTCCATCATATCAGATAGAGGTACGAAATTTACTTCTAAGTTTTGGAGAACATTACATGCTGAATTAGGTACTAGGTTGGATCTTAGTACTGTATTTCACCCTAAGACCGATGGTCAGTCTGACTGAACGATTCAGGTGTTGGAGGATATGCTTCGTGCATGTGTGATATAATTTGGTGGTCATTGGGATAAATTCTTACCCTTAGTAGAGTTTTCATTCAATAATAGCTATCACTCAAGTATTGATATGGCCCCATTTGAGGCACTGTATGGGAGGAGATGTAGGTCTCCCATAGGTTGGTTTGACGCATTTGAGGTGAGACCTTGGGGTACCGATTTTTTGAGGGAATCGTTAGATAAGGTAAAATTCATTCAGGAAAAGCTTCTAGCAGGTCAGAGTAGGTAGAAAGAATATGCAGATCGAAAGGTTAGGGATTTGGATTTTATGGAGGGTGAACAAGTTTTGCTGAAGGTTTCACCCATGAAAGGTGTGATGCGATTTGGTAAGCGAGGTAAGCTTAGTCCAAGGTATATTGGTCCATTTGAAGTTTTGAAGCGCGTGGAGGATGTAGCCTATGAATTGGCATTGCCTCCAGGGTTGTCAGGAGTGCACCCGGTATTTCATGTGTCTATGCTGAAAAAATACCATGGTGATGGAAATTATATTATTCGTTGGGATTCAATTCTTCTTGATGAGAATATGTCTTATGAAGAACAACCTATTGCTATTCTAGATAAGGAGGTCCGCAAGTTGAGATCAAAGGAGATTGCATCTATCAAGGTTCAGTGGAAGGATAGGCTAGTTGAAGAGTCCACATGTGAGGTCGATATGAAAGAAAGATATCCACATCTTTTTACAAATTCTGGTACTCTTTCTCACCCTTCCCTTTTCTTCGTGTGATCGTTCGAGGACGAACAATGGGTAAATTGGTATCTATTGTAACAACCCATTCAGTCGGTTTGAGCAGTAGAATTGTTTTTAATAAATATTTACTGAGTCAACGGACCTAGCGACAGATCGTTGTGGTCACGACGGACCGTCATGGACTCCGTCGTCCCATACTTGTGCAATTCTTCTACTGCTCTTTTCACTACCCTCGACGGAAAGTATGACGAATCGTCATAGGCACAACGGTCCGTCGAGTGCCTTCGTTCTAAAACACTTAAAGTCTTGGAATCTGGGTACGGGGATCAATTCTCTGAACTTTGTGACGGACCTGCAGGACGGACCGTCACAAGTTGCGTAACCTTACTACTGAATTTAACTCTCTGAATTTCATGACGGACCTGCAGGAGGGACCGTCATAGATACGATGGACCGTCACAAGCTGCGTAACTCCACCCTGGGTCGAACTTCCGCTAAAATTTAAAAGTGTGTTTTGGACTATTCATGATTATAATTATGAAATTAGTTGGGTAAGTTTAATAATTTATTTAGTTGGGGGTTAAAGAAGATAATAGGGTAATAAATAGTGGGTTACTTTTATCATAATGGATTATATGATAATTAGGGTAAAAGAAAAAGAATCTGCAGAAGAAGAAAAAAAGAACAGAAAGGGAGAACGAGCGAGAGAGCGTGAAAGGAAAGAAGGAGGTAGGCGACTTGGACTTCATATTGAAAAGATTCATAGACACTGAGGAAGGCAAAGGCATTGGAGAGGTAGTTTGCTTAGTTTCGGTTCTTCGGTGGAGGTAGGTTTAGTTTATATCTATGTGATAGATAAACTCGAAATAGCGATCGGTATGTATTGGGTGGTATTGTAAAGTCTTCTATGTACTTGATTGTGTGTTTGTACGTTTTGATTGTGTAGTATGTGGTTGGTTAGAATGATGAGACTGTTGAATCTTCAATCTTAAATCCTCTCTATTAAGATGACGCCTTGACATAAAGAAGGCTTGATGAAATAAAATAATGAGTTAATTGGATCGGAGTGTCACGTTCCGACATGATATATGGGATCGGAGTGTCACGTTCAGACACGATAATAATAAAAGGAAAGGAATCTTGAATTATATTAATATACTCAAATTCAAAGAACATATTTCCCAAATGAGTATGGTGTGGAGGCATGAGTCTTCATAGGTGTTCTTGGTGTTGTTGCCAATGGTTCATGTGCTTGTTGCTTGTCACCTGTTAAGTATTGTGGTTGATTTTATATTAATTTTCGGTATATATTGTTTTCTATTTTGAGTTGGCCGATGATACCTACTCAGTATGTGTTCCTTGTACTGATCCCTACTTGTATTTTCTTCTTTGTTATTTGTGGAGTGCAGCAAGCATGCCATCGACTTCGACTCTCCCTCAGCTCTAGCCAGTCTTCAGCACATCAGAGTTCAGGGTGAGCTATTATTCCTAGCTCGTGCTGGATTCTCTCATTCACGGCTTGATGTCTTTGAATCTCGGACATGGACCATTTTTTTTTTATACTTATTTTGGTGTCCTAAATACTCTTAGACTTCACAATTTGAGGATAGATGTTCTTGATGTGATGACTTCCAGATTTTGGGGATAATAAGTGTTAAATTTTAGAAGTTTATTTACTTGGTTACATTAATAAGTTTTTGGATCTTCCGTATTATGTTGTTAATTATTGTCGAACTATTGGTAAATGTTGGGATATAGATTGGTTGGTTTGCTCACCTAGTAGGCTAAGGGTAAGTGCCACTCACGACTCGTTTTGGGTCGTGACACCCACGATACTTCAAATTTCTCAATATAACCTATATTGTGGTCATTGTGATCTAGATGTTAGACTTATTTCAGTGTGATTTGATTATGATAAATTGATTATAACTACTATCTTCTATGTAAATTGACGATGAATTGGGGGAATTGATCAATGAGGATCAAGGTTTGGTAAGTATGATATATATTTTTCTACCTTTTATAGAATTGATGATGTAGTGTAGTTGATGTGATCTTGATGTTATTATGGTTGAGTTATGATTTATATTGTGTTATTGTAGTTTTAGGTACTGCCTTATATATGTATTGTTCATGAATTATTATAATTGATCAATGATGATCAAAATCTTTGTGAATTGGTAAGATTGATCCACTTCTTCTACTTTTCTATTGAATTTATAGTTGAATTGTCCTTGTAAGACATTGTGTGGTATGGTCCACTTACGATTACGATGTTTACTTTATTGTCAATCTATATATGTTATGGTCATGTCCTTGAAGGCGAATTTATGTATTTCAAATGTGTGGTTATGTTGATCACAATATGAAGTTACATATCTAGTCTCTTACTCTAGTATCATGATTTACGTATTTATTATGTATTCTATAGTTTAATAGAGTTGTTAGGATTAGGTGTGGTTTAAATGCTGCCATTGATGAAGTTTTAACGGTGAATGAACACTACCTATTGTACCCTTATATGAATGTGTGACCTTAGCAAATGTTAGGAGTCTAGAATGCAATTGTTGAAGTTGTCTTGCCTCCTATGCTATGATGTGGTGTGTGCTCTATGCATGAATGTGGATTGTGGTCTTAAGAGGGTGGCTGCCCCAATGTTGTGTTGATAGCCATTATGTGATCATGTTGTCAAATATACACACACTCAAATGTCATGCATGCTTACAAGTAGTATGGTTCAGGGAATCTAATGAAAGGATAGTTCCTATATGCACTAATGTCTACTACTATGCATGTAAAGTATATGTCCACGAAAATATGAATGTATTTTAACTAGGATGACTTTAGAGGTAAACTGGTATAGGTAAGGGTCTCAACCTTCGTCTATACATTGCACATGTCTACCTTGATAGAATAGTTTCTAGGGTAATTATTATGTATACATGAATATGAATGCATGAATTAAGATATGAACATGAAAGTATATGCTATGATGTAAATTATATAATATGATGAAGAATGCATATGTGTAGTATCTAAATGTCTTTATGTGAAAGGTCTTCTCATGTAAGTACACATACACACACATGAATGTATATAATGAAGCATGTATGATAATCTAGTAAAGACGGAGTCTCTTGAAAGGTATTCTCAATCGTACTCTAAACTATATTGTTCTTGAATATGATATATCCCTGTTAAATTATTTCCCACATTAATTAGGTTGATGAAAGGAAATTATCATCTATAACCTATGATCTAATCATATGAAGGATTAATTTTCCTAAAGTAATTTTTATGAAGTAAAGTTAATAAAGACTCTTCAATGGAGGGGACTTGGCTTATCACCGAGTGAACTTGACCAAATGACAGGTTCCCCTTCCTAATGAGGAAGACTTGTTCACCAAATAATCTCATGAGATCGAAACTATAATGTCTAAAGGCATAAATAGGGTTTCAATATCCATCTCCTTGTTCCATAGCAATGTTTCCCCCATAGGACCTAGCAAGTGAATCCACCTAGATGCTAGTATGATGTTAATGTTCTACCGTGGCATGTAAAAAACCTCCTTTTTGTGTGGGGTTCCATGACACCAAATTCCATGTTTTGATTATGTGGCATTATTGTATGTTAAGGCTATGATTTCCCTAGAGTAAAATGGACAATTAAAGTAATATAGTGAATTATAACTAAGATAACCTAAGGGATGTTAGTTAGTGTAGGTGAGGGTATGAGACTTCACTTATCCATTGAACAAGTAACTCTTGAAGGGAGTTCTAGCAAGTTGTGCTATATGTATGTAAATATGTATATGTCTTGTATTCATTACATTATGTTATTGACCTAATTGTAAGATAATATGCATGATATGAGTAATATGGTGTCTATATGATGAGGTCTTACCTTATATGCATAATGTTTGTCTCGTTGACTATATTATGATGGTCTCACTTGGCATATATGAAGTTTTCTATACTTGTATTGATGATGTATGAATTAAAATATGATGCTTATGGTCTCTTTTTGTATTTTATAACTTTGTGTGGGTTATGGGACTTCACATGTACGTTGCACTAGTAGGCTTAGATTGGGATCATGAGCAAGGTTTTTGTTATGTCCTTATGAAATGAAGTCCAAGTATGCTATTGTTGATTGTTGCCTCTTATGATGTTATTGGTAGTGTTCACTTGCATGTTGTCTTGGAATGTGTCTTATATGTGGTTTTTGAAGTATGTTGGGTCATATGTAACATATGTGTTTCATGATATGTGGTGCTTATGTGAAAGTATGTGCTTAAGTTAAGGATAGTTGTACGAGTGTTTACCTTGGTGACCTTAAGGTGATTTTGAGTGTGGGTAGTCAAATGGGACACTATTCATGCATTGCACCAAGTATTACTTATGGGTTACTTGGGGTAAGGACTAATAGTAAAGTAAAAGAACATTACTGTGTATGAAATGCTTGATGTGTATTAAATGCAATGTATGATTGTATATGATGTTATGACCATTGTATATGTCTATATGAAGTATATTGTGTAATTTTGCCAATGTTTGTGAAGTTTCTTCAAAAAGGTATGTTGCATGATTTCAAAATAAAATGTCCCCTTCAAATGCACGTTTTTGCATGGTTGTCGTACCTAGTGAATTCTTGTACTAACACCATTCTTATTCACCTTTTTACACAAAGTGTAGGTTATGGATGCTTAAAGGATGTCTCTAAAGTGAAGGGCTTGATGTGTGTTTCCCAATATCAAGAAAGGGATCCTTATGATTCAAGGATTTCCTATGTCCTTTTCATGTTAAAACTTATGTAATAGATTAATTGTTGTTATATATTTATAAGGGTCGTGTCCTTATTCTATTATGATGATGTTGAGTCTATGATGTCAAAAGGGGTTTAGAGTCTAACTATGTATTATGACTTATATTTTATTCATATGAAGTGACGATTCTACCATACGATATGCTCTAAAAGTTTTATATTATCCGATAATTTCCTATGACTATGCGGTAAATGATGCCTATGGGCTTGTACAAGACTTCCGAGAGGTCAATTACTAAATTTATATCTAGGAGGTGATCCTCGAGTAGAGTCTTGTTCATCGGTAATGAGTCGCGACATATCTAAGAGAAAGAGACTATAATTTGATAGAGTTTTCCTCCTTCACTTTTCATGTGTCGTTCCATACAACTTAACTCTATATGATCTCTCTCTTATGTTTTCTTGTCCGGTGGTATTTTAGATGTGATTGCTTGGATTAAATGGTATCTCGATGCTTGAGGGAGAAAAGGTGAGTTTTGAGACTTATTTCTGTTTTACGGATTGATGAGTATGAATAAAGGTGAATTTGGATTATATGTTGATGTGATTCCATTTATGGATATATATGTGATTTATGTGGAATGACATTTTATTTGAAGATTTAAGTCATAATATGGTTATAGCTTGTTAAATCTTGTTTTGGTGGAATTGAGTTCCTTTTTAATAACGCCCCAAAATTAACTAAGGTGAACTAGAGCCTCATGAGTGTTTCTTGAGTTAATTTGAAGTTAAAATAAGTTAATTTAGCTTTCTTAGGAAGTGTGTCAAGTTTGGAGGTCAAATGTCCAATAACGTCCATGACGTTCAGAAGGTGTGCCTTCGATAGAGCTTGTGTCTCTTGAGGTGTTAGAGTGAGTTTTATGTGTTAGGTTTGCTTGAAACTTTATAAAGATGTTTCTAATACCTAGACAACTTATTTAAGGGGTTTAACGTACGTCCACGACACCACATAGGACCCAGAAGGGGCCCTAGATGAATGGACCAAGACTTGGCAACAAGCTGCCAAAGCAGTGACCAAACGACGGCCCTAAGGACGGTCCGTTGGTCCACCAACGGTCCTTCGACAAAGGGTGTCGAGTGTCCCTACAAGTTAAGATGTCCAGGATCCATTTAGATATAAGTGTCATCCCACGAGACCCCACCAACGGTCCATTGATGTACAGACGGTACGTTGGTTAGGTCTCGTTTGTGGGGGGTCCAAAATTGTTAAGTGGCTGCCTTGGCTTGGGGTGTTTGGTAAGTTCACCCCAAGTCTTTTATTTCCATACGACGTTATTTTTAGTGTTTATTAGGTATATTATAGTGTTGTAAACCCTAAGACCTCATTTTAGACTTCTCTTCCTAAAACCCAAAACCCCCCTCTCTCTCTCTGAAAACTCTCTCAATCTACATGGAAACTAGAAGTCAATAAATTCTATGAGCGCTGTTAGTGGTTGTTTCATTAAAAATCATTGGTATTTCTTCAATGTGAGGTATGGTATCCATACTTTAACTCTCTTTCATTCAAGTAGTCCCATTCTAATGAATTTCAAAGTGGGTTCTCAACCCTAGTTTCTTCTATCTTCAACTCTAACGGGTCTTGCATGAAAACAAATTGAATGACTAAATAATGATGTTTATAATGGTAATTTATGAATTTAAGGATTAAACTACAATGAAATCATGAGAAAGATTCTCTTTAAATGTTGGCTTAAGAAATGGTATAATGAGCATGTTTGTGTATAAAATGAGCTTTGGTTTTTCTTGTGTTTTTATTGTTGTTTATCTACTGCCCTAAGGGATATATTATGATGACATGTTGAGAAAATGTTATAGGTGATGAAATCTTATATTAAAGGGTAAGTTGGTTACGTTGTTTATCTTTAAATTATGAAATGCTCTTGAGTGGTATGGTCCACCTTCTTGGTGGCGGTATTTAGCTGAATTGTATGAATGTGAAGTTACTAGTTTACTGTTAATGAGTACATGAAGGCTTGTTATGTGAATTAAGATGATAATGATGCTATTCTTGCTAAATGTGCCTTATGAAACTATTATGCGAAATAGGCTAGGGATTATGCTTAAATAAAGTATTCTTGTTAAGTGTCTTACGAAAAGTATGTTAAGGATTATGTTTAAGATGCCTTAAATGATTGTGTAAAAAATGTTTAAGTGTGCGATATAATGAAAGAAGGTCTAAGCATATATAGAATTTATTGTAAATGAAATGATGTTTATGTGTAAGGTATGTTCACATGTACACACACTGACATTTAAAAGAATGTATCATGCTAAGTTGAGAAAAAAGCGGAATCTTGGGGTGGACACTCTTCGTGAGTTGAGATGAACTGTCTAGTAGCAACCTCACTATTCCATATGAGCTATCTAAGATAGGTTTGAGGATGAATGCCCATTGTGAGTTGAGATGTGGTATTCACTAGTTTTTGTTGACCTATAGTTTATAATGTTAAGAATCCATGTGGAGTTATGCCTAGAACCGAGAGGATATGAAGGAGAGGTGGATTACACTTTGTGAGATGAGATGTTGTATATCCAATGTACCTCTTGAGATAAGTACTCCTCGTTGCAAGTTCCTTCTCTCTTAACTATGTGCCCGCATAGGTGTAGCTATTGGAAAAGCCATGTAAAAGCTAAGAAGCATGACCTTACTCTAGGCAAGTAAGGATCCTTCATCCGATTGGGGTTAATATCGAGATTTCAAGTCGAGCTCTCATGTTCTTTGCCGATTAAGCTAACTCCCACAAATGAATTGATTGAACAAAGTTAGCATGTACATTAGTGATGTTGTGAATGAATGTCGTGAAGTGTTGAATCCAAATAGTAACCATTAGGAGAACTAAGTTGGAGTAGTAGTATGGGATGCTATTCTTACCTGCACATAGTGTGACCTATAGCTACTATAGGAGAAGAGTACTTTCATGAAATCGGTGTGAATAAGTGTTATGGTGTGATGTTATGGATGATTATTTTTATGTTTTTGAGTAAATGGGATCCAATAGGATCACTAAGTGGGAGCGGTAGTATGAGATGCTACTTTCACATTGCACTTAGTGTGACCTATATTTCCATGAGTGTGTTGCATATGTTATCCAAGGGCGTGGTTTTGATTTCCAATGAGGTAATCCTATGATTGGGTGGTCTTAAATGTCGTTTTTGTGTGCCTTGAAAGGGTGGTATGGATGATCCTTGCTTGGCTCACCTTAGGGAATCTTAGGAAAGCCTTGTGTTAGGGAAGCTTCAAAGTAAAACGGGTTCATATGACTTGGATCGTGCCATTCACTGTAAGGCTTTCACTATAAGTGTTCAAACCGTTCACTATAATGTTCATTAAAGCTTTCTGTTATGTTTTTGGAAGATCACTATAGAGTGTCTTTTGGTTGAAAAATATGTGAATCTTTGTCTAAGTGTAAAATTATGCTTATTATGTTAATTTGTTTCTGAATTCATGAATGTTATAAGTAAGTAGCATGAAATATTATTATATTAAAATGTCCCTTTTCACATGGTTTTTAATATGCCATACTTAGTACATTAATTGTACTAACCTCATACATTTCTATAATATAAGTATAGGTTGGGAGCATTTTGAAGGTTGAACTCTAGAAGGTGAAGCTTGAGAAAGTTCCTCTCAAGAAAAATTATGTCCTCATATATTCGAGGGCATAGTCCGTTTGTTAATTTCATAGTTAAAGAATTATTATGTATTTCTTTCAAATGTAAAGGGTCGTGTTCTAAGTTAATTATGTCGTGTCTTTAAGTTTCTCTTGTGACGATGAGATTTCTTAAGTACATATAAAAGATTTCCTTTTTATTTAAATTGTTAGTGAAAATTTTGAATTCAACACTACTTTTCATGTCTTATGTAATAAACGATAGTTAAAAGGCTTGTACAAGACCCCAAAGGTCAAGTACGGCTTGTCACAAAACGAGGGTTCTCCTTAACTTCTAGGGGGTACTTTGGGGTCGTGACATTTTTGGTATGATAAGTTTCCTTATGATTCTGTATTATGATCGTCTAATGTTATGGTTTAGAATTGAAATGCTTCGAAAAAAAGTGGTAAATAGCGAACGATGCATGTTGCATTTATATAGGTGTAATTGTTCAATGTTGTTATTTTATGTGTAATTCTTTATGAGATGCCTTGTATGGATTGGCCTCTTTTGTGTAGGATTGATTCTAGAAGTTAAGGTAGTGTGTTTACCTTGTAAGGTGATGATGTGGGTTGGAATGACCTAGGAGTTACCTTTCCCTAGTAATTAATGAAAAGAAAGTGGCCTTTGTGGACAACTTTCCTATATTTTTTTCCTTTAGGTTTTCATGATCCTTGGTATTCCTGTTGTAGTTAAGGACTTATGTGGTTAGGTAGCATGAGATAGCTTGATTTTATGAGTCTCCTTTACGTGTTAGACTTAGAGGAATGATGATGCATAGATGGTTCCTCTTGAAGGTTGAGATAATTTGCTCTTGATAGGGTTTACCCTAAGTTGGGGATGATGATGTGAGTAGTAAGGTGGTAGATATCCTTATCTTTCCTTCTATTCTTACTTAAGTTTAAAACTTAAGAGTTCCTAGTAGCTTGTTCATGATAGGATTCCTGCATATAAGTATAAGTTGCATGCTCTCCATATGTTATACATGTCTTAATTAACACTATCTTAATTTTGTTTTGAAGGTTCTAAATTTCATGAAAAAATAATTTTGCTCAAATTCATGTTTTCTCATGTTTATTGTGCATCTTGATAATTTAATTGTTCATTTAACTTCATGAGAAGTGGTAAGGAGCATGGTGGATGTCACTTATAATGTAAGGCGTTTTCAGCCATCAATGAGAAATTGAGTCTCCCTTAAATGAATAATGCTGAGTCTCTTATAAATATGTTACATTTATGACTTGCGAAGTTTTTATGTAGGCTCAGTTTTAAAAGGTGTTGGTATGCTTAGCTAGTTCTCTTGATGTGTGCCTACAAATTGCAGTTGTAAAAATTATCTAAAAGGATTTCCCATTAAATTTAAGTCACAAGTAAGGGTTGTTTGGACAAAAAAGTGTTCTTTAAAATGAGCAATAGTGACAAAAATTAAATACCATTGATTTGTGAGATAAAATTGAATACCGCCAAAAAATGGATAGTCCATGCAAAGAATATAGGACTTTATTCACATATTATTCATTCATGCAGATTCATGATAATTATGTAATTTTAACATAATAAAGCCTAGATGTTGGTGTATTTGGTATGAAGAAGATTTTTTTCTTTGGAAAATACGTAGATTTTACCTTATATTCTCATGTTGTGTTGTTGAGTGAAAAAATATTAGCATCTAATATTTGGTGGGTGAATGAAAAATATTGTACATAATATATCTTTATATTTGGCTAGAATGTACAAAATACCTTTCAGAAATATATTCCCAAACTAAGAGCCAACCACGATAACCATTTTGGGACACGGACCTGATACTCATATCGAATGTGACCCTAATGAACAATTCAAGATCTGACCCCGACATATGACCTGGAACGTAACATCGACTTTCAAATTTAGACCCGATAGCTAATTTGGACCTGACTTTCACCCACACCCAAACCGGTAGTCCACCCTAATGATCCTTCTTGATCCGACCCTAGATCCAACCATTTCCTTGACCCTGATTCATGCTCCGAACCCAAAGTCGAACTAGTACATGACTTAAACCCCAACACTTGAACTACAAAACTACTAAACACGGATTTACTCTCAACTCTATATCTAGGAGCTGACTTCTATATCGAGAGAGGATCCTAACTTTTGCTCTTGCAATGACTTACAAACTTGGACCCGACCCTAAAATCATACTTATGACTTGACATTTGACCAAAAATACAACCCCAATGACCAATAAAAAATCCAATCCCAACATCTAAATAGAGACTCAACTTTTGAACGTAGTCTTGTTCCAACATCACACCTAATATTGGTCCCTAAAACTGACCCCAACTCCTAATCATGTACGTGAACTTTAATCCTAAACCATGACTCAAATTATGATTTGAGTGAAAATCCCAACATCAGACCCCAACTCAAACCCCGACCCTGACACTTATATCTATACATAATCTTGATGGTTGATTGGGATCCAACCCAAACTCCACTTGTAACAAAAATATAAAATCTCCTAAGTGGGACATGACTCCCAAAGAAAACCCCAACATCTTAATCAACGCTTGACTTCCTAACTAGGACCTAAGCGCGATACCCAATGCAGGACTAAATGTTTGTACTAGGACCCAACATCAATATCTATCGTGAGGCCCACACCACGACCTTGAGTGCACACTCTCGATTACTAAATCTTTACATGGGAACCAACACTCAAATGCAGCTTGATCCTAAATTCCTACTCAAGATCCATCATGTGAATCATGTTTAAACTCGATATTAGAACCAGATGATTAACCAAGGATCTGGGCTTGAGAACTGAGTTCTAAATTGAGATCTCACCTGAATCACCAACAGAAGAACCAACTTCTTAACAAATATCAAACACCAAGATGTAATGCCTTATCCACGCCTTACACCTCAGCTAGGAATCCATTTCTAAAATGAAATTTGACCTCAATACTTGACCCCGAAAATAAATTGGGGACCGAAATATGATAATAAGGACAAGACCTATACTCTCCACGTATAACCCGACCCTGACAACAAACTAGGAACACCACCCTGACACTTTACTAAGGTTTTAACTATGAATACTTAACTAGAACACGACACTAAATCAAGATTCTACCAAGATCAAAATTTGAATATGAGAGTTGTCGATTCAAGGTCATGACTCTAGTCCAAAATTTAGAAAAAGGAGTAAATTTTTTAATTAGTATCGGATATCTATACATGAAATTTTAGTTAGGAGTGAAAGTCGATGTGTGTGATTCAAATAATGTTATGGAAAAGTGTTTTCCCTATTTTTCTTGAGGTAAGTCATTTTTCATTTATATTGAGGAAAATAAGTTGATTTGGAAAAAAATTCAAAATATTTATGCCAACTAAACATGTGAAAATTGGAAAACGTCTATCTCGAAATGCTTCACTTAAAATCAAACACACCCTTGATGATTAAAATATGAATAATTATAAATTAAAATTTTCATTAAGTGTAAATAAATGAGGGGTTAATTATATCCTGTGTCAGACCTACAAATTTAATTATGCAGATATGAATAGAATAATAATTATATTTTACAATAATAGATGCACATGAATGTCTTATATTTTCGTAGTATTGGAAGTTCTGAATTTTAATAAATTACATTAGAAATATTACATTATGTTTAAAAATTTTATCTAATAGAATATACTCTATCTATCCAAATTTATATGACACCTTTCAGATTTCCAAATTCAAACATGCCTATGTTTGCTCGTGAATTTTCCGTATATCTTTTTAAATATTTTTAATTGTTAATGATTCTTAATTATAATGTTTCTTACATAGTTTATATATATATATATATATATATATATATATATATATATATATATATATATATATATATATATATATATATATATATATATATATATATATATATATATATATATATATATATATATATAAATTTCATTAAAAATTTATAAAGATGCTATGCACAAATATCTGGTGAAACTCTTATTGTTTCACTCTCGAAAAATTAAAAGTACAAAATAAATTAGGATGGATGGAGTATTTGTCAATTTTAACATCAAATGAATTATTCTAATGAGCTCTTATAAATTTGTTCTACATTTTATATTTTCTATATTTGGATATTTAGTTTTCCCATTGCCTTTTGTTTTGTATAGTTGCTACATATTATCTCAATTAAGTATAAGTTTGTTGTATTATTAAGTTATACTATCTTTCACAATTTCTAAATGACAAAAAAGGAATAAGAAGATAAATATAGTTAAAATATGTAAAAGGACAATATTAGACACAACATCCTTAGGTTTTATAGACAATTATGGATTAATTAAAAAAAAGGCTAACAAAATTTCAGAACTTGACGGCTAAATTCCCTGGACTTCTCCCCTTCTTTTTTCTGAGAAATAAATTCCTTCGCCTGACCGCATGAATTTTGGGGATCAACTGAATCAATTCCCTATTTTCATCATCTTCCATATAGAGTAAGTTGTCAAATTACTGAAAAAGGGTTTGTAATTTGTAATTCTTTTTTTTTTTGATTTCTCATACAGTTTGCAAAAATTGTTTGGCATAGGTTGATTTCAACTGTAGGCGTTTAGCATCCGGATTGTAGGCTTTTATCTACCAGGAATCACATTTAACAGCTAGAACCTCTACTATTAATATAACGAAACTTTAGTTTTAGTCCAAAACATTAAAATGCAATTTCTTGAGCTTGGCTAGATTTGATTGAGGCGATCCAAAGTGTTGGGGTCTAAGTGGATAGTGGATAAATGTTGGTGTTTTAGGAAATTGTTGGAGGCTCTTTGCTTAGGGTATGTTCCGACTGTAGGCGCTTTTCTCTCGTTTGTTTTGTTCAGTTTGTATTTTTGTTACATGTAGTTGTTCGGGTTGTTTCAAAATCTAAATTGATCCCTGTTCGGTGCAAAAAACCAGTAAGGCATTAAAAACCCTTTGGTAGAGTCAATTTTGGGATTTCCAATATGGGCCCTATATTCCCATTTTGACTAAATTCCGGGTGCATTTCCAATTATTGGGATTTTACTAACTAAACATCCATAATGAAATTGTGATTTATAATATCATGATGTGGCAGGGTTCAATGGATTTTGAATAATGGATAGCTCGTTTGTGGTGATTTGGAGCACTCATGATCGGCTTTGAGGTAGGTTTCCATATAATTTCTTGATTGAGATTCTTAAATAATTTTCAGTATATATTTCATTTAGTTTTTATTGTAATTTCTAGATATTTGGATTGCGTCTTGTTATTCAATCTTCTATGTTTGAGAAGCTTGAACTTGTTGACTAGTAACGACTTTGTGAATATATCAGCCAATAGTTCTTCCATCTTGCAATAAACGAGAGTTATATCTCAATATTTTTGCACTTCTCTCATGAAAAATAACTTGATTTTGATATTCTTAGTTCTTCAATGAAGCACAAGATTGTGACCTATAGTTTTTGTTGCTTCATTGTCCATGAACACTTTGATGCTTTCAGTCGGTTCTATATGAAATTCAACAAGAATTTTCTTCAGCCGCGATGTTTAATTTATTACACCTGCAGCTGTCCGAAACTCAGCTTCAATTGTAAATTTAGCTACAATATCTGTTTTGGAACAACTCAATGAGAAATTTGGTAAACCTAAAGTAAAACAGTACCCGAAGTACTCTTGGCATCATCCTCGGAATCGCCCACATTAATGTTGGACTATCCAAAAAGCTTCATAGGTTGAATCTTCTAAAATTTGACTCCATAGGTGATGTTTCCTTTGATGTATCACACAACTCTTTATGTCGCCTGCAAAGGCACTTCAGTAGGACAAATCATGAACCTTGATAAAACACTTACAACATATCGAGTCTTGTAACTGAAACATAAGTTGAATATCCAATGAAACTTCTGAAGTATGTCTCATTGGCCTTTTCAGCTCCATGATTTACTTAGCATCTTCTTTTTGTTCATGGGAGTACTAATCTCTTAACGATTTTCCATTTTGTGTTTCTTGAGAATTTTGTTTGTGTAATTTTTCTGGCTAATGAAAAACTCAGTTTTTCCTTGTGTAATTTCCATTACAAGGAAATCTGTTATGAGACCAAGATCAGACATTTAGAAAGCTTGCATCATATCTTGCTTGAACTCATCAATTTGCTTTTCTGCTCCTTGTATTCAAAATATCATCCACATAAACAGAAACAACAAGAATCTTACAGGTATTATGTTTACAATACAATGTGAATTTTGAAAGACTCATTTCAAAATAAATACTTAGGAAATAATCATCTATTAAACTATACGAAGTTCTTGTGAGTGTTTTTAGACATAAATAGCTCTATGTATTCAATAGAATATATCTTCCTTTCCATATATGACAAACCCTTCATGTTGTTCAACATAAATTTCTTCTTCAATAATGTCATTAAGAATGCTAATTTGGCATCCATTTCATGCACTTTCCAAGCACGTTGTGCAAAAACAATTATAAGCAATCTTATCATGTCGAGCCAAGATACTTGAGTAAAAGTGTAAGAATAATCTACAAAAATAATATGTGCATAAACATTAACTAAAAGTCTTGATTTATGCTTGTTGATTGAATCATAAACATTTAACTCAGTTATGACCATCTACTATACTCAAATTATTTTTCTGCCCTGAGGTTTGCAACAAACTGCCACATATCATTTTTTTGGATCATAAACAGCTACTCATGCATTGCATTTCTCCACTTTGGGTCTTTGATAGCCTCTTAAGGGTTAGCAGATTCACTAATCACAACATTACATCTCTCAAATATATATCTGAGAGAAAACGAGTTTCCCTAACTAGTGGATTATCGTCCCTTTCATTTGACCACGAGCATGTCTTCTAGATGGAATTCCTTTAATCATTATGATTCCATTCTTCATTCCCCATCATGTAGACCTTCTGCTAATAACAATCTTCTCACCTTCAGGTAGAAAGATTATGTACGCTTTTGAAATATTACTGTAACCAATAAAAATTCTCGGGGCAACCTTTTTATCTATTTTATTCAGTTTGACATGAGGTACATAGGTAAAACAAAGACAACCAAACACTTTTAGAAAATGCAGCGGATGTTTGTATCCACATCATTCTTTAAAAGGAGTTTGATCTTTCACAACTTTTCAGGGAATTCGATACTGTAGGAACACAACTGTATTCGTTGCATCAGGCCAAAACATCTTTGGCAAATTCTTTTCGTGCAACATAGATCTTGCCTTATCCATTATAATTGTGTTTCTTCTCTCACTAAAACTATTTTTTTATGGAGTATAAGGAGTAGTAAGTTGACATTCAATCCATTCTTCTTCACAAAATTGACCAAACCGATTAGAAGTGTACTCCTTGCCATTGTCAAACGTAAAATCTTAATTTTTCAGAAACATTTATTTTCCAATTTCACTTTCAGCTTCCAAAAAAATTTTCTTGACCTCCGATTTGTACTATAAAAAATAAATCCAGTACATTCGGGTAAGATCATCAATAAAAATAACATAATAAAGTCTACTTTTAAGTGAAGGACCTTTGGGGACCTCCATCATCTGTATTAACCAGTTGGAACTTTCTTGTTGCTCTTAAAAATTCCTTTGGGAATGGAATTCTACTTTTTTCTTTGAATTAACAATCCCAACATTCTAAGAACTCGCTCCCAGCATAGAAAGGTCATTGAGCGTTATGAACTCTTGTATATTGAAAAACTCTTGATAATGATAGTGTTAGAGTCTCGTATGCCATAACTTGTAATCATTTTCTCTTGCTAAGTACACCCTTCTTCTTCCTCCAATATATTTAATGAGAAACTTTTGCCTCTAATTTTGACTTCAAAAAAGTCATGTCCTGATGCTTCCATGATCAAGCAATCTTTTATCTTCGAAATACAAATGGAAACCTTTTTCTTACAATTGGCCATACTTAACAAGTTATGATCTAAATATGGTATGTAAAAACATCATAATTTTCTTTAGAACCTGATTGTGTTTCAATTGTAATAGTTTGCATTCTCTTTGCTGGAATATAAAAACCACGACCTATTCTTACTTTTGAAACTCCATTATGTTTCTAGTAATTAAAAAACCCTTTATCATAAGTCATATGGTTTGTGCATCCGCTATTAATCAGCCAAGCCTAGTTGAAACATTTCTTGTAAAACACGATGCCACAAAGAGTAAATCCTCTTCTTGTTCATTAAAAACCTAGACATTTGTGTCTTGCTACTGCCATTTGTTCTTGCAGATAATTGCATTATGCCTGAGTTGGTTGCACTTACTGAATTTAGCATCCATCCTTTTCCAACACTTATACAACGCGTGCCCATTCTTTCTACAATGCTCACCAGGAGGATAGTTTCCTTTGAAGCTACCTGCTCTTCTTTTGTTGTTATAGCAAGGTTCACCTTCTCCATTTTTTTGTTGATTCTCTTATTGTGTTTCATTTATCCTTACTATCTTCATGTTTTGCTGCCAATACTTCCTCTCTAATTTCATCTTCTTTCATAACACTTCTTTGTTCTTGATCGTCCAAGGAATTCAATTATTTCTCCAAAGTGATTTTTGATTGATAAATGATGTTATCTAAAGTGGTAATAGTGGCTTCAAATTTTTTACGTACAACATCCAGAATCTTTTCAACATTATCTGAGTGTTTAAACCCAGAACCACGTAATCTTACTCTATTTGTTATGCTCATAAGCACGTCAGATTATCCATTGATTGTTGTCGATTCTTTCATCTTCTTTAACTAAAACTCTCTAATGAGATTCAACACTTTCATACCTTTGATTTGATCATCTCCTTCATATTTTACCTTTTTTAATCCTAGATGGCCTTTACTGAATTTTAGAACATCATACGAATGAAAATTGTTGAAGAAACCAATTTTCTTGTACTTGTTATTTTTGAGTTGAGCTATTATTTTGTTTCGGGGAGCAGAAGAACCTCATAGCATTCCTCAGTTGCCTCCCAATTATCTGAATATTCGAGATAAACTTCATCCTAAATTCCCGCATGTGAAATTTTTTACCATTGAAGACAGGATGTTTCGTTGCGGAGAAACACGAGCTTTCTTCCATGATTAATTTTTTTTCTGGTTGTGGTGCTTGAGTTACTTGAATTAGTCACTCACATGAATACCCACATACCCCGCAAGATAAAAAAGCTTTGAGACAATTTTTTAGTAAAATTCGTAATAAAAGTGGAGATGTCAAGAAGAATATACACGCAAAACCGCATTTTTATTGATGTCTTTGTCTTATGTTTCTAAAACTGAAAATGACAAATAGGAAGTAGTAAACCCATGACTAGCAGATTTCTAGCTTACTAACTTACTCCTAAATAATAGGTATAGATGTCTAACAACTAATTAACTAAGTCATATTTAATATAAAGCAATAAAATTTAATTAACTACAGTTTAAAAAGCAGTTTCCTAACACAATCTTAGTACAATAAACGCATGACTAGCGGATTCCTAACTCACTAACTTACTCCTCATTAATTGGAATAGATGTCTAACAAATTATTGACTAAGTCTTATCTAATATAAAGTACTAAAAGTAAAATTAACTGTAGTTGAAAAAGAAAAATCCTAACACAATCTCAGTACCTTTAGTAACTTGTATAACATATGATTGTTCTTGTGCTGATGTCTCTTGCATTAATCATCAGGAAGAATTAAGCATCTGAACCCATATAATATTTATTTACTGGAATGACACACCTCAAATTGATTTCCAACACTTTTTAGGACATGTTTCTGCACTTGGTACACAAATTCAACAAAATTGTTTTTAAAATTAAATAACATTCCGCCTAATGTACTGAATCATTGCATTAACAATACAATTTCTACACTTCTTAGAGGCATAAAAATGAAATCTAAAGCAAAAATGATCTCTGTAATGACCATAGTAAATTCTTGAATATCGAACTAGTTTGTACCCTTCTTCAGTAGGCCACACTTATAGACAATTCAATGATCGTAAAATATTTACAACTAAAGTTGTTAGATACTTATTATTTAATGAAATGATGTGTGGTCCTTATGTCAATCAAAACTTTTAAGGGTCTCTTCTCATAATACGTTATAAGCCTTAAGGTATGATTCCCTATCACAGTAGTAAATGCTTGTAATGAGATAACTAGAATTTACATACTACACTAGACTTTTCAAGTAACTATACTTCTTTATTGAGATCTATTGAATATTCTTCCAACACCTCAACCAAATGAAGTTATTTCGTGGCAATTATTTTCCTTAAATAATTCTCATCACAAAAGAAAATTCCCTTTGAATTCCTCTCATTCATCTCTATTGTTGCGGTTGAGTAGTGGGTTGATTTGATCAGAAAAGTAGTATACCTCCGACTGAATCAATCTCGCGTTCTACTTTGCTGCTATGAAGGAAAGTCTCTTTGCATTGTAGTATTGTTGAATCTACTAGGTCTCTATATTGTTGTTTGGTTCAAAAATATTTATTGAATGTAGAGTTTTCGAAAGTAGGGGTAGGTAATAAAAGAATTCGAGACTTTGAATTAGGTTTAAGGCCCCAAAAGTGTGCCTTAGCCTCAAACATTTCTTCTTGTAACAATGTTATTAGGGACTAAATATTTATAGGTTTATTTTGTTTTAGTTTCAGAGATTGATAGAATGAGTGCATTCAGTATTAGTCAACAGACTAGGTCCCTTGACTCAACAAGAACAATAACAGAGGGTAAATAAGCTTATGACTGTTCATCATAATTTTATGAAGAATAGTCACAACCTTCTAGTCCATGCCAATGACTGAGATTTATTCCATTTCCTCCACCTTTAGAGACTATGCACCAATCAACAGTACTTTTTCAAACCTGGCAGTTGTGTGTACATTTACACAACGGATACGGTCCCTGGGTTTATAAAATCATCAAAAAACAAATAATAGAGCACATATGTATTGCATGATGGCATTATCATTTTAGGCAATCTTTTAAACTCGGTCTAATACTCCCTAAACTTCATATTTGTGATATATTTTTTAAAGATTTCATAAAATACACATAACCATCACCAAATATTTAGACAAGTGCTACTGCATACTCAAACCATGTAGGATCCAAAAAGAACACCCTAAATTTCAAAAAGGATCTATTCCAATCGATAGCTTATCCTTCTCTGTGTTTAGAAACTATCTTCACCCTTTAATGAATGGGAACTTCATTCATAGGGGTTCACTGATCAACTTTATATAACCAAGTTAAGAACTCTCTTAAAAAATATTTATCACGATCGGAGTATAGACCCTAGAGTAGACCGGCGTCGTTGACCTCTCAGAGGTCGCAGACAAGCCTAATTATGTCATTCTTACTTCGTCTAGGTTAATTTACGCGGAAAATTTGAAACTTTTTTCTTTCTTAACATACATTCTAAACATTCTATTAGATTCGTAATTGTTGACCATCAATCATCTAACATTAAGATCATCAAATGAAAGAAATATTTTAATATAGAATTAAAAGTATACTTGCCAAAACGGCACCAATACATGTCTGAACAATAGCGGAAAGAAACACTAGTGGAACATACTCCACAAGTTCAACTTTATAATTAATATATAATATAATTGGCAAGCATCCTCGAAAACATGAGGGCCTACCATGTCCAGATGAATGCTCCAAGTCCGGATAGTTTCAGCATCAACCTGTAGCTCTAGTGTCTACCTATGCATGCACCTAAAATTGATAATTGTATGGAATTAGTACACACTTGTACTAAGTATGGATATATGCAAGCACACACCAAGGACATGCATGAGAAATAATAGTTCTTTCCTAACAACATGATTTACGAAAAGTCAAGTCAGTGGATTTCAAAATTTGGATTAGGAAAGTCAATGGACCTGTCAAATTTGGATTTGGAAAGTCATGCCTAACCGCTCATAGCTAGTCTATAAGTGCTCAGTATAAAGTTCTATTACATTCAACTCATACGTTATGGAAGTTGGTTTCTAGTATGAGGACATCATAGCTTAATAAATGATTTCTCATCTCATCATTAGTATTTACTGTGTTAATCTCAATACTTTCATTAGGGTGTTCATAGAGGCTGGTCTCTTCATTAACTTTATACTCAAATAGGTGAGAACATTTTTGGTAACATTTACTTAGGCTGATTTGAGATTAATCTCATCTTTTACAGTAGCCTCAAATCATGTTGTCACCACATTCATTAACATTATCACATTTGCTCTTCATAATTACTAACCCCATTTTACGTGAATGTTCATTTAATCATATGCCAATGCACTTGGCCATTTAGTGTGTTTCACACTCTTACTTAACCATTCTAAGGTTTTATCATTTCATTGTTCATTTCATCATTTCTTTGTTCATTTCATCATTTCATTGTTCATTTCATTATGTGCCAATGTACTTGGCCATTTAGTGTGTTTTACCCTCTTACTTAACCCTTGTAGGGTTAAATCATTTCATTACATACATCTTAGGTTCACTTATTTTAAACGCATGCTACACTTATGGATCTATAAATATAATCCATGAGGCTTCATTCATCGTTCGTTCAAGTGATTCATATCTTCCTATGTTTATGTAGTACAAGACTTATGTATCTTGTATGTATGCCAAGATCTCGATTTCGATCTAAGTAGGTGGCATTATTCTTGAACATTTAATTAACGTATGATTTATGTATCAATACAGAAATTTGGGCAAGGGAACCCATATTCGAAACCCTTGGACAATACTTCCATTTTTCCTTGACTTCATTTTTACTCTTCATGACATTGGGACCCTAGTTCGATCCCCAACATCAACATTCTATCGTTATTTTTCTCATTGGATTCTCCTAGTATTTGGCCGAAGGGTTGTGGGATCGAATTCCCACAACCCCTCTTATTTTTCATTTAAAATTGTGTTGTCTAGTTTTCTTAGACCATGAGGTTGTGGGATCAAACCCCCATAACCTCTCCTTATTTATTATTTAATTTCGCTAGAGGCTGTGAGGTTGTGGGTTCGAACTCCCACAACCTCCTTATTTTATTTTTATTTAAAATTTACTAAGCTAGGCGTTTGGCAGTGAGGTTGTGGGATCGAGCCTTCATAGCCTCACTTTATTTTCTTATTTATTTCTCCCTTCTCTTTTCCAGCCTTGAGGTCGTGGTTTCGATTTCCACACCTCACATTTTCTCTTTTTAATTTTCTTCTTTAACTTCATTCGCTTTCTGGAGGTCATGGGGTTGATTCCCACGCCTCCCATTTTAATTTTTTTATTTTTTTTGCATTCTCCTTTCTCAACCAATATACCCCATTTCGAATCCCCCTGAACCTTTTTTTTTCTTGCGAATTAAGGTGCTATACGTGTGAGGTCATAGGTTCAAATCCTAGTGGCTTCAACCCTTTAAATTCAATTAAATTTTCCACATTTCACCTCTATATTTTAGCCTAACAAAAATTATATTTTTGCCTGGAACTTAATGATTTTCTCAACTTACTTTCATCAATATTTCCACTTGACAACATAGGACAATTCATGGATCGTTTAACCTCACCTCTATATTTTAGCCTAACAAAAATTATATTTTTGCCTGAAACTTAATGATTTTCTCAACTTATTTTCATCAATATTTCCACTTGACAACATAGGACAATTCATGGATCGTTTCACCTTTTTAGGGGGTTATTTCATGGATTCGTTTAGCCAAATTGTTGACAATCAAATAAGCCCCATTTCCATATTAATGAACATCACTATTACATATATTTATGTAGGAAAAATGACTACCAAAACAATATTAAACTTGAAGCCTTAATTTGCCCTTATTCAAGTACATTCACAGTAACATTTTCTTACAAATGCAAACAAACTTTCAATACATGGTTGTCTATCATACGATTTCAAGTACACAACATAATCATATTCATCACGAAAACTAACATACACCTAAATCTACCAGCAATCATACCCAACCTACGATTCATTGGGCGCTAGTTAAAGGGGCATGAAAGAGGGGAAACACTCCTAGTTTTCGAATGAATAATATGAACCTTAAGGGGTATCTTTGGGAAAGGGACCAAGAGAGAAGAAAACCCATACATTTTTTACGTTAAAATCTTGAATTTCTTCCCAAAAACTTCACCATGGAACACGTCTAAACCTCCTCAATATCAACTCCACTAGAATGACAATCTCCCTTAGCCTAGTGTGCGATTAATGTTTGTTTTCTTTTGATTTCATGTGAGTTGTTCAAGTGTGAAGAACGTGATTTATTTTTCTGCTTTTGTACACTTTTTTTGGCAGAGAAATTTCCTGTGAAATAATAAGGGGGATTGATCGTGAGAGATGAGAGATAGACGTGAGAGAGTAGGAGTTATATTAGGCTTAGGAGTCTAGTTTAGGTCTTAGTCAAATAACGTTTACTTAATTATTAAAATATGATGTTATGTTATTTTAAATCAGCTTATAAATAAAAATTGTTGATTTATTATATTAATTCAATAGCTTAAATAAAAATTACATTAATTCCTTGCTTCCACCTAGGTTCGAACCCGGGTGAAGCAAGACATCACTTAAAGAGCTCAATTTTCGTCTCTTTCTCCCCAAATTGCCCCTACAAATTATTTATTAAACAATTAATTATATATTTAGGGTAATTACAATTATACCCTTCGCCTAAAAAAGGAATATTTTACCCCTAGACCCTCCAAAACTAAGATTTCTTCTTTTTTAAGACGGGTAAAGACTTCTTAGAGTAAATCTTCGTATTCGAGATCCATACATGATTGGACCCAATCTTTCCAAGATTAAATAACTCCCCGAGTTAGTTGGCATGCCTGTAGCAAGGGTTCTGAGGTCTAGTTCTACGCGCATAAATCCCTATGAGCCCTAGTCTTATGATAGGCATTCTTGACACATTAAACATCACTTAGTTTATCCATTTTTATTGTCGTTTTAATATTTAGGAAATTTCAATCTATAATAACGAATGAAAGTGTTACCACTATTAGAAACAACACAATTTGGTGTTTCTTTGGTTTGATTCTCACGTTGACCTCTTTGAAACCTTCTCTTACATTAAAAATTCCTTATCTCTGTCCCTTTTATCAATATATTTGATTTCTTACTTGATCTGACCCAATTTATTTTCTGTGTTAGCATTGTGATCATGGATATTAGACAAACCCTTTATTTATTTCTTCAATTGTTCGTAAATGTGCAGATTTCAATTTGAAGGATTGAATGCTCTAATACCAATTGACGCATGAAATTAACTAATTCAGAGTTAGAATCCCGAGGAACATGATTATGCAAAGCCATGCAAATTGTGGTTTTTTTAATAAAGAAACTATGAAAACAATAGAGAAAGACTTTGAGTAAAAAATACTACAGAATTGTCAAAGGGGATTATTTTATTTATAATTTAATGACCAACAATTATAGATATAATTCCTAACTAAAAATAGAAAAATATGCAAGTCAAACTCAAATAACAAATAAAAGAACTAGCTACTTAATGCAATTCACGTAGGAATATAACAAAATAATTAAAAAACCAAAAAGTAGCTAACTATTTTACTATGCAATATCCTGAGATGTATTGTCAACACTCCTCCTTGGATCAAAAATTATAGATTGTAGTCTCATCTAAAATTGTCCTTGATACCAAATCCGCTAATTCATCTTTTGTTTTGCCAGACTTGTGTGCATCCTCTATTGGATTAACTGAGAATCTCTTACCTCTCATTTCAACTTGTAAAATCCATTGCTTAGTAGAGTAAAATATTCGACAATTTTTTTCTCCAAATAATAAATTATATCCTTAACTGATTAAAAGACAAACACTTAATAAACTTCTATAAATATTAAGCACATAAAGTACATCTAAATTTTTTTGTACGTGTATTTGTTTTAATTGCAATGGAGCTTTTTTTCTTTTGCAGGAATACAATTACCATTCCCAATTCTTTCTTATTTTTCATAGGAATAAACTCTTTGAGAATACTTGTTTCATATGTCATGTGTTTTGTACAACCACTATCAATCATAAAATATCAGATATTTTGGTTGAAAAACAACTTGCCACAGAAAGTGGTATTCTTCTTCTTTGTTAGTGGTGACTTTCCCAACTGTTCTATCCTTTTGAAATTTGCTTTTGCAAAATAACAACTTCGTGACCAACTTGTTTGCCGATTCTCCTTCAACCATGTGGTCTTGCCTCATAAGCCTCCTTATTCGGACTACGGTTTGATTATTTGACAGAAAATTAATTTCATTATGCTCTTCCAAAGCTTTCGAAAGTTCAAGATGATCAAAGTAAATTTCCATCATCACAATCCATAATTGATAATTTTCACAATAAAAAATTAGATGAGCCATTCATGAAAAACTATTTTCGGAATCCATTTTTTCACACATGTCCGTCAAGAAGAAGACTCCAGATAACAATTCTTTGTTTATAATTAAAATTAAAACTAATTAAATAATGGGGAATGACTGTGAGAAAAAAATACTGCAGAATTGTCAAAGGGAATTATTTCATCAATAATTCAAAGACATACATTTAAAGTTATAATTGCTAATTAAAATAAAAAAATATACTAGTAAATTTTAAATAACAAACAAAAGAACTAACTTCTAAATTCATGTCACATATGACTCAAATAAAATAATTTAAAAACATTAAAAGTAGCTAACTATTTTATTCAGCAATATCTTGGGACATATTCTTAGTTAAAATAAATTCAAGAAGAATAGTTGAGTCAATTGTATTAAGAAAGAGAGAATTTTTTTCCCATCAAACCTGAAATCCTAATCGTCATACAACTGTTATATATGAATATATGACAAGACTAAAATGAATCTCTATTATTCAAACTAACTTCATTGTTGCATCTAACTCCTAACAAACTAGCAGATTTATCCAGCTCCTCATTTCTTAACGACTTTTGCCACCTCAGCTAGTTAGTTATTAAACCGGTTTAATTTCAATTTTGTTGTAAATTATTTGTAGTATAGGGAATGTATATTATGTGGAGTCCTTCTAGGGTATGGTTAGGAATCATGTATGGGGACCAAGTTAGATTTCCCTATTAATAGAGAGGTCCTCTTCATTGTAAAATTATCCCTCAAGAGAGATAATAAGACTTTTCTTCTCTTTATTTTTTCTTCTTATTCTATAGTTTCATAGCACATTTGCGATTATATATCTATTATTATATGTAATGATTTTGGTCTAATTGATAATCTTGCAATATTAAGATCCGTCATTGTTGTTGTGATAAATGAGTGTCTGCTCTACATATAGAGGTCTCTAGTAAGTGGTTGTATATTTGTACTATAGTTCTTTGGTTATGAATGTTTTGATTTTTCTAGTTTTAAGATTCCAAATGAAACTAGAACTTTCTTGAATCCCCATTTGACTCCATTGGGCATAAATTAAATATTTGTATTCACTAAAATGGTGGATTTAATAGAATATTCTTATGGAAAATATCTAGGTTTATTTCTCTACTTATCAATTACAAGGTTAATGTTTTGGTCTTGATGGTTGGAGTCTAGGAGAAAAAATATTCTCCTAGACTGTAATTTTCATGTTCCAAAGCATATTTTATGCACTATAATGAGCTTTGACTGTATTATACATGAAGGGTGAATGTTTCGTATATACAATAGCTTTGTTCCATCTTTTCTTTATTGCTTCCTAAAAATTAATCCTATCTAGGATATGCTCAACTGATTCGGTCCGTGTTTTACTTATGTATCTACAACTGAAATGACTACATACATTTGAGATTAGGATAAATTTTGACAATTGAGAAATATCTCTTCAGTTGATCAAACTTCGAATCCACTTCTCTAATGCACTTTATGAATTGAAAATGATCTTTTATAGTGGTGAATCATCGACAGAATGATGAGGGGGCAGATGAAAGGACCCAAAGAAACCTTTTTGCTGAACCAAGAGTTATGGGTTGATTATCATACTGCTTCGGTACTATAGACGAACCAATGCAAATCACAAATTTGCAGAGCCACGTATTGAAAAATGCCAAATGTTCCTCTTCATTTGCACCTTCTTTTTACGCGTTCACTTTGATGAGCTAATTTCTTAGTTAGCCAAGGATTTGTTTATTTAGGGGGGCGCTTATGGATTCTACAGATCTAGTTGTAGTCTTTGACTTATGATACACAGAACTGTATGAATTTAGCGATTGACCGGGTTCAAGGTAAGTTTAAACTGAATATCTAACCAGAATGTTTTAAGTTCTCTACTAATGTTCTTCTATATCTCTTAGCAGCAAACTCCATATTCACCTAGATGAATAAAATTGGCAGTGCATATCCCATCAAGTACGCTAGCTCTAGTCGATATCTGGTCCAACTTCCTTATTACTCGAGACCTCAAGTATGGTCTCGCAATAGGGAGCTTAAGTATTGGAATAGCTAGAGTGGAGTATTACTCTCAAAATTTATTTGCACAATATTTCGGGTTGACGCAGACTGTTCCTTTTCCTCCTTAACAGTCTGTCAATGCTTCCTTATAGAAATGACCGCTTTTAATTTAGAAAGTGGAATTAGAGAAGTAGATTCATAGTTTGACAAATTTATGAGAAATTTCTCAGTTGTTGAATTTCATCCTAATCTCAATTATATGCCATCGTTTGAGTCGTGGTGGTCTACTTACATAAGTAAAACACTGACCGAATCAGCTGTGCAGATCCTACATAGGATTATTGGTGAGGAAGCAATAAAGAATAGAAGGAACTAAGGTATTGTGTATGAAACTTTAACTATTCATGTATAATACACTCAAAACTCGTTATAGTGCATAAAAGTTAGATGACATCAATGCAAATAAGAAATTATCGTGTTAATGAATAGGTTTGACCCGACCATCCAAGTTTGCTTAAACATCTAAACTTTAGCAACCAAATAGATTTACAAACTGAATCTTCTAATAAATAGCATTTTGCCTTCATTATTCAATGTAGGTAAAGTTTAATAATAAGTATAAAAATAAACAACAACATAACAAAACAATCACAACAATTAATTTCAATGTAACTTGTCTTCAAACTAAACAACTCCTAACTTTCTATATTAATCATTAAAACTTAGAAACAAACACTTGAATTTAGCCTCAACCGATAAATAAATACTTCAACTTTGAAAATGCACATATGGATATCTCAACTTGTCTACATTGTTGCATGATCTTCGATCGAAATTCTATGTACTGTGGTTTTTAAAAAAACCTGAATTCAACTTTCAAGATTGAGACGCGCGCGCGCGCACACACACATATATAATACTTGTCACAAAAGCCAAAAAACTATTTTTAACAAGAGAAAGGGGAAAGGCCATTATCATTCAGTTCTTGGTAAGCTTAATTTCTAGTTCTTTTTCATGTAAGATATTTTTTCTTATTTCTTTTTTCCAGTAAGATCGATTAAGTCTGTAATTTTACGAAGGGGTTCGATATATGAAAAAGAAAATATATGATTTGGCTTGAGGATTCAACAAATACTATAGATACATAATTAGTAATTTTAACATGTATTAGTAGTGTAATATTTGGAAAAGCAAAACCATATGAAAGTATATATATCTTGAATAATATCCAATATATCCATGAAGATATGATGAGTTATCATGTTTTGTTGGATAAATTTTAAGAAGAAGACAAAATTAAAAAACTTTAGGTTACTCTAGATGGGTTATCTGTCAGTGTTAATTCATGCCCTTGTAAAAGTATGTTTGAGGTTGATAACTCAACTCTCTTCTTGGATTTTATATTTGTGCATTTTTCAAGTATTCTCATTTGTAATATAATCATAGAGTACCGTATTCATTTTTTTTGATAATCATAGAATTGCTAATTTTCTCTAGATCTTATGTTTTTCTTGCTTGTTAATTAGTAGATGGTTGTTTCCTCATTAGGATTGACAAGGTAAGGCCTAGACCCCCTTGCTTGTGCTTAGTTTTATTGATTATATTTATTTTAATAAAAAAATTATAGATGCTTTGTTTACCGGTATAAATTGAAAAAAAATAAGTAGTGTAATTTTTCGTTGAAGGAATTCGGATGAAAATCTAAGCTACACCCCTGCCGATAGACCCCTAGCTTGACAAAAAGACTAATTGCTGAATTAAATAACATATAGAACATATAAAAAACAAAAAAAATTAGTAATTTGTGCTTTGCATGAAAGAAGGATTTAATGAGCTCAAACTCAATTGATCCATTGATTTTCAAATGGGTTGCTGGGATATATTATCATATACACCATACGTATATTGAATAACTACATCAAAAATATTTTGTAGCAACACTTAAATATCAGTAATAGCTTAATTACAACTAATTTATTAATGTAATATCTTCATTACCCAAATATATATATATATATATAGAGAGAGAGAGAGAGAGAGAGAGAGAGAGTGAGAGAGAGAGAGAGAGAGAGAGAGAGAGTCAATTACTAGTGACGAGTATATCTTAATACTCTTTATAAATGTGGCTAAAGTTTATATAGACATTGAACCTAATGACAATTAACTAAAAACAACTTAAATTTTAACACTCTGTGTTCATGTGCATAGTTATTACTTCTAAAATTGTATTTATTATATTGAATATGGCAGTTGAAGATGTCAAAGAATGAATTGTGATATCTCAACGATTTCCAATGCAACAAGTTCATGTTCAAATATCATATTATTGGTTCTAATAAAATAGGGAAACACAGAATAATTGAAATGACTTTCAATAATTTTACTAAGTATTGAGAGGCTTTGAATATCCAACATAAAATACATAATTTGCATAATTTAAAATTTAAACAACATAAAATATCTCAAAAACATAACAAACTAACTAAAATTTGAAATTGAAATTTATACCAACCAAACAACTTATTTTGCTAAAAGTTTCTCCAGTAACTAAAAGAAAACTTCAAAACTCCTCCAAAACTCCTCCTTGGCCTGACTTACTGCATTTGAAAAATATTTCCCTCCTCTATTTTTTCTTTAGTAGTTTATGATGGACTTTTTCCATTTTTTTAACATGCAAAATTTCTTCTTTCTTTTTCTTCTTCTTCTGATTTTGTTATTAAAAACCACATGAAATAATATTATCTTGTGTAGATGTTTTTTGAAGTTACTTTAATATAATATTTTGTATAATTTACTGAAAGAGGTAGTTAGGATCTTTCTTCCATCACAACCTCACGTATCACATAAGTTTCAAAATATGGTTTTCTGCCAGGACGTTAACTAAGGCACTGCATGGTAGGAAAGCAACGTTATTTTTTATTTCTTCTTTTAAATTTTTAAATAATGGTGTGTTGATTGTTCTGGTGGAAGTGCAGAATATGATTGGATGACATAGGTTGGAGAGATAAAGGTCCAGTCGGCTAGTACGACTTGGACCTTAGTTCGACTAAAGAAATTTTTAAATTGGAGTCTGTAAAACACGACAAGGGTGAATCACCAACCAGGTCGATGATCTTGATTTTGTATGCCGTTTGGACCCCCACATTAACTAGAGGTCCTCTAAAACTAGACGGGGTAAGTGCCTATTCGGTCGGCAAAACATATGTCGTCCATAGTGTGATAACTAGATGGTTTTTAAAGTCCAAAGCTGTAAAATTTCATACTCATTCATTTTCCATCACTTCTATATTCCATAACTAACATCCGGGCAATATTTTTTGTATTCTTGCATTTTAATAACATTTAAGTCTTTATGATTGTGTTCGCAGTTGGATATCCTTGCCGCCTAGATATTCAACTTTATTATTCAGCATATATTGTTGGTTTTCCGAACCTTGGATTATTCTTTAGCGATTTGTACTCATTTTCAATGATTTCAATATAATGATGTGTGTTAGGCCTCTCTAATTGAACTTTTATGCGTGTGTGCCTATTTTAATTTGAATATCGTGCCTCAAATTCCTATAATGTTGAATTCCAGAGTATTTTTGTCCCTTAAAATAAATTAAATGTTCCGGATTTTTTCCAAATATTTTTGGATTTAGTCGAGTGAAGTCTTAGTGACCTACATTTGTGTCAAATGACGTAATTTTCCCAATGATAGAGCGGTTGAAGTCATTCTTAAGGGCAAAAGTTATCAAATGGGCAAATTTTGCGAAATTAGGAGTAGTATGATTATCCCTGTGTTATGGATTATCTAGTTCTATGTCTAATTGACATTTTTTATCTTCTTGATTTTGTTTTTTGGAGCTGCAGAGCTAAGTTTGGGATGTTGGGTGAAAATAAGCACGTTGGGTCGTTTGGCAAGATGAGTCCATCTCGCCATACCACTTGGCGGTTCGGTGAATTACCCTTTATCACCTCTTATTTCATTTTTAATATTGAGTTGGGTTATTTAAATTTCGCCGACAAGCCTAAGTTCACTAAGTGCACTTTATGACTGGCTGAAAGTCCTTCTTGATCACCCTTTATGCGCCCTAACCCCAAAAATGCATTGTAAATTTTTGTAGGCTAGTTCTCGCTCACAAAATACTGTGAGCGGTTTGCCAAAAGACCCTTCCTATAACAAACATGCTATTTTTTCTTGGAAATTTTTATCCACTCCTTTCGGCATGGCTAATCTATGTTTCATAAGAGATTTGAAAACTCACCAAGCAGAACAATGAGTCTATCTAAAACTAATTTTCTACAATTTTGCATGAATTAACTCTAACTCTTTTTTATATATTTCAATATATGGCAAGAACCAATATTTACATGCCACCCTATAAGAAATCAAGAGGGATTGTGATAAATAAAGGGGAGCTGATGCTCCTAACAACGGGAGGACAAAACCTCCAAAAAAGAGGCAAAGTCAAAGAATAAAATCTATCATATGAGGTTCTAGACCATAAATCATGATAGTGAGGGGTCCCAAGCTTCATTTCCTAAGTCGGATGATAATAAACAATTACGTTCTCGGATGGATGATATGTTTGCTAGGTCCCTTCCTAACTCGGCTAGAGTCTCAGTTGCCTCCTCCCTACAAGATACAGTTCCAACACCGATAGCTCTTGTAGATTCACTACCACCTATGGTCCCTCTTTCCCAAATCATTAATAGTTTGAAAAGTAGATGAGTTGCATAATGTTTTTGATGAGAAACTACTTTCTACAGAGGGACTTGAAGGCAGATACTCCACGGTGAGGGACACCCTCTATTTTCAAAGGTTTGATCTGTTCACCAGGTCCCGAGGCCCCTACATTCCCACATAGGTCCACAAATTCTATACAACATATAGAGAGTTGGTTCCCTAGGGGAAGAAGAAGGCTAGTACCTTCAAATCGGTGAAGTCTCTCATAGTACGGGGAAAGAAAGTTATGTCTAGTCGCAACCACATTAATATTGTACTTGGAAGAGATTTAGGTGATACAAAGGCGTATGAAGGGTTCCTTACCATTCAGTCCGTGAATGACTCGCAGGGGTGGCTTGCACAACTGATTTTCCCTACAAAAGAAATTTCTACTAGGGTTACCTTACAATGGCGCCAAGAAGCTCATCATGACTTTCCAAAGGATTTATATGATGCCGTTCAAGCCAATAAACCTTAAGTATATCATTCTCTTACTTGAAGGATACCATTACGTCTTTCGACTTCAACATTATAACCTTACCACTAGGTTTAAGGTTCCACTTAAAGGACCCTCTTAATATCATTTAAGTTCACATGTCATTCATATGTACCAGACTAAGAGGCTCTACCATCCTAAGTCAAGACATCCCATATTAACATTCATAGATGCATCAAGTAAGGGACACAAGTCAACCAAGACAAGACACAACGTACTTTACTTTAACACATATTACATGTAATTCTAGAAGCACTTAGAAATAACCCTTATAACCTTTAAGTAATCCTATACACTACTATATCATCATCAATATTACCATCATATACTCATGTTGTCATGTAGGAATAACCATGCATCAACCCTAAGACTCTATACCTAAAGACATGTACATAGTCTAACATGGTCACGTAAATAGAATTAATAGAAGAACATATATACTTTCACATTGATTATCATGTAATAGATAGTATTAATCTTCACAAGATCATGATAATACTTCAAGTTGTTGTCAAAAAGGCCATAATCATCATATTACTTAAAAGAACGCCGACAAGGCCACATCAATTGCAGGTAAAACACATAACACTACCACCATAAGTGGATCCTACAAGTCACAACATAATTTAGGTCTAATAATAATAAAATAGAGGGAATAGGGCAGTGTACCACCACTCCATCCTCAATACTTCAACCAAATAATAGGTTAATTAAAAATAGATTTATCAATCCAATACAACCTATATATCAATTAAATACAATTTTTACATTATAAAATATCCTATAGAAAACTACACTAGAATTTTATTAACATTAAGTCAACATTAAGTAATCCATAAAGTAGTTAAAAACTAGGGTTCATCAATTACATTGGTTCATCGGTTTATTGAGTTAAAATCATCAAATTAGTAACAATTTATTCAATATACAATGTTTAAACAACCTATAATGCAGGAAACTATGCATAGATCATGAAATTGTACAATTTATCTTTGAAAACTTTAGAAAACATCTTTGAAATATGGGCTCCTTGATGAATAGAGTTTCAATGATCAAGGATCAAATATCATACATCAATGAATCAAATCATTAATTTTGATGAAGAATATCCACTGAATTCTCCAATCCAAACCCTTCTTTGAGTTTTGGCTGCAATGGAGTTCTAGAGAATTTTTAAGGGAATTTGGTTTTTGATTTTTGAAGAATGAAATCCTCTAAGTTTTTTAGGCTTATAAACACATTTAAAAAATCCAAAAGACCCTTAATGAACCGATAATATTCTTATTTAAATGGGGCATGAATTTACCAATTCACTCCTTGAACTTACAGTGAAATGCGCTGGATGGTAGTCCACCTACGACTTGCCAAATGATGGTCCGTCCCATGACCAACGGACAGTCCTATTGATCCGTGGTTTGTGACACAGGATTTTATTTGGATTCCTCTCCCAACAACCTAAGTGAATATTGAAGATACACAACCAATGGGGCATCGACTGAACCACTAGGCGTCGATTGCAATTCGTTGGTAGGCTATCTTGGGCAATCTTGGGCACCAACTTTGGGTCCTTCCGCAAGGGCCGTTCGATGGTCCTTTGGGATGTTTGCCCGTACATTTCCCACCCAAACATACTCTTATATTAGTTTATCAACTTTCAAGTGAATTTCATCAAAATAGAACACGTAAAACTCGATGAAACATGGTTAGACACAAAAGGTTGTTTCAAGTAAAAACTTTAGAACGACATGGACGTTTGACCTCCAATCTTAACGAAAATTGATACATTGCCTATATATACTATAATAAATAATTTTAAGGACCTTATAAATTCATTATTCACACATAAACACATAGAATAACATATGAGTCACATAGGTGATTTAGTCATCAAACGTCTTGGTCGTCCCTTGACGTTTCACTTCAAAATCACCTAGACTCTTAGACACTGCCTCAATACCACATTATATACCAATTGAGGACCTTATAAATTAATGACAACAATGTTAGGATCTAGTTCACCTAAGTCATTTTTGGGGTCTTACATTCTCCCCCACTAGGACAACGTTCGTCCCAAATGACACTTGTCACTGTCCGAAAACTTCCAAGAAAAAAGATTCAACTAGAAAATCATATCCATACCATATAACATATAATAAAGAACAAAACATCAATTTCACATAATAAAGTGATTCAATACACAATATAAAACTAGATGAAAATTAACTCATTCGGCTATAAAACTCACATTCTTCATTCTACATAGAAAAAAACTCATTTTATATTCAATATCGTACTCATATACATCATTTCTAACTACATTGAAACAATTTTAGACCAAACAATAAGTTAGTTAAATTTTAAAAAATTTAACGGTGAGCAGGCAAAGCATTACATTGAATTGAGCTAATTTTTCAAAAATGCATCTTTTAGGCAATTCATGATAGAAACATGATAATATGCAAGGTAAAATAATGTAGACACATTTTACAACATAATCATATCTTCATAAAATACACAATGCAAGAAGTTAATAAAATTTAATTTCAACAAAACTCCAAAACACCATGCACATGCAACATGCTTCTATCCTTTTCTATCCTATCTACTAACGATACTCCCCCACTTAGAAGTAAATCATATCACTAAAAGAGAAATTCAAGGACTTACCCTTATCATCATCACAATCAAGCTTCTCTCCTCTAGTCCGGAGAGCATAGAAATGCCTCATTGCTTGAACATCATCCTTTGGAACATTTGGAGTAACTTTCTTACCCTCTCTTCCTCTAGAAGCAATGATAAGATAATCTCTCACCTTGTTTCCTTCATTACAACAACCAAAGAAACTCCCAGTACCCTTTTGACACTCGCTATAATGCCTCTTTCCACAAGTGACACGTGTAGGTCTTCCATTTTTAGAACCACCTCCTTTCTCCAATTTCACATTACCACTCCTGGATTCTTCTTGAGTTTGAGCCCTGTTCTTAAACCTAGGTTAACTATGATGACTAGAACCACTCCTTTTTAGGATTCTAGACATCATCTTCAGTTAAGAGACTTCAATTGATTGGGCATACACAATGAGTCTAGCTAGGGTCATATCATCATGTAGCATCACCGTACGACATTCCTCCCTCACTAGATTGGCGACACCCATCATGAAGCGACTCATCTCATCCCTTGGATTAGACACAAGATATGAAGCATATCTAAATAACATTAAGAACTTCTAAAGAGTATTTCTCAATGCTCATATTGCCTTGCTTGAGATTGATAAACTCCTCTACCTTAACTTCCCTCCTGTCACGGGGAAAGTACTTCCAAAGAAAAGCTTCTTTAAATTCTTACCACTCAAAAAAACTCGCCTCCACCAGCCTATCATACTTCCATCGAGTGTACCATATTTGAGAAACATCCCTAAACTGGTACGAAGCTAGCTCTGCCTTCTCCCTAGATGTAACTCCTATAGAACTCAACACCTTTTACACACCATGTATAAACTCTTGGGGATTCTCTCCCACATTAGATCCAAGAAATATAGGAGGATTCATCCTCACTAAGTCTCTCAATCTAGAGATCATAGTGCTCTCCACAACATTCACCCTACGCACAATACTCAAATTCAGTTGAGTAGTCATACATCGGGCCAAAACAAGCAAAGCCTCTCTAATATCACTATTACTAAACTACGGAGGAACCACCGGAACATTATTACCTCCTTCCACAATAGGGACATGATCACCTTGAAAACCTTGAGGAGCTTTATTAACTTGCTCAACTTGAGGAGGAATCTCCTCATGCACATCATTATCCTCAACTATCCTATTCGGTGTTCTCCTCGTATTCGTCTTCCCAAAAACACAAGGAAAACCATAAGAAAAGAGTACTCTTAATTTTAACTCTACGACACGACATAGGAGTAGAAAAGAAAAGAAACTCTATCGTCCTATAGCCTCTCGCCCATATATTTTTCACGACTAACACCGATGGTCAAGACTCTACTAGATGTGAATTGATGATACTTTTCAATTCCTAAGACTACTTTCATAACCTATGCTCTTATACCAAACTTGTCATATCCCGAAACCACACCCTAGAAGTTAGGGTAAATCTCGGATTACAACCAATGTATCGAAAGTCTTGTACAAGGCCTTTCCGTATTGTTCAACCCATATACATAATGAAAAGTAGTGAAGAACTAAAAATTTTCACAAAAAAATAAAATATGTTTAATAATATCTTTCATTAGAAATCATAGGAATTACTAAGTTTCAATCTCTTCAAACTTAGACATGAGAATATTTTGGGACAAGACCTGTACTTCAAAATATAGAATTACTAAGTCTATTACATATTTCAATAAGAAACATAAAAGATATTTTGCCCTCGAATCAAATGAGGAGATACTTCAACTTCACTTGAATGATTCTATGATCCAAGTCTTGCTTCCAAAATGTTCCTTACCTACCAACAATTATATAGATAGATAAAAGCATGGATAAGTACAACCACATATACTAAGTATGACATTATGTAAAAAATCATGAAAAAAGACATTTATTGGAAATATGCATCTTGTCATTTAAATATCATAATATACTCATAGGAACAACATTTATCAACTTAGAAACATATAAGATAACATTTAAGCAATTATTCACTTTTTTAGGCAGCATTACAGTAAGCTTTGTTAAAGCGAAGTGTCTCTTCTTTCCTTTTAAAACATCCTAGCATGTAGTCTTCTCACTAAAAGCTATCCTAAGACTCACTTAAGCAAAACAAAGAGATACTGCCCATACACCCTCTCTAAGAATGCGAAAATGATCCTCAAGATCACCTATAATAAGACACACACACTTACAAGATACCAAACATATGAACATGAGATTTCCTCTACCAAAAGTGATTATAAGTCTCACTTGAATGAGTTGTGAAGCGACCTACAATACAAACCCTCATAAACACACTTAACCGATCCCATACACTACCTATGATAGAATCATCCTCCCTTAAGACATCCCTTACTTGATCTGTGGTCTGGGACTGAGGCTTGTCTTTGGCTTCCTCTCCCAAAAACCTAAGTGAAAATTGAAGATACACCTCCAACGGGGCATCGACTGACCCACTGAGCGTCGATTGCCATCCGTTGGTAGGAGGCCTTGAGAAGTCTTGGGCACCAACTTTGGGTCCTTCCTCAAGGACCCTTGTATGGTCCTTGGGGATGTTTGGCTGGAAGTATTCAAACAAAACATGATAGTATATAATTTTATCACCTCTCACATGAATTTAATCCAAAACAAACACGTAAAACTTGACGAAACATGCTTAGCCAGACAAGGTCATTTCAAGGAAAAACTTTTGAATCTCATGGACGTTCTTGGACGTTTGACCTCCAAACTTCACGAAACTTGACGGACTACCTATATATACTATAACAAATATTTTACTTAACTTATAACCTCATGAATCATATATAAAAATATAGAACAATATATGAGGCACATAGCTGACTTAGTCATCGAACGTCTCGGTTGTCCTTTGACGTTTCACTTCAAAATCACATGAACTCTTAGACAATGCATCAATACCACTTTATAGAAAAATTTAGGACCTTTTTACATAATTACAACCTTGTTAATCTCTAGTTCACCTAAGTCATTTTGGGGTCTTACAGTTCTAGCATTTTGATACTATTGTTAGAGGTTCTGTTAGCTAGGGTATATCGCTAGCTAAGTAATTACTTGATCTTGTCCTTCTTTGGGTTAGATAATATTTTTTCTCCCTTTATTAGTATTTGATGTCTAAAGATCATATTTTTATAACTTATGATCATGGAAAGATTATGTTGTCAGAATGGAACCTTTAAAAAAATTGTGATGATTTATGCATTATGGGTATCTGGTGGTTGAATTAGGCTCACTTATGGTCGTAGCCAGTATTTTTAGAATTTAATCTTGTTTATGTAAGAAAATGATCATCATGACTGTTGTGTTAAGGTCCAGGGGTTCAAGTATAAATTGGTTTCATAATTTAGTTATGGCTTGATAATGACTATTGAGTTATAGATCTTGCAAAGTTTGATATGAAAGTTCATTCTTAGTACTTAATCTTGCTGGGATTGTCTTAAGGAGGCGATCACTTAGAAATATAAACATCGACTAGTAGGTCATGACTTAGACTTTTGGTAACGTCGGTTATTCTTCCTTCTTCTTCCTTATGTTCGAGGACGAACATGATTTTTAGTGGTGGATAATGTAATGACCCGGAAAAATATTTAAGAAATAATCATAAAAATAACCATTTTATCCTTCTCAATAGTTATCTGAGTCATTTATGATTAGTCAGAGAAGTTGATTTCAGAATTTTTGACTATTCGAGAACAACAACTATTTAATTAACGGATATTTTATTAATAGTTTATTTATTTAATTGATGATTAGTGGGACAAGCACATATTTTATTAAAGTAAATTAGAGATTTATTACTTTTAGTACATAATAAGTTTAGAATAGAAAATAAAGAAGAGGAAGAAAGAAATTTGAGCGGAACGACCAACTTGCTCAGATAATAATCATAACCTTAAATTTTAATTATTTCATATATGAATAATTGGTCATTGATGGTAAAGGATATTATAATGATATTATAATATGGAGTTTATTAAAACGGTGTGAGGGGGAAAACTATTTATTTAACATTAATATTATTTAAGGAATGCATTAAAAATAGGGAATTTATTATAGATAAGTTTGGGGGGGGGGGGGTTTAGACAATGTTGGTGCAAAGTAAATGTGCAGAACGCAAATTAAGTTGATAAAAAGAAGAAACATATATATAGAAACTTGTATCATATGATAATGATTTTTGACTTGGCCAGGGAAAATAGAAATGTTTGTGACAATAGGGATGTAATTGTTGGGTAATAATTATTATCGATCATTGGTCAATGACCATGGATTATCATTGGAGGGTTATATACTTCTGCATGGATAGAATATTTAGGTGTATATATATCAACTACTGTATTTTGACATTAGATGTACAATTTTGCACATTGGGTTTCTTGATATGGACTCCAGTTTGTATTATTTATTAATACATGATATTACTTTCTTTTAGAATTTTATTATATTTATAATATAATTGATATATTGAGATAGGTAAATGAATCTTATGTGAAGTCTATTGAAGTTATGGGTAATTGAAGGATTTTACATTTAACCCTACACTTGAAGCTTGGAAAACATGACAATTGAAATGTTAATTGACATTATGATTTAGGAAACTTGATTATAAACTTGGGTGAATTTCTGGGTCAAAGTTAAACACATAGTTATATGGGTGTTGTTAGTTTTAGAATCTTATTTTGATTATTTGTTTGAATAGATTGTATTGATTTGGATGTCAAACGGAAAGAGGAAGACTCAAGTTCTTGAGTAATTGTTTGACTATTAGAGGCAAGTAGATTTCAAAATCCCTGTTAAGTGTATGAAATTCGTGTATTTCCTTGTGTATGTGTTTGGGAGTAATGGGACTTAGTGAAGGGTTGACTTGTCAAACCTTGATCAATTCTAAATGATGAAAAGGAAAAAAAAGATAATGTGATTAATTTTTGTGTCTGATTGGTTGAGAATGGTACTAGTACCTATGTTATAAAGACATTTTCACTATAGAATGTGGATTGTAATATGAGAATGTCAAACATATGAGCATACACTGATTATTTATTGACTTGATTTTTTATGTGTGATTATGTTCTCTATTGAACCCGTATAATTTGGATAATTGAGATGATTATATGTCATAGTCATACTTGATTTATTTCGATGTTGCATCATCCCCTTTATTTGATATCATATTGTGCACATGCATTTACATGATATTGGGTATGAGTAAAGGTCTAACTTGTGGAGATCGTCCGTGTTGAGCATGTGAATATCGTCCGTGCGATAAATAAGTTATGATTAAAATTTGGTCACGTGGAGATCGTCCGTGCGGAATTTGTTTGATTTATGATAGTGCATTGAGATCATCCGCACAGACACGTGGAGATCGTCTGTGTCGGTATATGGACCTCGGAGTCACCCACGGGTCATGAACTCTCGATGTATTTCCGAGGAGTATCATGTATAAACTATTGAGAGAGTACTTGGTATTTTAAGGCATATTGTTTAATTGTGCGATATTGTATTACATCTCATGACATCCTGCATTCTTTATGATTATGTGTTTTTTATTGATGATTGAAAATACTTAATATTTGGTTACATCTATCTAATGAACTTGATATTTTGTCTTGCTGATATTATGAGTGCCTTTTTGTGGAGGTTGTAATAAATGAATTTTGAGCTTGATGTTGATATATGTGTTTGTAAATGGTGAACTCTTAGGTTGGACTGATTTTATGCACGTTGTAGTTTTGGAGGTTTAGTTATGGTGTAAGGAGTACTCGTATTTTTTCCCTTAACATTTGTTTAGACGTTTACTTGTTGAGTACTATGTGGTTTGATAATAACCCCTTGCTTCCACAATTTTTTGTAGGTTACTAGCCCGAATACTTGTGATATATTCTCTTCCTTTCCGAGGCTTGTTGGAGATTTGTAAGATAGGTGTTTGTCACCTCAGTAGATCATCTTACTCCTGTTTATGATCTTGTTCTACTTTATAAAGAATTTCAAATGAGACATATATTTCTTTTGATTCTATTATATTCTTTGAGAGGTTTGTATGTGTTACAATCAAATTTAGGGGATATTTTTGTGTTTATTATGGAATTTCCGCATTTTATTGTAATGGTCGAGTTTTAGGCTGACTTGTCTTGACGGGATAAGACGAGTGTCATCACGTCTATTTTTGCGCCCACTAAGTAACAGAAACGGTTATGAAGATATACTTGATTTTTAAGAAAATAAAATTGATTTTTAAAATTATGTAACCAACTCACGAATATTATTATTTTTTAAAAAAATGACAAACTAATTACTGTTTGTATTTGAATTTAGTGTGATTATCTAAACTGCTCTATCCACAATCATTTCTCTCTCTCTCTCTCTCTCTAACAAATAAAAAAAATAAAAAAATTAATCAAAGTCATCAATGTTTCAGAAATATATGATCATTGATAATAATTTCCCACAGTTGGATAAAGATATGTTTATGGATATTGTTATCCATTCCTTAGCTGATTTTATATTTAGTTATTTTTTGTTTCATATTTCGCGAGACTTAACAATATTTGTGTGTGTCTTCAAATGTGAGATTTTACAATATTAATTATCAATAATTGTGGTAAATGAAGTTTGAATGGTTTATTCTGTTTTCTAACTAAACAAATTATTGCTTTCAAACAATATGATGAATTTAAGGAAATATCTTATCGTTTAATATTAATAAGCGGATGTTAAGAATATTTTATATTATTGTTTGTTCGTAATTCTTAATGAACAATAAATCCTGAAATTGGGGAGTATTCTAAAGGTTACACTTCTTTCTTTTATATATTCCTCGTTGAATAATATATATTTATTGAATGTTTTAATCTCAAAGAGTAAAATTTATTTAACATTTTCTTCAAAAAAAATTGTTTTATAAATTTTGAGGATAAATTATATTTCAGTAATCGTTATATCATGTTTCACTAAAATAATAGTCAAAATGTGTTGAACAAATCTTATGAAAGATTTAAATTGAGTGTTGATGACTGAAAGAAGAAACCCATGAGAAATTTGACAGTATTATATACACAAAATATGTTTGAATAGAGTATGAGAAGTTTAAAAACAATTTTAATCATCTATAGTATTTTTTTTTACAATTGTTTTTTAAGTTAGTTGATTTCCTTATTCAAATACAAATATGTATTATATATTATATTGTAATCTTGCATGATTAATATATACCAGTGATTGGATTATTTTTTTCAATAAGTAAAAATGTTAAACATATGATGAATATTTTCACTAAGAAATTCAAAAGAAGAAGAAGATACATATAAAAAATTGGCATTATATTTAATGTTGGTTACCCAATTTAAGTAATATCAACTAAAAATAAAGATATAGGTTATTAATTTAAACAGGATACCATTATAAAGATAATTAATTATTTTAAACATAATTAAAATTTAAAAAATGACAAAAATAAAAAAAAATTAATTAAAACATTTTAAAAAAATAATCAGCCGTTTGTATTATTTAAAATATCCAAAAGAAAAACCTTTTTTAAAATTAACTCAAATATAGTTTCTTTGTAATTTAATTTAATAAATGGTTGTATTAATTAAGATTATTTTTAACTTAAATCAATTTTCAATTATATTGTAGACCTAATTTAATAAGGAAAAAAAAATTTGTTAACTCTTTTAATGTTGATTGTATCAACATATCATTCAATTTTATGGTATCAAATATTTCTTATGGAATGTTAGGATTAATAAATTATAACATCGATTTTCATATGATATAAACAGAATAAAGCATAAATACATTTTAATACGATTAAATACATTATATACTAGTAACATTCATTAAATATGTTCAAATAAATAAGTCAATAATTTCTATTATTATATTATTGTTATTATTATATATATTATAACTTAAATAAAATATTAACTGAATAGTATATTAGTTATTTTTAGTTACAAAACTATTACATGTAAATCATCCGTGCGGGCATGTATGCTGGTAATATATTAAAACTACACTAGTTACCATGGAATATACGTGATCTAAAACTAACTTATTACAAAATATCATAAGTAACCATTTAAAAACATGCAAAAACAATTTCAAAAGTTAGATGGTTATAAAATTTGTAAAGCAGAGGATGTTCAAAATTTTTGTATTTTACACCTACTTACCCTAGACAAGATTACCAAAATATCAATGTGAGTAGCCTCTATGAGCAAATAATAACATCTTCCCAATTCTCCTAAATGCTTTTTGCTATATCGTTCTTTCCATATAGTAGATTTTATCAACTTGCAAAGTCACTAGGTGGTCATTAACATAAAATTAATGATAAATATTGCGATTCAGAGTTTCATTTGAGGTTTTTCTTGGAAAAAGGGTTCAAAACAAATACAAACTTTGATCGAAATTGTTGTTATACATTCTAACTTTGCGAGGGTCCTATGACTCCCCCTAGATTATTTTTAGGGTATTATTGAGGGTATTATCAACTTAGTTAGATGAGAAAGTTACCACACTCTCTATTAGGTGGGGCGGAAATTAAGTAAAATGACCGATCTTTTCTTGCTATGTGGCAATCCACATCATTCCATTTTTTTGACTATTAAATATCCTTAATTTTAGTTGTTAGTTAATTTTTTTTTTAGTGAGGGTATATACAAATGCCAAAATATTTCCCCAATAAATTACACTTAATTATTAATTATTATTAATATTTTTTCTTCATCAAAAATCCAGTCGCTTCACTGTGTCAATTCTGGATATGAAAAAATATGCCGATGGCGATAACGGAAAAATCAACCGCAACAATTATAAGAAAGTATAATCACCACCACACGAGTACCATTACGTCCCTCACTTGTAAAAACTAACTCCACACAATCGAAATTGCAAATTTGCAATGAACTAAATTTACAAATTTACCCTATTTAAAAATTTTGCCACAGTCGAATCATTATCACTTTGCCATTATAACAAAACCTTCCATCGCCACCAAAATGACAAAGACAACCACAAAGTTTCATTTTTTATGTGAAATAAATGAAATTTATAGATGAAATTAACCATTACTCGTTAGAAAGAAATACCCAATGTATATACTAGGTTTTTTTAAAAATAGAATTAGTTAAAGAAAATTTTGTTAATTAAATTTAAAGGAAATTTTTAGGATGCTTATGATGGATTTTAATGTGAAAGTCTTCAGGTAAGTGTTTAAATGAAAGAATGGGGTAATGGTAGAAGAATGTATTAAAAAACTAGAAAATATTTTGAAGAAAAAAGAATTAAAATAATAAATGCAGTAGCAAGCGGATCTGTGCCACCTTCTTGATAAAAAAAACTTGCGTTTGACCTTATCACGAACCATATCGTCATCATTCGCACCCACCCTAACCCTTCGGTGGGATAATAACTAGTACCATCCAACTAAAGTTAATTACTCTAGAATCTAGGTATTTAAGTTACGTAAGAAAGTTATAATAAATTAAAACAATGCGGAAAATATGCGTACAATGTACCAAAACTCTAACAACGTCAATTCTAAAAACAAGGGGTACAACACCAAAACTAACAACAACTTAACCAATAGTCTGAGTTCGAAAAGAGTGGACGTAAACAGAGAGAACTCAAGGCAGCCCTGAAGTACTACCTTACCCTTGAATTTCACGCAATCACTGATCTTCTACTGTCAACAGTCGCGTGAAGATGACCTGTAGTCAACAAAAACAAGAGCAAGTGTAGAATGAGTACACAACAACCGTGTAATGGTATGATAACACGACTATCCCACTAGTGTAATATAAAGATGTAAGGTCTCTCACAATGGAATGAGGTTCTTAGATCCTCACATGTGCCTAAAAAGGTTTAAAATATGTTAATTAAGCGTTTTAAATTATGCATACTTGATTTTAAGTGATTAGGAGGTCAACCGTCCTAGACGTTCGAAATTGATGTCAGAGGTCCTTAATATGTATACGAGTGTATTTGCGTTTGAAAATCCGAGTACACCTCCCTAAGAACCACCCAAAGGGGTCGTTGAGGAGGACCCAAAAGGTTTCCTAGGCACTGCCTTAGCAGTGTCAATCGACAAGCAAAGGATTAACAGACTGTTCCTCAATCGACTCCCCATTGATGGGGGTGTAGATCAACAATTAACAATGTGAGATTAATCTCCTAGGAAGGAAGTGCATTCACAATCGATGGAGTAGTAGGACGAGATATCGTCCAATCGATGCCCCTTCTTCCATGGTCGTCAATGATGCCTACAACTCTGCTGCATGAACGATGCCATGCTATGGGGTGAGTGTCACGTTCCTAAATTAATATGAACGGTTTATTTAAGTTTTTGAAGCATTTTAATATGGTATATAAGCTTTTAACCCCGTTTAGACCTCATTTTTAAATTAGACTTTCCCTCTCAAACAAAACCTCTCTATAAACCTCTGTTGGAGATGAAGCTCAAGAACAGCTTGGTTGATGGATTGTGATGGTTTCTTCATAAATGTTTCATGGTTTTATCTTACAACGAGGTATGATGATCCTTTATTTTTGGGTATCCATTCATCAATCTAGCCATGGTTCATTCTCAAATTTATTTCAAAAGCATGCTTATGATGAATTGTTGATTAGCTACTGTTTTTAATATGATTTTAAATTCAATAGCATGATGAACCCATGATCCTCCAAATTTCTCAATTTGGCCTATATTGTGGTCATTGTGATCTAGATGTTAGATTTATTAAAGTGTGATTTGAATATGATAAATTGATTATAACTACTGTCTTCTATGTGAACTAACGATGAATTGGGGGTAATTGATCAATGAGGATGAAGGTTTTGCAAGTAAGATCTATAATTTTCTACTTTGTATGGAATTGATGATGTTGTGTACCTGATGTGATCTTGATGTTATGATGGTTGAGTTATGATTAATATTGCGTTATTGTACTTTTAGGTATTGCCTTATGTATGTATTGTTCATGAATTATTATTATTGATCAATGATGATCAAAATCTTTGTGAATTGGTAAGATTACTCTACTTCTTCTACTTTTCTATTGAATTTATAGTTGAACTGTCCTTGAAAGACATTGTGTGGTATGGTCCACTTACGCTTACGGTGTTTACTTTCTTGTCAATATATATATTTTATGGTCATGACCTTGAAGGCGAATTGATGTACTACGAATGTGTGGTTATGGTGATCACAATATGAAGTTACATATCTAGTCTCTTACTCTAGTATCATGATTTAGGTATTGATTATGTCTTATATCGTTGAATAGAGTTGTTATGATTAGGTGTGGTTTAGGTGCTGCCATTGATGAAGTGTTAATGCTGAATGAACCCTACCTATTGTACCCTTATATGAATGTTTGACCTTAGCCAATGTTAGAATTCTAGAGTGCAATTTTTGAAGTTGTCTTGCTTCCTATGCTATGATGTGGTGTGTGCTCTATGCATGAATGTGGATTGGGGTCTTAAGAGGGTGGCTGCCCCAATATTGTGTCGATAGCCTTTGTGTGATCATGTTGTCCAATATACACACACTCATATGTCATGCGCGCTTACAAGTAGTATGGTTCATGGTATCAAATAAAAGGATAGTTCCTATATGCACTAATGTCTATTACTATGCATGTAAAGTATATGTACACGAAAGTATGAATGTATTTTAACAAGAATGACTTGATAAATGAACTAGTATAGGTAAGAGTCTCAACCTTCGTCTATATATTGCACATGTCTACCTTGATAGAATAGTTTCTAGGGTGATTATAATGTATAAATGAATATGAATGCATGAATTAAAATATGAACATGAAAGTATATGCTATGATGTAAATTATATAATATGATGAAGTATGCGTATGTGTAGTATCTAAATTTGTTTATGTGAAAGGTCTTCTCATGTAAGTACACATACACACACATGAATGTATATAATGAAGCATGTATGATAATCTAGTAAGGAGGGAGTATCTTGAAATGTATTCTTAATTGTACTCTAAACTATATTGTTTTTTAATATGATATATCCTTGTGAAATTATATACCACATTAATTAGGCTGATTAAAGGAAATTCTCATCTATAACCTATGATCTAATCATATGAGGAATTAATTCTCCTAATGTATTTTTTATGAAGTAAAGTTAATAAAGACTTTTCAATAGAGGGAACTTAGCTTATCACCGGGTGAACTTGATCAAATGAGAGTTTCCCCTTCAATATACATCTCCTAGTTTCATAACTATGTTTCTCCCGTAGGACCTAGTAAGTGCATCAACCTAGATGCTAGTATGATGTTAATGTTCTACCTTGGCATGTAGAGAACCTCCTTTTGGTGTGGGGTTCCATAACACCAAATTCCATGTTTTGCTTACATGGCCTTATTGTATGTTAAGGCTATGATTTCCCCAAAGTAAAATGGACAATTGAAGTAATGTAATGAATTATAACTAAGATAACCTAAGGGAAGTTGGTTAGTGTAGGTGACAGTATGAGACTTTACCTATACATTGAACAAGTAACTCTTGAAAGGAGTTCTAGCAAGTTGTTCTATATGTATGTAAATATGTGTATGTCTTGTATTCATGACATTATGTTATTGACGTAATTGTAAGATATTATGCATGGTATGAATACTATGGTGTCTATATGATGAGGTCTTACCTTACATGCCTAATGTTGGTCTTGTTGACTATATTATGATGGTCTCACTTGGCCTGTATGAAGTTGTCTATACTTGTATTGATGATGTCTGAATTAAAATATGATGCTTATGGTCTCTTTTTTAGTTTACTAAGTTTGTGTAGGGTTATGGGACTTCACATATACGTTGCACTAGTAGGCTTAGATTGGGATTATGAGTAAGGTTTTTGTTATGTCCTTATTAAATGAAGTTCAAGTATGCAATTGTTTACTATTGCCTCTTATGATGTTATTGGTAGTGTTGACTTGCATGTTGTCTTTGAATGGGTCTTATATGTGGTTTTTGAAGTATGTTGGGTCATATGTAACCTATGTGTTTCATGATATGTGGTGCTTATGTGAAAGTATGTGCTTAAGTTAAGGATGGTTGTACAAGTGTTCACCTTGGTGACCTTAAAGTGATGTTGAGTGTGGGTAGTGAAATGGGAAACTATTCATGCATTGCACCAAGTATTACTTATGAGTTACTTAGGGGTAAGGACTAATAGTAAAGTAAAAGAACATTACTGTGCATGAAATGCTTGATGTGTATTAAATGCAATGTATGAATTTATATGATGTCATGACCATTGTATATGTCTATATGAAGTATGTGAAGTTTATTGTGTAATTGTGCCAATACTTGTGAAGTTTCTTACAAAAGGCATGTTGCATGATTTCAAAGTAAAATGTCCCCTTCAAACGAATGTTTTTGCATGGTTGTCGTACTTAGTGCATTCTTGTACTAACACAATTCTTCTTTACCCTTTTACACAAAGTGTAGGTTATGGATCCTTAAAGGATGTCTTTAAAGTGAAGGGCTTGATATGTGTTTCCCAATCTCAAGAAAGGGATCCTTATGATTCAAGGATTTCCTATGTTTTTTTCATGTTCAAACTTATATAATAGCTTACTTATTGTTATATATTGATAAGGGTCGTGTCCTTATTCTATTTTGATGATGTTGAGTCTACGATGGCAAAAGGAACTTAGAGTCTAACTATGTATTATGACTAATATTTTATTCATATGAAATGATGATTCTAGCATACAATATGCTATGGAAAGTTGTAAATTTTTTGCTAATTTCCTATGACAATGCGATGAATGATGCCTATGGGCTTGTACATGACCTCCGAGAGGTCAAGTACGCCATGTTACTTCTAAGAGGTGATCCCCGATCGTCAAAAATGTGGTATTAGAGCACCTGGTTATAAAAATAGTTTTAGGGTTCAAAAGTCTCATATTGCCATGTCGAGTAGAGTCTTGTTCATCGGTAATGAGTCGCGACACATCTAAGAGAAAGAGACTATAAGATGATAGAGTTTGCCTTCTTCACTGTTCATGTGTCGTGCCATACAACTTTACTCTATATGATCTCTCTCTTATGTTTTCTTGTCCGGTGGTATTTATGATATGATTGGTTGGATGAGATGGTATCTCGATGCTTGAGGGAGAAAAGGTGAGTTTTGAGACTTATCTTTGTTTTACGGCTTGATAAGTATGCATAAAGGTGAATTTGGATTATATGTTGATGTGATTCCATTTATGGATATATATGTGATTTTTGTGGAATGACATTTTATTTGAAGATTTATGTTATGATATGGTTATAGCTTGTTAAATGTTGTTTTGGTGGAATTGAGTTCCTTTTTAATAACCCCCCAAAATTAACTAAGGTGAACTAGAGCCTCATGAGTGTTTCTTGAGTTAATTTGAAAGTAAAATGAATAAATTTATTGTTCTTAGGCAGTGTGTGAATTTTGGAGGTCAAATGTCTAAGAACGTCCATGACGTTCAGAAAGTGTGCCTTAGATAGCGCTTGTGTGTCTTGAAGTGTTTGAGTGTGTTTTATGTGTTAGTTTTTCTTAAAACTTGCATGAGATATTTCTAATACCTAGACAACTTATTTTAGGAGTTTAATGTCCGGCCACGATCCCACATAGGACCCACAAGGGTCCCTAGATGAAGGGCCCAACCCTTGGCAACAAGCTGCCAAAGAATTGACCAAACGACGGCCCTAAGGATGGTCCGTTGGTCCACCAACGGTCCGTAGACCTAAGGTGTCGAGTGTCCCTTCAAGTTAATATGTCAAGGATCCATTTGGATATAAGTTTGAACCCACGAGACCAAACCAACGATCCGTTGACGCACAGACGCTCCGTTGGTTAGGTCTCGTCTGTGGGGGGTCCAAATTGTTAAGTGGGTGCCTTGGCTTGGGCTGTTTGGTATGTTCACCCCAAGTCTTTTATTTTCCTAGGACGTTATTTTTACTGTTTATTAGGTATATTAAAGTGTTCTAAACCTTAAGACCTCATTTTAGACTCCTCTTCCTAAAATCCAAAACCCCTCTCTCTCTCTTTGAAGACTCTCTCAATCACCATGGAAGCTAGAAGTCAAGAAATTCTATGAGCGTTGTTGGTGATCGTTTCTTTACAAAAAATAATTGGTATTTCTTCAATGTGTGGTATGGTATCCATCCTTTAACTCTCTTCCATTCAAGGAGTCCATTCTAATGAATTTCAAAGTGGGTTCTCAACCCTAGTTTCTTGTATCTTCAACTCTAATGGGTCATGCATGAAAACATTTTGCATGACTAAATAATGATTTTTATAATCTTGATTGATGATTTTAAGGTTTAAACTACAATGAAATCATGATAAAGATTCTCTTCAAATGTTGGCTTAAGTAATGGTATAATGAGCATGTTTGTGTATAGAATGAGCTTTGTTTTTTCTTGTGTTATTATTGTTCTTTATATACTGCCCTAAGGGATATATTATGATGACATGTTGAGAAAATGTTATAGGGTATGAAATCTTAGATTAAAGGGTAAGTTGGTTATGTTGTTTATCTTTAAAATTAGAAATGCTCTTAAGTGGTATGGTTCACCTTCTTGGTGGTGGTATTTACCTGAATTGTATGAATATAAAGTTACTAGTTTATTGTGAATGAAAACATGAAGGCTTGTTATGTGAAGTAAAATGATAATGATGCTATTCTTGCTAAATATGCCTTATGAATCTATTATGTGAAATAGGCTAGGGATTATGCTTAAATAAAGTATTCTTGTTAAGTGTCTTATGAGAAGTATGTTAATGATTATGTTTAATATGCCTTAAATGATTGTGTAAAGGATGTTTAAGTGTGCGATGTGATGAAAGAAGTCCTAAGCATATATAGAATAAAATGTAAATGAAATGATGTTTATGTGTAAGGTATGCTCACATGTACACACACTCATATTTAAAAGAATGTATCATGCTAAGTTGAGAAAAAGGGGAATCTTCTGGTAAACACTCTTCGTGAGTTGAGATGAAGTGTCTAGTAGCAACCTCACTATTCCTTATGAGCTATCTAAGATAGGTTTGAGGATGAATGCCCTTCGTGAGTTGAGATGTTATATTCATTAGTTATCCTTGACTTATAGTTTATAATGTTAAGAATCCGTGTGGAGCAATGCGTAGCACTGAGAGGATATGAAGGACAGATGGATTACACTTTGTGAGTTGAGATATTGTATTTCCAATGTACCGCTTGAGATGATTACTCCTCGTTAGTAGAAAATTAGTTACTTACTAGAAAGCTCCTTCTTCCTTAACTATGTGCCCATATAGGTGTAGCTATTGGAAAAGCCATGTAAAATCTAAGAAGCATGACCTTACTCTAAGCAAGTAAGGATCCTTCATCCGATTGGGTTTAATATCGGGATTTCATGTCTAGCTCTCATGGTCTTTGTTAATTAAGCTAACTCCCATAAAAGAATTGATTGAACAATGTTAACATGTACATTAGTGATGTTGTGAATGAATGTCTTGAAGTGCTGAATCCAAATAGTAACCATTGGGAGAACTAAGTAGGAGTAGTAGTATGGGATGCTATTCCCACATTAGACTTAGTGTGACCTATAGCTACTATAGGAGAAGAGTACTTTCATGAAATTTGTGTGAATGAGTTTAATGGTGTGATGTTATGGATGATTATTTTAATGTTTTTGAGTAAATGGGATCCAATAGGATCACTAAGTGGGAGCGGCAGTATGAGATGCTACTCTCACATTGCACTTACTGTGACCTATATTTCCATGAGTGTGTTGCATATATTAGCCAAGGGCGTGGTTTTCATTTCCAAATAGGTAAGCCTAAGATTGGGTGGTCTTAAGTGTCGCTTTGGTGTGCCTTGAAAGGGGTGTATGGATGATCATTTCTTGGATCACCTTAAGGAATCTTAGGATAGCCTTGGGTTAGAGAAGCTTCAAAGTAAAATGAGTTCATATGACTTCGATCGTGCCATTCACTGTAAGGCTTTCACTATAAGTCTTCAAACCGTTCAATGTAATGTTCATTCAAGCTTTCTGTTATGTTTTGGGAAGTTCACTGTAATGTATCTTTTGGTTGAAAAATTATGTGAATCTTTCTCTAAGTGTAAAATTATGCTTATTATGTTAATTTGTTTCTAAATTCATGAATGTTAGAATTAAGTAGCATGAAATATTATTTTACTAAAATGTCCCTTTCACATGTTTTTGAATATGCCATACTTAGTACATTAATTGTACTAACCCCATACTTTTCAATAATATAAGTATAGGTTGGAAGCGTTTTGAAGGTTGAACTCTAGAAGTTGAATCTTGAGAAAGTTCCTCTCAAGAAAGAGTATGTCCTCACATATTCGAGGGCATAGTCCATTTCATAATTTCATAGTTAAAGAATTATTATGTATTTCTTTCAAATGTAAAGGGTCGTGTTCTAAGTTAATTATCTCGTGTCTTTAACTTTCTCTTGTGACAATGAGATTTCTTAAGTATATATAAAAGATTTCCTTTTTATTTAAATTGTTCGTGAAAAGTTTTAATACAACACTACTTTTCATGTCTTATGTAATAAACGATAGTTAAAAGGCTTGTACAAGACCCCAAAGGGTCAAGTACGCCTTCTCACGAAATGAGGGTTCTCCTAACTTCTAGGGGGCACTTTGGGGTCGTGACATTTTTTGTATGATAAGTTTCCTTATGATTCTGTATGATGATCGTGTAATGTTATGGTTTAGACTTGAAATGCTTTGAAGAAGTGTGGTTAATAGCTAAAGATGCATGTTGCCTTTATATAGGTGTAATAATTCAATATTGTTATTTTATGTGTAATGCTTTATGAGTTGCATTGTATGGATTAACCTCTTTTGTGTAGTCTTGATTCTAGAAGTGAAGGTAGTGTGTTTACCTTTTAAGGTGATGATGTGGGTTTGAATGAACTAGGAGTTACCTTTCCCTAGTAATGAAAGAAAAGAAAATGGCCTTTATGGACAATTTTCCTATATTGTTTCCCTTATGGTTTTCATGATCCTTGGTATTCATTGTGTAGTTAAGACCTTATGTGGTTAGGTATCATGACTTAGCTTGATTTTATGAGTCTCCTTTAGGTGTTAGACTTAGAGGAATGATGATGCATAGATGGTTCCTCTTGAAGGTTGAGATAATTTGCTCTTGATAGGGTTTACCCTAAGTGGGGCATGATGATTTGAGTAGTAAGGTGGTAGATATCCTTATCTTTCCTTCTATTCTTACTTTAGTTTATAATTAAAGAGTTCCTAGTAGCTTGTTCATGATAGGAGTCTTTCATTTAAGTATAAGTTTCATGTTCTCTATATGTTATACATGTCTTAATTGTCACGATCTTAAATTATTTATGAAGGTTCTAAATTTCATGACAAAAGAATTTTGCTCAAATTCCTGTTTACTCATGTTTATTGAGCATCTTGATAAGTTAATTGTTCATTTAACTTCATGAGAAGTGGTAAGGAACATGGTGGATGTCACTTATAATGTAAGGCGTTTTAAGCCATCAATGAGAAATTGAGTCTCCCTTAAATCAATAATGCTGAGTTTTTTAGAAATATGTTACTTTTATGACTTGAGAAGTTTATACGTAGGCTCAGTTTTAAAAGGTGTTGGTTTGCTTAGCGAGTTCTCTTGAACTGTTCCTATAAATTGCAGTTGTAAAAATTATCTAAAAGGATGTCCCATTAAAATTAAGTCACAAGTAAGGGTTGTTTGGACAAAAAAGTGTTCTTTAAAATGAGCAATAATGACAAAAATAAAACTACCATTGATTTGTGAGATAAAATTGAATACCGCCAAAAATGGATAATTTCTGCAAAGAATATAGGACTTTATTCACATATTATTCATTCATGCAGATTCAGGATAATTAAGTAATTGTAACATAAAAAGCCTAGATGTGGGTGTATTTGGTATCAAGAAGAATATGTTTCTTTTGAAAATAGGTAGGTTTTACCTTATTTTCTCATGTTGTGTTGTTGAGTGATAAAATATTAGCCTCTAATATTTGGTGGGTGAATGAAAATTATTGTCCATAATATATTTTTATATTTGGCTAGAATGTACAAAATACCTTTAAGAAATATATTTCCAGACTAAGACCCAACCACGCTAACCAATTTGGGACACGGACCTGATACCCATATCGAATGTGACCCTAACGAACAAATCAAGATCTGACTCCAACATCTGACCTGGAACATAACATCGACTTTCAACTTTAGACCGATAGTTAAATTTGGACTCGACTTTGACCCACACCCAAACCGGTATGCAACCCTAAAGATCATCTAGATCCGACCCTAGATCCAACCATTTCTTTGATGTCACGACCCAAAATGAGACGTGAGGGGCACCCACCCTTAACCTACTAGGTGAGCGAACCAACCAATCTATATCCCAACATTTACCAATAGTTCGACTATAATTAACAAAATAATGCGGAAGATCCAAAACTTATTAATATAATCAAATAAATAAACTTCTAAAATTTACCACTTATTATCCCCAAAATCTGTAAGTCATAACATCAAGAACATCTATCCTCAAATTACTAATTCTAAGAGTATTTAAGAAAATCAAAGTAAGTAACAAGCTTGTCCATGTCCGAAATTCAAGACATCCAGACGTGAAGAAGAGAATCCAGCACGAGCTAGGAACAATTGCTCACCCTGAACTCCGAAGTGCTGAAGACTGGCTTCAGCTGAGGACGAGTCAAAGTTGATGGCAAGCTTGCTGCACTCCACAAATAAACAAGAAGAAAATACAAGTAGGGGTAAGTACAAGGAACACGTACTGAGAAGGTATCATTGGCCAACTCAAAATAGAAAACAATATATATTAAACAGTAGCATAAAATCGACTACGATACTTAACAGGTGACAAGCAACAAGTACATGAACCATTGGCAACAACACCAAACACACCTATGAGGACTCATGCCTCCACACCATACTCATTTGGGAATAGGTTAATTGATTTTGAGTATATTAACATATTTCAAGATTTCTTTCCTTTAGTACTATCGTGTCGGAACGTGACACTCCGATCCCATATACCGTGTCAGAACGTGACACTCCGATCCTCTAATATCGTGTCGGAACGTGACACTCCGATCCCCTAATAACGTGTCGGAACGTGACACTCCGATCCAAGAATACCATGTCGGAACGTGACACTCTGATCCCCTAATATCTCATTACTTTATCATTTAGTATCACCACTTTTCCATTCGTTAATAGTATTTCATCTAGCCTTCTTTATTCAAGGCATTACTTCGATAGAAAAGATTAAAGATTGAAGATTCAACAGTCTTATCATTCTAACCAACCACAACTACACAATCAAAACATACAACACACAATCAAGCACATAGAAGACTTTACAATACCACCCAATGCATATCGATCGCTATTTAGAGTTTATCTATCACATAGAAATAAACCATAACCTACCTCCACCGAAGAATCGTGATCAAGCAAGCTACTTCCCCAATGCCTTTGCTGTCCTCTTCGTTCTCTCTCTCTTGCTCGTTCTCCCTTCTGTTCCTTCTTAGTTTTCTCTTATCCAGATTCTTTTTCCTTTACCCTAATTATCATATAATCCATAATGATATAAGTAACCCACTATTTATTTCCATATTATCTTCTTTAACTCCCAAGTAAATAAATTATTAAACTTACCCCACTAATTCTATAATTATAATCAGGAATAGTCCAAAACACCCCTTTTAAAATCTAGCGGAAATCCGACCCAAAGTGAAGTTACGTAACCTGTGATAGTACGTCGTATCTGTGACGGTCCGTCCTGCAGGTCCGTCACGAAGTTCAGAGACATAATTCCTGTAGTGCGGTTACGGAACCTGTGACGGTCCGTCGTATCTGTGACGGTCCATCCTGCAGGTCCGTCACAAAGTTCAGAGAATTGATCCCCGTATCCAGATTTCAAGAGTTCAAGTGTTTTAGAACGAAGGAGCTCAACGGGTCGTTGTGCCTATGACGATTCGTCATTCTTACCATCGAGGGTAGTGAAGAGAGCAGTGGGAAGAATTACACAAGTATGGGATGACGGAGTCCATGACGGCCCGTTGTGACCATAACGGTCCATCGCGTGATCCGTCGATCCAGTCAATATTTATCAGAATAATTCTACTGCTCAAACCGACAAAATGGGTTGTTACACTTGACCCCGACTTATGCTCCAAACCCAAAGTCGAACTAGTACATGACTTAAACCCCAACACTTGAACTAGAAAACTACTAATCACAGATCTACTCTCAACTCTATATCTAGGAGATGACTTCTATATCGAGAGAGGATCCTAACTTTTTCCCTGGCAATGACTTACAAACATGGACCCGACCCTTAAATCTTACTTATGACCTGACATTTTACCCAAAATACAACCCCAATGACCAATCAAAAATCTAATCCCAACATCTAAATCGAGACTCAACTTTGAACGTAGTCTTGTTCCAACTTCAGACCTTATATTCGTCCCTAAAATTGACCCCAACTTCCAATCCTGGACGTAAACTTTAATGCTAAACCATGAGTGAAATTATGATTTGAGTGAAAATCCCAACATCAGACCCCAACCCAAACCCCGACCCTAACACTTAAATCTACACATAATCTTGATGGTTGATTAGAATCCAACCCAAACTCGACTTGAAACCAAAATATAAAATCTCTTAAGTGGGACATGACCCCCAAACAAAACCCCAACATCTTAATCAGCGCTTGACTTCAAAACTAGGACCTAAGCGTGATACCCAATGCAGGACCAAATTTTGAACTAGGACCCAACATAAACATCTATCGTGAGGCCCATACCATGACCATGAGTGCACACTCTCGATTACTAAATCTTGACATCGGAACCAACATTCAAATGCAGCTTGGTCCTGATGACTGATATTCGAACCAGATGACTGACCCAGGATCTGGTCTTGAGAACTGTGTTCTAATTTGAGATCTCACCTAAATCACCAACAGACGAAAAAACTTCTTAACAAATATCAAACACCAAGATGTAATTCCTTACCCACGCCTAACACCTCAGCTAGGAATCCATTTCAAAAAAAAAAATTGACCTCAATACTTTACCCTGATAATCAATCGGGGACCGAAATATGATAATAAAGACAAGACCTGTACTCTCTACGTATAACCCGACCCTGACAACAAACTAGGAATACCACCCCGACATTTTACTAAGGTTTCAACCATGAATACTTAACTATTGGAATATGAGAGTTGTCGATTCAACGTCAAGAATCTAGTCCTGAATTTAGAAAAAGGATTAAATTTTTTAATTAGTATCAGATATCTATACATGAAACTTTAGTTAGCAGTGAAAGTTGATGTGTGTGATTGAATAAATGTTATGGAAAAGTGTTTTCCCTATTTTTCTTGAGGTAAGTCATATTCCTTTATATTTAGGAAAATGAGTTGATGTGGAAAAAAAATTCAAAATATTTATGCCAACTAAACATGAGAAAATTGGAAAACGTCTCTCACGAAATGCTTTACTTCAAATCAAACACACCCTTGATGAATAAAATATGAATAATTATAAATTAAAATTTTCATTAAGTGTAAATAGATGAGGACTTAGTAATATCGTGTGTTAGACCTACAAATTTAATTATGCAGTTATTAAAGGAAAAATAATTATATTTTACAAAATAGATGAACATAAATGTCTTATATTTTCATAGTATTGGAAGTTCCGAATTTAAATAAATAACATTAGAAATATTACATTATGTTTAAAATTTTTATCTAATAAAATATACTCTCTCCATCCCAATTTATATTACACCTTTCATATTTCCACATTCAAACATGCCTATGTTTGCTCGTGAATTTTCCGTATATCATTTTAAATAATTTAATTGTTATTGATTCTTAATTATAATATTTGTTACGTAGCTTATATATATATATATATATATATATATATATATATATATATATATATATATATATATATATATATATATATATATATATATATATATATATAAATTTCATTAAAAATATTATGAAGATGCTATGCACAAATATCTGGTGAAACTTTTATTGTTTCACTTTCGAAAAATTAAAAGTTCAAAATAAATTAGGATGGATGGATTATTTGTTAATTTTAAAATCAAATGAATTATTCTAATGATCTCTTATAAATTTGTTCTACATTTTAAATTTTCTATATTTGGATATTTAGTTTTCCTATTGCCTTTTTTTTTTTGTATAGTTGCTACATATTATCTCAATTAAGTATAAGTTTGTTGTATTATAAGTTATACTATCTTTCACAATTTTTAAATTAGAAAAATGGAATAAAAAGAGAAATATAGTTAAAATATGTAAAAAGATAATTTTTAGACACAATATCCTTAGGTTTTATCGACAATTATGGATTAATTTAAAAAGGTCTAAAAAAATTTCAGAACTTGAGGGCTAAATTCCTTGGACTTCTCCCCTTCTTTTTTCTGAGAGATAAATTCCTTCGCCTGACCGCATGAATTTTACGGATCAATTGAATCAATTCCCTTGGTTCATCATCTTCCATATAGAGTAAGTTTTCAAATTACTGAAAAAGGGTTTATAATTTGTAATTCTTTGTTTTGATTTCTCATACAGTTCGCCAAAATTGTTTGCCATAGGTTGATATCTGCTGTAGGCATTTAGCATCCGGATTTTAGGCTTTTATCTACCAGGAATTAAATTCAGCAACTAGAACCTCTACTATTAATATACTGAAAATTTAGTTTTAGTCCAAAACTTTAAAATGCGATTTCTTAAGCTTGGCGAGATTTGATTGAGGCGATTCAAAGTGTTGGGGTCTAAGTGTATTGTGGATAAACGTTGGTTTTTTTAGGAAATTGTTGGAGGCTCTTTGCTTAGGTATGTTCCGAATGAAGGGGCTTCCCTCACGTTTGTTTTCTTCAATTTGTATTTTGGTTACATGTAGTTGTTCAGGTTGTTCCACAATCGAAGTTGAGCCCCGTTCGGTGCAAAAGACCAGTAAGGCATTAAAAACCTTTTGGTAGAGTCAATTTTGGGATTTCTAATATGGGCCCTATGTTCCCATTTTGACTAAATTCTGGGTACATTTCCAATTTTTGTGATTTTTCTAACTAAATATCCATAGTGAAATTTTGATTTATAATATGATGGTGTGGCAGGGTTCAGTGGATTTTGAATAATGGATAGCTGATTTGTGGTTGATTTGGAGCACTCATGATCGGCTTTGAGGTAGGGTTCCATATAATTTCTTGATTGAGAAGTACTCTTTGCATCATCCTCGGAATCGCCCACATTAATGTTGGACTACCTAAAAAGCTTCATAGGTTGACTCTTCTGAAACTTGACTACATAGGTGATGTTTCCTTTGATGTATCACACAACTCTTTAGGTCGCCTGCAAAGGCACTTCACTAGGACAATGCATGAACCTTGATAAAACACTTACAACATAATCGGGTCTTGTAACTGAAAGATAATTTGAACATCTAATGAAAGTTCTGAAGTATGTCTCATTGACCTTTTTGTCTCCATGATTTACTTAGCTTCTTCTTTTTGTTCATAGGAGTACTAATCTCTTAGAAATTTTCCATTTTGAGTTTCTTGAGAATTTAGATTGTAATTTCCATTACAAGGAAATCTGTTATTAAACCAATATCATACATTTAGAAAGTTTGCATCATATCATGCTTGAACTCATCAATATGTTTTTCTGCTCCTTGTATTCAAAAGGTCATCCACATAAACAGAAACAACAAGAATCTTACAGATATTATGTTTACAATACAATGTGGATTTTGAAAGAATCATTTCAAAATCAATACTTAGGAAATAATCATCTATTAAACTATACAAAGTTCTTGTGAGTGTTTTAAGACATAAATAGCTCTACGTATTCAATAGAATTTATATTCCTTTCCATATATAACAAACCGTTCATGTTGTTCAACATAAATTTCTTCTTCAATAATGTCATTAGGAATGCTAATTTGGCATCCATTTCATGCACTTTCCAAGCATGTTCTGCAAAAAAAATTACAAGCAATCTTATCATGTCGAGCCTAAATACTTGAGTAAAAGTGTAAGAATAATCTACAAAAAAAAAATATGTGCATTAACATTAACTAAAAGTATTTATTTATGCTTGTTGATTGAATCATAAACATTTAACTCAGTTATGACCATCTACTATACTCCAATTGTTTTTCTGCCTTGAGGTTTGCAACAAACTGCCACATATCATTTTTTTTGGATCATAAACAGCTACTAATGCATTGCATTTTTCTACTTTGGGTCTTTGATAGCCTCTTAAGGGTTAGCAGATTCACTAATCACAACATTACATCTCTCATATATATATCTGAGAGAAAATGAGTTTGCCTAACTAGTGGATTATCGTCCCTTTCATTTGACCACGAGCTTGTCTTCTACATAGAATTCCTTGAATCATTCTGATTCCATTCATCATTTTCCATCATGTGGACCTTCAGCTAGTAACAATCTTCTCGCCTTCAGGTAGAAAGATTATGTATGCTTTTGAAATATTACTGTAACCAATAAAAATTCTCGGGGCAACCGTTTAATCTATTTTATCCAGTTTGACCTGAGGTACATAGTTAAAACAAAGACAACCAAACACTTTTACAAAATGTAGTGGATGTTTGTATCCACATCATTCTTGAAAAGGAGTTTGATCTTTCACAACTTTTTTGAGAATTAGATACTGTAGGAACACAACTGTATTTGCTGCCTCTGGCCAAAACATTGTTGGAAAATTCTTTTCGTGCAACACAGATCTTGCCATATCAATGATAATTGTGTTTCTTCTCTCACTAACACTATTTGCAGTGGATGTTTGTATCCACAACATTCTTGAAAAGGATTTTGATGTTTCACAACTTTTTAGGGAATGAGATACTTTAGGAACACAACTGTATTTGCTGCCTCTGGCCAAAACATTGTTGGAAAATTCTTTTCGTGCAACATAGATCTTTCCATATCCATGGTAATTGTGTTTCTTCTCTCACTAACACTATTTTTTTATGGAGTATAAGGAGTAGTATGTTTACATTCAATCCATTCTTCTTCACAAAGTTAACAAAACCGATGAGAAGTATACTCCTTCCATTGTTAAACGTAAAATCTAAATTTTTCAGAAACATTTATTTTCCAATCTCTCTTTCAGCTTCCAAAAAATGCTCTTGACCTCAGATTTGTACTATAAAAATAAAAATCCAGAACATTCGGGTAAGATCATCAATAAAAAACAAGTTGGAACTTTCTTGTTGCTCTTCAAGTTGCCTTTGGGAATGGAATTCTACTTTGTTCTCTGAATTAACAAGCCCAACATTATAAGAACTCGCTCCCAGTATAGAAAGGTCATCGAGCGTCACGAACTCTTGTATTTTGAAAAACCCTTGATAATGATAGTGTTAGAGTCTCTTATACCATAACTCGTTAGCATTTTCTGTTGCTAAGTACGCCCCTTCTTCATCCTCCAATATATTTAATGAGAAACTTTTGCCTCTCATTTTGACTTCAAAAAAGTCATGTCCTGATGGTTCAATAATCAAGCAATATTTATCTTCGAAATACAATTCGAAACCTTTTTCTTACAATTGACCATACTTAACAAGTTTTTATCTAAAAATGGTATGTAAGAACATCATCATTTTCGTTAGTACCTGATTGTGTTTCAAATGTAATTGTTTATATTCTCTTTGCTGGAATATAACAACCACGCCCTATTCTTACTTTTGAAACTTCAGTTGGTTTCTAGAGATTAAAAAACCCTTTGTCATAAGTCATATGGTTTGTCCATCCGCTATTAATCAGCCAATCCTAGTTGAAACATTGCTTGTACAATAGGATACCACAAAGAGTAAATCCTCTTCTTGTTCATTAAAAACCTAGACATTTGTGTCTTGCTATAGCCATTTGTTCTTACAGATAATTGCATTATGCCTGAGTTGGTTACACTTACTGAATTTAGCATCCATCCTTTTCCAACACTTATACAACGCATGCCCATTCATTCTACAATGCTCACCACGAGGATAGTTTCCTTTGAAGCTACCTACTCTTCTTTTGTTGTTATAGCAAGGTGCACCTTCTCCTTTTTTTGGTTGATTCTCTAATTGTGTTTCATTTATCATTACTATTTTCATGGTTTGCTGCCAATTCTTCCTCTCTAATTTCATCTTTTTTGACAATGCTTCTTTGTTCTTGATACTCCATGGAATTCAATAATTTCTCCAAAGTGATTTTAGATAGATCAATGATGTTCTCTAAAGTGGTAATAGTGGCTTCAAATATTTTACGTACAACATCCAGAATCTTTTCAACATTATCTGAGTGTTTAAACCTAGAACCACGTAATCTTACTCTATTTGTTATGCTCATAAGCACGTCAGATTATCCATTGAGTGTTGTTGTATTTTTTTATCTTCTTTAATTCAAAATCTCTAATGAGATTCATCACTCTCATACCTTTGATATGATAATCTCATTCATATTTTACCTTGTTTAATCCTAGATGGCCTTTGCTGAATTTTGGAACATCATACGAGTGAAAATTGTTGAAAAAATCAATTTTCTTGTACTTGTTATTTTTGAGTTGAGCTATATTTTGTTTTCAGAAAGCTGAAGAACCTCATAGCATTCCTCATTTGCCTCCCAATTATCTAAATCTTCGAGATAAACTTCATCCTAAATTCCCGCATGTGAAAATTTTCACCATTGAAGAACCTCATAACATTCCTCAATTGAGGTGCTTGAGTTACTTGAATTAGTCACACACATAAATACCCACATACCGCGCAATATAAAAAAGCTTTGAGACAATTTTTTGGTAAAATACGTATTAAAAGTGGAGATGTCAAGAAGAATATCCGCAGAACCACATTTTTATTGATATCTTTGTATTATGTTTCTAAAACTGAAAATGAAAAATAGGAAGCAGTAAACCCACGAGTGACAGATTTCTAGCTTACTTACTCCTAAATAATAGGTATAGATATCTAACAACTAATTGACTAAGTCTTATTTAATATAAATCAATAAAATTAAATTAACTACAGTTAAAAAAGCAAATTCCTAACACAATCTTAGTACAATAAACCCATGACTAGCGGATTCCTAACTCACTAACTTACACCTAAATAATCGGAATAGATGTCTAATAAATGATTGACTAAGTCTTATCTAATATAAAGTAGTTAAAGTAAAATTAACTGTAGTTGAAATAGAAAATTCCTAACAGAATCTCAGTACCTTTAGTAACTTGTATAACATTTGATTGTCATTGTGCTGATGTCTCTTGCATTAATCATCAGGAAGAATTGAGCATCTGAACCCTTATAATATTTATTTACTGGAATTACACACCTCAAGTTGATTTCCAACACTTTTTAAGACATGTTTCTGCACTTGGTCCACAAATTCAACAAAATTGTTTTTAAAATTAAATAAGATTCCGCCTAAGGTACTGAATCATTGCATTACAATACAATCTCTGTAATGACCATAATAAATTCTTGAACATTGCACTAGTTTGTACCCTTCTTTAATAGGCCACACTTATAGACAATTCAATGATCGTAAAAGATTTACAGCTTAAGTTGTTAGATACTTATTATTTTAATGAAATAATGTGTGGTCCATGTGTCAATCAAAACTTGTAAGGGTCTCTTCTCATGATACGTTATAAGCCTTAAGGTCTGATGAATGCTTGTAGTAAGATAACTATGAATTTATATACTATAGTAGACTCTTCATGTAACTATACTTCTTTATTGAGATCTATTGAATATTCTTCCAACACCTCAACCAAATGAAGTTATTTCGTGGCAATTATATTCCTTACATAATTCTCAGCACAAAAAAAATCCCCTTTGAATTCCTTTCATTCATATCCTTTGCTGCTATGAAGGAAAGTCTCTTGGCATTGTAGTATTGTTGAATCTACTAGGTCTCTATATTGTTGTTTGGTTCAAAAATATTTATTGAATGTAGATTTTTTGAAAGTAGAATTATGATACATTAGAGGTCAACTATAAGTAGGGGTAGGTAGTAAAAGAATTCGATACATTGAATAAGGTTTAAGGCCCCAAAAGTGTGTCTTAGCCTCAAACATTTCTTCTTGTAAGAATGTTATTGGGGACTAAATTATTATAGGTTTATTTTGTTTTAGTTTGAGAGCTTGATAGAATGAGTGTGTTCACTATTAGTCAACAAACCAGGTCCCTTGACTCAACAAGAACAATAACAAAGGGTAAATAATGACAAGAACACAACACACGTAGTTTACGTGAATCACAGTTACATCCAACCTGAGAAAACATTATTAATGTCAGAACCAAGTAATAACTCTATTCCTTGAAGAGCCTAAGTAGATGTCACACTTCCCACTAAGCTATCACCATTAGTCAACTTAGACTTCAACTAAGATTGAGGATGATTCTTCACTTGAGTGTTATTATTATCACGAGTTCTTGAGAATTTTCAATTTGCAAAAACTACATTTATGATTGTTCGTCATAATTTTATGAAGAATAGTCACAACCTTCTAGTCCGTGCCAATAACAGAGATTTCTTCCTTTTGCTCCACCTTAGGAGACTGTGCACCAATCAAAACTACTTTTACAAACCTGGCAGTTGTGTGTATATTTTCACAAGAGATACGGTCCGTGGGTTTACCAAATCATCAAAAAAAAAAAAAAGAGTCCATAGGTATGACATGATGGCATTATCATTTGAGGCAATCTTTTAAACTCGATCTAATACTCCCTAAAACATCACATTTGAGAAAGACATAACCATTACCAAATATTTCAGACAAGTGCTACTTCATACTCAAACCATGTATGATCCAAACAGAACACCCTAAATTTAAAAAAGGATCTATTCCAATCTATAGCTTATCCTTCTCGGTGTTTAGAAACTATATTCACCCTTTGATGAATGGGAACTTCATTCATATAGGTTCACTGATCAACTTTATATAACCATGTTGAGAACTCTCTTAAAAAAATTGTAACGACCGGAGTCTAGACCCAGACTAGACTGGCGTTGTTGACCTCTCAAAGGTCGCAGACAAGCCTACTTACGTTATTCTTACTTCGTCAAGGTTAATTTTAGCGGAAAATTCAAAGATTTTTGTTTCTTAACATACATTCTAAACATTCTATTAGATTCGTAATTGTTCACCATCAATCATCTAACATTAAGATCATCAAATGAAAGAAATAGTTTAATAGAAATAGTTTAATATAAAATTTATAAAAAGTCATGTCAGTGGACTTCCAAAATTTTGGCTTAGGAAAGTCAATAGACCTGCCAAATTTGGATTTGGAATGCCATAACATGAGTGTAACATGCATCATCAAACTTATCATTTTGCAAACAGCACATAACATATTTCACATATCACATCACGCAGTTCATATAATTCTTTCATATTCCATGAGACTTTTGGATCATGGACTTGACGTATGAACTTTCGAAAATGAAAGCACAACATATGGGTCCTCAACTAGGGAAAATTTTTTTGGCAAACAGAGAGTCTGCTTTATTCATTTGTACATACTTCATTTTTAATTCTTTCACATACTAGTGCAATCACCTGTCATACCTACGATGTAGTTTAAGACTCTCATCGAGTTTACTATGCAATGACCAAGAATAACCTAGCGTCATTACTTAAGTATAGCTCACCTCTTGATTATCCTATCCTTACACCTTTGGTATTGTTCATTTGAGGCTAACCTCATTCATTCATTGGGAACTTTAGCTTTGACCGACATAGATCATGTGAGAAAGATGAAATCAATGTCTTTGCCACACTGAAAATAGGTGGAATCACCAGCAAAAGTGACCCAAAATATACTAGCATACATGGGAATTGAACCCCGCCAGATCCTATATTGGCATTGTAGGTTCGAAGACTAAGAGATATATGGAGACCCATACCCGGCATGCCGGACAATCTCATCTCATGAGAGTTACGTGAACCTTCTCCCTTTTCGAAATAAGGCATCACCACTCATAGCTAGTTTATCAGTACTCAGAATAAAGGTCTACTAAATTCAACTCATACGTTATGGAAGCTGACTTCTAGTAAGAGGACTTCGTAGCTCAATAAATTATTTCTCATCTCATCATTAGTATTTAGTGTGTTAATCGCAATAATTTTTTTTAGAGTGTTCATAGAGGCTAGTCTCTTCATTAACTTTATACTCTCATTGGTGAGAATATTTTTGTTAACATTTACATAGGCTCATTTGAGATTGCTCTCATCTTTTACATTAGCCTCATATCATGTTGTCACCACATTCATTAAAATTAACACATTTGCTCTTCATAATTACTCACCCCATTGTACGTGAATGTTCATTTCATCATATGCCAATGCACTTGGCCATTTAGTGTGTTTCACACTCTTACTTAACCATTCTAGGGTTTCATCATTTCATTGTTCATTTCAGCATTTCTTTGTTCATTTCATCATTTCATTGTTCATTTCATTATGTGCCAATGTACTTGGCCATTTAGTGTGTTTTACCCTCTTACTTAACCCTTTTACGGTTAAATCATTTCATTACATACATCTTTGGTTCACTTATTTTAAACGTATACTAGACTTATGGATTTATAAATACAAGCCATGAGGCTTCATTCATCGTTCGTTCAACTGATTCATATATTTATAAAATTATGTAGTACAAGACATATGTATCTTGTATGTATGTAAAGAACTCGATTTCGATCTAAGTAGGTGTCATTATTCTTGAACATTGAATTAACGTATGATTTATGTATCAATAAAGAAATTTGGGCAAGGGAATCCAACTTCGAAACCCTTGGACAATACTTACATTTTTCCTTGACTTTATTTTTAGTCTTCATGACATTGCGACCCTATATCGATCCCCAAGATCAACATTCTATTGATATTTTTCTCATTATATTCTCCTATTATATATCCGAAGGGTTGTGGGATCGAATCCCCACAACCCCGTATATTTTTCATTTAAAATTGTGTTGTCCAATTTTCATAGACCATGAGGTTGTGCATCAAACCCCCACAACCTCTCCTTATTTATTCTTTCATTTCGCTAGGGGTTGTGAGGTTGTGGGTTCGAACTCCCACAACCTCTTTATTTTATTTTTATTTAAAATTGACTTAGCTAGGCGTTTGGCAGTGAGTTTGTGGGATCGAGCCTACATAGCCTCACTTTGTTTTCTTATTTATTTCTCCCTTCTTTTTTCCAGCCTTGAGGTCGTGGTCTCGATTTCCACGCCTGACATTTTCTTTTTTTAATTTTCTTATTTAACTTTATTCGCTTCCTGGAGGTCGTGGGTTTGATTCCCACGCCTCCCATTTTTATTTTTTAATTTTTTTTGCATTCTCCTTTATCAGCCAACATACCCCATTTCGAATCCCCTGACCCCTTTTCTTTTTCTTGCGAATTTAAGGTGTTATACGGGTGAGTTCACAAGTTCAAATCCTTGTAGCCTCATCCCTTTAAAATCAATTAAAATTTTCCACATTTCATCTCTATATTTTAGCCTAACAAAACTTATATTTTTGTCTGGAACTTAATCATTTTCTCAACTTATTTTCATCAATATTTCCACTTGAAAGCGTAGGAAAATTCATGGATCGTTTAACACTTTTAAGGGGGTATTTCATGGATTCGTGTAGCCAAATTGTTGACACTCAAATCAGCTCCATTTCCATTTTAATGAACATCACGATTACATAGATTTATGCAAGCAAAATTACTACTAAAACAATATTAAACTTGAAGCCTTAATTCGGCCTCATTCAAGTACATCCACAGAACATTTTTTTACATATGCACACACTTGCACAAACTTTCATTACATGGTTGCCTATAATACGATTTCAAGTACACAACATAATCGTATTCATCACGAAAAATAAGATACACATAAATCTACCAGCAATCATACCCAACCTTCGATTTATTGGGAGATAGTGAAAGGGGCATGCAAGAGGGGAAACAATCCTAGTTTACGAATGAATTATATGAACCTTAAGGGGTATCTTTGGGAAAGGGACCAAGAGAGAAGAAAACCCATACAATTTTGACATTAAATTCTTGAATTGCTGCCCAAAAACTTCACCATGGAACACGTCTAAACCTCCTCAATATCAACTCCACTTGAATGACGACAACCTCCCTTAGCCTAGTGTGCGATTAATGTTTCTTTTCTTGTGATTTCGTGTGAGTTGTTCAAGTGTGAAGAACTTGTTTTATTTTTATGATTTTGTACCTTCTTTTGGCAGAGAAATTCCGTGTGAAATAATAAGGGGGATTTAGCGTGAGAGTTGAGAGATAGACGTGAGAGAGTAGGAGTTATATTAGGCTTAGGAGTCTAGTTTAGGTCTTAGTCAAATAAGGTTTACTTGATTACTAAAAATATGATTTTTATGTTATTTTAAATCAGCTAATGAATAAATATTATTAATTTATAATATTAATTCAGTAGCATAAATAAAATCACATTAATTCCTTGCATCCACCTAGGTTCGAACCCGGGTGAAGGAAGACATCACTTCAAGAGCTCAATTTCGTCTCACTCTCCCCAAATTGCCCCTCCAGCTTATTTATTAAATAATCAATTATATATTTAGGGTAATTATGACAATACACTTAGCCTAAAAAAAGACCATTTTACCCCTGACCCTCTAAAACGAAGATTTCATTCTTTTTAAGTCGGGTAAAGACTCCTTGGAGTAAATCTTCGTATTCGAGATCCATTCATAAATAGAGCAATAGAGCTTTTTTCTTTTGCAGGAATACAATTACCATTCCCAATTCTTTCTTATTTTTCATAGGAATAAACTCTTTGAGAAAACTTCTTTCATATGTCATATGTTTTGTATAACCATTATCAATCATAAAAAATAAGATTTTTTGGTTGAAAAACAACTTTCCACAGAAAGTGGTATTCTTCTTCTTCGTTAGTGGTTACATTTCCAACTGTTCCATCCTTTTGAAATTTGCTTTTGCAAATAACAACTTCATGACCAACTTGTTTGCCAATTTTGCATTGTGCATCTGGTCTCTTCAAGAATTTACCATATGATTTAGGACAGACTATTAATTCTCCTTCAACCATGTGATCTTGTTGTATAAGCCTCCTTATTCGGCCTATGGTTTGATTATTTTACAGAAAATTAATTTCGTAATTCTCTTCCATGGCTTTCCAAAGATCAAGATCATCAAAGTAAATTTCCATCATCACAATCCATAATTGATATTTTTCACCATAAAAAAAATTAGAGGATCCATTCATGAAAAACTATTTTCGGAATCCATTTTTTCACACATGTCCGTCAAGAAGAAGACACTAGATAACAATTCTTTGTTTTTAATTAACATTAAACTAAGAAAATAACCGGGAATGACTCTGAGAAAAAAAATACTGCAGAATTGTCAAAGGGAATTATTTTATGAATAATTCAAAGACATACATTTAAAGTTATAATTGCTAACTAAAAAAAAAATATATACTAGTAAATTTCAAATAACAAACAAAAGAACTAACTTCTAAATTCATGTCACAGAGGACTCAAATAAAATAATTTAAGAACATTTAAAGTAGCTAACTATTTTATTCTGCAATATCTTGAGACATATTCTCAGTTAAAATGAATTCGAGAAGAATAGTTGAGTCAATTGTATTCAGAAAGAGAGTTTTTTTTCCATCAAAACTGAAATCTTAATCCTCGTACAACTATTATATATGAATATATGACAAGACTAAAATGAATAACTATTATTCAAACTTACTAACTTCACTGTTGCACCTAACTCCTAACAAACTAGCAGATTTATCCAGCTCCTCATTTCATAATGACTTTGGCACCTCAGATAATTAGTTATTAAACCGGTTTAATTTCAATTTTGTTGTAAAGTATTTGTAGTATAGGGAATTTATATTATATGTATTCCTTCTAGGGTATGGTTAGGAATCCTTTATGGAGACCAAGTTAGATTTCCCTATTAATAGAGAGGTCCTCTTCACTGTAAAATCATCCCTCAAGAGAGATAACAAGGCTTTTCTTCTCTTTATTTTTTCTTCTTATTCTATAGTTTCATAACATATTTGTTATTATATATCTATTATTATATGTATGAATTAAATGTTTGTTCACTTATTAATGATTTTGGTCTAACTGATAATCTTGCAATATTAAGATCCGTCATTGTTGTTGCGAGAAATGAGTGTCAGCTCTACATATAGAGGTCTCTAGTAAGTGGTTGTATATTTGTACTATAGTTCTTTGGGTATAAATGTTTTGATTTTTCTAGTTTCAAGATTTCAAATGAAAATAGATGTTTCTTGAATCCCCATTTGATTCCATTGGGCATAAATTAAATATTTGTAATCACTAAAATGGTGGATTTAATAGAATATTCTTATGGAAAATATCTAGGTTTATTTCTCTACTTATCAATTACAGGGTTAATGGTTTGGTCTTGATGGTTGAAGTCTAGGAGAAAAATTACTCTCCTAGACTGCAATTGTCATGCTCCATAGCATATTTTATGAACTATAACGAGCTTTGATTGTATTATACATGAAGGGTGAATGTTTCATATACACAATATCTTTGTTCCATCTTTTCTTTATTGCTTCCTAAATATTAATCCTATATAGGATATGCTCAGCTGATTCGGTCCATGTTTTACTTATGTAAGTAGACCACTACAGCTGAAATGACCACATACATTTGGGATTAGGATAAATTTTGACAATTGAGATTTAGTTGATCAAGCTTCGAATCCACTTCTCTAATGCACTTTATGAATTGAAAATGATCTTTTGTAGTGGTGAAACATAGACAGAATGATGAGGGGGTAGACGAACAGTTTGTGTCAACCTAAAGTACCCAGCAAGCCTTTTCAGAGAGTAATACTACACTCCAGATTTTCCAAAACTTGAGTTCCTTATAGTGAGACCATATTGTAGGTCTCGAGAAATTAGGAAATTTGATCAAATATCTTCTAGAGGTAGCTTATTTTATGGGATATGTCCCGCCAATTTCATCCATCCATGTGAATAGGAGTGAACTGGCTAGGAGATATGGGGGAACGTAAAACATTCTCGGAAGTTGTTCTGTGTTAGCTTCTCTTAAGCTAGGGCAATCCCTAAAGTTGTACTGTTCTCTTTATCTTTAGGCAAAGGTCTATACTGCGGGAAGTAAGACTATTGCCAGATTTGTGGAATCTAGAAGGGCCTCCTTGCACGACCAATTCCTCGGGTAACTAAGCTCCTATAGCCTCCGTATATATGAGATAGTATGAAAGGAGCAAAAGAAACCTTTTTGACGAACCAAGAGTTATGGGTAGATTATCATATCCTTCGCTACTATGGACGAACCAATGCAAAACACAAATTTGCAGAGCCTCATATTGAGAAATGCCAAATTTTCCTCGTTATTTTCACCCTTTTTTTTACGTGTTCACTTTGATGAGCTAATTTCTTAGTTAGCCTAGGATTTGGTTATTTAGGGGGCGCTTATGGATCCTACAACTCTAGTTGTAGTCTTAATTTCTCTAGTATAGACCTTTGACTTATGATACAGAGAACTGTATGAATTTAGGGATTGAGCTGGCTCAAGGTAAGTTAAAACTGAATAGCTAACAAGAATGTTTTAAGTTCTCTACTCATGTTCTTCCATATCTCCTAGCCAGCTAACTCCATATTCACCTAGATGAATAAAATTGGCATTGCATATCCCATCTAGTACGCTAGCTATAGTCGATATCTGGTCAAGCTTCCTTATTACTTGAGACCTCCAGTATGGTATCGCGATAGGGAGCTCAAGTGTTGGAATATCTACAGTGGAGTATTACTCTTCAAATTTGTTTGCACAACAGTTGGGGTTGACGCAGACTGTTCCTCTACCTCCTCAACAGTCTGTCAATGCTTCCTTATAGAAATGATCGCTTTTAACTTAGAAAGTTGAATTAGAGAAGTAGATTCCAAGTTTGACCAATTAAAGAGAAATTTCTCAGTTGTCGAATTTCATCCTAATCTCAAACATATGCCATCGTTTGAGTTGTGGTGGTCTACTTACATAAGTAAAACAATGACCGAATCAGCTGTGCAAATCCTACATAGGATTATTGGTGAGGAAGCAATAAAGAAGAGAAGGAACTAAGGTATTGCATATGAAACTTTTACTATTCATGTATAATACACTCAAAACTCGTTATAGTGCATAAAAGTTAGATTACATCAATGCAAATAAGAAATTATCGTGTTAATGAATGGTTTGGACCCAACCGTCTATGTTTGCTTAAACATCTGAACTTTAGCAACGAAATAGATTTAGAAACTGAATCTTCTTATAAATGGCTTTTTTCCTTCATTATTCAATGTAGGTAAAGTTTGATAATAAGTAGAAAAATAAACAACAAGATAACTAACCAATCACAAAACAAATAATTTCAATATAACTTGTCTTCAAACTAAACAACTCCTAACATTCTATAGTAATCATTCAAACTTATAAACAAACACTTGAATTTAGCCTCAATAGATAAATAATTTCTTCAACTTTTAATATGTACATATGGATATCTCAACTTTTCTTCATTGTTGCATGATCTTTGTTCGATAGTCTAAGTATCTCCAGAATTTATGCGTAGTGTCAATGATGGATGTCCATAAAACACAATAGTGACGAGTTAGAATGTTGATAGTTGTAAGTTGAGTCAAATTGAATTTTCTAAATGTTTATTTTTCAAATTAGAATATTTATTTATCCAAGACAAGTGTCTCACTATGTACTGTGGTTTTTAAAAAAAAAACCCGAATTCAACTTTCAAGATTGAAACGCGCGCGCACACACACACATGTATAATAGTTGTCACAAAAGGCAAAAAACTATTTTTAACAACACAAAGGGGAAAGGCCATTATCATTCAGTTCTTGGTAAGCTTAATTTCTAGTTCTTTTTCATGTAAGATATTTTTTCTTATTTATTTTTTTCCAGTAAGATCGATTAAGTCAGTAATTTACCAAGGGGTTCGATATATGAAATAGAAAATATACGAATTGGATTGAGGATTCAATAAATACTACAGATACATACTTAGTAATTTTAACATGTATAAGTAGTGTATTATTTGGAAAAGCAAACCAAATGAGAGTATATATAGCTTAAAAAGATTCAATATATCCAAGAAGATATGATGAATTATCAAGTTTTTTTTGATAAATTTGAAGAAAAAGACAAAATTAAAATACTTTAGGTTACTCTAGATGGGCTATCTGTCAGTGTTAGTTCATGAACTTGTAAAAGTATGTAAAGGAAAGAAGGATTTAATGAGCTCAAATTCAATTGATCCATTGATTTTCAAATGGGTTGCTAAGATATATTATCATACACACCATACGTATATTGAATAACTACATCAAAAATATTTAGTAGCAACACTTAAATATCAACAATAGCTTAATTACAACTAATTTAGTAATGTTAATATCTTCATTAATCCAATATATATAGAGAGAGTCAATTACTAGTCACGATTATATCTTAGTACTCTTTATAAATGTGATTAAGTTTATACAGACATTGAATTTAATGACAATTAACTAAAGACAACTTAAATTTTAACACTCCGTGTTAATATGCTTAGTTATTACTACTAAAATTGTATTTATTATACCGAATATAGCAGTTGAAGATGTCGAAGAATGAATTGTGATATCTCAACGATTTCGAATGCAACAAGTTCATGTTCAAAGATCAAATTATTGCTTCTAATAAAATAGAGAAACACAAAATGATTGACATGACTTTCAATAGTTTTACTAAGCATTGAGAGGCTTTAAATATCCAACATAAAATACATAATTTCCATAATTTAAAAGTTAAACAACATAAAATATCTCAAATACATAACAAACTAACTAAAATTTGATATTCAAATTTATTCAAACTAAACCACTTATTTTGCTAAAAGTTTCTACAGTATCTAAAAGAAAACTTCAACATTCCTCCTTTGCCTGAGCTACTGCATTTGAAAAATATGTCCCTCCTCAATTTTTTCATTGGTAGTTTATGATGGACTTTTTCCATTTTTTTAACATGCAAAATTTCTTCTTTCTTTTTCATCTTCTTATTTTGTTATTAAAAACCACATCAAATAATATTATCTTGTGTAGATGTTTTTTGAAGTTACTTTAATGTATTCTTTTGTATAATTTACTGAAAGAGGTAATTAGGATTTTTCTTCCATCACAACCTCACGTATCACATAAGTTTCAAAATATGGTTTTCACCTAGGACGTTAACTAAGGCGCTGCATGGTAGGAAACCAAAGTTATATTTTATTTCTTCTTTTTAATTTTTAAATAATGGTGTGTTGATTGTTCTGGTGGAAGTGAAGAATATGTTTAAATGACATAGGTTGGACAGATAAAAGTCCAGTCGGCGAGTACGACTTGGACCTCAGTTGGTCTCAAGAAATTTTGAAATTGGAGTCTGTAAAACTCGACAAGGGAGAATCACCGACCAGGTCGATGATCTTGATTTTGTATGCCGTTTGGACCCCCACATTAACTAGAGGTCCTCTAAAACTAGACGGGTTAAGTGCCCATCCGGTCGGCAAAACATATGTCGTCGAATGTGTGATAACTACATGGTTGTTCAAGGCCAAAGGTTTAAAATTTCATACTCATTCATTTTCCATCACTTCTATATTCCATAACTCACATACAGGCAATATTTTTTGTATTTTTGCATTTTTATAACATTTATGTCGTCAAGATTGTGTTCGGAGTTGGATATTATTGCCGCCTAGATATTAAACTTTATTATTAAACATATAATGTTCGTTTTCCGAACCTTGAATTATTCTTTAGCGATTTGTACTCATTTACAATGATTTCTATATAAAGACATGTGTTAGGCCTCTCTAATTGAAGTTTTATGCTTGTGTGCCTATTTTAATTTGAATATCGTGCCTATAATTCCTATAGTGTTGAATTCTAGAGTATTTTGTCCCTTAAAGTTAATAAAATGTTCCGAATTTTCTCCAAATATTTTTGGGTTTAGTCGAGTGAAGTCATAGTGACCTACATTTGCGTCAAATGACGTAATATTCCCAATGATAGAGCGGTTGAAGTCATTCTTAACGGCAAAAGTTGTCAAATGGACAAATTTTACTAAATTGTGAGTAGTCTGATTATCCCAGTATTATGGGTTATCTTGTTCTATGTCTTATTGACATTTTTATCATCTTGATTTTGTTTTTGGGAGCTGCATATGTATCTAAAACTAATTTTCTACAATTTTGCATAAATCAACTCTAACTCTTGTTGATATACTAGTTCTTGAAATGTGCCTTGCACATTTGACTTCTGTATTGTTATAATTTATTTAGGCCCAACTATATAAAATTGCTCAACATTGTCTGAAGTACTCCTATATGTGTTTGTTTGTGCATATAAAATAAACTCTTTTTAGTGTTTACTTTTTGCCTAGAACTTAAATATCAACAATAAAAAATGAATAAACCGCACAAATCAATAGGGAAAATAGTGACCAATAAAACAAGGCTTAAGTCATATACCGCCCCTCAAAGTTGTCCGCATAATTCACTTAGACACCTCAACTGAGACTTGTACCTATTGAACGCCTAAATTGTTCAAAACATGTACCTATTAGACACAAAATGCTGATATGGCAAAAAATGTGCATTGCACTTCCCTGAAGCGCGTGAAAAGACTTAAAATGGTGTCTTGTTATTTTTTTTATTGACACTTTGCATTATAATTAAATTAAAAATATTTTCTTCTTTATTTACACTTTTTGAAAAGAGAACCCACTCCCTATCTATCATCTTCTTCATAGTTTAATTTATAAAACTTTCTTCATTTTAGTTTCAACACTGTGTTTTTCTTTTTTTATCTACAATAAGTTTATATCTTCCAAATATGAAGATAAATGAAAATCAACTATAAAGATTCAGATTTGAAAGAAAGTCTTTGTATGATTTATTTCAAATCTCATAAATAATTTTTACGTATAAAAATTGTTAGCCAATATTTATTTATCACAATTTTCGAACAAAGATTTTTACTCAAATTCATATGTGGTCATTAAATTCATCAAAAATGATATAAAATTTTTTGAAAGAAATAATTTTGGAGCTATCAGTTTCATTTTGTCATCGATGTAGAGTTGAATAACCGCCAACAAAATTTTCTTTCTTCTTCACTCTTAGTATGAAAAAGAAAATTAATCTTGAAGTTATTTGAAAAGAATAAGATTTTGTTATTTGATAAAGAATGTGTTTTGGGGAAGAAGATGAAGATGAAAGGGGATTGGGGTGGGGTGGGGTAAGGTCGGGTAGAATAGGTTGACATTTTCATTTTTTAAAAAATTAGATGTTAAATGTGTGTGTTTTTATAATTTTCGGGCCCATTGCCAAATGTTATTTTTTAATTAGTCATGTTTCCACGTCACGGCAAGTGTATCACACACTCTTCACATTTTTTTGTTGATTATCAAAAAATGTATAATAGAAACGATTATTATATAGGTAAAAGTGTTTAATTGATACTAATATTAGTTGAAGTGTCTATGTGAATTATGCGGACAACTTTAAGGGGCCGCTGATGACTTAAGCCAATAAAATAAATTACATAAGATCTATTAGATGATGAAACACAAAGAGTGGTGGATTAATATTTTTTATCCAATTTATAAAGGGAGAAATTAAGTACATGAAAGGTTGTGTATGAATGTGTTTAATAGGAGTAGCTAAAGGATATAACAATCAAATTCATTAAGGAATGAAAAATGATAAGTTGTAACATCTAATCATGTATTTAGTCTAGTTTAATTGTCATTATTGATTTAATATTAAAAATTATTAAAGATATTTTAATTTAAAAAATTGGTGAAGGACATTTTCGTAATCTAACTTTAAACTTAAAATCTTCCAACTTATAATAATACTAGCTTCTGGGTACGCGCCACGCGCGTGAGGCCATATAAATAAAAATATTTTTGTGAAGATTGTATATTAACAATATTTATAAAATATATTATGTGTTATAAAATAGAAAATACAAATTACATGTTCTTAAAATTGATAAGCATCCTATAGGGTGTATTTGTTTCTAAGATTCAAAATCGAAAAAACTATACAACTACAATGTTTAAATGAATAAGTGAAATGTTATGTGCTACGTTAATGAAATTTGTGTAAAATCAGTAACATATAGAAATTTTTTATCGTAAAATTAATGTCGTGCGTTGCACATATTAAGCCCTAGCAAGGAATTAAATAATAAGTGTCATGAGTGTATTCTTCACTAAGAAATTTCTTTGACGAATCTAACAACATCCATAGCTGAAATTCTTGCACAAATCCAACAACGTTCATAGCGTATTTTAATAGCCTTTAACTTTGACATTAATTGAGAAAAAACTGCTCATGAAAAATGATATACTCTTCTTTAGAGCCCATAAAAATGGAGAGGAAACTTGAGAAAAATGAAAATTATTCTTGGCTTTATATAATACTTTCACTTTAAATGATTAATTAGTCCCTTTAGCTTCTTTTCATGTATTTATCATTAAAAATAACATGTATTAATATAGTAATTATGAGATTCATTGAATTTAAATCTACAACTTTTAAGATTCTAGCAATGTAAAGTAACTGCTTCTATATTTTAGTTAATGTGCAACTTAAATCTTTACATATTTGCTCTCATTAACTAACATTTGTCTCTTCATTTTCTTTAACATTTAGATTATTTAATTTTCATAACTCTTCAAATATTTTCAATTCATTAATAGTAAAAAAAGTTTACGGCTCAATATTTTTTAAAAATAAAATAATCAAATATGAATATAATATTTTTATTTAGTATAGGGATAAAAAGGTAATTCAACTTTACATCTTGGAGCTTCCCACTTATAATATAATATGATTTGAATATATGGCAAGAACCAATCTTTACATGCCACCCTATAAGAGATAAAGAGGGATTGTGATAAATAAAGGGGGAGCCGATGCTCCTAACAAAGGAAGGACAAAACCTCCAAAGGGAGGCAAAGTAAAAGAATAAAATCCATCATATGAGGTTCTAGACCATAAATCATGATAGTGAGGGGTCCCAAGCTTCATTTCCTAAGTCGGATGATGATAAACAATTACATTCTCGGATGGATGATATCTTTGCTAGGTCCTTTCCTAACTCGGCTAGAGTCACAGTTGCCTCCTCCCCATAAGATACAGTTCCAACACCGACACCTCTTTTAGATTCACTGCCACCTATGGTCCCTCTTTCCCAAATCATTAATAGTTTCAAAAGTAGAATAGTTGCATAATATTTTTAATGAGAAAGTACTTTCTACAGAGGGCCTTGAAGGCAGATACTCCACGGTGACGGAAACCCTGTATTTTCAAAGGTTTGTTTAGTTCACCAGGTCCCGAGGCCCCTACATTACCATATAGGTCCACAAATTCTATACAACATATAGAGAGTTGGTTCCCAAGGGGAAGAAGAAGGCTAGTACCTTCTAATCAGTGAAGTCCGTCATAGTACGGGGAAAGAAAGTTGTGTCTAGTGGAAACCACATTAATATTGTACTTGGAAGAAATTTAGGTTATACAAAGGCGTATGAAGGGTTCCTTACCATTCAGTCCCTGAATGATTCGCAGGGGTGGCTTGTACAACTGATTTACCCTACAAAATAAAGGTCTACTAGGGCTACCTTACAATGGCGAAAAGAAGCTCATCATGCCTTTCCAAAGGATTGATAGGATGCCGCTCAGGCCAATAAACCTTAAGTCTATCATTCTGTTACTTGAAGGATACCATTACGTCTTTCGACCTCAACATTATAACCTTACCACTAGGTTTAAGATTCCACTTAAAGGACCCTCTTAACGTCATTTAAGGTAACATTTCATTCATATGTACAAGACTAAGAGGCTCTAGCATCCTAAGTCAAGACATCCCATATTAACATTCATACATGCATCAAGTAAGGGACACAAGTCAACAAAGAAAAAACACAACGTACTTTACGTTAACACATATTATATGTAATTCTACAAGCACATAAAAATAACCCTTATAACCTTTAAGTCATCCTATACACTACCATATAATCATCAATATGACCATCATAGACTCATATTGTCATGTAGGAATAACCATGCATAAACCCTAAGACTGTATACATAAAGATATATACATAGTCTAACATGATCACCTAAATAGCATTAATAGAAGAACATATATACTTTCACATTGATTATTATGTAATAGATAGTATTCAACTTCACAAGATCATCACAATACTTCAAGTTGTTGTCAAAGAGGCCATAATCATCATATTACTTAAAAGAACGCCCACAAGACCACATAAATTGCAGGTAAAACACATAACACTGCCACCATAAGTGGATCCTACAAGTCACAACATAATTTAAATCTAATAATAATAAAAAAAAGGGAATAGGCAAGTGTACCAACACTCCATCCTCAATACTTCAACCAAATACTAAACCATCCAATTCAATACTATCAGACCCTTCCCCATGACCATGAACTTCAATTAAATGCATAAATCATAATACTCAATGAAACTAGGTTAATTATACATAGATTTATCAATCTAATAAAACCTATACTTCAATTAAATACAATTTTTACATCATAAAATATCCTATAGAAACCTACAGTAGAATTTCATAAACATTAAGTCAACATTAAGTAATCCATATAGTAGTCAAAAACTAGGGTTCATCAATTACATTGGCTCATCGGTTTATTGATAAAAATTCAATAAATATACAATGTTTAAAAAACCTATAATGCAGGAAACCATGCATAGATCATGAAATTGTACAATTCATCTTTAAAAACTTTAGAAAATATCTTTGAAAGATGGGATCCTTGATAAATAGAGTTTCAAGGATCAAAAATCATACATCAATGAAGAAAATAATTCATTTTGATGAATAATATCCACTAAATTCTCCAATCCAAGCCCTTCCTTGAGTTTTGGCTACAATGGAGTTCTAGAGAATTTCTAAGGGAATTTGGGTTTTGATTTTTGAAGAATGAAATCCTCTAAGTGTTTTAGGCTTATAAACACATTTAAAAAATCCAAAAGACCCTTAAGGAGCCTCCAATATTCTTAATTAAGTGTTGCATGATTTTACCAATTCACTCCTCGAACTTACAGTGAACTGCGCAGGATGGTAGTCCACCTAAGACTTGCCAAACGACGACCCGTCCCTTGACCAACGGACTGTCATGTTGATCTGTGGTCTGCGACTGAGGCTTGTGTTGATCCGTTGTCTGCGACTGTCCTTGTCTACTGACCCACTAGGCGTCGGTTGCCATCCGTTGGTAGGCTATCTTTGGCAATCTTGGGCACCAACTTTGGGTCCTTCCTCAAGGACCCTTGGATGGTCCTTGGGGATGTTTGCCCGGACGTTTCCAACCCAAACATGCTCTCATATGAGTTTATCAAATTTCAAGTGAATTCCATCAAAAACAAACACGTAAAACTCGATGAAACATGGTTAGATACGCAAGGTCGTTTCAAGGAAAAACATTAGAACTACATGGACGTTCTTGGACGTTTGACCTCCAATCTTAACGAAACTTGATACATTGCCTATATATACTATAATAAATCATTTTAAGGACCTTATAACTTCTTTAATCCCACATAAACACATAGAATCACATATGAGTCACATAGGTGATTTAATCGTCCCTTGACGTTTCACTTCCAAATCACCTAGAATCTTAGAAACTGCCTCAATACCACATTATATACCAATTAATGACCTTATAAAATAATGACAACAATGTTAGGATCTAGTTCACCTAAGTCATTTTCGGGTCATATATTCTTCCCCACTTGGACAACGTTCGTCTTTAAATGACACTTGTCACTCTCCAAAAACTTCCAAGAAAAGAGATTCAACTAGAAGATCATAGTCATACCATATAACATATAATCAAGAACAAAACATCAATTTCACATAATCAAGTGATTCAATACACAATAAAAAACTAGATGAAAATTCTTTAACTCATTCGGCTATAAAACTCACATTCTTCATTCCAAATAGAAAAAAACTCATTTTATATTCAATATCATACTCATACACATCATTTCTAACAACATTGAAACAATTTTAGACCAAACAATTACTTAGTCAAATTTTAAAAAATTTAACGGTGATCTGGAAAAAGCATTACATTGAATTGAGCAAATTTTTCAAAAATTCATATTTAGGCAATTCATGATAGAAACATGCTAACATGAAAGGTAAAATCGTGTAGACACATTTTACAACGTAATCATAACTTCATAAAATACACAATGCAAGAAGTTAATAAAATTCAATTTCAACAAAACTCCTAAACATCATGCACATGCAACATGCTTCTATCACTTTCTATCCTATCTACTAACCGTACACCCTCACATAGAAGGAACTCATATCACTAAAAGAGAAATTCAAGGACTTACCCTTATTATCATCACCATCTAGCTTCTCTCCTCTAGTACGGAGTGCATACAAATGCCTCGTTGCTTGAACATCATCCTTTGGAACATTTGGAGCCTCTTTCTTACCCTCTCTTCCTCTAGAAGCAATGATAGGATAATCTCTCACCTTGTGTCCTTCCTTACAACAACCAAAGAAACTCCCGGTACCCTTTAGACACTCGCTATAATGCCTCTTTCCACAAGTGACACGTGTAGGTCTTCCATTTTGAGAACCACCTCCTTTTTCCAATTTCACATTACCACTACTGGATTCTTCTTGAGTTTGAGCCCTCTTCTTAAAACTAGGTTGAACATGATGACTAGAACCACTCCTTTTCAGGATTCTAGACATCACTTTAAGTTTAGATACTTCAATTGATTAGGCATACACAATGAGTCTAGCAAGGGTCATATCATCAAGTAGCATCACCGTACGACATTCCTCCCTCACTAGATTGGCGACACCCATCATGAAGCGACTCATCTCATCCCTTGGATTAGACACAAGTTGTGAAGCATATATAAATAATATTAAGAACTTCAAAATAGTATTTCTCAACGCTCATATTGCCTTGCTTGAGATTGATAAACTCCTCTACCTTAACTTCCCTCCTATCACGGGGAAAGTACTTCCCAATAAAAGCTTCTTTAAATTCTTCCCACTCAAAAAGGACTCGCCTCCACCGGCCTATTATCCTTCCATTAAGTGTACCATATTTGAGAAACATCCCTCAACTAGTACGAAGCTAGCTCCGCCTTCTCCCTAATTGTAACTCCCATAGCACTCAACACCTTGTACACACCATCTAGGAACTGTTGGGGATCCTGTCCCACCTTAGATCCAAGAAATAAAGGAGGATTCATCCTCACAAATTCTCTCAACCTAGACGTCATAGTGCTCTCCACAACATTAACCCTAGGCACCATACTCAAATTCAGTTGAGTAGTCATACCTCGGGCTAAAACAAGCAAAGCCTCTCTAATAACACTATTACTAAACTCCGGGGGAACCACTGGAACACTATTACTTCCTTCCACAATAGGGACATGATCACCTTGAACACCTTGAGAGCCTTGAGAACCTTGAGCACCTTGAGGAGCTTGTTTAACTTGCTCAACTTTATGAAGTATCTCCTCATGCACATAATTCTCCTCAACTATCCTAGTCGGTGTCCTCCTTGTATTCATCTTCCCAAAATCACAAGGAAAACCATAAGAAAAGAGTACTCATAAATTTTACTCTACGACACGACATATGAGTAGAAAAGAAAAGAAACTCTATCGTCCTATAGCCTCTCGCCCATATATTTGTCATGACTCACACCGATTGTCAAGACTCTACTAGACGTGAATTGATGATATTTTTTGATTCCTAAGATTATTTTAATAACCTATGCTCTTATACGAAACTTGTCACATCCCGAAACCACACCTTAGAAGTAAGGGTAAATCTCAGATTACAACAGGCGTACTTGACCTCTCGAAGGTCTTGTCCATGACCTTTCCGTATTGTTCATCCCATATACATAATGAAAAGTAGTGCAAAATTAAAAATTTTCACAAAACATTAAAAATATCTTTAATAATATCTTTCATTAGAAATCATAGGAATTACGAAGTTTCTATCTCATCAAACTTAGACATGAGAATATTTTGGGACACGACCTGTACTTCAAAATATAGAATTACTTAGTCTATTAAATAATTCAAAAAGAAACATAAAAGATATCTTGCCCTCGAATCAAATGAGGACACACTTCAACTTCACTTGAATGATGCTACGATCCAAGTTTTGCTTCCAAAATGCTCCTTACCTACCAACAATCATATAGATAGATAAAAACATAAATTAGTACAACCACATGTACTAAGTATGACATTATGAAAATAATCATGAAAAAGGACATTTATTGGAAATATGCATCTTTTCATTTAAATATCATAATATACTCATAAGAACAACATTTATCAACTTAGAAACATATAAGATAACATTTAAGCAATTATCCACATTTTTTAGGCAACATTAAAGTAAGCTTTGTTACAACGAAGTGTCTCTTCTTTCCTTTTAAAACTTCCTAGCATCTAGTCTTCTCACGAAAAGATATCCTAAGACTCACTTAAGCAACACAAAGAGATACCACCAATACACCCTATCTAAGAATGCAAAAATGATCCTCAAGATCACCTATAATGAGACACACACACTTACAAGATAAAAAACATATGAACATGAGATTTCCTCTACAAAAGGAGATTCAAAGTCTCACTTGAATGAGTTGTGAAGCGACCTACCATACAAACCCTTACAAACACACTTAAGAGATCCCATACACTACCTATGATAGAATCATCCTCCCTTAAGACATCAATATATAGATAATATGACATTCTCTTTCCAAAGGCTATCAAAATACTTACTTAAGTAAATCAAGAAGATAAAGTCCATGATTGTCCTCTTCAAAACTACCTAAATAATCCATAAGATTACCTAAGTTTAGATCATGTCTACAGAATAAACGATTTTCCTTAACTAGAGTCATACTTAAGACTCATCTTGGTAAGATACAAAGTGATCATTCCTATTCCCTTTTCACACGTTAACTAGATGACCCTTAACTACACTAGATAAGTACTTATTAATTTAACATATCTTCTTAGTATAAGTAATTACATTTATTAGTTCATTTAAGACTCATTATTCGTATAAGGACATTCAAGTAATGCTCTTTGGCAAGACCTACGAACTCCAACTAACACCTTCAAAGCCTATTGTGCAATGTCTAGATAGCGTCCTATAACACCACCTTAACTTCATAGAACTCCTCTAATGCTAGTAGGTATCCCATATTATGAGAATAGACAATAACTGATATAGACCATGATAGCAAAACATTGAATCTGGAGTTCTATCCTACTCCGATCAGGGTATTCTACTTGCCAATGGTAGAACTTAGACATATCCCATGTAGGCACATTTTTAAGGAATATGAAGGGTGTGTTTTGTAATCTAGTCTCATTCTTTAACTAGAACTACTTCCTTGCCATAATCACTTAGTTCTAGCCATTGTTCTCATAGAGTAATTTACCTTAAAGGTTCATATATAGGAGTTCCATATCATGTTCATAACCTAATCACATTTACCCTACCAAAAAAGATCCATTAGGGCTACCATAAAATGGCGAGAAGAATATCATGATGACTTTCCTAAGGATTGATATGATGTCTTCCATCTAATTAATTTTATGTCTATAATCCCATTACTTGAAGGATACCATTACGGCTTTCGACTTCAACATTCATAACTTTACCCCTAGGTTCAAGGTTCCACATAAAGGACTCTCTTAACATAATTTAAGGTCCCATGTCATTCATAAATACAAGACTAAGAGTCTTTAGTATCCCAAGTCAAAACATCTCATATTCACATTAATACATTCATCAAGTAAGGGACACAAGTCAATTAAAACAAGACACAACATACTTTACTTTAACACATATAACATGTCATTCTAGAAGCACACAGAAATAACCCTTATCACCTTTAAGTAATCCTATACACTACCATATCATAATCAATATGATCATCATATACACATATAGTCAAGTAGGAATAACAATGCATTAACCCTAAGACTATACACCTAAGACATAGTCATAGTTTATCATGGTCACCTAAATAAAATAAATTGAAGAACACATATACTTTCACATCGCTCATAATTTATATATATAGTATTCAACTTCAAAAAAATCTTCATAATACTTCAAGTATTTGACGACAAGGTCATAATCATCATATTACATAAAATAATGCCGACAAGGCCACATCAACTGCAAGTAAAACACATAACACTGCCACCATAAGTTGACCATACAACTAACAACATAATTGAAGTATAATAATTACAAAAAAAAAAAGAAGGAAAATAGGGCAGCGTACCACCACTCCATCCTCAACACTTCCATCCAATGCTAAACTATCCAATTTTATACCATAAGGCCCCTGCCTATGCCCATGAACATCAATTCAATGTATATATCATAATACTTAATGAAACTAGGTTTATTCCACATAGATTTATAAATCGAATAAACCTATATATCAATTGAATATAATTTTACATCATTAGATAGCCTATAGAAAGCTACACTAGAATTCATAAATATTAAGTCAATATTAAGTAACCCATAAAGTAGTCAAAAACTAGGGTTCATTATTTTTTGCATGAGTTCATAGTTTTATTGAGTTAAAATCATCAATTAGTAAAAATTCAACCAATATACAATGTTTAAAAAACATTTTAATACAAGAACCCATGCATAGATCATGAAATTGGACAATTCATCTTTGAAAACTTTAGAAAACATCTTTGAAAGTTGGGCTCCTTGATGAATTGAGTTTCAAGGATCAAAAAAACATACCTCAATGAAGAAAATTCTTCAATTTGATGAAGAATCTGCACTCAATTCTCAGTGATTTTGTAAGTTCAAAATTTTTTATGTTAATGACCACCTAGTGACTTTGCAAGTTCATAAAATCTACTATATGGAAAGAACGAATATAGGAAATTGCATTTAGGAGAATTAGGAAGATGTTATTATTTTCTCATAGAGGCTACTCGCATTGATAATTTTGTAATCTAGTCTAGGCTAAGTAGGTGTAACATACAAAAATCCTTAAAGTACAAAATTTTTAATCATCCTCTTCTTTACAAATTTTATAACCATCTAACTTTTGAAATTGTTTTTTCTTGTTTTTAAAGGGTTACTTATGATATTTTGTAATAAGTTAGTTTTAGATCACGTGTGTTGCACGTGTATTCCATGGTAACTAGTGTAGTAGTTTTAATATACTACCAGCAAACATGCCCACGCGGATGATTTAACATGTAATAATTTTGTAACTAAAAGTAACTAATATAATATTCAGTTAATAATATATTTAAGTTATAATATATATCATAATAACAATAATATAATAATACAAATCATTAACTTATTTATTTCAACACATTTAATGAATATTACTAGTATATAATGTATTAAATCGTATTAAAATGTGTTTATGCTTTATTCTGTTCATATCGTTCGAAAACCGATGTTATAATTTATTAATCCTAACATTCCCTAAGAAATATTTGATACCATAAAATTGAATGATATGTTTATACAATCAAAATTAAAAGAGTTTACAAAATATTTTTTCCGTATTAAATTTGTTCAACAATATAATTGAAAATTGAGTTAAGTTAAATATAATCTTAATTATTACAACCATTTATTATATTAAATTACAAAGAAACTTTTTTTGACGTAATTTCAAAAAAGGATTTTCTTTTGGATATTTTAAATAATACAAACGGCTGATTATTTTTTTAAAATGTTTTATCTAGTTTATTTTATTTTGTCATTTTCTTTATTTTAATTATGTTTTAAATAATTAATTTTCTTTATAAAGTTATCCTGTTTAAATCAATTATATATATCTTTATTTTGAGTTGATATTATTTGAATTGGGTGATCAACTATCTCCTAGAAAAAAAATTCCATTGATTAGGATTTACTTAAATTGGGTTACAAACATGAAATATAATGCCAAAAAAAATGGATTATATTGGATTGGTGTTTAATTAGTGATAATATTCATTATATGCTTAACATTTTTACTTTTGCTAAAAAATAATCCAATCAGTGGTATATAATAATCATGCAAGATTACGAAATAATATATAATACATATTTGTATTCGAATAAGTAAATCAACTAATTTAAAAAAACAATTGTCAAAAGAATACCATAGATGATTAAAATTGTTTTCAAACTTCTCATACTCTATTCAAACATATTTTGTGGATACAATAGTGTCAAATTTCTCATGGGTTTCTCCTTTCCGTCATCAACACTCAATTTTAATCGGTGATAAGATTTGTTCAACACATTTTGACTCTTATTTTAGTGAAACATGATATAAAGATTACTGAAATATAATTTATCCTCAAAATTTATAAAACAATTTTTTTGAAGAAAATGTTAAATAAATTTTACTCTTTGAGATTAAAACAATGAATAAATATATATTATTCAACGAGGAATAGATAAAAGAAAGAAGTGTAACCTTTAGAATACTCTCCAATTTCAAGATTTATTGTTCATTAAGAATTATGAACAAATAATAATATAAAATATTCTTAACATCCGCTTATTAATATTAAACGATAAGGTATTCCCTTAAATTCATCATATTGTTAGAAAGCAATAATTTCTTTAGTTAGAAAACACAATAAAACATTTAAACTTCATTTACAACAATTATTGATAATTAATATTGTAAAACCTCATATTTGAAGACACACACAAATATTGTTAAGTCTCGCGAAATATGAAACAAAAAATAACTAAATATAAAATCAGCAAAGGAATGGAAAACAATATCCATAAATATATCTTTATCAAATTGTGGCAAATTATTATCGATGTGCATATATTTCTTAAACATTGATGACTTTGATTTATTTTTTATTTTTTAATTGTGTATATATATATAGAGAGAAAAATGATAGTGGATAAAGCAGTTTAGATAATCACACTAAATTCAAATACAAACAGTAATTAGTTTGTCATTTTTTTAAAAAAATAATAATATTCGTGAGTTGGTTACCTAATTTTAAAAATCAATTTTATTTTCGAAAAAAATCTAGTATATCTTCATAACCGTTTCTGTTAGTTAGTGGGCGTAAAAATAGACGTGATTACACTCGTCTTATCCCATCAAGACAAGTCAGCCTAAAACTCGACCATTACAATAAAATGCGGAAATTCTATAGTAAACACAAAAATATCCCCAAAATTTGATTGTAACGCGTACAAACCTCTCAAATAATATAATTGAATCAAAAGAAATATATATCTCATTTGAAATTATTTATAGAGTAGAACAAGATCATAAACAGGAGTAAGATGATCTCTGAGGTGACAAACACCTATCTTACAAATCTCCAACAAGCCTCGGAAAGGAAGAGAATATATCACAAGGATCCGGGCTAGTAACCTACAAAAAATTGTAGAAGCAAGGGGTGATTACCAAACCACATAGTACTCAGCAAGTAAACCTCTAAACACATGTTCAGGGGAAAAATACGAGTACTCCGTACACCATAACCGAACCTCCAAAACTACAACCTGCATAAAATCAATCCAACCTAATAGTTCACCATTTACAAACACATATATCAACAACAAGCTCAAAATTCATCAATTACAACCTCCACAAAAAGGCACTCATAATATCAGCAAGACACAAGATCAAGTTCATCAAATAGATGTGACAAAATATTAAGTATTTTCAATCATCAATAAAAAAAACGCATAATCATAAAGAATAAAGGATGTCATGAGATGTAATTCAACATCACACAATTAAACAATATGCCTCAAAATACTAAGTACTCTCTCAACAGTTTATTCATGATACTCCTCGGAAATACATCGAGAGTTCATGACCCATGGGTGACTCGTGAGGTCCAAATAACGACATGGACGATCTCGACGTGTCTTTGCGGATGATCTCAATGCACTATCATAAATCAAACAAATTCCTCATGGACCATCTCTCCGTGCCCAAATTATAATCATAACTTCTTTATCGCACGGACGATATTCACATGCTCAACACGGACGATCTCCACGTGTTAGACCTTTACTCATACACAATCTCAAGTAAATGCATGTGCACAATATGATATCAAATAAAGGGGATGATGCAACATCTAAATAAATCAACTATCACTATGGCATATAATCACCTCAATTATCCAAATTATACGGGTTCAATAGAGAACATAATCACACATAATATGTCAAGTCAATAATATATCAATGCATGCTCATATGTTTGGCATTCTCAGATTACAATCCACATTCTATAGTGATAAACTTTGTCTTTATAACATAGGTACTCGTACCATTCTCAACCAATCACATAAAAATAATTAATCACATTGTCTTTTTTTCCTTTTCATCACTTAGAATTAATCAATGTTTGACAAGTCAACCCTTCACTAAGTTCCATTACTCCCAAACACATACACAAGGAAATACATGAATTTCATATACTTAACAAGAATTTTGAAATCCACTTGCCTCTAATAGTCAAACAATTACTCCAGATCTTGAGTCTTCCTCTATCTGTTGACTTCCAAATCAATACAATCTATTCAAACAAATAATCACAATAAGATTCTAAAACTAACAACACCCATATTACTATGTGTTTAAGTTTGACCTAGAAATTCACCCAAGTTTATAATCAAGTTTCCTAAATTATGAGGCCAATGAACATTTCAATTGTCATATTTTCCAAGTTTCAACTCTAGGGTTAAATCTAAAATCCTTCAATTACCCATAACTTCAATAGACTTCACATAATATTCAATTACCTATCTCAATATATCAATTATATTATAACCATAAGAAAATTCTAAAATAAAGTAATATCATCTATTAATAAATAATAGAAACTGGCGTCCACATCAAGAAACCCAATGTACAAAATTGTACATCTAGTATCAAAATACACTTTATGGATGTCTCTAAATTTAAGGGCTTCATATGTGTTTCCAAAGTCAAGAAAGGGATCCTTATGATTCAAGGATTTCCAATGTCCTTTTCATGTTCAAACTTATATAATAGATTAATTATTGTTATATAGTTATAAGGGTCGTGTCCTCATGCTATTATTATGATGTTGAGTCTACGATGGCAAAAGGGACTTAGTTTCTAACGATGTATTATTACTTATATTTTATTCATATGAAGTCATGATTCTAGCATATGATATGCTATGAAAAGTTTTAAATTTTCTGCTAATTTCCTATGACAATGCAGTGAATGATGCCTATGGGCATTTACAAGACCTCCGAGAGGTCAAGTACGCCATGTTACTTCTAGGAGGTGATCCCCGATCATGACAAACGTAGTATTAGAGCAACAGGTTATAAACGTAGTTTAAGGTTTCAAAAGTCTCATATTGCCATGTCGAGTAGAGTCTTGTTCATCGGTAATGAGTCGCGACACATCTAAGAGAAAGAGACAATAAGATGATAGAGTTTCCCTTCTTCATTGTTCATGAGTCGTGTCATACAACTTAACTCTATATGATCTCTCTCTTATGTTTTCTTGTCCAGTCGTATTTTAGATGTGATTTCTTGGATTAAATGGTATCTCGATGCTTGAGGGAAAAAATGTGAGTTTTGAGACTTTTATTTGTTTTATGGCTTGATGAGTATGCATAAAGGTGAATTTGGATTATATTTTGATGTGATTCCATTTATGGATATATATGTGATTTATATGGAATGATATTTTATTTGATGATTTAAGTTATGATATGGTTATAGCTTGTTATATGTTGTTTTGGTGGAATGGAGTTCCTTTTGTGTAACGCCCCAAAATAAACTAAGGTGAACTAGAGCCTCATGAGTCTTTATTGAGTTAATTTGAAGTTAAAATGAGTTACTTTAGTGTTCTTAGGCAGTGTGTGAAGTTTGGAGGTCAAATGCCCAAGAACGTCTATGACGTTCAGAAGGTGTGCCTTAGATAGCGCTTGTGTGTCTTGAGGTGTTTCAGTGAGTTTTATGTGTTAGTTTTGCTTGAAACTTGCATGATATATGTCTAAAACCTACACAACTTTTCTTAGGGGTTTAACGTCCATCCACGACCCCACATAGGACCCACAAGGGGCCCTAGATGAAGGGACCAAGACTTTGCAACAAGCTGCCAAAGCAGTGACCAAACGACGGCCCTAAGGATGGTGCGTTGATCCACCAACGGTCCGTCTACCTAGGGTGTCGAGTGTCCCTGCAAGTTAATATTTACAGGATCCATTTGGATATAAGTTTCAACCCACCAGACCCCACCAACGGTCCGTTGATGCACAGACGGACCGTTGGTTAGGTCTCGTCTGTGGGAGGGTAAAAAATTGTTAAGTGGCTGCCTTGGCTTGGGGTTTTGGTAAGTTCACCCCAAAGTCTTTTATTTACCTAGGACGTTAGTTTTACTGGATATTATGTATATTAAAGTGTTCTAAACCCTAAGACCTCATTTTAGACTCCTCTTCCTAAAACCCAAAACCCCTCTCTCTCTCTCTGAAGACTCGCTCAATCACCATGGAAGCTAGAATTTAAGAAATTCTATGAGCGCTGTTGGTGGTCGTTTATTTATAAAAAATCATTATTATTTCTTCAATGTGAGGTATGGTATCCATCCTTTTACTCTCTTCCATTCAAGGAGTCCCTTCTAATGAATTTCCAAGTGGGTTCTCAACCCTAGTTTCTTCTATCTTCAACTCTAATGGGTCTTGCATGAAAACGTTTTGAAGGACTAAATAATGATGTTTATAATATTAATTGATTATTTTAATGTTTAAAATACAATAAAATTATGATAAAGATTATCTTCAAATGTTGGCTTAAGAAATGGTATAATGAGCATGTTTGTGTATAAAATGAGCATTGGTTTTTCTTGTTTTGTTATTGTTGTTTATCTACTGCCCTAAGGGATATATTATGATGACATGTTGAGAAAATTTTATAGGTGATGCAAGCTTAGATTAAAGGGTAAGTTGGTTATGTTGTTTATCTTTAAATTACGAAACGCTCTTGAGTGGTATGGTCCACCTTCTTGGTGGCGGTATTCACTTGAATTGTATGAATGTGAAGTTACTAGTTTATTGTGAATGAGTACATGAAGGATTTTTATGTGAAGTAAGATGATAATGATGCTATTCTTGCTAAATGTGCCTTATGAAGCTATTATAAGAAATAGGATAGGGATTATGCTTAAATAAAGTACTCTTGTTAAGTGTCTTATGAGAAATATGTTAAGGATTATATTTAAGATGCCTTAAATGATTGTGTAAAGAATGTAAAAGTGTGCAATGTGATGAAAGAAGGTCTAAGCATATATAGAATTAATTATAAATGAAATGATGTTTATGTGTAAGGAATGCTCACATGTACACACATTCACATTAAAAAGAATGTATCATGCTAAGTTGACAAAAATGGAAATCTTGGGTTGGACACTCTTCGTGAGTTGAGATGAAGTTTCTATTAGCAACCTCACTATTCCTTATGAGCTATCCAAAAAAGGTTTGAGGATGAATGCCCTTCGTTATTTGAGATATGGTAATCACTAGTTATCCTTGACCTATAGTTTATAATGTTAAGAATCTGCGTGGAGTCATGCGTAGCACCGAGAGGATATGAAGGAGAGGTGGATTACACTTTGTGAGTTGAGATGTCGTATTTACAATGTACCTCTTGAGATGAGTACTCCTCATTAGTAGAAAATTAGTTACTTATTAGCAAGCTCCTTCTCCCTTTACTATGTGCCCATATAGGTGTATCTATTGGAAAAGCCATGTAAAAGCTAAGAAGCATGACCTTATTCAAGGCAATTAAGGATCCTTCATCCGATTGGGGTTAATATCGGGATTTCATGTCTAGCTCTCATGGTCTTTGTCGATTAAGCTAATTCCCACAAAATAATTGATTGAACACAGTTAGCATGTACGTTAGTTATGTTGTGAATGAATGTCGTGAAGTGATGAATCCAAACAGTAACCATTAGGAGAACTAAGTAGGAGTAGTAGTATGGGAGGTTATTCTCACAGTGCACTTACTGTGACTTATAGCTACTATAGGAGAAGAGTACTTTCATGAAATCTGTGTGAATGAGTGTTATGGTGTGATGTTATGGATGATTATTTAGTTATTGAGTAAATCGGATCCAATAGGATCACTAAGTGGGAGCGGTAGTATGAGATGCTACTCTCACATTGCACTTAGTGTGACCTATATTTCCATGATTTTGTTGCGTATGTTAGACAAGCGCGTGATTTTGATTTCCAATGAGGTAAGCCTATGATTGTGTGGTCTTAAGTGTCGCTTTGGTGTGCCTTGAAAGGGGTGTATGGATGATCCTTTCTTGGCTCACCTTAGGGAATCTTACGATAGCCTTGGGTTAGGGAAGCTTCAAAGTAAAATGGGTTCATATGACTTGGATCGTGCCATTCACTGTAAGGCTTTCACTATAAATGTTCAAAATTCGTGAATGTTATAATTAAGTAGCATGAATTATTATTTTAATAAAATGTCCCTTTTAACATGTTTTTGAATATGCCATACTTAGTACATTAATTGTACTAACCCCATAATTTTCTATACTATAAGTATAGGTTGGAGTGTTTTGAAGGTTGAAGTCTAGAAGGTGAAGCTTGAGAAAGTTCCTCTCAAGAAAAAGTATGTCCTCACATATTCGAGGGCATAGTCCATTTCTTAATTTCATAGTTAAAGTATAATTATGTATTTCCTTCAAATGTAAAGGGTCGTGTTCTAAGTTAATTATGTCGTGTCTTTAAGTTTCTCTTGTGAGGATGAAATTTCTTAAGTATTTATAAAAGATTTCCTTTTTATTTAAATTGTTCGTAAAAAGTTTTAATTCCACACTACTTTTCATGTCTTATGTAATAAACGATAGTTAAAAGGCTTGTACAAGACACTAAAGGGTCAAGTACGCCTTGTCACGAAACGAGGGTTCTCCCTAAGTTCCAGGGGGTACTTTGGGGTCGTGACATTTTTGGTATGATAAGTTTCCTTATGATTGTGTATGATGATCGTCTAATGTTATGGTTTAGACTTGAAATACTTTGAAGAAGTGTGTTAAATAGCTAAAGATGCATGTTGCCTTTATATAGGTGTAATGGTTCAATGTTGTTATTTTGTGTGTAATGGTTATGAGTTGCCTTGTATGGATTGGCCTCTTTTGTGTAGGCTTTATTCTTCAAGTGAAGGTAGTGTGTTTACCTTGTAAGGTGATGATGTGGGTTGTAATGACCTAGGAGTTACCTTGACCTAGTAATAAAAGAAAAGAAAGTGGCCTTTATGGACAAATTTCCTATATTGTTTCCCTTAAGGTTTTCATGATCCTTGGTATTCATGTTGTAGTTAAGGAATTATGTGGTTAGATACCATGACCTAGCTTGATTTTATGAGTCTCCTTTAGGTGTTAGACTTAGAGGAATGATGATGCATAGAAGGTTCCTCTTGAAGGTTGAGATAATTTGCTCTTGATAGGGTTTACCCTATGTGTGGGATGATGATGTGAGTAGTAAGGTGGTAGATATCCTTACCTTGCCTTCTATTCTTACTTTAGTTTAAAACTAAAGGGTTCCTAGTATCTTGTTCATGATAGGAGTCTTGCATATAAATATAAGTTGCTTGTTCTCCATAAGGTATACATGTCTTAATTGACACATCTTAATTTTTTTTTGGAGGTTCGAAATTTCATGAAAAAAGAATTTTGCTCAAATTCATTTTTAGTCATGTTTATTGTGCATTTTGATAAGTTAATTGTTCATTTAACTTCATGAGAAGTGGTAAGGAGCATGGTGGATGTGACTTATAATTCAAGGCGTTTTAAGCCACCAATGAGAAATTGAGTCTCCCTTAAATGAATAATGCTGAATCTCTTAGAAATATGTTATATTTTATGACTTGAGAGGTTTTTATGTAGGCTCAGTTTTAAAAGGTGTTGGTATGCTTAGCTAGTTCTCTTGATGTGTGCCTATAAATTGCAGTTGTAAAAATTATTAAAAAAGATTTCCCATTAAAATTAAGTCACAAGTAAGGGTTGTTTGGACAAAAAAGTATTCTTTAAAATGAGCAATAGTGACAAAAATAAAATACCATTGATTTGTGAGATAAAATTGAATACCTCCAAAAATGGATAGCTTGTGCAAAGAATATAGGACTTTATTCACATATTATTCATTCATGCAAATTCGGGATAATTAAGTAATTGTAACATAAAAAAGCATAGATGTGGGTGTATTTGGTATGAAGAAGAATGTTTTTTAGAATATGTTTTCTTTCGAAAATAGGTAGGTTTTACCTTGTTTTTTCATGTTGTGTTGTTGAGTGATAAAATATAAGCATCTAATATTTGGTGGGTGAATGAAAAATATTGTCCATAATATATTTTTATATTTGGCTAGAATGTACAACATACCTTACAAAAATATATTTCCAGAATGAGAGCCAACCACGATAAACAATTTGGGACACGGACCTGATACCCATATTGAATGTGACCATAATGCAAAATTCAAGATCTGACCCCGACATCTGACCTGGAACATAACATCGACTTTCAACTTTAGACCTGATAATTAAATTTGGAACTGACATTGACCCACACCCTAACCAGTAGGCCACCCTAATGATCCATCTGGATCCTACCCTAGATCCAACCATTTCCTTGACCCCGACTCATGCTCCGAACCCAAAGTCGAACTAGTACATGACATAAACCCCAACACTTGAACTGTAAAACTACTAAATACGAATCTACTCTCAACTCTATATCTAGGAGCTGACTTCTATATCGAGAGAGGATCCTAACTTTTGCCCTGGTTACTTACAAACATGGACCCGACCCTAAAATCTTACTTATGACCTGACATATGACCAAAAATACAACCCCAATGAACAATCAAAAATCTAATCCCAACATCAAAATCGAGACTCAACTTTTGAACGTAAGCTTGTTCCAACATCAGACCTAATATTCGTCCCTAAAACTGACCCTAACTCCCAATTTGGATGTGAACATTAATCCTAAACCATGACTCAAATTATGATTTGAGTGAAAATCCCATTATCAGACCCCAACCCAAACCCCAAACCTGACACTTAAATCTACACATAATCTTGATGGTTGATTGGGATCCAACCCAAACTCTAATTGTAACCAAAATATAAAATCTCTTAAGTGGGACATGACCCCCCAAATAAAACCCCATTATCTTAATCAGCGCTTGACTTCAAAACTTGGACCAAACTTTTGAACTAGGAGCCAACATCAACATCTATCGTGAGGCCCACACCACGACCCTGAGTGCACACTCTCGATTACTAAATCTTAACATCAAAACCAACATTCAAACGCAGTTTGATCCTGAATTCCTACTCGAGATCCATCCTGTGAATCATGATTAAATTCGATACCCGAACCAGATGACTGACCCAGGATCAGGGCTTCAGAAGTGAGTTCTAAATTGAGATCTCACCTGAATCACCAACCGAAGAATCAACTTCTTAAAAAATATCAAACACTAAGATCTAATGCCTTACCCACGCCTAACACCTCAGCTAGGAATCCATTTCAAAAATGAAATTTGACCTCAATACTTGACCCCGATAATCAATTGGGGACCGAAATATGATAATAAGGACAAAACCTGTACTCTCCACGTATAACCCGACCCTGACAACAATCTAGGAACACCACCCTGAAATTTTATGTAACGACCTGTTTAGTCGTTTTGAGCAGCAGATTTTATTTCTGGAAAAACTGGCGGAGACGACGGATACCACGACGGACCGTCATGGGCACGACGGACCATCGATGGTGTCTCGTCCCAGAACACTTAGAATTCTGAAAATTGTGTACTAAAACCGACTCTCTATAATTTGTGACGGACCTGCAGGACGGACCGTCACAGCTACGACGAACCGTCGTGAGATTCCGTTGCAAAACACTTCAACTCTTGAGAATTTGGTACGGGGA
>CM064971.1:9766645-9858645 GCA_032847665.1 Solanum chilense | reverse complement strand
CATGTTGTGCTGTAGTGGCTCCAGTTTGCCCGTCACCCCGGCCGTTTTGGTGACCATCATTACCTCGGCCACCATGTCCTCCGGAATAACGGCCTCTACCATGACCACCTCTAGCTATTGGGGGTCTATAACTCTGTTTTGTACAATTCCTCCTAATATGTCAAGTCTCCCCACATCCATAACACTCTCTGGAGTCAAGCATAGGTCTCTTAGAGAAGTGTTGACCGGTCTGAGGTGGACCCCCAACTACAGTCTTTAGTGAAGACTGAATTGGTCGGACTGAGTAAGAACCCTGTCCTTTAGAGTAAGAACCATTAAAGTCACCTCCCTTTCGAAACCTTTTCGATGTCGATGCCATGGTGAAGTCATCTTGCTTCACTCCTTCCACCTCTATCACGAAGTCTACCACTTCTTGAAAGGATTTTGCCGTAGCCGCTACCTGTAAGGCTGAAATCTGCAATTCTGACCTCAACCCCTTCACAAAATGGCGAATCCGCTCTTGTGGACTGAAACAAAGTTGGGTGGCATACCTGGATAATGCACGAAACTTAGCCTCATATGCAGTAACCGACATCCTACCTTGCTCTAGGCTCAAGAACTCATATCTTTTCCTATCCCTCAAAGTCCGGGGGATATACTTCTCCATAAACAAGCTAGAGAATGATGCCCAAGTCATAGGTGGTGCCTCTGTTGGTTGACACTCAACATGTGACAGCCACCACATTTTGGCGTTCCCTTGAAACTGATAAGTCACAAACTCTACACCAAACCGTTCTACTATACCCATCTTGTGTAGTAGCTCATGACAGTCAACCAGAAAATCGTAGGCATCCTCAGATTCAGCACCCTTGAAGACTGGAGGTTTCAATTTCATGAAATTACTGAAAAGTTCATGCTGATCATTTGTCATTATAGGCCCTGTAGTCAAACGAGGAAACGTGCCTATTTCCAATGAGGCATCCATGCGGGGAGCCACAGTAGCTGCATGTTGTACCTCCAGAACCTGAGATGCTGGTGCAGAAAACACTGGAGGTGTCTGGCCCTGATCAGATAACCCGCTAAGATAAGCAAGAACCTGATTGATCATCTCTGGGGTAGGTTGGGGTGGCAATCCCTCATTCTGTACTTGTTCATTCTCCCCTTCCTCACCCTCTCTTACCACTTCCTCAGTTGGTGGAGGAGTCACCGCCATAGTACCAGATGAGCTAGGTGTTTGTCCTCTTCCTCTAGAAGACGTCCTCCCACGACCTCTTCCAAGGCCTCTCGCCACTACTCCTCTTCGAGCTACAGCCCCACTGGCTGGCTCAGACGCTTCCTGTCTTGCCGGTGTCGGTGTTGGCGCGGTCGTTGCTCTAGTTCTAACCATCTGCGAAATAGAGTGAATATGGTCAGATACCAATTTGTATCACCTAGATACCAATTGGATCGAAGTAATAGCAGGAAAGAAAGAAAGAAAGAATGGAATTTTCCTAAAGTCTTATAGCCTGTCAAAGAAAAGTAAAGGTGTCCCCCTACCGTTCCTTAAGACTCTACTAGACTCGTTCTTGTGTGATGAGACCAACGAACCTAATGCTCTAATACCAAGTTTGTCACGACCCAAATCCAGTCGCGAGTGGCACCCACACATACCCTCCTATGTGAGCGAACCAACCAATACAAAACCCAACATTTCAATATAATATCAACAGAAAGTAATGCGAAAGACTTAAACTCATTAATGAAAATCAATTCAATAACTTCTAAAAACTCAACATCTATTATTTCCCCAAAATCTGGAAGTCATCATCACAAGAACATCTATCCTCAAATTACTAAAACTAAGAGTATCTAAGAAAGCTAAAATAAGTAAAAGCTAGTCCATGCCGGAATTTCGAGGCATCAAGAGATGAAGAGGAAGATCCAGTCCAAGCTAGAAGCATTAGCTCACCCTAAAATCCGATGTCATGAAGACTGGCTAAAGTTGTGGTTGAATTGAAGACGATGGCACGTTTCCTGCACTCCACATATAACAAAGAAAGAAACATACAAGTAGGGGTCAGTACAAAACACAAGTACTGAGTAGGTATCATCGGCCAACTCAAAATAGAAAACAGTATATATCAGATAATAACATAAAATCAACCATATAACTCAACAGGTGAAAACAACAAGTTCACAAATCATGTGTAACAACATCAAAACACACCTATGATAGCTCACGTCTCCACACCACACTCATTTGGGATATAGGTTCATTAGATTGAGTATATTAACATATTTAAAGATTCATTATCTTTATTTCTCTCGTGTCGGTACATGACACTCCGCTCCATATACTATCCTGGTGTCGGAACGTGACACTCCGATCCATATTCTATCCTGGTGCCGGAACGTGGAACTCCGATTCCCTAATTCTACGTGTCGGTTCGTGACACCCGATCCCCTAATTCTACATGTCGGTTCATGACACCCGATCCCCTAATTCTACGTGTCCGTTCGTGACACCCGATCCCCTAATTCAACGTGTCGGTTCGTGACACCCGTTTCACTAATCTCATTCTATTAATTCATCAAGCCTTCTTCTATACCAAGGCATCCCCAATCTCATTACTTTAGTTCATCAAGCCTTCTTTTATACCAAGGCATCATTATTAACAAAGTAACTTTAGGATTAGAGATTCAATAGCCTCATCATGCTTATTCATCACAATTATATAATCACATCATGTAAGCACACAACTAAGCATATAGAAGGTTTTATAATACTACCTAACACATATCATTCGCTATTAAGAGTTTACTACGAATAGCATAAAAACCATAACCTACCTCCACCGAAGATTCGTGATCAAGCAAGCAATTTCCCAAGCTTGGTTTCCTCTTCGTTCCCCTCTTTCTCGATCGTTCTTTGTCCCTCTCCTTGTTCTTTCTATTTTTCTTATTCAAAACCCTCTTTCTTTTACCCTAATTAGCATATAATTAAGTATAAAAGATGATGAATTAACCCATTAATTAATTCAAGGTTATCTCTTTTAACCCCCAAGAAATTTACTTATTAATATTAACCCACTAAATTTATAATTATAGCAGGAATAGTCCAAAACGCCCCTTAAAATATGTAACAGAAATCCGACCCAGTCTGGTTTACGCAGCCTGTGACGGCCCGTCGTGCCTGCGACGGTCCGTCCTGCAGGTCCGTCACAAAGTTCAGAGATTTAATTTCTGTGGAAGATGTGTGACGGTCCGTCGTGCCCACGACGGTCCGTCCTGCCATTCCATCACGAAGTTCAGAGAGTCGATTTCAGTACCCAAATTTCAGAATTCAAAGTGTTTTGGAACGAGACCCCCTCGACGGTCCGTCGTGGGTTCCGTCGACTCAGACAGTTTTTCCAGAAATAAAATCTGCTGCTCGAAACGACTAAATTGGTCGTTACAAATATACAAACTTCCCTAAAGTACAAAATTTTTAATCATCCTCTGCTTTACAAATTTTATAACCATCTAACTTTTGAATTTTTTTTTGCATGTTTTTAAAGGGTTTCTTATGATATTTTGTAATAAGTTAGTTTTAGATCACGTGTGTTGCACGTGTATTCCATGGTAACTAGTGTAGTAGTTTTAATATACTACCAGCATACAAGCCCGCGCGGATGATTTTACATGTAATAATTTTGTAACTAAAAATAACTAATATACTATACAGTTAATAATATATTTAAGTTATAATATATATAATAATAACAATAATATAATAATACAAATCATTAACTTATTTATTTGAACATATTTAATGAATTTTATGGGTATATAATGTATTTAATCGTATTAAAATATGTTTATGCTTTATTGTATTCATATAATTTGAAAATCGAAGTTATAATTTATTAATCCGAACATTCCATAAAAATATTTGACACCATAAAATTGAATGTTATGTTGATACAATCAAAAAGAGTTTACAAAATATTTTTTCCGTATTAAATTTGTTCAACAATATAATTGAAAATTGATTTAAGTTAAAAATAATCTTAATTAATGCAACCATTTATTAAATTAAATTACAATGAAACTATATTTGAGGTAATTTTAAAAAAGGATTTTCTTTTGGATATTTTAAATCATACAAACGGCTGATTATTTCTTTAAATGTTTTAACTAGTTTATTTTATTTTAATCATTTTTTTATTTTAATTATATTTAAATAATTAATTTTCTTTATAAAGTTATCTTGTTTAAATCAATAACATATATCTTTATTTTGAGTTGATATTATTAGAATTGGGTGATCAACTATCTCCTAGAAAAAAAATTCCATTGATTAGGATTTACTTAAATTGGGTTACCAACATGAAATATAATACAAATTTTTTAGATGTATCTTCTTCTTCTTTTGAATTTGTGTTTAATTAGTGATAATATTCATCATACGTTTAACATTTTTACTTTTCAAAAAAATAATCAAATCACTGGTATATAATAATCATGCAAGATTAAAAATAATATATAATACATATTTGTATTCGAATAAGGAAATCAACTAACTTAATAATACTATAGATGATTAAAATTGTTTTCAAACTTCTCATACTCTATTCAAACATATTTTGTGGATATAATACTGTCAAATTTCTCATGAGTTTCTTCTTTAAGTCATCAACACTCAATTTAAATCGGTGATAAGATTTGTTCAACACATTTTGACTCTTATTTTAGTAAAACATGATATAAAGATTACTGAAATATAATTTATCCTCAAAAATTATAGAACAATCTTTTTTGAAGAAAATGTTAAATATATTTTACTCTTTGAGATTAAAACAATCAATAAATATATATTATTCAACGAGGAATAGATAAACGAAAGAAGTGTAACCTTTAGAATACTCCCCAATTTCAAGATTTATTGTTCATTAAGAATTACGAACAAACAATAATATAAAATATTCTTAACATCCGCTTATTAATATTAAACGATAAGGTATTCCCTTAAATTCATCATTTTTTTAGAAAGCAATAATTTGTTTAGTTAGAAAACACAATAAAACATTTAAACTTCATTTACCACAATAATTGATAATTAATATTGTAAACCCTCATATATGAAGACACACACAAATATTGTTAAGTCTCATGAAATATGAAACAAAAAATAACCTAATATAAAAGCAGCAAAGGAATGGAAAACAATATCCATAAATATATCTTTATCCAATTGTGGCAAATTATTATCGATGTGCATATTTTTCTGAAACATTGATGACTTTGATTCATTTTTTATTTTTTTTTATTTTTTAATGGTGTATATATAGAGAGAGAGACAGAGAAAAAAAAATGATAGTGGATAGAACAGTTTAGATAATCCCACTTAATTGAAATACAAACAGTAATTAGTTTGTCAATTTTTTAAAAAGTAATAATATTCGTGAGTTGGTTACATAATTTTAAAAATCAATTTTGTTTTGCAACAAATCAAGTATATCTTCATAACCGTTTCTGTTAGTTAGTGGGCGCAAAAATAGTCGTGATGACACTCGTCTTATCCCATCAAGATAAGTCAGCCTAAAACTCGACCATAACACTAAAATGCGGAAATTCTATAATAAAAACAAAAATATCCCCTAAATTTGATTGTAACGCGTACAGACCTCTCAAATATTATAATTGAATAAAAAAAATATATGTCACATTTGAAAATATTTGTAGAGTAGAACAAGATCATAAACATGAGTAAGATGATCTACTAAGGTGACAAACACCTATCTTACAATTCTCGAACAAGCCTCGGAAAGAAAGAGAATATATCACAAGGATCTGGGCTAGTAACCTACAAAAAATTGTAGAAGCAAGGGGTGATTACCAAACCACATAGTACTCAGTAGGTAAACCTCTAAGCACATGTTAAGGGGAAAAATACGAGTACTCCTTACACCATAACCGAACCTCCAAAACTACAACCTGCATAAAATCAGTCCAACCTAATAGTTCACCATTTACAAACACATATATCAACAACAAGCTCAAAATTCAAAAATTACAACCTCTACAAAAAGGCACTCATAATATCATCAAGACACAAGATCAAGTTCATCAAATAGATGTAACCAAATATTAAGTATTTTCAATCATCAATAAAAAAAAAAACATAATCATAAGAAATGCAGGATGTCATGAGATGTAATGCAATATCACACAATTAAACAATTTGCCTTAAAATACCAACTACTCTCTCAATAGTTTATACATGATACTCTTCAGAAATACATTGAGAGTTCATGACCCATGGGTGACTCGCGAGGTCCATATACCAACACGGACGATCTCCACATGTATGTGCGCATGATCTCAATGCACTATCATAAATCAAACAAATTCCGCACGGACGATCTCCACGTGCCCAAATTATAATCATAAATTATTTATCGCACAGACGATATTCACATGATCAACACAGACGATCTCCATGTTTTCGACCTTTTCTCATACCAAATCTCATGTAAATGCATGTGCACAATATGATATCAAATAAAGGGGATGATGCAACATCGAAATAAATCAAGTATCACTATGACATATAATCACCTCAATTATCCAAATTATACGGGTTCAATAGAGAACATAATCACACATAATAAACAAGTCAATAATATATTAGTGTATGCTCATATGTTTGATATTCTCATATTACAATCCAAATTCTATAGTGATAAACTTTGTCTTTATAACATAGGTACTAGTACCATTCTCAACCAATCACACACAAACAACTAATCACAATCTCTTTTTTTCCTTTTTATCATTTAGAATTAATAAAGGTTTGACAAGTCAACCCTTCACTAAGTCCCATTACTCCCAAATACATACACAAGGAAATACACGAATTTCATTAACTTAACAAGGATTTTGAAATCCACTTGCCTCTAATAGTCAAACAATTACAGTAGAACTTGAGTCTTCCTCTTTCGGTTGACTTCCAAATCAATACAATCTTTTCAAACAAATAATCACAATAAGATTCTAAAACTAACAACACCCATATTACTATGTGTTTAACTTTGACAAAGAAATTCACCCAAGTTTATAATTAAGTTTCCTAAATCATGATGCCAAATAACCTTTCAATTGTCATATTTTCCAAGTTTCAACTCTAGGGTTAAATCTAAAATCCTTCATTTACCCATAACTTCAATAGACTTCACATAATATTCAATCACCTATCTCAATATATCAATTATATTATAACCATAAGAAAATTCTAAAAGAAAGTAATATCATGTATTATTAAATAATAGAAACTGGCGTCCATATCAAGAAACACAATGTGCAAAATTGTACATCTAATGTCAAAATACTAGTTAATATATATACACCTAATTATTATATCCATGCAGAAGCATATGACCCACCAATAATAATCCATGGTCATTGACCAATGATTGATAATAATTATTACCCAACAATTACATCCCTATTGTATTATCATATGATACAAGTTTCTATTTATTTGTTTCTTGTTTTTATCAACTTAATTTGCTTTCTACACATTTACTTTGCACCAACGTTGTCTAACCCCCCAACTATCCTATATTAAATTCCCTATTTCTAATGTATTCCTTAAATAGTATTTTAAGTTAAATAAATAAGTTTCCCACGAACAACGTTTCAATAAACTCCATATTATAATATCCTTATAATATCGTTTACCATCAATGAACAATTATTCATATATGAGATAATGAAAATTTAAGGTTATGATTATGACCTGAGCAAGTTGGTCCCACTGCTCAAATTTCTTTCTTCCTCTTCTTTTTTTTCTTTTCTAAACTTATTATGTACAAAATGTAATAAATCTCTAATTTAGTTTAAAAAAATATGTGCTTGTCCCACTAATCATCAATTAAATAAATAAACTATTAATAAAATATTCGTCAATTAAGTAATTATTGTTATCGAATAGTAAAATTCTCAAATCAACTTCTCTGACTAATCATAAATGACTCAGATAACTATTGAGAAGGATAAAACGGTTATTTTTATGATTATTTCTGAAATATTTTTCTGGGTCATTACATAATCCACCACTAAAAATCATGTTCGTCCTCGAACATAAGGAAGAAGAAGGAAGAATAACCGACGTTACCAAATGTCTAAGTCATGACTTAGTAGTCGGTGTTTATATTTCTAAGTGAGCTCCTCCTTAAGACAATCCGAGCAAGATCAACTACTAAGAACTGAACTTTCAAATCAAACTTTGCCAGATCAATAAGTGAATACTCATTATCAAGCCATAACTAAATCATGAACCCAATTTATACTTGAACCCCTGGACCTTAACACAACAATCATGATGAATATTTTCTTATATAACCAAGATTAACTTCTCAAAATACTGGCTACGACCATAAGTGAGCCTAAATCAACAACCAGATACCCATAATGCATAAATCATCACAAATTTTTTAAATGTTCCATTTTGACAACATAATATTTCCATGATCTTAAGTTATTAAAATCTGATATTTCGACATAAAATACTAATAAAGGTAGAAACAATCTTATCTAATGCAAAGAAGGACAATATCAAGTAATCAGTTAGCTAGCAATACACCCTAGCTAAAAGAACCTCTAACAATACTATCAAAATGCTAGAAATGTAAGCACCCAAATGACTTAGTTGAACTAGAGATTAACATGACTTAGTTGAACCGAGACGTTCGACGACTAAGTCACTTATGTGCTTCATATGTTGTTCTATGTTTTTATATATGATTCACGAGGTTATAAGGTAAGTAAGTGATTTATTATAGTATATATAGGTAATGTGTCATGTTTCATGAATTTTGGAGGTCAAACGTCCAAGAACGTCCATGACATTAGAAAGTTTTGCCTTGAAACGACCTTGTCTGTCTAAGCATGTTTCGTCGACTTTTACGTGTTTGTTTTGGATGCAATTCATGTGAGAGGTGATAAAATTATATATTATCATGTTTTTGTTGAATACATCTAGCCAAACATCCCCAAGGACCATCCAAGGGTCCTTGAGGAAGGACCCAAAGTTGGTGCCCGAGACATCCCAAGGCCTCCTACCAACAGATGGCAATCGACACTCAGTGGGTCAGTCGACGCCCCGTTGATGGTGTATCTTCGATTTTAACATAGGTTTAGGGGAGAGGAAGACAAATACAAGCCTCATTCCCAGACCACGAATCAACAGGACGGTCCGTTGGTCAAGGGACGGGCCGTTGTTTGGCAAGTCGTAGGTGGATTGCCTTCCTGCAGAGTTCACTGTAAGTTCAAAGGGTAAATTGGTAAATATATACAAAATCTAAATAACAATATTTGAGGTTCCTTAAGTGTATTTTGGGTATTTTAATGTTTTTATAATCCTAAAACACTAAGAAGATTTCATTCTTCAAAAATAAAAATGGAAATTCCCTTAGAAATTCTCTAGAACTCCATTGGACCAAAAACTGAAGGAAGGGCTTGAATTGGAGAATTGAGTGGAGATTATTCATAAAATTAAATAATTTTATTTATTAAGGTATGTTTTTTGATCCTTGAAACTCTATTCATCAAGGAGCCTAACTTTGAAAGATGTTTTCTAAAGTTTTCAAAGACGAATTGTCCAATTTCATGATCTATGCATGGGTTCTTGCATTAAAATGTTTTTTAAAAATTGTATATTGGATGAATTTTTACTAATTTCATGATTTTAACTTAATAAAACTATGAACTCATGTAATTGATGAACCCTAGTTTTTAACTACTTTATGGGTTACTTAATATTGACTTAATGTTTATGAATTCTAGTGTAGCTTTCTATGGTCTATCTAATGATGTTAAAATTATTTTCAATTGATGTATAGGTTTATTATATTTTTAAATCTATGTTGAATAAACATAGTTTCATTGAGTATTATGATTTATGCATTGAATTGATGTTCATGGGCATGGGTAAGGGCCTTATGGTATAACATTGGATAGTTTAACATTGGATCGAAGTGTTGAGGATGGAGTGGTGGTACGCTGCCCTATTTTACATTTATTTTATAATTATTATACTTCAATTATGTATTTAGTTGGATCGTCCACTTATGGTTGCAGTGTTATGTGTTTTACTTGCAATTGATGTGGCCTTGTCGGCGTTATTTTAAGAAATATGATGATTATGACCTTGTCGGCAAATACTTGAAGTATTATAAAGATTTGATTAAGTTTAATACTATATATATAAATTATAATCAATGTGAAAGTATATATGTTCTTTTATTGATTTTATTTAGGTGACCATGATAAACTATGACTATGTCTTTGGGTGTATAGTCTTAGGGTTGATGCATGGTTATTCCTACTTTACTATATGATTCTATGATAGTCATATTGATTATGATATGGTGGTCTATAGGATTACTTAAAGGTCATAAGGGTTATTTCTATGTCCTTCTAGAATGACATGTTATATGTGTTAAAGTAAAGTATGTTGTGTCTTGTCTTAGTTGACTTGTGTTCCTTACTTGATAAATGTATGAATGTGAATGTGAGATGTTTTGACTTAGGATGCTAAAGACTCTTAGTCTTGTATTTATGAATGACTTGGGACATTAAATTATGTTAAGAGAGTCCTTTATGTGGAACATCAACCTAGGGGTAAAGTTATGAATGTCGAAGTCGAAAATCGTAATGGTATCCTTTAAGTAAAGAGATTATAGACATAAAATTGATTTGATGGAATATATCATATAAATCCTTAGGAAAGTCATCATGATCTTCTTCTCGCCATTTTAAGGTAGCCCTAATGGATCTTTCTTTGGTAGGGTAAATGTGATTAGGTTATGAACTTGATATGGAACCCCTATATATGAACCTTTAAGGTAAATTACTCTATGAAACAATTGCTAGAACTAAGTGATTATGGTAAGGAAGTAGTTCTAGTTAAAGAATTAGACTAGATTACAAAGCACACCCTTTATATTCCTTAACAATGGTCCTACATGGGATCTGTCTAAGTTCTACCATTGGCAAGTAGAATACCCTCATCGGAGTAGGATAGAACCCCGGATTCAATGTTTTGCTATCATGGTCTATATTAGTTATTGTCTATTCTCATCATATGGGATACCTACTAGCATTAGAGGAGTTCTATGAAGTTTAGGTGGTGTTTTGGGACGCTATCTAGACATTTCACAATAGGCTTAGAAGGTGTAAGTTGGAGTTCCTAGGTCTTGTCGAAGAGCACTACTTGAATGTCCTTATGTGATTAATGAATCTTAAATGAACTAATAAATTTAATTACTTAAGTTAAGAAGGTATGTTAAATTTATAAGTACTTATCTAGAGTAGTTAAGGGTCATCGAGTTAATGTGTGAAGGGGGAATATGAATGATCACTTTGTATCTTACCAAGATGAGTCTTAAGTATGACTCAAGTTAAGGAAAATGGTTTATTCTGTAGATATGATCTAAACATAAGTAGTATGATGGATTATTTAGGTAGTTTTGAAGAAGTCAAACATGGACTTTATATTCTTGATGTACATAAGTAATTATTTTGATAGCCTTTGGAAAGAGAATGTCATATTACCTATATGTTGATGTCTTAAGGGAGGATGATTCTATCATAGGTAGTGTATGGGATCTCTATATGTGTTTGTAAGGGTTTTTATGGAAGGTCGCTACACAACTCATTCAAGTGAGACTTAGAATCACCTTTGGTAGAGGAAATCTCATGTTCATATGTTTGTTATCTTGTAAGTGTGTGTGTCTCATTATAGGTGATCTTGAGGATCATTTTGGCATTCTTAGAGAGGGTGTATGGGAGGTATCTCTTTGTGTTGCTTAAGTGAGTCTTAGGATAGCTTTTAGTGAGAAGACTACATGCTAGGAAGTTTTAAAAGGAAAGAAGATACACTTCGCTGTACCAAAGCTTCCTGTAATGTTACCTAAAAAATGTGAATAATTGCCTAAATGTTATCTTATATGTTTCTAAGTTGATAAATGTTGTTCTTATGAGTATATTTTGATATTTAAATGAAAATATGCAGATTTCTAATAAATGTCTTTTTTCATGATTTTTTGCATAATGTCATACTTAGTACATGTGGTTGTACTGATCCATGCTTTTATCTCTCTATATAATTGTTGGTAGGTAAGGAGCATTTTGAAGAAAGACTTGGATCGTAGCATCATTCAAGTGAACTTGAAGTATGTCCTCATTTGATTCGAGGGCAAGATATCTTTTATGTTTTTTATTGAAATATGTAATAGAATAAGTAATTCAATATTTTGAAGTACAGTTCGTGACCCAAAATATTCTCATGTCTAAGTTTGATGAGATTGAAACTTAGTAATTCCTATGATTTCTAATGAAAGATATTATTAACAATATTTCAATGTTTTGTGAACATTTTTAATTCTGCACTACTTTTTATTATGTATATGGGATGAACAATACGGAAAGATCTTGTACAAGACCTTCGAGAGGTCAAGTACTCCGGTTGTAATCCGAGATTTACCCTAACTTCTAGGGTGTGGTTTCGAAATGTCACAAGTTTGGTATAAGAGCATAAGTTGTAATCCGACATTTACCCTAACTTTTAGCCCGAGGTATGACTACTCAACTGAATTTGAGTATGGTTCCTAGGGTGAATGTTGTGGTGAGCACTATGACGTCTAGGTTGAGAGACTTTGTGAGGATGAATCCTCCTATATTTCTTGGATCTAAGGTAGGAGAGGATCCCCAAGAGTTCTTATATGGTGTGTACAAGGTGTTGAGTTATTTTGGGAGTTACATCTAGGGAAAAGGCGGAGCTAGCTTTGTACCAGTTAAGGGATGTTTCACAAATATGGTACACTCAATGGAAGGATAATAGGACGGAAGGATAATAGGATGATGTTCAAGCAACGAGGCATTTCTATGCACTCCGGACTAGAGGAGAGAAGTTGGATGGTGATGATGATAAGGGTAAGTCCTTGAATTTCTTTTTTAGTGATGTGATTTCCTTCTAAGTGGGGGAGTACGGTTAGTAGATAGGATAGAAAGTCATAGAATCATGTTGCATGTGCATGGTGTTTAGGAGTTTTGTTGAAATTGAATTTTATTAACTTCTTGAATTGTGTATTTTATGAAGTTATGATTATGTTGTAAAATGTGTCTACATGATTTACCTTGCATATTAGCATGTTTCTATCATGAATTTCCTAAAGGATGAATTTTTAAAAAATTTGCTCAATTCAATGCAATGCTTTGCCTGCTCACCGTTAAATTTTTGAAAATTTGACTAAGTAATTGTTTAGTCTAAAATTGTTTCAATGTGGTTAAAAATAATATATATGAGTACGATATTGAATATAAAATGAATGTTTTCTATTTGGAATGAAGAATGTAAGTTTTATAGCCGAATGAGTTATAGAATTTTCATCTAGTTTTTTTATTGTGTATTGAATCACTTGATTATGTGAAATTGATGTTTTTTTCTTGATTATATGTTATATGTTATGGCTATTATATTCTAGTTGAATCTCTTTTCTTCAAAGTTTTCGGAGAGTGACAAGTGTCATTTGAAGACGAACGTTGTCCAAGTGGGGGAGAATTTAAGACCCCGAAAATGACTTAGGTACACAAGATCATAACATTGTTTTCATTATTTTATAAGTTCCTTAATTGGTATATAATGTTGTATTGAGGCCGTGTCTAAGATTTTAGGTGACTTGGAAGTGAAACGTCAAGGGACGACCAAAACGTTTGACGACTAAATCACCTATGTGACTTATATGTAATACTATGTTTTATGTGTGATTAATTAAGTTATAAGGTCCTTAAAATGATTTATTATAGTATATATAGTCAATGTACAAAGTTTCGTTATGATTGGAGGTCAAACGTCCAAGAACGTCCATGTCGTTCTAAAGTTTTTCCTTGAAACGACCCTGTGTGTCTATCCATGTTTCATCGAGTTTTACGTGTTCTTTATTGATGAAATTCACTTGAAAGTTGATAAACTAATATAAGATCATGTTTGGTTTGTAAACGTCCGGGCAAACATCCCTGAACGACCATCCAAGGGTCTTTGAGGAAGGACTTAAAGTTGTTGCCCAAGATTGCCAAACATAGCCTACCAACGGATGGCAATCGACACCTAGTGGGTCAGTCGACGCCCCATTGGTTGTGTCTATTCAATTTTCACTTAGGTTTTGGGGGAGGAATCCAAAAACAAGCCTTAATCACAGACCAAGGATCAACAGGACAGTCTGTTGGTCAAGGGACGGGCCGTCGTTTGGCAAGTCGTAGGTGGACTACCATCTTGCGCATTTCACTGTAAGTTCGAGGAGTGAATTGGTAAATTCATACCACATTTGAATAAGAATATTGGAGGTTACTTAAGGCTCTTTTGGATATTTTAAATGTGTTTATAAGACTAAAACACTTAGAGGATTTCATTCTTCAAAAATCAAAACCCAAATTCCCTTAGAAATTCTCTAGAACTCCATTCTAAACAAAACTCAAGGATGGTCTTGGATTGAATAATTGAGTGGATATTCTTCATCAAAATTAATGATTTTCTTCATTGATGTATGATTTTTGATCCTTTAAACTCTATTAATCAAGGAGACCATCTTTCAAAGATGTTTTCTAAAGTTTTCAAAGATGAATTGTACAATTTCATGATCTATGGATGGTTTCCTGCATTATAGGTTTTTTAAACATTGTATATTGATTGGATTGTTAGTAATTTGTTGATTTTAACTCAATAAACCGATGAACAAATGTAATTGATTAACCATAGTTTTTGACTACTTTATGGATTACTTAATGTAGACTTATTATTTCTGAAATTCTAGTATAGTTTTCTATAGGATATTTTCTAATTTAAAAATTGTATTTAATTGATGTATAGGTTGTATTATATTGATAAATATATGTTTAATTAACCTAGTTTCATTGAGTATTATGATTTATGCATTTAATTGATGTTCATGGTCATGGGGAAGGGTCTGATAATATTGAATTGGGTAGTTTAGTATTTGGTTGAAGTATTGAGGATGGAGTGGTGGTACACTGCCCTATTCCCTCTATTTGATTATTATTAGACTTAAATTATGTTGTGAATTGTAGGATCCACTTATGGTGGAAGTGTTATGTATTTTACCTGCAATTGATGTGTCCTTGTCGGCGTTCTTTTAAGTAATATGATGATTATGGCCTTTTTGACAAAAACTTGATGTATTATGATGATCTTGTGAAGTTGAATACTATATATTACATGATAATCAATGTGAAAGTATATATGTTCTTCTATTAATGCTATTTAGGTGACCATGTTAGACTATGTATATGTCTTTAGGTATACAGTCTTAGGGTTGATGCATGGTTATTCCTACTTGAAAATATGAGTCTATGATGGTAATATTGATGATTATATGGTAGTGTATAGGATGACTTAAAGGTTATTGGGGTTATTTCTACGTGCTTCTAGAATTACATGTATTATGTGTTAAAGTAAGGTACGTTGTGTCTTATCTTGGTTGACTTGTGTCCCTTACTTGATGAATGTATGGATGTTAATATGGGATGTCTTAACCTAGGATGCTAGAGACTCTTAGTTTGTATACATTAATGACATATGACCTTAAATGACGTTAAGAGGGTCCTTTAAGTGGAACCTTAAACCTAATGGTAAGGTTATAATGTTTAAGTCGAAAGACGTAATGGTATCCTTCAAGTAACAGAATGATAGACTTAAGGTTTATTGGCTTGACTGGGATCATATCAATCCTTTGGAAAGTCATGATGAGCTTCTTTTCGTCATTTTAAGGTATCCCTAGTAAACCTTTCTTTTGTAGTGTAAATCAGTTGTGCAAGCCACCCCTGCGAGTCATTCACGGACTGAATGGTAAGGAACCCTTCATACGCCATTGTATCACCTAAATCTCTTCCAAGAACAATATTAATGTGGTTTCCACTAGACACAACTTTCTTTCCCTGTACTATGACGGATTTCACCTATTTGAAGGTACTAGCCTTCTTTTTCCCCTTGGGAACCAACTCTCTATATGGTGTATAGAATTTGTGGACCTGTGTCGAAATGTAGGGGCCTCGAGACCTTGTGAGCTGATCAAACCATTGAAAATAGAGGGTGTCCCTCACCGTGGAGTATCTGTTTTGAAGGCCCTCTTTACAAAGTAGTTTCTTATCAAAAATATTATGCAACTCATCTACTTTTCAAACTATTAATGATTTGGGATAGAGGGACCATAGGTGGCAGTGAATCTACAAGAGGTGTCGCTGTTGGAACTGTATCTTCTGGGGAGGAGGCAACTGAGACTCTAGCCGAGTTAGGAAGGGACCTAGCAAAGATATCATCCATCCGAGAATTTAATTTTTATCATCATCCGACTTAGTAAATGAAGCTTGGGACCCCTTACAATCAAGATTTATGGTCTAGAACCTCATATGATGGATTTTATTCTTTGACTTTGCCTCCCTTTGGAGGTTTTGTCCTCCCGTTATTAGGAGCATCGTTTCCCCCTTTATTTATCACAATCCCTCTTGATCTCTTAGAGGGTTTCATGTAAAGATCAGTTCTTTCCATATATGTAAATATATCAATAAGAGTTAGAGTTCATTCATGCAAAATTGTAGAAAGTTAGGTTTAGATAGACTCCTTGTTCTGCTTGGTGAGTTGCCGAATCTCTTATGCAACTTAGAGTAGGCACGCCGAAAGGAGTGGCTCAAAATTTCATAGAAAAAATAACATGTTGGTTATAGGAAGGGCCTTTCGGCAAACCGCTCACAGTATTTGGTGAGCGAGGACTAGCCTACCAAAATTTACAATGTATTTTGGGGGTTGGGGGCGCAGAAAGGGTGATCAAGAAGGACTTTCAGCCAGTCATAGAGTGCACTTAGTGAACTTAGGCTTGTCGGTGAAAGTTAAAGAACCCAACTCAATATTACAAATGAAATAAGGGGTGATAAAGGGTAATTAACCGAACCGCCAAGTGGTATCGCGAGATCGACTCACCTTGCCAAACGACCCAACGTGCCTATTTTCACCCAACATCCCAAACTTAGCCCTGCACCTCCCAAAAACAAAATCAAGACGATAAAAATGTCAATTAGACATAGAACTAGATAACCCATAACAGTGGGATAATCAAACTACTCCTAATTTAGCAATATTTGTCCATTTGACAACTTTTGCTCTTAAGAATAACTTCAACCGCTCTATCATTGGAAAAGTTACATCATTTGACACAAATGTAGGTCACTAAGACTTCACTCGACTAAACCCAAAAATATTTTTATAAAATCCGGAACTTTTAATTAATTTTAAGGGACAAAATACTCTGGAATTCAACAATATAGGAATTTTAGGCACGATATTCAAATTAAATTGGCACACAATCATAAAAGTTCAATTCGAGAGGACTAACACTCTCATTATATAGAAATCATTGCAAATGAGTACAAATCGCTAAAGAATAATTCAAGGTTCGGAAAACCAACATTATATGCTGAATAATAAATATGAATATCGAAGCGGCAACGATATCCAACTCTGAACACAATCTTGACGACTTAATTATTATAAAAATTCAAGAATAGAAAAAATATTGCCCAGATGTGAGTTATGGAATATAGAAGTAATGAAAAATGAATGAGTATGAAATTTTAAACCTTTGGCATTTAACAACCATCTAGTTATTACACATTCGACAACATATGTTTTGCTGATCGAATAGGCACTTACCTTGTCTAGTTTTAGAGGACCTCTAGTTAATGTGGGGGTCCAAACGGGCATACAAAATCAAGATAATCGACCTGGTTGGTGATTCGCCCTTGTTAAGTTTTTCAGACTCCAATTTCAAATTTTCTTGAGTACAACTGAGGTCCAAGTCGTACTTGCGGACTGGACTTTTATCTCTCCAACCTATGTCATTAAAACATATTATGCACTTCCACCAGAACAATGAACACACTATTATTTAAAAATTAAAAATAAGAAAGCAAATATAACTTAGTTTTACTAACATGCAGTGCCTTAGATAGCGTCCTGGCAGAATACCATATTTTGAAACTTATGTGATACGTGAGGTTGTGATGGAAGAAAAATCCTAACAACCTCTTTCAGTAAATTATACAAAAGATTATATTAAATTAACTTCAAAAAACATCTACACAAGATAATATTATTTGATGTGGTTTTTATTAACAAAATCAGCAGAAGAAAAAGAAAGAAGTAATTTTGCATGTTAAAAAAAATGGACAAAGTCCATCATAAACTACCAAAGAAAAAATTGAGGAGGGACATATTTTTCAAATGCAGTAACTCACGCAAAGGAGGAGTGTTGAAGTTTTATTTTAGTTACTGTAGAAACTTTTAGCAAAATAAGTTGTTTAGTTTGAATAAATTTGAATTTCAAATTTTAGTTAGTTTGTTACGTTTTTAAGATATTTTATGTTGTTTAACTATTAAATTATGCAAATTATGTATTTTATGTTGGATATTTAAAGCCTCTCAATGCTTAGTAAAATTATTGAATGTCATTTCAATCGTTCCGTGTTTCCCTATTTTATTAGAACCAATAATTTGATCCTTGAACATGAACTTGTTGCATTGGAAATCGTTGAGATATCACAATTCATTCTTTGACATCTTCAACTGCTATATTCGGTATAATAAATATAATTTTAGCAGTAATAACTATGCACATTAACACGGAGTGTTAAATTTAAGTTGTCATTAGATTCAATGTCTATATAAACTTTAGCCACATTTATAAAGAGTATTAAGATATACTCATAACTAGTAATTGACTCTATACATATATATATATATTGGGGTAATGAAGATATTAGCATTCATATATTAGTTGTAATTAGGCTATTACTGATATTTAAGTGTTTCTACAAAATATTTTTGATGTAGTTATTCAATATACGTATGGTGTATATGATAATATATCCCAGCAACCCATTTGAAAATCAATGGATCAATTGAATTTGAGCCCATTAAATCCTTCTTTCCTGCAAAGCACAAATGACTAATTTCTTTGTTTTTTATATGTTCTATAGGTTGATTTAATTCAGAAATTAGTCTTTTTGTCAAGATAGGGTCTATCGGCAGGAGTGTAGCTTAGATTTTCATCCGAATCCCTTCAACGAAAAAATACACTACTTTTTTTTTTCAATTTATACTGGTAGACAAAGAGTCTATCATTTTTTTATTAAAATAAAAATACTCAATAAAACCAAGCACAAGCAAGGGGGTCTAGGCCTTACCTTGTCAATCCTAATGAGGAAACAAACATCTACTAATTAACAAACAAGAAAAAAATAAGACCTAGAGAAAATTAGCAATTCTATGATTATCAAAAAATTGTAATACAATACTCTATGATTATATTACAAATGATAATACTTGAAAAATGCAAAAATATAAAATCCAAGAAGAGAGTTGAGTTATCAACCTCAAACATACTTTTACAAGTGCATGAATTAACACTGACAGATAGCCCATGTAGAATAACCTAAAGTATTTTAATTTTGTCTTCTTCTTCAAATTTATCCAACAAAACTTGATAATTCATCATATCTTCTTGGATATATTGGATCTTGTTCAAGCTATATATACTTTCATATGGTTTTGCTTTTCCAAATATGACACTACTTATACATGTTAAAATAACTAAGTATGTATATATAGTATTTGTTGAATCCTCAAGCCAATTCGTATATTTTCTTTTTCATATATCAAACCCCTTGGTAAAATTACTGACTTAATCGATCTTACTGGAAAAAAGAAATAAGAAAAAATATCTTACATGAAAAAAAAAACTAGAAATTAAGCTTACCAAGAACTGAATGATAATGGCCTTTCCCCTTTCTCTTGTTAAAAATAGTTTTTTGGATTTTGTGACAAGTATTATGTGTGTGTGTGTGTGTACGTGTCCGCATTTCAATCTTTAAAGTTGAATTTTTTTTTTTTTTAAAAACCACAGTACATAGTGAGACACTTGTCTTTGATAAATAAATATTCTAATTTGAAAAATAAACATTTAGAAACTTCAGTTTGACTCAACTTACAACTATCAACATTCTAACTCGTCACTATTGTGTTTTATGGACATCCATAATTAACACTACACATAAATTTTGGAGATACTTAAAATTTCTATCGAAGATCATGCAACAAAGAAGACAAGTTGAGATATCCATATGTGCATATTCAAAGTTGAAGCATTTATTTATCGGTTGAGGCTAAATTTAAGTGTTTGTTTATAAGTTTGAATGATTACTATAGAAAGTTAGGAGTTGTTTAGTTTTAAGACATGTTATATTGAAATTAATTGTTTTGTGATTGGTTACTTATCTTGTTGTCTATTTTTCTACTTATTATTAAACTTTACCTACATTGAATAATAAAGGCAAAAAACCATTTTAAAGAAGATTTAGTTTCTAAATCTATATGGTTGCTAAAGTTTAGATATTTAAGTAAACTTGGATGGTCGGGTCCAACCTATTCATTAAAATGATAATTTCTTATTTGCATTGATGTAATATAACTATTATGCACTATAACGAGTTTTGTGTGTATTATACATGAATAGTTAAAGTTTTATATACAATACCTTAGTTCATTATATTCTTTATTGCTTCCTCACCAATAATCCTATGTATGATCTATACAGATGATTCGATCAGTGTTTTACTTATGTGAGTCGACCACCACGACTCAAACGATGGCATATATTTTAGATTAGGATGAAATTAGATAAACTGAGAAATTTCTCTTAAATTGGTCAAACTTTGGATCTACTTCTCTAATTCCACTTTCTAAATTAAAAGCGATCATTTCTATAAGGAAGCATTATCAGACTGTTGATGAGGTAGTGGAATAGTCTGCGTCAAACAAATTTTGAGAGTAATACTCCACTCTAGCTATTCCAACACTTGAGCTCCCTATTGTGAGACCATACTGGAGGTCTCGAGTAATAAGTAAGTTGGGCCAGATATGGACTAGAGAACATGAGTAGAGAACTTAAAACATTTTGGTTAGCTATTTTGTTTTAACTTACCTTGAGCCAGGTCAATCCCTAAATTCATACATTTCTATGTATCATAAGTCAAAGGTCTATACTAGAGAAAGTAAGACTACAACTAGAGCTGTAGGATCTATAAGCGCCCCCTGAATAACTAAATCCTTGGCTAACTAAGAAATTATTCATCAAAGTGAGCACGTAAAAAGAAGTTGTAAATCAAGAGGAACATTTGGCGTTTCTCAATATGTTTTGCATTGGTTCGTCTATAGTAGCGAAGGAGTATGATAATCAACCCATAACTCTTTGTTCGGCAAAAAGGTTTCTTTGGCTCCTTTCATACTATTTCATATATACGGAATTGTATAAGCTTAGTTACCCGACGAATTGGTCCTGCAAGGAGGCCCTTCTAGATTCCATAACTCTGACTATAGTCTTACTTCCCGTAGTACAGAACTTTGCCTAAAGATAAAGACAACTGTAACACTTTAGGGATTGCCCTAGCTCAAGAGAAGCTAAAACAGAACAACTTTAGAGAATGTTTTAAGTTCCCCCATATCTCCAAGCCAGTTCACTCCATATTCACCTGAATGGATGAAATTGGCCGGACATATCCCATATAATAAGCTACCTCTGTAAGATATTTGATAAAACTTCCTTATTTCTCGAGAACTACAATATGGTCTCGCAATAAGGAACTCAAGTTTTGGAAAATCTAGAGTGTAGTATTACTCTCTGAAAAGGCTTGACGGTACTTTAGGTTGACACAAACTGTTCCTCTACCCCGCCATCATTCTGTCGATGCTTCACCACTACAAAAAATAATTTTCAATTCATAAAGTGCATTAGAGAAGTGGATTCGAAGTTTGATCAACTGAAGAGAAAATTGTCAATTGTAAAAATTTATCCTAATCCCAAATGTATGTGGTCATTTCAGTTGTAGTCGTCTACTTACATAAGTAAAACAAGGACCGAATCGGTTGAGCATATCCTAGATAGGATTAATATTTAGGAAGCAATAAAGAAAAGATGGAACAAAGCTATTATATATACGAAACATTCACCCTTCATGTATAATACAAAGCTCGTTATAGTGCATAAAATATGCTATGGAACATGAAAATTGAAGTCTAGGAGAATAATTTTTCTCCTAGACTCCAACCATCAAGACCAAACCATTAACCTTGTAATTGATAAGTAGAGAAATAAGCCTAGATATTTTCCATAAGCATATTCTATTAAATCCACCATTTTAGTGATTACAGATATTTAATTTATGCCCAATGGAATCAAATGGGGATTGAAGAAATTTCTAGTTTCATTTGGAATCTTGAAACTAGAAAAATCAAAACATTCATACCCAAACAACTATAGTACAAATATACAACCACTTACTAGATACCTCTATATGTAGAGCAGACACTCATTTCTCCCAACAACAATGATGGATCTTAATATTACAAGATTATTAATACGACCAAAATCATTAATAAGTGAACCAAAATTTAATTCATACATATAATAATAGATATATAATCGCAAATGTGTTATGAAACTATAAAATAAGAAGAAAAAATAAAGAGAAGAAAAGACTTGTTATCTCTCTTGAGGGATGATTTTACAATGAAGAGGTCCTCTCTATTAATAGGGAAATCTAACTTGGTCCCCATAAAGGATTCCTAAATATACCTTAGAAGGACTCCGCATAATATACATTTCCTATACTACAAATACTTTTCAAAAAAATTGAAATTAAACCTGTTTAATAACAAATTAGCTGAGGTGGCAAAAGTCGTTAAGGAATGAGGAGCTGGATAAATCTGCTAGTTTGGTAAGAGTTAGATGCAACATTGAAGTTAGTTAGTTTGAATAATAGTAATTCATTTTAGTCTTAAACAATTGTATGAGGATTAAGATTTCAGGTTTGATGGAAAATAAATTCTCTCTTTGTGAATGCAATTGACTAAACTATTCTTCTCGAATTTATTTTAACTGAGAATATGTCCGAAGATATTGCAGAATAAAATAGTTACATACTTTTAATGTTTTTCAATTATTTTATTTGAGTCCTATGTGACATGAATTTAGAAGTTAGTTCTTTTGTTTGTTATTCGAAATTCACTAGTATATTTTTTTATTTTAGTTAGCAATTATAACTTTAAATGTATGTCTTTGAATTATTGATAAAATAATTCCCTTTGACATTTCTGCAGTATTTTTTTCTTAGAGTCATTCCCCATTATTTTGTTAGTTTTAATTTTAATTAAAAACAAAGAATTGTTATCTGAAGTCTTCTTCTTGACGGACATCTGTGAAAAAATGGATTCCGAATATAGTTTTTCATGAATGGCTCCTCTAATTTTTGTATGGTGAAAATTATCAATTATGGATTGTGATTATGGAAATTTACTTTGATGGTCTTGACTTTGGAAAGCCATGGAAGAGCATTACGAAATTAATTTGCTGTCAAGTAATCAAACCGTAGTCCGAATAAGGAGGCTTATGAGGCAAGATCACATGGTTGAAGGAGAATTAATAGTCAGTCATAAATCTCATGGTAAATTCTTAAAGAGAACAGATGCACAAAGCAAAATCGGCAAACAAGTTGGTCATGAAGTTGTTATTTGCAAAAGCCAATTTCAAAAGGATGGAACAGTTTGGAAAGTCACCACTAACGAAGAAGAAGAATACCACTTTATGTTGCAAGTTGTTTTTCAACCAAAAAATCTGATTTTTTATGATTTATAGTGGTTGTACAAAACACATGACATATAAAAGAAGTATTCTCAAAGTGTTTATTCCTATGAATAATAAGAATGAATTGGGAATGGTAATTGTATTCCTGAAAAAGTAAAAAGCTCTATTGAAATTAAAATAAATACACGTACAAAAAAAATTTACATGTTCTTTATGTGCTTAATATTTATAGAAGTTTATTTAGTGTTTTTCTGTTAATCAGTTAAGGATTTAAATTATTATTTGGAGAAAAACATTGTCTAATATTTTACTCTACTAAGCAATGGATTTTACAAGTTGAAATGAGAGGTAAAAGATTGTCATTTAATCCAATAGAAGATGCACACAAGTCTGGCAAGACAAAAGATGAATTAGCGGAGATGCTCACAGGGACAATTTTAGATGAGACTACAATCTATAATTTCTGATCCAAAGAGGAGTGTTGACAATACATCTCAGGATATTGCAAAATAAAATAGTTAGCTACTTTTTTGGTTTTTTAATTATTTTGTTATATTCCCACGTGACTTGCATTGAGTAGCTAGTTCTTTTATTTGTTATTTGTGTTTGACTTGCATATTTTTCTATTTTTAGTTAGGAATTATATCTATAAGTGTTTGTATCTGAATTATTAATAAAATAATCCCCTTTGACAATTGTGTAGTATTTTTTACTCAAAGACTTTCTCTATTGTTTTCATAGTTTCTTTATTAAAAAAAAACCACAATTTCCATGGCTTTGCAGAATCATCTTCCTCGGTATTCTAACTCTGAATTAGTTAATTTCATGCGTCAACTGGTATTAGAGCATTCAATCCTTGAAATAGAAATCTGCACATTCACGAACAATTGAAGAAATAAATGAAGGGTATGTCTAATATCCATGATCACAATGCTCACATAGAAAATGAATTGGGTCATATCAAGTAAGAAATCAAATATATTGATAAAAGGGACAGAGATAAGAAATTTTGAATGTAAGAGAAGGTTTCATAGAGGTCAACGTGAGAATCAAACCAAAGAAACACAAAATTGTGTTGTTTATCATAGTGGTAACACTTTTATTTGTTATTATAGATTAAAATTTCCTAAATATTGTAACAACCCTAAAAATATATATACTAAGTGATGTTTAATGAGTCAAGAATGCCTATGATTAGACTAGGGCTCAAACGAATTGATGCGCGTAGAACCAGACCTCGGAACCCTTGCTACAGCCAAGCCAACAAACTTGGAGAGTTATTTAATCTTTGAAAGGTTGGGTCCAACGATGGATGGATCTCGAATACGAAGTTTACTCCAAGGAGTCTTTACCCAACTTAAAAAAGAGAAAATCTTAGTTTTGGAGGGTCTAGGGGTAAAATGGTCTTTTTTTACGCTAGGGGTATTATCGTAATTACCCTAAATATATAATTATTATTAAATAAATAAGCTGGAGGGGCAATTTGGGGAGAGAGAGAGACGAAATTGAGCTCTTGAAGTGATGTCTTGCTTCACCCGGGTTCGAACCTAGGTGGAAGCAAGGAATTAATGTGATTTTTATTTAAGCTATTGAATTAATATAATAAATTAATAATTTTTATTCATTAGCTGATTTATAATAACATAAAAATTATATTTTTAATAATTAAGTAAACCTTATTTGACTAAGACCTAAACTAGACTCTTAAGCCTAATATAACTCCTACTCTCTCACGTCTATCTCACAACTCTCACGCTCAATCCCCCTTTCACTATCTCCCAATGAATCGTAGGTTGGGTAAGATTGCTGGTAGATTTAGGTGTATGTTATATTTCCTGATGAATATGATTATGTTGTGTACTTGAAATCGTATGATAGGCAACCATGTATTGAAAGTTTGTGCAAGTGTGTGCATATATAAAAAAATGTTACTGTGAATGTACTTGGATGAGGCCGAATTAAGGCTTCAAGTTTAATATTGTTTTAGTAGTCGTTTTGATTACATAAATCTATGTAATCGTGATGGTCATTAAAATGGAAATGGGGCTGATTTGAGTGTCAACAATTTGGCTAAATGAATCCATGAAATAACCCCTTAAAAAGTGTTAAACGATCCATGAATTGTATAAAGTTTTCAAGTGGAAATATTGATGAAAATAAGTTGAGAAAATGACTAAGTTCCAGCCAAAAATATAAGTTTTGTTAGGCTAAAATATAGAGGTGAGATGTGGAAAATTTAATTGATTTTAAAGGGATGAGGCCACTAGGATTTGAACCTGTGACCTCACCCGTATAACACCTTAAATTCGGAAGAAAAAGAAAAGGAGTCAGGGGGATTCGAAATGGGGTATATTGGCTGAACAAGGAGAATGCAAAAAAATTAATAAATGAAAATGGGAGGCCTGGGAATCAAACCCACGACCTCCAGGAAGCAAATGAAGTTAAAGAAGAAAATTAAAAACAATGTGAGGCGTGGAAATTTAAACAACGACCTCAAGGATGGAAAAGAGAAGGGCGAAATAAATAAGAAAATAAAGCGAGGATATGGAGGCTCGATCCCACAACCTCACTGCCAAACGCCTAGATAAGTTAGTTTTAAATAAAAATAAAAAAAGGAGGTTGTGGGTGTTCGAACCCATAACCTCACAGCCCCTAGTGAAATTAAAGAATAAATAAGGAGAGGTTGTGGGGGTTTGATCCCACAACCTCATGGTCTAAGATAATTGGACAACACAATTTTAAATGAAAAATAAAAGGGGTTGTGGGGATTTGATCCCACAACCCTTCGTCCAAATAATAGGGGAATCCAATGAGAAAAATAACGATAGAATGTTGATGTTGGGGATCGATCTAGGGTCCTAATGTCATGAAGACTAAATAAAGTCAAGGAAAAATGTAAGTATTGTCCAAGGATTTCGAACTTGGGTTCCCTTGCCCAAATTTCTGTAATGATACATAAATCATACGTTAATTAAATGTTCAAAAATAATGCCACCTACTTAGATCGAAATCGAGATCTTGGCATACATACAAGATACATAAGTCTTGTACTAACAATCTTAGGAAGATATGAATCACTTGAACGAACGTTGAATGAAGCCTCATTACTTGTATTTATAGATCCATAAGTCTAGCATACGGTTAAAATAAGTGAACCAAAGATGTATGTAATGAAATGATTTAACCCTACAAGGGTTAAGTAAGAGGGTAAAACACAATAAATGGCCAAGTACATTGGAACATAATGAAATGAACAATGAAATGATGAAATGAACATTGAAATGATGAAATGAACAAAGAAATGATGAAATGAACAAATGATGAAACCTAGAATGGTTAAGTAAGAGTGTGAAACACACTTAATGGCCAAGTGCATTGGCATATGATGAAATGAACATTCACGTAAAATGGGGTGAGTAATTATGAAGAGCAAATGTGCTAATGTTAATGAATTTGGTGAAAACATGATATGAGGCTAATGTAAAAGATGAGAGCAATCTCAAATAAGCCTAAGTAAATGTTACCAAAAATGGTCTCACCTATGAGAGTATAAAGTTAATGAAGAGACCAGCCTCTATGAACACTCTCATGAAAGTATTCAGATTAACACACTAAATACGAATGATTAGATGAGAAATAATATATTGAGCTATGATGTCCTCATACTAGAAGCCAGCTTCCATAACATATGAGTTGAATGTAATAGGACAATATACTTAGCACTAATAGACTAGCTATGAGCGGTGATGCCTTATTTCGGGAAGGGCGAAGGTTCTCATAACTCTCATGAGATGAGACTGTCCGGCATGCCGGGTATGGGTGTCCTTATATCTCTTAGTCTTCGAACCTATACTGCCAATATAGGGATCTGGTGGAGTTCAATTCCCATGTATGCTAGTATGTTTTGGGTCACTTTTACCGGTGATTCCACCTATTTTCGGTGTGGCAAAGACACTGGTTTTGATGATTCTCACATGATCCATGTCGGTCAAATCTAAAGTTCCCAATGAATGAATGATGTTATCCTCAAATGATGCACATAATGATATGAACAATACATAAGGTGTAAGGATAGGATAATCAAGAGGTGAGCTATACTTAAGTAATGAAGTTAGGTTTTTCTTGGTTATTGCACAGCCAACTCGATGAGAGTCTTAAACTACATCGTAGGTATGACTGGTGATTGCACTAGTATGTGAAATAATGAAAAATGAGGTACTTATGAATGAATGAAGCAGACTCTGTGTTTGCTAAAGAAGTTCTCCCTAGTTGAGGACCCATATGTTGTGCCCTCATTTTGGGATGTTCTAATGCAAGTCCATGATCCCAAGGTCTCATGGCATATGAAAGAATAATATGAACTCCATGATATGATATGTGAAATATGTTATGTGCTGTTTGCAAAATGATAAGTTTGATGATGCATGTTACACTCGTGGCATGACTTTCCAAATCCAAATTTGCCAGGTCCATTGAATTTCCTAATCCAAATTTTTAAAGCCCACTGACTTGACTTTTCATAAATCATGTTGTTCGGAAAGGGAAATTCTTTCGCATGCATGTCCTTTGTGTGTGATTGCTTATATCCATACTTAGTACAAGTGTGTACTAATTTCATACAAATTATCAATTTTAGGTGCACCGATAGGTGGACGGTAGAGCTACAGGTTGACGCTAAAACAATCCAGACGTGGAGCATTCATCTGGACTTGGTAGGCTCTCATGTTTTCGATGATGCTTGGCAATTATATTCTCGCTTAATTATAGGGTTGAGCTTGTGGAGTATGTTCCACTAGCGTTTCTTTCCGCTATTGTTCAGACATTGTATTGGTGTCGTTTATGCAAGTATACATTTAATTCTATATTAAACTATTTCTTTCATTTGATGATCTTAATATTAGATGATTGATGGTGAACAATTAGGAATTTAATCAAATGATTAGAATGTATGTCAAGAAACAAAAAGTTTAAAATTTTCCGCTAAAATTAACCTAGATGAAGTAAGAATGACGTAAGTAGGCTTGTCTGCGACCTCTGAGAGGTTAACGACGCCTGTCTCATCTGGGATCTAAACTCGGATCGTGACAAATATTTTTGAAGATAATTCTGAACTTGGTTATTTAAAGTTGATCAATGAACCTCTATGAATGAAGTTCCCATTCATCAAAGGGTGAAGATAGTTTCTAAACACTAGAAGGGATAAGCTATAGATTGGAATAGATCCTTTTTTATGTTTAGGGTGTTCTGTTTGGATCCTACATGGTTTGAGTATGCAGTAGCACATGTCTAAATTATTTTGTGATGGTTATGTGTATTTTATGAAAGCTTTAAAAAATCTATCACAAATATGAAGTTTTAGGGAGTATTAGACTGAGTTTAAAAGATTGCCTGAAATGATAATGCCATCATGTAATACCTATGGGCTCTATTATTTGTTTTTTGATGATTTGATAAACCCAGGGACCGTATCCCTTGTGCAAATGTACACACAACTGCCAGGTTTGAAAAGTTACTGTTGATTGGTGCATAGTCTCTAAAGGTGGAGGAAATGGAAGAAATCTCGGTCATTTGCATGGACTAGAAGGTTGTGACTATTCTTCATAAAATTAGGATGAATAGTCATAAACATAGTTTTTGCAATTTGAAAATTCTCAAGAACTGTTGAAAATAATAACACTTGAGTGAAGAATCATCCTTAATCTTAGTTGAAATCTATGTTGACTAGTGGTAATAGCTTAGTGGGAAGTGTGACATCTACTTAGGCTCTTCAAGGAATACAATTATTACTTTGTTCTGACATTAATAATGTCTTCTCAGCTTGGATGTAACTGTGATTCACGTAAACTACGTGTGTTGTGTTCTTGTCATTATTTACCCTTTATTATTGTTCTTGTTGAGTCAAGGGACCTGGTCTGTTGACTAATAATGAGCGCACTCATTCTATCAAGCTCTCAAACTAAAACAAAATAAACCTATAAAAATTTAGTTCCCAATAACATTGTTACAAGAAGAAATGTTTGAGGCTATGGCACACTTTTGGGGCCTTAAACCTAATTCAAAGTCTCGAATTCTTTTACTACCTACCCCTACTTATAGTTGACCTCTAATGTATCATAAACCTACTTTCTAAAACTCTACATTCAATAAATATTTTTGAACCAAACAACAATATAGAGACCTAGTAGATTCAACAATACTACAATGCCAAGAGACATTCCCTCATAGCAGCAAAGGAGAACACGATATTGATTTAGTCGAAGGTATACTATTTTTCTAATAGAATCAACCTGCTACTCAACCGCAACAATAGAGATGAATGAGAGGAATTCAAAGGGAATTTTGTTTTGTGATGAGAATTATGTAAGGAACATAATTGCCAAGAAATAACTTCATTTGGTTGAGGTGTTGGAAGAATATTCAATAGATCTCAATAAAGAAGTATAGTTACATGAATATTCATCCTAGTTAAAATACATTCATACTTTCGTGGACATATACTTCACATACATATTAGTAGACATTAGTGCATATAGGAACTATCCTTTCATTAGATACCCTGAACCATACTACTTGTAAGCATGAATGACATATGAGTGTGTGTATATTGGACAACATGATCACATAATAGCTATCGACACAATATTGGGGAAGCCACCCTCTTAAGACCACAATCCACATTCATGCATAGAGCACATACCACATCATAGCATAGGACGCAAGACAACTTAAACAATTGCATTCTAGACTCCTAACATTGGCTAAGGTCACACATTCATATAAGGGTACAATAGGTAGGAATCATTTACCATTAACACTTCATCAATGGCAGCACCTAAACCACACCTAATCCTAACAACTCTATTAAACTATAGAAGACATAATCAATACCTAAATCATGATACTAGAGTAAGAGACTAGATATGTAACTTCATATTGTGATCACCATAACCACACATTCACAATACATCAATTCGCCTTCAAGGTCATTACCATAACATATATAGATTGACAAGAAAGTAAACATTGTAATCGTACGTGGACCATACCACACAATGTCTTACAAGGACAATTCAACTATAAATTCAATAGAAAAGTAGAAGAAGTGGAGCAATCTTACCAATTCACAAAGATTTTGATCAATCATTGATTAATTATAATAATTCATGAACAATAAATATATAAGGCAGTACCTAAAAGTACAATAACACAATATAAATCATAACTCAACCATCATAACATAAAGATCACATCAGGTACACTACATCATCAATTCTATAAAAGGTAGAGAAATATAGATCATACTTACCAATCCTTGGTCCCCATTGATGAATTACCCCCAATTCATCGTCAATTCACATAGAAGACAACAGTTATAATCAATTTATCATAATCAAATCACACTAAAATAAATCTAACATCTATATAACAATGACCACAATATAGGTTAAATTGAGAAATTTAGAGGATCATGGGTTCATCATGCTATTGAATTTAAAATTATATTAAGAACAGTAGCTAATCAACAATTCATCATAAGCATGCTTTTGAAATCAATTTGAGAAAGAACCATGGCTACATTGATGAATGGATATCCATAGATAAAGGATCATCATACCTCGTTATAGGATAAAACCACGAAACATTGATGAAGAAACCATGACAATGCATCAACAAAGTTGTTCTTGAGCTTCATCTCTAACAGAGGTTTCTAGAGAGGTTTTGTTTGAGAGGGAAGATATAATTTGAAAAATGAGGTCTAAATGGGTTTAAAAGCTTATATATCAACTTAAAATGCAAAAAAAAAAAAAAATTAAACAAACCGTCCATATTAATTTAGGAACGTGACACTCACCCCTTAGCATGGCAGCGTGCATGCAAAAGAATTGCAGGCATCATTGACGACCATGGACGACGGGGCATCGATTGGCCGACAGCTCGTCCTACAACTCCATCGATTGTGAATGCACATCCTTCCTAGGATCTTAATCTCACATTGTTAAGTGTGATTTACGCCCCCATCAACGGGGAGTCGATTTAGGAACAGTCTTTTATTCCTTGGCTCGTCGATTGACACTGCTAAGGCAGTGCCTAGGAAACCTTGTGGGTCCTCCTCAAGGACCCCTTTGGGTGGTCCTTGGGGAGTTGTGCCTGGAGTTTCAAACGTAAATACACTCGTATACATGTTAAGCACCTCTCACATCAATTTCAAACGTTCTGGACGTTTGACGTCCTAATCACTTCAAATCAAGTATGCATACTGTGAAACGCTTAATTCACATATTTTAAACCTTTTTAGGCACATGTGAGGCTCTAAGAACTTTTTTCCATTGTGAGAGACCTTACATCTTTATATTACACTAGTGAGATAGTCGTGTTATCATACTAGTACACGGTGGTTGTGTACTCATTCTACACTTGCTCTTGTTTTCATTGAGTACAAGGCATCTTCACGCGACTGTTGACACTAGGAGATCAGTGATTGCGTCGAATTCAAGGGTAAAGTAGTACTTTTGGCCTGCCTTGAGTTCTCTTTGTTTAAGTCCACTTTTTTCGAACTCAGACTAATTGTAAAGTTGTTGTTAGTTTCGATGTTGTACCCCTTGTTTACAGAATTGTTGTTGTTAGAGTTTTGGTACATTGACTTTCATATTCTACACATATTTTTCGCATTGTTTTAATTTATTATAACTTTCTTACGTAACTTAAATACCTAGATTCTGGAGTAATTAACTTTAGTTGGATGGTACTAGTGATTCTCCCACCGAAGGGTTAGGGTGGGTGCATGATGACGATATGGGTCGTGATAAGGTCAAACCCAAGTTTTTTTTATCAAGAAGGTGGTACAGACCCTCTTGCTACTGCATTTATTATTTTAATTCTTTTTTCTTCAAATTCTTTTCTAGTTTTTTTTTTTACCTTTTTTGACCATTACCCCATTCTTTCATTTAAACACTTACCTAAAGACTTTCACATTAAACATCCTAAAAATTTCCTTTTAAACTAAATCAACAAAATTTTCTTTAACTAATTCTATTTGTAAAAAACCTAGTATATACATTGGGTTTTTCTTTCTAACGAGTAATGGTTAATTTCGGCTATAAATTTTATTTATTTGCACAAAAAATAAAACTTTGTGGTTTTCTTTGTCATTTTGGTGGCGATGGAAGGTTTTTTGTGATAATGTCAAGTGATAATGATTCGATTGTGGCAAAATTTTGAAATGGGGTAAATTTATAGATTTAGTTCATTGCAAATTTGCAATTTCGATTGTATGGAGGTAGTTGTTACAATTGACAGAGGTAATGGTACTCGTGTGGTGGTGATTATACTTCCTTATAATTGTTGCGGTTGATTTTTCCGTTATAGCCATCGGCATATTATTTCGTTGCCCGAATTGATACAGTGAAGCGACTGGATTTTTGATGAAGAAGAAATATTAATAATAAATAATAATTAAGTATGATTTATTAGGGGAAATATTTTGGCATTTGTATATACACTAACTAAAAACTAATATTAACTAACAACTAAAATTAAGGATATTTAATATTAAAAAATGGAATGATGTGGATTGCCACATAGCAAGAAAACATAGGTTAGTTTTACTTAATTTCCGCCATACCTAATGGAGAGTGTGGTAACTTTCTCATCCAACTAAGTTGATAATATCCTCAATAATACCATTAAAATAGTCTAGGGGGAGTCATACGACCCTCGCAAAGTTAGAATGTGTAACAATAATTTCGACCAAAGTTTTTATTTATTTTGAACCCTTTTTCCAAGAAAATACTCAAATGAAACCCTGAATCGCAAGAATTGATCATTACTTTTATGTTAATGACAACCTAGTGACTTTGCAAGTTGAAAAAATCTACTATATGGAAAGAACGAATATAGGAAATTGCATTTAGGAGAATTAGGAAGATGTTATTATTTGCTCATAAAGGCTACTCGCATTGATAATTTAGTAATCTAGTCTAGGCTAAGTAGGTGTAACATACAAAAATCCCTAAAGTAGAAAATTTTTAATCATCCTCTGCTTTACAAATTTTATAACCATCTAACTTTTGAAATTGTTTTTGCCTGTTTTTAAAGGGTTACTTATGATATTTTGTAATAAGTTAGTTTTAGATCACGTGTGTTGCACGCGTATTCCATGGTAACTAGTGTAGTAGTGTTAATATACTACCAGCATACATGCCCGCGCGGATGATTTAACATGTAATAATTTTGTAACAAAAAATAACTAATATACTATTCAGTTAATAATGTATGTAAGTTATAATATATAAAATAATAACAATAATATAATAATACAAATCATTAACTTATTTATTTGAACACATTTAATCAATATTACTAGTATATAGTGTATTTAATCGTATTAAATGTGTTTATGCTTTATTCTGTTCATATCGTTTGAAAATCGATGTTTTAATTTATTAATCCTAACATTCCATAAGAAATATTTGATACCATAAAATTTAATGATATGTTGATACAATCAAAATTAAAAGAGTTTACAAAATATTTTTCCTTATTAAATTTGTTCAACAATATAATTGAAAATGGATTTAAGTTAAAAATAATCTTAATTAATACAACCATTTATTAAATTAAATTACAAAGAAACTATATTTGAGGTAATTTTAAAAAAAGGATTTTCTTTTTGATATTTTAAATAATACAAACGGCTGATTATTTTGTAAAAATGTTTCAACTAGTTTATTTTAATTTTGTCATTTTTTTATTTTAATTATGTTTTAAATTATTAATTTACTTTATAAAGTTATCTTGTTTAAATCAATAATCTATATCTTTATTTTGAGTTGATATTATTTGAATTGGGTGATCAACTATCTCCTAGAAAAAAAATTCCATTGATTAGGATTTTCTTAAATTGGGTTACCAACATGAAAATAATGCCAATTTTTAATATCTATCTTCTTCTTCTTTTGGATTTGTATATAATTAGTGATAATATTCATCATATGTTTAACATTTTTACTTTTTTCAAAAAATAATCCAATCACTGATATATAATAAAAATGCAAGATTACAAAATAATATATAATACATATTTGTATTCGAATAAGGAAATCAACTAACTTAAAAAAAACAATTGTCAAAAAAATACTATCGATGATTAAAATTGTTTTCAAACTTCTCATACTCTATTCATACATATTTTGTGGATACAATATCGTCAAATTTCTCATGGGTTTCTTCTTTCAGTCATCAGCACTCAATTTAAATCGCTGGTAACATTTGTTCAACAAATTTTCACTCTTATTTTAGTGAAACATGATATAAAGATTACTGAAATATAATTTATCGTCAAAATTTAAAAAACAATTTTTTTTGAAAAAAATGTTAAATAAATTTTACTCTCTGGGATTAAAACATTCAAAAAATATATATTATTCAACGAAGAATAGATAAAAGAAAGAAGTGTAACCTTTAGAATAATCCCCAATTTCAAGATTTATTGTTTATTAAGAATTACGAACAAACAATAATATAAAATATTCTTTACATCCGCTTATTAATATTAAACAAATTGTGGTAAATTATTATTGATGTGCATATATTTCTGAAACATTGATGACTTTGATTTATTTTTAAATTTTTATTTTTTAATGGTGTATATATATATATATATAGAGAAAAATGATAGTGGATAGAGATGTTTAGATAATCACACTAAATTCAAATACAAACAATAATTAGTTTGTCATTTTTTTAAAAAAATAATAATATTCGTGAGTTGTTTACATAATTTTAAAAATCAATTATTTTTCTAAAAAATCAAGTATAACTCCATAACCGTTTCTGTTAGTTAGTGGGCGCAAAAATAGACGTGATGACACTCGTCTTATCCCATCAAGACAAGTCCGCCTAAAACTCGACCATTACAATAAAATGCAAAAATTCTATCATAAACACAAAAATGTTACGAAAATTTGATTGTAACCCTACATACCTCTCAAATAACATAATTGAATCAAAAGAAATATATGTCCCATTTGAAATTACTTATAGAGTAGAACAAGATCATAAACAAGAGTAAGATGATCTACTTAGGTGACAAACGCCTATCTTACAAATCTCCAACAAGCCTCAGAAAGGAAGAGAATATATCACAAGGATCCGGGCTAGTAACCTACAAAAAATTGTAGAAGCAAGGGGTGATTACCAAACCACATAGTACTCAACAAGTAAACCTCTAAACACATGTTAAGGGAAAATATACGAGTACTCCTTACACCATAACCAAATCTCCAAAACTACAACCTGCATAAAATCAATCCAACCTAATAGTTCACCATTTTCAAACACATATATCAACAACAAGCTCAAAATTCATCAATTACAACCGACACAAAAAGGCACTCATAATATCAGCAAGACACAAGATCAAGTTCATCAAATAGATGTGACCAAATATTAAGTATTTTCAATCATCAATAAATAAAACATAATCATAAAGAATGAAGGATGTCATGAGATGTAATGCAATATCACACAATTAAACAATATGCCTCAAAATACCAAGTATTCTCTCAATAGTTTATACATGACACAGACAATCCCCACGTGTCTGTGCGGATGATCTCAATGCACTATCATATATCAAACAAATTCCGCACGGACGATCTCCACGTGCCCAAATTATAATCATAACTTATTAATCGCACAGACGATATTCACATGCTCAACAAAGACGATCTCCACGTGTTAGACCTTTACTCATATCCAATCTCATGTAAATGCATGTGCACAATATGATATCAAATAAATGGGATGATCCAACATCTAAATAAATCAACAATCACTATGACATATAATCACCTCAATTATCCAAATTATATGGGTTCAATAGAGAACATAATCAGACATAATAAATCAAGTCAATAATATATCAGTGTATGCTCATATGTTTGGCATTCTCAGATTACAATCCACATTTTATAGTGATAAACTTTGTCTTTATAACATAGGTACTCGTACCATTCTCAACCAATCACACACAAACAATTAATCACGTTGTCTTTATTTTTCCTTTTCTTCATTTAGAATTAATCAAGGTTTGACAAGTCAACCCTTCACTAAGTCCCATTACTCCCAAACACATACACAAGGAAATACACGAATTTCATATACATAACTAGGATTTTGAAATCCACTTGCCTCTAATAGTCAAACAATTATTCCAGAACTTGAGTCTTCCTCTTTCGGTTGACTTCCAAATCAATAAAATCTATTCAAACAAATAATCACAATAAGAATCTAAAACTAACAACACTCATATTACTATGTGTTTAACTTTGACCCTGAAATTCACCCAAGTTTATAATCAAGTTTTGTAAATCATGATGCCAATTAACATTTCAATTGTCATATTTTTCAAGTTTCAAGACTAGGGTTAAATCTTAAATCCTTCAATTACCCATAACTTCAATAGACTTCACATAATATTCAATTACCTATCAAAATATATCAATTATATTATAACCATAAGAAAATTCTAAAAGAAAGTAATATCATGCATTAATAAATAATAGAAACTGGCCTCCATATCAAGAAACCCAATGTGCAAAATTGTACATCTAATGTCAAAATACACTAGTTAATATAAATACACCTAATAATTCTATCCATGCAGAAGTATATGACCCTCCAATGATAATCCATGGTCATTGACCAATGATTGATAATAATTATTACCCAACAATTACATCCCTATTGTAACAAACATTTATGTTTTCCCTTGGCAAAGTCAAAAATCATTATCATATGAGACAAGTTTCTATTTATTTGTTTATTCTTTTTATAAACTTAATTTGCTTTCTGCACATTTACTTTGCACCAACATTGTCTAACCCCCCCCCAACTTATCTATATTAAATTCCCTATTTTTAATGTATTCCTTAAATAATATTTAAAGTTAAATAAATAATTTCCCCCCTAACACCGTTTAGATAAACTCCATATTATAATATTATTATAATATCCTTTACCATCAATGACCAATTATTCATATATGAAATACTGAAAATTTAAGGTTATGATTATTACTTGAGCAAGTTGGTCGCGCCGCTCAAATTTCATTCTTCCTCTTCTTTATTTTCTTTTCTAAACTTATTATGTACTAAAAGTAATAAATCTCTAATTTACTTTTAAAAATATGTGCTTGTCCCACTAATCATCAATTAAATAAATAAACTAATAATAAAATATCCGTTAATTAAATAATTGTTGTTATCGAGTAGTCAAAAATTCTCAAATCAACTTCTCTGACTAATCATAAATGACTCACATAACTATTGAGAAGGATAAAACAGGATAAAACGGTTATTTTTATGATTATTTCTGAAATATTTTTCTGGGTCATTACATTATCCACAACTAAGAATCATGTTCGTCCTCGAACATAAGGAAGAACAAGGAAGAATAACCGACGTTACCAAAAGTCTAAGTCAACCTACTAGTCGGTGTTTATATTTTAAGTGAGCTCCTCATTAAGACAATCTGAGCAAGATAAACTACTAAGAACTGAACTTTCAAATCAAACTTTGCAAGATCTATAATTCAATAGTCATTATCAAGCCATAACTAAATAATGAACCCAATTTATACTTGAACCCCTGGACCTTAACACAACAATCATGATGAATATTTTCTTACATAACCAAGATTAACTTCTAAAATTACTGGCTACTACCATAAGTGAACCTAAATAAACCACCAGATACCCATAATGCATAAATCATCACAATTTTTTTAATGGTTCCATTCTGACAACATAATCTTTCATTGATCTTAAGTTATAAAAATCTGATCATTGGATATCAAATAATAATAAAGGGAGAAACAATATTGTCTAACCCAAAGAAGTACAAGATCAAGTAATCACTTAGCTAGCAATTACACCCTAGCTAACAAAACCTCTAACAATACTATCAAAATGCTAGAACTGTAAGACCCTGAAATGACTTAGTTTAACTAGAGATTAACATGATTTTATTGATTTAATAAGTTCCTAAATTTGTCTATAAAGTGGTATTGAGTCAGTGTCTAAGAGTTCAGGTGATTTGGAAGTGAAACGTCAAGGGACGACCAAGACGTTCGACGACTAAGTCACCTATGTGCCTCATATGTTGTTCTACGTTTTTATATATGATTAATGAGATTATAAGGTATTTAAGTGATTTATTACATTATATATAGGAAGTGTGTCAGGTTTTGTGAAGTTTGGAGGTCAAACGTCCAAGAACGTCCATGACATTCGAAAGTTTTGCCTTGAAACGACCTTGTCTATCTAAGCATGTTTCGTCTAGTTTTACGTGTTCGTTTTGGATGCAATTCATGTGAAAGGTGATAAAATTATATACGATCATGTTTTTGTTGAATACATCCAGCCAAACATCCCCAAGGACCATCCAAGGGTCCTTGATGAAGGACCCAGAGCTGGTGCCCAAGACTTCCCAAGGCCTCCTACCAACGGATGGCAATCGACGCTCAGTGGGTCGGTCGACGCCCCGTTGGTGGTGTCTCTTCGATTTTCACTTAGTTTTTGGGGAGAGGAAGCCAAATACAAGTCTCATTCCCAGACCACGGATCAACCAGATGGTCTGTTGATCAAGGGACGGGCCGTTGTTTACCAAGTCGTAGGTGGACTGCCTTCCTACGCATTTCACTGTATGTTCAAGGAATGAATTGGTAAATTCACCCCAAATATAAATAAGAATATTTGAGTTTCCTTAGGTGTATATTTGGTATTTTAATATGTTTATAATACTAAAACACTAAGAAGATTTCATTCTTCAAAAATAAACACCGAAATTCCCTTAGAAATTCTCTAGAACTCCATTGCATCAAAAACACAAGGAAGGGCTTGGACTGGAGAATTGAGTGCATATTCTTCATAAAATTGAAGAATTTTCTTCATTGAGGTATTTTTTTGATCCGTTAAACTCTATTCATCAAGGAGCCCAACTTTCAAAGATTTTTTCTAAAGTTTTCAAAGATGAATTGTCCAATTTCATGATCTATACATGAGTTCTTGCATTAAAATGTTTTTTAAACATTGTATATTGGTTGAATATTTATTAATTTGATGATTTTAACTCAATAAAACTATGAACTCATGTAATTGATGAACCCTAGTTTTTGACTACTCTATGGGTTACTTAATAGTGACTTCATGTTTATGAATTATAGTGTAGCTTTCTATGGGCTATCTAATGATGTAAAAATTATATTAAATTGATGTATAGGTTTATTATATTTATAAATCTATGTTTAATAAACCTAGTTTCATTGAGTATTATGATTTATGCATTGAGATTGATGTTCATGGGCATGGGTAAGGGCCTTATGGTATAAAATTGGATACTTTAGCATTGGATGGAAGTGTTTAGGATGGAGTGGTGGTACGCTGCACTATTTTCCTTTATTTTATAATTATTATATTTCAATTATGTTGGTAGTTGTATGGTCCACTTATGGTGGAAGTGTTATGTGTTTTACTTGCAATTGATGTGGCCTTGTCGGCGTTATTTTAAGTAATATGATGATTATGACCTTGTCGGCAACTACTGAAATTATTATGAATATTTTTTGAAGTTGAATACTATATATATAAATTATAAGCAATGTGAAAGTATATGTTTTCTTCTATTGATTTTAATTAGGTGACCATGATATACTATGACTATGTCTTTAGGTGTATAGTCTTAGGGTTGATGCATGGTTATTCCTACTTGACTATATGAGTCGATGGTGGTCATATTTATTATGATATGGTAGTGTATAGTATTACTTAAAGGTGATAACGGTTATTTCTGTGTGCTTCTAGTATGACATGTTATATGTGTTAAAGTAAAGTATGTTGTGTCTTGTCTTACTTGACTTGTGTCCCTTACTTGATGAATGTATGAATGTGAATATGAGATGTTGTGACTTAGGATGCTAAAGACTCTTAGTGTTGTATTTATGAATAACATGGGACCTTAAATTATGTTAAGAGAGTCCTTTATGTGGAACCTTAAACCAAGCGGTAAATTTATGAATGTTGAAGTCGAAATCCGTAATGCTATCCTTTAAGTAAAGAGATTATTGACATAAAATTAATTGGATGGAAGACATCATATCAATACTTAGGAAAGTCATCATGATCTTCTTCTCGCCATTTTAAGGTAGCCCTAATGGATCTTTCTTTTGTAGGGTAAATGTGATTAGCTTATGAACTTTATATGGAACCCCTATATATGAACCTATAAGGTAAATTACTCTATGACAAAAAAGGCTAGAAGTAAGTGATTATGGTAAGGAAGTAGTTCTAGTTAAAGAATGATACTAGATTACAAATCACACCCTTCATATTCCTTAACCATGTGCCTACATGGGATCTGTCTAAGATCTACTATTGGCAAGTAGAATACCCTCATCAGAGTAGCATAGAACTCCAGATTCAATGTTTTTCTATCATGGTCTATATCAGTTATTGTCTATTCTCATCATATGGGATACCTAGTAGCATTAGAGGAGTTAGATGAAGTTTAGGTGGTGTTATGGGACGCTATCTACGCATTGCACAATAGGCTTTGAAGGTGTTAGTTGGAGTTCCTAGGTCTTGTCCAAGAGCATTACTTGAATGTCCTTATGTGATGAATGAGTCTTAAATGAATTGATAAATGTAATTACTTAAGTTAAGAAGGTATGTTAAATTAATAAGTACTTATACAAAGTAGTTAAGGGTCATCTAGTTAACGTGTGAATGTTAAATTAAAAAGTACTTATCTAAAGTAGTTAAGGGTCATCTAGTTAACGTGGGAATACGAATGATCACTTTGTATATTACCAAGATGATTCTTAAGTATGACTCTAGTTAATGAAAATGGTTTATTCTGTAGACATGATCTAAACTTAGGTAATCTTATGGATTATTTAGGTAGTTTTGAAGAGGTCAATCATGGACTTTATCTTCATGATTTACTTAAGTATGTATTTTGATAGCCTTTGGAAAGAGAATGTCATATTACATATATGTTGATGTCTTAAGGGAGGATGATTCTATCATAGGTAGTTTATGGGATCTCTTAAGTGTGTTTGTAAGGGTTTGTATGGTAGGTCGCTTCAAAACTCATTCAAGTGAGACTTAGAATCACTTTTGCTAGAGGAAATCTCATGTTCATATGTTTGTTATCTTGTAAGTGTGTGTGTCTCATTATAGGTGATCTTGAGGATCATTTTTGCATTCTTAGAGAGGGTGTATGGGCGGTATCACTTTGTGTTGCTTAAGTGAGTCTTAGGATAGCTTTTAGTGAGAAGACTACATGCTAGGAAGTTTTAAAAGGAAAGAAGATACACTTCGCTGTAACAAAGCTTACTGTAATGTTGCCTAAAAAATGTGAATAATTGCTTAAATGTTATCTTATATGTTTCTAAGTTGATAAATGTTGTTCTTATGAGTATATTATGATATTTAAATGAAAAGATGCATATTTCAAATAAATGTCTTTTTCATGATTTTTTGCAATCGTACTTAGTACATGTGGTTGTACTCATCCATGCTTTTATCTATCTATATAATTGTTGGTAGGTAAGGAGCATTTTGGAAGCAAGACTTGAATCGTAGCATCATTCAAGTGAAGTTGAAGTATGTCCTCATTTGATTCGAGGGCAAGATATCTTTTATGTGTCTTATTGAAATATGTAGTAGACTAAGTAATTTTATATTTTGAAGTACAGGTCGTGTCCCAAAATATTGTCATGTCTAAGTTTGATGAGATTGAAATTAGTAATTCCTATGATTTCTAATGAAAGATATTATGAAAGATATTTTAATGTTTTGTGAAAATATTTAATTCTGCACTATTTTTCATTATGTATATGGGATGAACAATACGGAAAGGTCTTGTACAAGACCTTCGAGAGGTCAAGTAGGCCACTTGTAATCCGAGATTTACCCTAACTTCTAGGGTGTTGTTTCGGGATGTGACAAGTTTGGTATAAGAGCATAGGTTATGAAAGTAGTCTTAGGAATTAAAAAGTATCATAAATTCACGTCTAGTAGAGTCTTGACCATTGGTGTGAGTCTTGACAAATATATGGGCGAGAGGCTATTGGACGATAGAGTTTCTTTTCTTTTCTACTCATATGTTGTGTCGTAGAGTAAAATTTATGAGTAGTCTTTTCTTATTGTTTTCCTTGTGTTTATGGGAAGATGAATACAAGGAGGACACCGACTAGGATAGTTGAGGAGAATGATGTGCATGAGGAGATTCCACCTCAAGTTGAGCAAGTTAAGCATGATCCTCAAGGTGCTCAAGGTTGTCAAGGTGTTCAAGGTGATCATGTGCTTATTGTGGAAGGAGGTAATAATGTTCCGTTGGTTCCCCCGGAGTTTAGTAATAGTGATATTAGAGTGGTTTTGCTTGTTTTAGCCCGAGGTATGACTACTCAACTGAATTTGAGTATGGTGCCTAGGGTGAATGTCGTGGAGTGCACTATGACGTCTAGATTGTGAGACTTTGTGAGGATGAATCCTCCTATATTTCTTAGACCTAAGGTGGGAGAGGATCCCCAAGAGTTCCTAGATGGTGTGTACAAGGTGGTGAGTTCTATGGTAGTTACATCTAGGGAGAAGGCGGAGCTTGCTTCGTGCTAGTTTAGGGATGTTTCTCAAATATGGTACACTCAGTAGAAGGATAATAGGCCGGTGGAGGCGAGTCCTTTTGAGTTGGAAGAATTTAAAGAAGCTTTTCTTGGGAAGTACTTTCCCCGTGAAAGGAGGGAAGTTAAGGTAGAGGAGTTTATCAATCTCAAACAAGGCAATATGAGCGTTGAGAAATACTCTTTTGAAGTTCTTAATGTTATTTATATATGCTTCATAACTTTTGTCTAATCCAAGGGATGAGATGAGTCGCTTTATGATGGGTGTCGCCAATCTAGTGAGGGAGGAATATCGTACGGTGATGCAACATGATGATATGAACCTAGATAGACTCATTGTGTATGCCCAAACAATTTAAGTCTATAAACTTATATGATGTCTAGAGTCCTGAAAAGGAGTGGTTCTAGTCAACATGGTCAACCTAGGTTTAAGAAGAGGGCTCAAACTCAAGAAGAATCCAGGAGTGCTAATGTGAAATTGGAGAAAGGAGGTGGTTCTCAAAATGGAAGACCTATGACTATCACTTGTGGAAAGAGGCATTATAACGAGTGTCTAAAGGGTACCGGGAGTTTGTTTGGTTGTTGTAAGGAAGGACACAAGGTGAGAGATTATCCTGTCATTGCTTCTAGAGGAAGAGAGGGTAAGAAAGTTGCTCCAAATGTTCCAAAGGATGATGTTCAAACAACGAGGCATTTATATGCACTCCGGACTAGAGGAGAGAAGCTTAATGGTGATGATGATAAGGGTAAGTCCTTGAATTTCTCTTTTAGTGATATGAGTTCCTTCTAAGTGGGGGAGTACGGTTAGTAGATAGGATAGAAAGTGATAGAAGCATGTTGCATGTGCATGGTGTTTGGGAATTTTGTTGAAATTGAATTTTATTAACATCTTGCATTGTGTATTTTATGAAGTTATGATTATGTTGTAAAATATGACTACATGATTTTACCTTGAATATTAGCATGTTTTTATCATGAATTGCCTAAAAGGTGCATTTTTGAAAAATTTACTCAATTCAGTGTAATGCTTTGCCTGCTCAGCGTTAAATTTTTGAAAATTTGACTAAGTAACTGTTTGTCTAGAATTCATTCAATGTTAATAGAAATTATTTATATGAGTATGACATTGAATATAAAATGAGTTTTTTCTATTTGGAATGAAGAATGTGAGTTTTATAGCCTAATGAGATATAGAATTTTCATCTAGTTTTTTTTTGTGTATTGAATCACTTGATTATGTGAAATTGATGTTTTGTTCTGGATTATATGTTATACGTGTTCGTTTTTTATGAAATTCACTTGAAAGTTGATAAACTCATATGAGAGCATGTTTGGGTTAGAAAAGTCCGGGCAAACATCCCCAAAGACCATCCAAGGGTCCTTGAGGAAGGACCAAAAGTTGGTGCCCAAGATTGCCAAAGATAGCCTAACAACGGATGGAAATCGACGCCTAGTGGGTCAGTTAAAACCCCATTGGTTGTGTCTCTTCAATTTTCACTTAGGTTTTTTGGAGAGGAATCCAAATACAAGCCTTAGTCGCAGAACACGAATCCACAGAACAGTCCGTTGGTCAAGGGACGGGCCGTCGTTTGGCAAGTTGTAGGTGGACGACCATCTTTCGCAGTTCACTGTAAGTTCGAGGAGTGAATTGGTAAATTCATGCCACATTTAAATAATAATATTGTAGGTTCCTTAAGGGTCTTTTGGATTTTTTAAAATGTGTTTATAAGCCTAAAACACTTAGAGGTTTTGATTCTTCAAAAATCAAAACACAAATTCCCTTAGAAATTCTGTAGAACTCCATTGTAGCCAAAATTCAAGGAAGGGCTTGGATTGGAGAATTGAGTGGATATTCTTCATAAAAATGAATGATTTTCTTCATTGATGTATGAGTTTTTATCCTTAAAACTCTATTCATCAAGGAGCCCATCTTTGAAAGATGTTTTCTAAAGTTTTCAAAGATGAATTTTACAATTTCATGATCTATGCATGGTTTCCTGCATTATAGGTTTTTTAAACATTGTATATTGATTGAAGTTTTACTAATTTGATGATATTAACTCAATAAAGCGATGAACAAATGTAATTGATGAACCCTAGTTTTTGACTACTTTATGGATTACCTAATGTTGACTTAATGTTTATGAAATTCTAGTGTAGTTTTCTATAGGATATTTTATAATGTAAAAATTGTATTTAATTGATGTAAAAATTGTATTATATTGATAAATCTATGTTGAATTAACCTAGTTCCATTGAGTATTATGATTTATGCATTTAATTGATGTTCATGGTCATGGGGAAGGGTCCGATAGTATTGAATTGGATGGTTTAGTATTTGGTTGAAGTATTGATGATGAAGTGGTGCTACACTGCCCTATTCCCTCTATTTTATTATTATTAGACTTAAATTATGTTTTGACTTGTAGGATCCACTTATGGTGGTTGTGCTATGTGTTGTACCTACAATTGATGTGGCGTATTCCCTCTCTTAGTCTTGTACATATGAATGAAATGTTACCTTAAATGGCGTTAAGAGGGTCCTTTAAGTTAAACCTTAAACCTAGTTGTAAGGTTATAATATTGAAGTTGAAATACGTAATGGTATCCTTCAAGTAACAGAATGATGGACATAAGGTTTATTGGCTTGAACGGCATCATATCAATCCTTTGGAAAGTCATTATGATCTTCTTGTCGCCATTGTAAGGTAGCCCTAGTAGACCTTTCTTTTGTAGGGTAAATCAGTTGTGCAAGCCACCCATGCGAGTCATTAAGGAACTCAATGGTAAGGAACCCTTCATACGCCTTTGTATCACCTAAATCTTTCCCAAGTACAATATTAATGTGGTTTCCACTAGACATTACTTTCTTTCCCCGTACTATGAAGGACTTCACCGATTTGAAGGTACTATCCATCTTCTTCCCCTTGGGAACAACTCTCTATATGTTCTATAGAATTTGTGGACCTATATGGGAATGTAGGGTCCTCGGGACCTGGTGAACTGATCAAACCTTTGAAAATAGAGGGTGTCCCTTACCGTGGAGTATCGCCCTTCAAGACCCTTTGTAGAAAGTAGTTTCTCATCAAAAATATTATGCAACTCATCTACTTTTCAAACTATTAATGATTTGGAAAAGAGGAACCATAGGTGGCACTGAATCTACAAGAGGTGTCGGTGTTGGAAGTGTATCTTCTGGGGAGGAGGCAAGTGAGACTCTAGCCGAGATAGGAAGGGACCTAGCAAAGATATCATCCATCCAAGAATGTAATTGTTTATTATCATCCGACTTAGGAAATGAAGCTTGGGACCCATCACTATCAAGATTTATGGTCTAGAACCTTATATGATGGATTTTATTCTTTGACTTTGCCTCCATTTGGAGGTTTTGTCCTCCCATTGTTAGGAGCATCGGCTCCCCTTTTATTTATCACAATCCCTCTTGATCTCTTATAGGGTGGCATGTAAAGATTGGTTATTGTCATATATTTAAATATATCAAAAAGAGTTAGAGTTGATTCATGTAATATTGTATAAAATTAGCTTTAGATAGACTCCTTCTTCTGCTTGGTGAGTTTCCAAATCTCTTATGCAACTTAGATTAGGCACGCCGAAAGGGGGGCTCAAAATTTCCAAGAAAAAATAGCATGTTGGTTATAGGAAGGGCCTTTCGTCAAACCGCTCACAGTATTTGGTGAACGAGGACTAGCCTACCAAAATTTACAATGCATTTTGGGGGTTAAGGGCGCATAAAGGGTAATCAAGAAGGACTTTCAGCCAGTCATAGAGTGCACTTAGTGAACTTAGGCTTGTCGGCGAAATTTAAAGAACCCAACTCAATATTTCAAATTAAATAAGAGGTGATAAAGGGTAATTCACCGAACAGCCAAGTGGTATGGCGAGATGGACTCACCTTGCCAAACGACCCAACGTGACTATTAGCCCTGTAGCTCCCAAAACAAATTCAAGACGATAAAAATGTCAATTAGACATAGAACTAGATAACCCAAAACACTGGGATAATCAGACTACTCCCATTTGACACTTTTTGCGCTCAAGAAAGACTTCAACCGCTCTATCATTGGGAAAATTACGTCATTTGCCACAAATGTAGCTCACTAAGACTTCCCCTTACTAAACCCAAAAATATTTGGACAAAATCAAAAAAATTTAATTAACTTTAAGGGACAAAATACTCTGGAATTCAACAATATAGGAATTTTAGGCACGATATTCAAATTAAAATAGGCTCACAAGCATAAAAGTTCATCTAGAGAGGCCTAACACACATCATTATATAGAAATCATTGCAAATGAGTACAAATCGCTAAACAATAATTCAAGGTTAATAAAACTAACATTATATGCTGAATAATAAAGTTGAATATCTAGGCAGCAACGATATCCAACTCCGATCACAATCTTGATGGCTAAAATGTTATAAGAATGCAAGAATACAAAAAATATTGCCCAGATGTGAGTTATGGAATATAGAAGTGATGGAAAATGATTGAGTATGAAATTTTAAACCTTTGGCCTTTAACAACCATCTAGTTATCACACATTCGACGACATATGTTTTCCCGACCGAATAGGCACTTACTCCGTCTAGTTTTAGAGGACCTCTAGTTAATGTGGGGGTCCAAACGGCATACAAAATCAAGATCATTGACCTGGTCGGTGATTCGCCCTTGTCGAGTTTTACAAACTCCAATTTCAAAATTTCTTGAGTCCAACTGAGGTCCAAGTAGTACTCGCCGACTGGACTTTTATCTCTCCAACCTTTGTCATTCAACCATATTCTGAACTTCCACCAAAACAATCAACTCACCATTATTTAAAGATTAAAAAGAAGAAAGCAAATATAACTTTGGTTTCCTACCATGCAGCGCCTTAATTAACGTCCTGACAGAAAACCATATTTTGAAACTTATGTGATACGTGAGGTTGTGATGGAAAAAAAATCCTAACAACCTCTTTCAGTAAATTATACAAAATATTATATTAAAGTAAGTTCAAAAAACATCTACACAAGATAATATTATTTGATGTGTGTTTTTAATAATAAAATCATAAGAAGAAAAAGAGCGATGAAATTTTGCATGTTAAAAAAATGGAAAATGTCCACCATAAACTACCAAAGGAGGAGTGTTGAAGTTTTCTTTTAGTTACTGTAGAAACTTTTAGCAAAATAAGTTGTTTAGTTTGAATAAATTTGAATTTCAAATTTTAGTTAGTTTGTTATGTTTTTGAGATATTTTATGTTTTTTAACTTTTAAATTATGGAAATATTGTATTTTATGTTGGATATTTACAGCCTCTCAATGCTTAGTAAAATTATTGAGATATCATGAACTTGTTGCATTGGAAATCGTTGAGATATCACAATTCATTCTTCGACATCTTCAACTGTTATATTCGGTATAATAAATACAATTTTACCAGTAATAACTATGCACATTAACAGGGAGTGTTAAAATTTAAGTTGTCTTTAGTTAATTGTCATTAGATTCAATGTCTATATAAACTTTAGCCACATTTATAAAGAGTATTAAGATATACTCGTCACTAGTAATTTACTCCACATATATATATATTGGGGTAATTAAGATATTAATATTAATAAATTAGTTGTTAATAAGCTTACTGATATTTAAGTGTTTCTACAAAATGTTTTTGATGTAGTTATTCAATATACGTATGGTGATATGATAATATATCACAGCAACCCATATGAAAATCAATGGATCAATTGACTTTGAGCTCATTAAATCCTTCTTTCTTGCAAAGCACAAATGACTAATTTCTTTGTTTTTTATATGTTCTATAGGTTGATTTAATCCAGAAATTAGTCTTTTTTTCAAGCTAGGGGTTTATCGGCAGGGGTGTAGCTTAGATTTTCATCTGAATCCCTTCAACGAAAAATTACACTACTTATTTTTTTTTCAATTTATACCCGTAGACAGAGCGTCTATAATTTTTTTATTAAAATAATAATACTCAATATAACTAAGCACAAGCAAGGGGGTCTAGGCCTTACCTTGTCAATCCTAATGAGGAAACGAACATCTACTAATTAACAAGTAAGAAAAAAAATAAGATCTAGAGAAAATTATCAATTCTATGATTATCAAAAAAAATTGTAATAGAGTACTCTATGATTATATTACAAATGAGAATACTTGAAAAATGCACAAATATAAAATCTAAGAAGAGATTTGAGTTATCAACCTCAAACATACTTTTACAAGTGCATGAATTAACACTGACAGATAGCCCATCTAGAGTAACCTAAAGTATTTTAATTTTGTCTTCTTCTTCAAATTTATCGAACAAAACTTGATAATTCATCATATCTTCTTGGATATATTGGATCTTGTTCAATCTTTATATACTTTCATATGGTTTTGCTTTTCCAAATATAACACTACTTATACATTTTAAAATGACTAAGTATGTATCAATAGTATTTGTTGAATCCTCAAGCCAATTCGTATATTTTCTTTTTCATATATCGAACCACTTGGTAAATTACTGACATAATCGATCTTACTGGAAAAAAGAAATAAGAAAAAATATCTTACATGAAAAAGAACTAGAAATTAAGCTTACCAAGAACTGAATGATAATGGCTTTTGTGACAAGTATTAGATATGTTGAATTAAGGTTTTTTTTTTAAAACCACAATACATAGTGAGACACTTGTCTTGGATAAATAAATATTCTAATTTGAAAAATAAACATTTGGAAACTTCAATTTGACTCAACTTACAACTATCAACATTCTAACTCGTCACTATTGTGTTTTATAGACATCCATCATTGACACTACACATAAATTTTGGGGATACTTAGAATTTCGATCGAATATCATGCAACAATGAACACAAGTTGAGATATCCATATGTGCATATTCAAAGTTGAAGTATTTATTTATCGGTTGAGGGTAAATTCAAGTGTTTTGTTATAAGTTTGAGTGATTACTATTGAAAGTTAGGAGTTGTTTAGTTTGAAGACAAGTTATATTGAAATTAATTATTTTGTGATTGGTTAGTTATCTTGTTGTTTATTTTTCTACTTATTATCATACTTTACCCACATTGAATAATGAAGGAAAAAAGCCATTTATAAGAAGATTCAGTTTCTAAATCTATTTGGTTGCTAAAGTTTAGATGTTTAAGCAAACATGGATGGTCGGGTCCAACCCATTCATTAACACGACAATTTCTTATTTGCATTGATGTAATCTAACTTTTATGCACTCTAACGCGTTTTGACTGTATTATACATGAATAGTTAAAGTTTCATATAGAATACCTTCGTTCCTTCTCTTCTTTATTGCTTTCTCACAAATAATCCTATGTAGGATCTGCACAGCTGATTCGGTCAGTGTTTTACTTATGTAAGTGGACCACACGAAATTCGACAACTGAGAAACTTCTGTTAAATTGGTCGGACTTTGAATATACTTCTCTAATTCCACTTTCTAAATTAAAAGCGGTCATTTTTATAAGGAAGCATTGACAAATTGTTGAGGAGGTAGAGGAACAGTCTTCGTAAACCCAAACTGTTGTGCAAACAAACTTTGAGAGTAATAGTTCACGGTAGCTATTCCAACACTTGAGCTCCCTATTGCGAGACCATACTGGAGGTCTCGAGTAATAAGGAAGTTGTACCAGATATCGACTAGAGCTTACGTACTAGATGGGATATGCACTACCAATTTTATTCATCAGGGTGAATATGGAGTTAGCTGGCTAGAAGATATGGGAAAACATGAATAGAGAACTTAAAACATTCTGGTTAGCTATTATGTTTTAACTTACTTTGAGCCAGGTCAATCCCTAAATTCATACAGTTCTGTGTATCATAAGTCAAAGGTCTATACTAGAGAAAGTAAGACTACAACTAGGGCTGTAGGATCCATAAGCGCCCCCTAAATAACAAAATCCTTTTCTAACTAAGAAATTATCTCATCAAAGTGAACACGTAAAAAGAAGGTGAAAATGAAGAGGAACATTTGGCGTTTCTCAATATGTGGCTCTGCAAATTTGTGTTTTGCATTGGTTCATCTATAGTAGCCAAGGAGTATGATAATCTACCCATAACTCTTGGTTCGGCAAAAGGTTTCTTTGGCTCATTTCATACTATCTAATATATACGGAGGCTATAGGAGCTTAGTTACCCGAGGAATTGGTCCTGCAAGGAGGATCTTCTACATTCCACAACTCTGGCTATAGTCTTACTTCCCGCAGTATAGACCTTTGCCTAAATATAAAGAGAACTGTACAACTTTAGGGATTGCCCTAGCTCAAGAGAAGCTAAATAAGAACAGCTTCCGAGAATTTTTTAAGTTCCCCCATATCTCCTCAGCCAGTTCACTCCATATTAACCTGGATGGATGAAATTGGCAGGACATATCCCATATAATAAGCTACCTCTAGAAGATATTTTATCAAACTTCCTTATTTCTCGAGAACTACAATATGGTCTGGCAATAAGGAACTCAAGTTTTGGAAAATCTTGAGTGCAGTATTACTCTCTGAAAAGGCTTGCACGGTACTTTAGATTGACACAAACTGTTCCTCTACCCCTCATCATTTTGTTGAAGCTTCACCACTACAAAATATCATTTTCAATTCATAAAGTGCATTAGAGAAGTGGATTCGAAGTTTGATCAACTAAAGAGAAATTTCTCAATTGTAAAAATTTATCCTAATCCCAAATGTATGTGGTCATTTCAGTTGTAGTGGTCTGCTTACATAAGTAAAATACAGACCGAATTAGTTGAGCATATCCTAGATAGGATTAATTTTTAGGAAGTAATAAAGATAAGATGGAACAAAGCTATTGTATATACGAAAAATTCACCCTTCATGTATAATACAGTCAAAGCTCATTATAATGCATAAAATATGCTACGGAACATGACAATTGCAGTTTAGGAGAATAATTTTTCTCCTAGACTACAACCATCAAGACCAAACCATTAACCTTGTAATTGATAAGTAAAGAAATAAACGTAGATATTTTCCATAAGAATATTCTATTAAATCCATCATTTTAGTGATTACACATATTTAATTTATGCCCAATGGAATCAAATGGGGATTCAAGAAACTTCTAGTTTCATTTGGAATCTTCAAACTAGAAAAATCAAAACATTCATACCCAAAGAATTATAGTACAAATATACAATCACTTACTACAGACCTCTATATGTAGAGCAGACACTAATTTATCGCCACAACAATGACGGATCTTAATATTTCAAGATTATCAATTAGACAAAAATAATTAATAAGTGAACCAAAATTTAATACATACATATAATAATAGATATATAATCGCAAATGTGTTATGAAACTATAGAATAAGAAGAAGAAAAAAGAGAAGAAAAGGCTTGTTATCTCTCTTGAGGGATGATTTTACAATAAAGAGGACCTCTCTATTAATAGGGAAATCTAACTTGGTCCCCATAAAAGATTTCTAACCATACCCTAGAAGGACTCCACATAATATATATTCCCTATACTACAAATACTTTACAACAAAATTGAAATTAAACCGGTTTAATAACTAATTAGTTGAGGTGGGAAAAGTCGTTAAGAAATGAGGAGCTGGATAAATCTGCTAGTGTGTTAGGAGTTAGATGCAACACTGAAGTTAGTTAGTTTGAATAATAGTGATTCATTTTATTCTTGTCATATATTCATATATAACAGTTGTATGAGGATTAAGATTTCAGGTTTGATGGAAAAAAAAATTCTCTCTTTCTGAATATAATTGACTCAACTATTCTTCTCGAATTTCTTTTAACTGAGAATATGTCCCAAGATATTGCAAAATAAAATAGTTAGATACTTTTAATGTTTTTAAATTATTTTATTTGATTTCTATGTGACATGAATTTAGAAGTTAGTTCTTTTGTTCGTTATTTTAAATTTACTAGTATAGTTTTTTTATTTTAGTTAGCAATTATAACTGATTATTCTGCAGTATTTTTTTCTCAGAGTCATTCCCCGTTATTTTCTTAGTTTTAATTATAATTAAAAACAAAGAATTGTTATCTGGAGTCTTCTTCTTGACGGACATGTGTGAAAAAATGGATTCCGAAAATAGTTTTTCATGAATGGCTCCTCTAATTTTTGTATGGTGAAAATTATCAATTATGGATTGAGATGATGGAAATTTACTTTGATGATCTTTATTTTTGGAAAGCCATGGAAGAGCATTATGAAATTAATTTGCTGTCAAATAATCAAACCGTAGTCCGAATAAGGAGGCTTATGAGGCAAGATCACATGGTTGAATGAGAATTAATAGTCAGTCATAAATCTCATGGTAAATTCTTCAAGAGACCAGATGCACAAAGAAAAATCGGCAAACAAGTTGGTCATGAAGTTGTTATTTGCAAAAGAAAATTTCAAAAGGATGGAACAGTTGGGAAAGTCACCACAAACAAAGAAGAAGAATACCACTTTCTGTGGCAAGTTGTTTTTCAACCAAAAAATCTATTTTTTTATGATTGATAGTGGTTGTACAAAACACATGAAATATGAAAGTAGTATTCTCAAAGAGTTTATTCCTATGAAAAATAAGAAAGAATTGAGAATGGTAATTGTATTCCTGCAAAAGAAAAAAGCTGTATTGCAATTAAAATAAATACTCGTACAAAAAAATTTAGATGTTATGTATGGCTTAATATTTATAGAAGTTTATTTAGTGTTTGTCTGTTAATCAGTTAAGGATTTAAATTATTATTTGGAGAAAAATATTGTCGAATATTTTACTCTACTAAGCAATGGATTTTACCAGTTGAAATGACAGGTAAGAGATTCTAATTTAATCCAATAGAAGTTGCACACAAGTCTGGCAAGACAAAAGATGAATTAGCGGATTTGCTCACAAGGACAGTTTTAGATGAGACTACAATCTATAATTTTCTGATCCAAGGAGGAGTGTTGACAATACATCTCAGGATATTGCAGAATAAAATAGTTAGCTACTTTTTGGTTTTCAATTATTTTGTTATATTCCTACGTGACTTGCATTAAGTAGCTAGTTCTTTTATTTGTTATTTGAGTTTGACTTGCATATTTTTCTATTTTTAGTTAGGAATTATATCTATAATTGTTCATCTCTGACTTATTAATAAAATAATCCCCTTTGACAATTCTGTAGTATTTTTTACTCAAAGTCTTTCTCTATTGTTTTACTAGTTTCTTTATTAAAAAAACCACAATTTCCATGGCGTTTCATAATCATCTTCCGCGGGATTCTAACTCTGAATTAGTTAATTTCATACGTCAGTTGGTATTAGAGCATTCAATCCTTGAAATAGTAATATGCACATTCACGAACAATTGAAGAAATAAATGAAGGGTATGTCTAATATCCAAGATCACAATGCTCACACAGAAAATGAATTGGGTGAGATCATGTAAGAAATCAAATATATTGATAAAAGGGACAGATATAAGGAATTTTGAATGTAAGAGAAGTTTTCATAGAGGTAAACGTGAGAATCAAACCAAAGAAACACCAAATTGTGTTGTTTAACATAATGGTAACACTTTCATTCGTTATTATAGATTAAAATTTCCTAAATATTGTAACAACCCTAAAAATGGATATACTATGTGATGTTTAATGTGTCAAGAATGCCTATGATTAGACTAGGGCTCACACGGATTGATACGCGTAGAACCAGAACTCGGAACGCTTGCTACAACCAAGACAACTAACTTGGGGAGTTATTTGATCTTGGAAAGGTTGGGTCCAACGATGTATGGATCTTGAATACGAAGATTTACTCCAAGGAGTCTTTACCCGACTTAAAAAACAGGAAATCTTAGTTTTGGAGGGTATAGGGGTAAAATGGTCTCTTTTTAGGCTAAGGGTATTATCGTATTTACCCTAAATATATAATTAATTATTTAATAAGTAATCTGGAGGGGCAATTTGGGGAGAGAGAGACGAAATTGAGCTCTTGAAGTGATGTCTTACTTCACCCGGGTTCGAACCTAGGTGGAAGCAAGGAATTAATGTGATTTTTATTTAAGCTATTGATTAAATATAATAAATTAATAATTTTATTTCATTAACTGATTTAAAATAACAAAAAAATCATATTTTTAATAATTAAGTAAACCTTATTTGACTAAGACCTAAACTAGACTCCTAAGCCTAATATAACTCCTACTCTCTCACGTCTATAAATCAACTCTCACGCTCAATCCCCCTTATTATTTCACACGAAATTTCTCTGCCAAAATAAGGTACAAAAGCAGAAAAATAATACAAGTTCTTCACACTTGAACAACTCACACAAAATCACAAGAAAACAAACATTAATCGCACACTAGGCTAAGGGAGGTTGTCATTTCAAGTGGAGTTGATATTGAGGAGGTTTAGACGTGTTCCATGGTGAAGTTTTTGGGCAGAAATTCAAGAGTTTAACGTCAAAAATATATGGGTTTTTTTCTCTCTTTGTCCCTTTCCCAAAGATACCCCTTAAGGTTCATATTATTCATTCGAAAACTAGGATTGTTTCCCCTCTTTCATGCCCCTTTTACTAGCTCCAAATGAATCGTAGGTTGGGTATGATTGCTGGTAGATTTAGGTGTATGTTATTTTCTGTGATGAATATGATTATGTTGTTTACTTGAAATCGTGTGATAAGCAACCATGTATTCAAAAGTTTGTGCAAGGTTGTGCGTATGTAAAAAAATGTTACTGTGAATGTACTTGAATGAGGCCGAATTAAGGCTTCAAGTTTAATATTGTTTTAGTAGTCATTTTGCTTACATAAATATATATAATCGTGATGTTCATTATAATGGAAATGGGGCTGATTTGAGTGTCAACAATTTGGCTAAACGAATCCATGAAATACCACCCTAAAAAGTATTAAACGATCCATGAATTGTCCTATGTTTTCAAGTGGAAATATTGATGAAAATAAGTTTAGAAAATGATTATGTTCCAGCCAAAAATATAAGTTTTGTTAGGCTAAAATATAGAGGTGAAATTCGGAAAAATTAATTTATTTTAAAGGGATGAGGCCACAAGGATTTGAACTTGTGACCTCACCCGTATAACACCTTAAATTCGCAAGAAAATGAAAAGCGGTCAGGGGGATCCGAAATGGGGTATATTGGCTGAGAAAGGAGAATGAAAAAATGAAAATGGGAGGCGTGGGAATCAAACCCACGACCTCCAGGAAGCGAATGAAGTTAAAGAAGAAAATTAAAAAAAGAAAATGTGAGGCATGGAAATCAAAACCACGACCTCAAGGCTGGAAAAGAGAAGGCCAAAATAAATAAGAAAATAAAGTAAGGCCATGGAGGCTCGATCCCACAACCTCACTGCCAAACGCCCAGCTAAGTCAATTTAAATAAAAATAAAATAAGGAGGTTGTGGGAGTTCGAACCCACAACCTCACAGCCCCTAGCGAAATTAATGAATAAATAAGGAGAGGTTGTGGGGGTTTGATCCCGCAACCTCATGGTCAAAGAAAATTGGACAACACAATTTTAAATGAAAAATAAAAGGGGTTGTGGGGATTCGATCCCATAACCCTTCGGCCAAATAATAGGAGAATCCAATGAGAAAAGTAACGGTAGAATGTTGATGTTGGGGATCGATCTAGTGTCCCAATGTCATGAAGACTAATAATAAAGTCAAGGAAATATGTAAATATTGTCCAAGGGTTTCGAATATGGGTTCCCTTGACAAAATTTCTGTATTGATACATAAATCATACGTTAATTAAATGTTCAAGAATAATGCCACCTACTTAGATCAAAATCGAGATCTTGTCATACATACAAGATACATAAGTCTTGTACTACATAATTTTAGGAAGATATGAATCACTTGAAGGAACGATGAATGAAACCTCATGGCTTGTATTTATAGATCCATCAGTCTAGCATACGTTTAAAATAAGTGAACCAAAGATGTATGCAATGAAATGATCTAACCCTACAAGGGTTAAGTAAGATGGTAAAACACACTAAATAGCCATGTACATTGGAATATAATGAAATGAACAATGAAATGATGAAATGAACAAAGAAATGATGACATGAACAATGAAATGATGAAACCCTAGAATGGTTAAGTAAGAGTGTGAAACACACTAAATGGCCAACTTCATTGGCATATGATGAAATGAACATTCACATAAAATGGGGTGAGTAATTATGAAGAGAAAATGTGCCCATGTTAATGAATGTGGTGAAAACATGATAGGATAATGTAAAAGATGAGAGCAATCTCAAATCATCCTAAGTAAATTTTACCAATAATGTTCTCACCTATGAGTGTATAAAGTTTATGAAGAGACCAGCCTCTATGAACACTCTAATGAAAGTATTGAGATTAAAACACTAAATACTAATGATGAGATGAGAAATCATTTATTGATACTAGAAGCCAGCTTCCATAACGTATGAGTTGAATGTAATAGAACATTATACTGAGCACTGATAGACTAGCTATGAGTGAGGATGCCTTATTTTGGGAAGGGAGAAGGTTTACGTAACTCTCATGAGATAATACTGTCGGGCATGCCGGGTGTGGGTCTTCTTATATCTCTTTGTCTTCGAACGTATAATCCCAATATAGGGATCTGGCGGGGTTTAATTCCCGTGTATGCTAGTATGTTTTGGGTCACTTTTGCCGGTGATTCCACCTATTTTCGGTGTGGCAAAGACACCTGGTTTCATGATTCTCACATGACCTATGTCGGTCAAAGCTAAAGTTCCCAATGAATGAATGAGGCTAGCCTCAAATGATGCACATAATGAAATGAACAATACCAAAGGTGTAAGGATAGGATAATCAAGAGGTGAGCTATACTTAAGTAATGATGCTAGGTTATTCTCGGTCATTACACAGTAAAATCGATGAGAGTCTTAAACTACATTGTAAGTATGACCGGTGATTGCACTAGTATGTAAAAGAATGAAAAATGAAGTAGGTACGAATGAATGAAGAAGAATCTGTGTTTGCTAAAGAAGTTCTCCCTAGTTGAGGACCCATATGTTGTGCCCTTATTTAGGGAAGTTCTAACGTCAAGTCCATTATCCCAAGGTCACATGGCATATGAAAGAATGATATGAACTACGTGATATGATATGTGAAATCTGTTATGTGTTGTTTGCAAAATGATAAGTTTGATGATGCATGTTATACTCATGGCATGACTTTCCAAAATTTTAAAAGTCCACTGACTTGACTTTTCATAAATCATGTTGTTTGGAAAGAGCTATTTTTCTCATTCATGTCCTTGGTGTATGCTTGCATACTCATACTTAGTACAAGTGTGTACTAATTTTATACAATTATCAATTTTAGGTGCACGCATAGGTGGACGCTAGAGCAACAGGTTGACGCTGAAACTATACGGACGTGGAGAGTTCATCCAAACTTTGTAGGCCCTCATGTTTTCGAGGATGCTTGCCAATTCTATTCTATCTTAATTATAGGGTTAATCTTGTGGAGTATGTTCCACTAGCGTTTCTTTTCGCTTTTGTTCAGACATTGTATTGGTGACGTTTTTGCAAGTATACATTTAATTCTATATTAAAATATTTCTTTCATTTGATGATCTTAATGTTAGATTATTGATGGTGAACAATTACGAATCTAATAGAATGTTTAGAATGTATGTTAACAAAAAGAAAGTTTCAAATTTTCCGCTAAAATTAACCTAGGCGAAGTAAGAATGACATAAGTAGGCTTGTCTACGACCTTTGAGAGGTCAATGACGCCGGTCTCGTCTGGGTTCTAGACTCCGGTCTTGACAAATATTTTTGAAGAGAGTTCTAAGCTTGGTTATATAAAGTTGATCAGTGAACCTCTATGAATGAAGTTCCCATTCATCAAAGGGTGAAGATAGTTTCTAAACACAGAGAAGGATAAGCTATAGATTGGAATAGATCCTCTTTGAAATTTAGGGTGTTCTGTTTGGATCTTACATGGTTTGAGTATGCAGTAGCACTTCTCTAAATATTTGGTGATGGTTATGTGTATTTTATGAAAGCTTTAAAAAATCTATGACAAATATGAAGTTTTTAGGGAGTATTAGACCGAGTTTAAAAGAATGCCTGAAATGATAATGCCATCATGTAATACCTATGGGCTCTATTATTTGTTTATTGATGATTTGATAAACCCAGGGACCGTATCCCTTGTGCAAATGTACGCACAATTGCCAGGTTTCAAAAAGTACTGTTGATTGGTGCATAGTCTCCAAAGGTGGAGGAAATGGAATAAATCTCCGTCATTGGCATGGACTAGAAGGTTCTGACTATTCTTCATAAAATTATGATGAATAGTCATAAACTTAGTTTTTGCAGTTTGAAAATTCTCAGGAACTCTTGAAAACAATAACACTCAAGTGAAGAATCATCCTCAATCTTACTTGAAGTCTAAGTTGAGTAGTGGTGATAGCTTAGTGGGAAGTGTGACATCTACTTAGGCTCTTCAAGGAATAGAGTTATTACTTGGTTCTGAGATTAATAATGTCTTCTCAGGTTGGATGTAACTGTGATTCACGTAAACTACGTGTGTTGTGTTCTTGTCAATATTTACCCTTTGTTATTTTTCTTGTTGAGTCAAGGGACCTGGTCTGTTGAATAATAGTGAACACACTCATTCTATCAATCTCTCAAACTAAAAAAAATAAACCTATAAAATTTAGTCCCCAATAACACTGTTACAAGACGAAATGTTTGAGGCTAAGGCACACTTTTGAGGCCTTAACCCTAATTCAATATCTCGAATTCTTTTACTACCTACCCCTACTTATAGTTGACCTCTAATGTATCATAAACCTACTTTCAAAAACTCTAAAATCAATATATATTTTTGAACCAAACAACAATATAGAGACCTAGTAGATTCAACAATACTACAATGCCAAGAGACTTTCCTTTATAGCAGCAAAGGAGAACGGGATATTGATTCAGTCGGAAGTATACTACTTTTCTGATCAAATTAACCCAGTACTCAACCGCAACAATAGAGATGAATGAGAGGAATTCAAACGGGATTTTCTTTTGTGATGAGAATTATGTAAGGAACATAATTGCCACGAAATAACTTCATTTGGTTGAGGTGTTGGAAGAATATTCAATAGATCTCAATAAAGAAGTATAGTTACATGAAGAGTCTAGTGTAGTATATAAATTCATAGTTATCTCACTACAAGCATTTACTACTGTGATAGGGCATCATGCCTTAAGGCTTATAACGTATCATGAGAAGAGACCCTTACAAGTTTTGATTGAGACAAGGATCAAACATCATTTTATTAAATAACAAGTATCTAACAACTTAAGCTATCAATCTTTTACGATCATTCAATTGTGTATAAGTGTGGCCTATTGAAGAAGGGTACAAAGTAGTTTAACATTCAAGAATTTACTATGGTCATTACAGAGAACATTTTTGCTTCAGATTTCCTACTGATGCCTATAAGAAATGAAGAGATTGTATTTTGAATGCAATGATTCAGTACCTTCGGCGGAATCTTATTTAATTTTAAAAACAATTTTGTTGAATTTGTGTACCAAGTGCAAAAACATGTCCTAAAAGTGTTGGAAATCAACTTGAGGTGTGTAATTCCAGTAAATAAATATTATAAGGGTTCAAATGCTCAGTTCTTCCTGATGATTAATGCAAGAGATATCAGCACAAGGACAATCAAATGTTATACAAATTACTAAAGGTACTGAGATTGTGTTAGGAATTTTCTTTTTCAACTACAGTTAATTTTACTTTTACTACTTTATATTAGATACGACTTAGTCAATCATTTGTTAGACATCTATTCCTATTATTTAGGAGTAAGTTAGTGAGTTAGGAATTCGCTAGTCATGGGTTTATTGTACTAAGATTGTGTTAGGAATTTGCTTTTTCAACTGTAGTTAATTTAATTTTATTGCTTTATATTAAATAAGACTTAGTCAATTAGTTGTTAGATATGTATACCTATTATTTAGGAGTAAGTTAGTAAGCTAGAAATCTGCTAGTCTTGGGTTAACTTCTTCTTATTTTTCATTTTCAGTTTTAGAAACACAATACAAAGACATCAATAAAAATGTCGTTTTGTGTATATTCTTCTTGACATCTCCACTTTTATTACGAATTTTACAAAAAAAACTGTCTCAAAGCTTTTTTATATTGCAGGGTATGTGGGTATTTATGTGAGTGACTAATTCAAGTAACTCATGCACCACAACAAGAAAAAATTTTAATCATGAATAAAGCTCAAGTTTCTCGGCAACGAAACATCCTGTCTTCAATGGTGAAAATTTTAACATGCGGGAATTTAGGATGAAGTTTATCTCGAAGATTTTGATAATTGGGAGCCAATCGAGGAATGCTATGAGGTTATTCAGCTCCGCGAAGACAAATAATAGCTCAACTCAAAAATAACAAGTACAAGAAAATTGGTTTCTTCAACATTTTTTACTTGTATTATGTTCCAAAATTCAGCAAAGGCCATCTAGGATTAAACAAGGTAAAATATGAAGGAGATGATCATATCAAATGTATGCAAGTGTTGAATCTCATTCGAGTCTTTGAGTTAAAGAAGATGAAAGAATCAACAGAAATCAATGGATAAACTGACGTGCTTATGAGCATAACAAATAGAGTAAAATTACATGGTTCTTGGTTTAAACACTCCGATAATGTTGAAAAGATTCTGGATGTTGTACCTAAATGATTTGAAGCCACTATTACCACTTTAGAGAACATCATTGATATATCAAAAATCACTTTGGAGAAAATATTGAATTCCTTGTAGGTTCAAGAACAAAGAAACGTTATGAAAGAAGATGAAATTATAGAGGAAGAATTGGCAGCAAAACATGAAGATAGTAAAGATAAATGAAACACAATTAGAGAATCAACCAGAAAATGGAGAAGGTGAAACTTGTTATAACAACAAAAGAAGAGCAAGTAGCTTCAAAGGAAACTATCCTCCTGGTGAGCATTGTGGAGAGAATGGGCACACGTTGTATAATTGTTGGAAAAGGATTGATGCTAAATTCAGTAACTGCAACCAACACATGCATAATTCAATTATCTACAAGAACAAATGGCAGTAGCAAGACACAAATGTCTAGGCTTTTAATGGACAAGAAGAGGATTTACTCTTTGTGGCATCCTATTTTACAAGCAATGTTTCGACTAGGCTTGGGTGATTAATAGCGGATGCACAAACCATATGACTTATGACAAAGGTTTTTTTAATGACTAGACACTACTGGAGTTTCAAAAGTAAGAATAGGTCATGATTGTTATATTCCAGCAAAGAGAATGCAAACTATTACAATTGAAACACAATCAGGTACTAAAGAAATTGAGATTGTCTTACATATCATACTTGGATCAAAACTTATTAAGTATGGTCAACTAAAAGAAAAAGGTTTCAATTTGTATTTCGAAGATAAAGATTGCTTGATCACGCAAGCATCAGGACATGACTTTTTTGAAGTCAAAATGAGAGGCAAAAGTTTCTCATTAAATTTATTGGAGGAAGAAGGGGTGTACTTAGCAAGAGAAAATGCTTACGAGTTATGGCTTAAGAGACTCTAACACTATCATTATTAAGGGTTTTTCAAAATAAAAAAGTTCGTGACGCTCGATGACCTTTTTATACTGGGAGCGAGTTCTTAGAATGTTGGGCTTGTTTATTTAGAGAACAAAGAAGAATTCCATTCCCAAAGGCAACTTGAAGAGCAACAAGAAAGTTCCATATGGTTAACACAGATGATGGAGGTCCCCAAAGGTCCTTCACTTAAAAGTAGCCTTTATTATGTTATTTTTGTTGATGATCTTACCCGAATGTTCTGGAAATATTTTTTATAGTACAAATCGGAGGTCAAGAACATTTTTTGGAAGCAGAAAGAGAAATTGGAAAATAAATGTTTCTGTAAAATTCAAATTTTACATCTGACAATGGCAAGGAGTACACTTCTCATCGATTTTGTCAATTTTGTGAAGAAGAATGGATTGAATGTCAACTTACTACTCCTTATACTCCATAAAAAATAGTGTTAGTGAAAGAATAAACACAATTATCGTGGATATGGCAAGATCTATGTTGCACGAAAAGAATTTTCCAAAGATGTTTTGGCAAGCGGCAGCAAATACAGTTGTGTTCCTACAGTATCAGATTCCCTGAAAAGTTGTGAAAGATCAAACTCCTTTTCAAGAATGATGGGGATACAAATATCCACTGCATTTCTTTAAAGTGTTTGGTTATCTTTGTTTTACCTATGTGCCTCACGTCAAACTGGAAAAAATAGATAAAAATGTTGCCCCGAGAATTTTTATTGGTTACAGTAATATTTCAAAAGCGTACATAATCTTTCTACCTGAAGGTGAGAAGATTGTTATTATAAGAAGGTCCACTTGATGGAGAATGAAGAATGGAATTAGAATGATTCAAGGAATTCCATCTAGATGACAAGCTCGTGGTCAAATGAAAGGGACGATAATCCACTAGTTAGGGAAACTTGTTGTCTCTCAGGTATATCTGAGAGCTGTAATGTTGTGATTAGTGAATCTGATAACCCATAAGAGGCTATCAAATACCCAAAGTGGAGAAATGCAATGCATAAGTATCTGTTTATGATCCAAAAAAAATGATATGTGGCAGTTTGTCGCAAACCTCAAGGAAGAAAAATAATTTGAGTACACTAGATGGTCATAACTGAGTTAAATGTTTATGATTCAATCAACAAGCATAAATCAAGACTTTTAGTTAAGGTTTATGCACATATTTTTTTATAGATTATTCTGATACTTTTACTCAAGTATCTACGCTCGACATGATAAGATTGCTTATAATTGTTTTTGCACAACGTGCTTGGAAAGTGCATGAAATGGATGCCAAATTATAATTATTATGACATTATTGAAGAAGAAATTTATGTTGAAAAACATGAACGGTTTGTTTTATATGGAAAGGAAGATAAATTCTATTGAATACATAGATCTATTTATGTCTTAAAACACTCACAAGAACTTAGTATAGTTTAATAGATGATTATTTCCGAAGTATTGATTATGAAATGACTCTTTCAAAATTCACGTTGTATTGTAAACATAATACCTGTAGGATTCTTGTTGTTTCTGTTTATGTGGATGACATTTTAAATACAAGGAGCAGAAAAGAAAATTGATGAGTTCAAGCAAGATATGATGAAAGCTTTCTAAATGTCTGATTTTGGTCTCATAACAGATTTCCTTGTAATGGAAATTACACAAGGAAAAACTGTGTTTTTCGTTTGCCAGAAAAAATACACAAACTAAATTATTAAGAAACTAAAAATGGAAAATCGCTAAGAGATTAGTACTCCCATGAACAAAAAGAAGAAGAAAAGTAAATTCTGGAGCCGAAAACGTCAATGAGACATACTTCAAGAGTTTCATTGGATGTTCAACTTATCTTTCAGTTACAAGACCCGATTATGTTGTAAGTGTTTTATCAAGGTTCATGCATTGTCCTAGTGAAGTGCCTTTGTAGGCGCATAAAGAGTTGTGTGATACATAAAAGGAAACATCACCTATGGAGTCAAGTTTGAGAAGAGTCAACCTATGAAGCTTTTTGGGAAGTCCAACATTAATGTGGGCGATTCCGAGGATGATGCAAAGAAAACTTCAGGGTACTGTTTTACACTAGGTTTATGAAATATCTCATTGAGTTGTTCAGAAACGGATATTGTAGCTCAATTTATTAACGAAGCTGAGTTTGGGACTGCTGCAAGTGCAATAAACTAAACATTGTGGCTGAAGAAAATTCTGGTTGAATTTCATATAGAACCGACTGAAAGCATCAAAGTGTTCGTGGACAATGAAGCAACAACAACTATATGTCACAATCTTGTGTTTCATGGAAGAACCAAGAACATCAAAATCAAGTTCTTTTTCATGAGAGAAGTGCAAAAATCTGGAGATATAACTCTCGTTTATTGCAATATAAAAGAACTATTGGCTGATATATTCACTAAGTCTTTACGAGTCAACAAGTTGCAGCTTCTCAAACATAGAAGATTGAATAACAAGACGCAATCTAAATATCTAGAAATTACAATAAAAAATTACATGAAATATATACAAAACATTATTTAAGAATCTCAATCAAGAAATTATATGAAAGTCTACCTCAAAGCTGATAATGAGTGCTCCAAATCAACCACAAACGAGCTATCCATTATTTACAATCCATTGAACCCTACCACACCATCATATTATGAATCACAATTTCATTATGGATGTTTAGTTAGAAAAATAGCAATAATTGGAAATAGACCTAGAGTTTATTCAAAATGGGAATATAGGGCCCATATTGGAAATTCCAAAATTAACTCTAGGTTTTTAATGCCTTACTGGTCTTTTGCACCGAACGGGGCTCAATTTAGACTGTGGAACAACCCGAACAACTACATGTAACCAAAATACAAATTGAAGAAAACAAACGAGAGGGAAGCCCCTTCAGTCGGAACATAACCTAAGAAAAGAGCCTCCGACAATTTCCTAAAGCACCAACGTTTATCCACAATCCACTTAGACGCCAAAACTTCGAATCGCCTCAATCAAATCTCGCCAAGCTCAAGAAATCACATTTTAATGTTTTGGACTAAAACTAAAGTTTCAGTATATTAATAGTAGAGGTTCTAGTTGCTAAATGTGATTCCTGGTAGATAAAAGCCTAAAATCCGGATGCTAAACGCCTACAACAGATATCAACCTATGGCAAAAAAATTTGGCGAACTGTATGAGAAATCAAAAAAAAGAATTACAATTATAAACCCTTTTTCAGTAATTAGACAACTTACTCTATATGGAAGATGATGAAACAAGGGAATTGATTCAGTTGATCCCTAAAATTAATGCGGTCAGGTGAAGGAATTTATCTCTCAGAATAAAGAAGGGGAGAAGTCCAAATTTAGCCGTCAAGTTCTGAAATTTTGTTACACTATTTTTTAATTAATCCATAATTGTCGATAAAACCTAAGGATATTGTCTCTAATATTGTCTTTTTACATATTTTAACTATATTTCTCTTTTTATTCCTTTTTTGTCATTTAAAAATTGTGAAAGACAGTATAACTTAATAATACAACAAATTTATACTTAATTGAGATAATATGTAGCAATTATACAAAACAAAAGGCAATGGGAAAAATAAATATCCAAATATAGAAATATACAAAACAAAAGGCAATGGGAAAAATAAATATCCAAATATAGAAATATAAAATGTAGAACAAATTTATAAGAGCTCATTAGAATAATTCATTTGATGTTAAAATTGACAAATACTCCATACATCCTAATTTATTTTGTACTTTTAATTTTTCGAGAGTGAAACAATAAAAGTTTCACCAGATATATATATATATATATATATATATAAACTATGTAAGAAATATTATAATTAAGAATCATTAACAATTAAAAATATTTAAAAAGATATACGGATAATTCACAAGAAACATAGGCATGTTTGAATCTGGAAATCTGAAAGGTGTCATATAAATTGGGATGGAGAGACTATATTTTATTAAATAAAAATTTTAAGCATAGTGTAATATTTCTAATGTTATTTATTTAAATTCTATTAGGATAAGGGTACCTATCATGACACCATGTTGGTTTGAGTACCTAGTGCATTCTTACATGATTATGAATTTAAATAAATACTTAACATGATTTTTAAAGTTTATAACTCTTAGCGTCGAGTGGATATGAATATGAGATGGATTTTTTTACGCTAGTTAGTCCAGCTTCCCCACATAGTTGTCTCATGTGATGGTAATCTTTTACATTAGAAAATACGGGTATCTAGTAACAATCTCCTTATCCCATATCTACGTTCCCGCATATGTTTTAAGCTTTATGATCCACCTAAATTTTTTTACATGATTTCTAACTAAGGCAAGTAGGACACCTCTTTTTGGAGTGGGGTAATATGTCATATTCAAGGTAGCTCACATGGTCTATGTCAATTAGGACTATATTTCCATATATGAAAAGAACATGACCGACACCAATGATTTCTTAAGAAGTGTACTTAGTGTATCTGTAGGGGAGGGGGGGTTTATAGGACTTTATTTATCCATTGCTTAAGTAGGCTTTGGAAAGGGGTTATAGGATGGTTTCCTTATTATACTAAGATATGTGAATTTCATATATGACATGAATTTTTGCTAATTAGAAGTTCATTCATTATAAGTTATGAATATGAATGTTTCCTTATCTATGAATGTTGTCTAATGCTGAGGTCAAGGTAATATATGTAGGATTTTAGTGACCTTAAAGTGGTACTTGGCATTTGGTTGGGTTATGGGATCTTTCCTTTGGATATCATTAGTATAGGTTTGGGTTTTTTATAATTTATGTTATAAATTCATAATTTCAACTAAATGTCTTGTTGAGCATGTTTTAAGGATTTTAATGCATGTTCCGATTGTTGAGGTATACTTTGCTTTTCGAGTAGAGTTTGGATTGACTATTCTTCCCGCTCGGTGAGTCCTCATGGTTAGAGCACAAGACTTATTCAATTTTAGATTTTATCTTACATTTATTTTAGATAATATGTTGTCAAGGGTTACGACTTCTATTGCAATTCTATTGTAGAAGATGGCTCATTCAGATAATGTCTAGACTCTTACTTTTGATATTAATAAGAAGACTTTGATTGTAAAAGTTTTAATTTCTGCATAATTTTTTATGTTTATTGTTATGCTATGTTTAGGAACAAGCTAAAAAAATAAAAATAATCATTTTTGGGAAGAAAGGGAAAAATCTAGAAAATTTTCTTAGTTCAAGAAGTGAGTTTTTGTCATTTTCAAACGGTCATAACTCCTAGATCAAGATGAGTTAGAGGTATTTCTTGATATGGTTAGAAACCCTGTAAGATATTTTTCAAATGCCGTTGATTTTGTGCATTTTCGATATCATTTGAGGGAGATATGCTGTCGGAAGTTGGGCAATTAGATTGAGGAAGGTACCAATCCGGATTTAAGGAAGGGCAAACTAGTACTTCAACCAATTTATTTCTTATTTTGCTTTAGGGATTTATTTGGGGTAAAAATAGCTTTTTTCAGATTATAAAGTTTCACTTACACTTAGCGCTTGGAGAATAATGAAGAGAAGAAAGAATGGGAGAAAAGTCAATGATTAACCAAGAATGCTAAGAATTTGCTTGTAGAATCCGTTGGGGTGATCCCTATCAAGGTATCTGAGATCTTTTGTTTTGGGTTAATTCATCTACACACCAAACTTGTTTCAATTCAATGATTTCGGAATTTTTTACATGATTAGAAGTGAAATTCTTGTTGAGTTTATTACCATCCTTATTGGTTGAGTCCTTTCGATGCCCATTCATATTGATTCATAATTTCCAAGTTTTTTTTCAAGTTGCATCTAGTGTGTATTGAAGATATTCATGGTCCTAAGGGTTTGGGAATAGAAGTATGGAGGATTAGGTGATTTAGGATCAGAAAAAGAGATAAGAAAGACGTTTAGATGCATATGGGTATCACCAGAGGTAGCGCGCCCCATCTGCGCGAGAAGGCATAGGGCAGCGCACCTACAGTGTGCCACAAGGGTGCCTCAGACCGACAGATCTGGCGCAGTGCGCCCCGAACATGCCCAAATCGGTGATTTTCACCCATTTTTCATAGTTTAGCCGTTTTATTCCCTTCTAAGGTATTTAATACCTTCTAGTAATTTTATTTACTTCAAATAAATTCTAAACACCAAGAAATAACCAAAGAATATGAACCATAACCTTGAATCCATAATCTAATTATAGGAGAGTTAAATCAAAGTTAAAGAAGTTAAGAGCGAAGTCTAAAGTTAAAAACCTAATCCAAAGTGAAGATTTTAGAGGTTTTAAAAGTCTTTATTGACCGTTTTATCATCGTTTTAAGTCCCACGTTCCAATGAAAGTAAAGAGTAAAAAGGTTGAAGTCTTTCCTTCACGAAATATACGGGAACTACATATTCCCCAAGAGTTGATTTAAGACTTGAGATTCAAGTTAATCAAAGAGTAAATATATGAGTTCATTTCTAAAACGTTATAGGGAACTAAGTATTCCCTACAAGTTTATAAATGTTTTCAAATTTTAAGTTAAACAGAAACTAAGATTCCCAAAAGAGTTTTTTGAACAAGAAAAGGGAACATTGATTCCAAGAGAGCTTTTTATAGCTAAGTGTTGAGAAATTATGTCAACCCAAACAAAGAAAGTTATTTTGAAAAGCATGAACTAAAGTACATTTTGGGAGTAGTATTGAGCACCGATTTGGGGATGAGAGTTTATATTAACTCAGGTCTCCATGAAAACCATGTAGTCATCATGGGTATTAATGGATCATACCTTCTAGATGATCAAGTCAATTAAGCTAGTGGATCCACTAAGTTAAGAAGTTTTATGCGACGGCAGAGTATAGGACAATAGTGGCAGTGTGGGCAATATGTTATATCACCACTTAGGCTCATAGTGGTGGTTGTCGGTTAGACAATCTCCCATATTAACTATATTACTTTATAAATAAGTAAAATTGAGTTTGTTGTTTCATTTTCCTTGACGAACTAAGATTTTACAATTATTTACAAGCTTTTTATATTGCATGTGTCTTATTGTTTTATATTTAATCATGTTATTCATGAGTTGAGCAGTGCCAAGGTAAGTGCTTTTTCTTACTCTTTTCAAGCTTAAGTTGTGTTATCTTTCTTACTTGCATACTCATACATTCAATATAATAATGCCTATTGGAATGCATTGTATCATTATAAAAATGTAGGTGACCAGAATCAGCATCATCTAGTGCCTCGTTGATCCAGTTGAGCACTAAAAGTAAGTAGTGAGCCGCCTTTGCATTCTTGAGGACACATTTACATGCTTTTCAGTTTTCCTTGTTGGATGTTGTGGGGTCCGTCCCAAAATCAATCTTAGTATTATAGAGGTTTCATAGACAGTCAGAAATTTTAGTTTTAAGTCTCTTTTTATTTGCATATCATATATTCTATTATGAGACTTAAGTGCCATATTGGCAAATACATTTTATTTTAAGTTATCTTTATTAGAAGGTGAATATTCGTAAGCAAAGAGTTTTGGCTTATGAACATGGGGGAGATGTTGTGTTAAAGTATCAAGGTAGATTGGTATTAACTAGGGTGGGTGTACTACAAGAGAGGATTATGGAGGAAGCTCATAGATCAAGATATTCAATTTACCCGAGTTCCACAAAGATGTACCGCGAATTTGAGAGAAGTAAATTGGTGGGAAGGTATGAAGAAGAACATTGTTCAGTTCGTTGCCAAGTGCCCGAATTGGCAAAAAGTGGTAGTAGAACACCAGAGGCCTAGAGGGTTGGCTCAGAATATAGAACTTCCGGAATGGAAGATGGAGATGATTAAAATGGACTTCATCACAGGCTTGCTAAGGTCTCGCAGACAGCGTGATTCAATTTGGGTGATTTTCTATAGAATGACAAAATCATCCCATTTAGTTCTATAAAGACCATTCATTTGGCATAGGATTATGCAAAGTTATACATCTAGGAGAAGTTTTGACCATTTAAGATAAAGGTGCACAATTTAGGTTCATGAACTCTTTCGAGAAGGTTTGGGTTTAAAGTTTAATTAAGCACATATTTTTATCCTAAGACAGATGGGAAAGAAGAGCACACTATCCATACCTCAGAAGATATGTTGAGGGCTTGTGTGATTGATTTCAAGGGGAATTGGGAAAATTACCTACTTCTCATTGAATTCTCTAACAACAACAACTACTATTCATGCATCCAAATGGCTCCATGTTAGCGGAAACGTGAAACTAAAGAACAAGGAAGAACAACAATATTTAACGTGGTTCGGATCAAAATGATCCTACGTCCACCAAAGAACAACAGCACCAATATTTATTTCACTATACAAAGAATATAAGTGAAATACTACAAGAGAGAGAACACAATGCCTTAGAAGGTGAGAAGGCAAGTGAAAGGATGATCTGAAAATGAATTAAGAGCTACCTATTTATAGGAATAAATTCATCCTATTGATGTCATCCATGACATCACTATGTGTCAAAATTGTCAAGGTTAAGATAGCAAACCATAATATGGTTTGCCTAACTTTCACCTACCAAGATACAATCTTTGACTTGTATTTCCTACTAATTATCTTCCTACCAAATATTCATATTTATTCATCTTCCATCCAAAACCAACTCTTTCAATCTCCACCTTGGTTTGTGTTCCAAACATGCGTATAAACAACTCCGGCCAAAACTTCTAAGCTTACTGGGCAATCCCATTGTAAGAAACAAGAAGAATCAAACCTTTGTTGAACATACCAGCTCCACCTAGCAGTTGTTCTCTTAGAGTTGCATCAATTGATGCATACTCCCGCCAAGTCCTTGCAGTGTGCAAACTTGGCAAGCGGGACTATTTTGGTCAACATGTCTGCAGCGTTATCGTCTATGATAACCTTCTCAACCTTGATAGCTCCCTTTTCTACGACATCTCGAATAAAATGAAATCTGACATCAATGTGTTTGGTGCGCTCATGAAATCTTTGATTTTTAATCAAATGAATAGCACTTTGACTATCACATTTTAGAATTGATGTAAGCTGAGCTGAACTCAATTCTGCCACCAAACCTTTCAACCAGATAGCTTCTTTCACTGCCTCCGTTGCTGCCATATATTCTGCCTCTGTTGTAGACAAAGCGACAATCGACTATAAAGTCGATTTCCAACTAACGGCACTGTCAACGAGAGTAAAGATGAATCTAGTTGTGGACCTCCTTCGATCAAGATCCCCTGCATAGTCAGAATCAACATAACCGAGAAGTGAAATACCTTCACTTTTCCGAAAGATTAGGCCAACATAAGGAGCTCCTTTGAGATATCTCAATATCCACTTGACAGCTTCCCAATGCCTTTTTCCTGGATTTGCCATGTACTTGCTTACTACACTTACAGATTGGGCAATATCTGGACGTGTGCATACCATAGCATACATAATGCTACCAACTGCACTCGCATAAGGAACCTTTGACATATGATCCACCTCATCCATAGATTGAGGCATTTGTAACTCTGAAAGCTTGAAATGAGAAGCTAAAGGTGTACTTACAGGCTTGCTCATATCCATATTGAATCTTTCAAGAACTTTTCGGATGTACCTCTTCTGAGAAAGATGTACAACACCATTTTCTCTTGAAATTTCCATTCCAAGGATTTTCTTTGCAACTCCTAGATCCTTCATGTCAAATTCCTTGCTCAACAGTTTCTTCAAAATATTTATCTCTGTGATGTTGTTAGTAGCAATAAGCATATCATCAACATACAACAAAAGATAAATCATAGAGTTACCAGACATCTTCTTGTGATACACACAACTATCAAATGCACTCCTCGAAAATCCATGTGTAGTCATGAATGCAGCAAACCTCTTGTACCACTGTCTAGGGGATTGCTTCAAACCATACAAAGACTTCTTCTGTTGGCATACATGGTCTTCTTTTCCTTCAGCTAGGAAACCTTCAGGCTGATCCATATAGATTGTCTCTTCAAGATCACCATGTAAAAAAGCAGTTTTGACATCAAGCTGTTGAAGCTCTAAATCAAATTGTGCAACCAATGCTAGCAGCACGCGAATTGAGCTATGTTTCACGACTGGAGAAAAGATCTCATTGTAGTCAATTCCCTCCTTCTGACTGAAACCCTTTGCAACCAATCTCGCCTTGAACCTAGCAGCTTCCACTTCTGGAATACCTTCTTTCTCTGTAGACCCATTTGCATCCAACTGTCCTCATCCCCTTTGGCCTTTTAAGTAAGACCCATGTCTCATTTCTGTGAAGAGACTCCATCTCTTCCATCATGGCCAACTGCCATTGTGCAGCATCTTTGCAAGAAGTTGCTTCAATATACGAAGAGGGCTCGAGATCCTTAATCTCTTCTTCTGCAGCTACGAACGCTTGTGCAATCAGATTTTCTTGCTCTATAAGACGTTCTGGTTTTCGTATCCGCCTTTTGTCCCTTCCCTTCGCAATTGTGTATGGTTCATTGGAAGCAAGTTCTTCTACATATTTTGACTCATCACTTTGAGTCTCTTGATCCTGTTTCTTGGTAAGCTCCACCGGTAGCTCCACCTGCTCGTTGTTCTCGTTTTTAGATAACTCCACAGAAACTTTACGAGGATCAAGTATAGAGGATTCATCAAAGGTAACATCTCTACTAACTACAAATTTGAGTAAAGACAAACACCATAGTTTGTACCCTTTTACTCCATCAACATACCCTACGAATATGGCCTTTTTAGCCCTTGGTTCAAGCTTACCTTCATTAACATGATAATAAGTTTGAAACCCAAATATTCGCAAGTATGAATAGTTAGAGGGTTCACCTGACCAGACCTCATTCGGAGTCTTAAAGTCAATCGCTGATGCTGGAGACCGATTGACAATATCAGAAGCAGTATGAACTGCTTCAGCCCAAAATACTTTGGACATCTTAGCTTGTAAGAGCATACAACGAGCCTTCTCAAGAAGAGTTCTGTTCATTCTCTCGGCAACTCCATTCTGCTGTGGTGTGTGCCTGACCGTCATATGCCTTGCGATCCCATGAACCTTGCAGAAATCATTGAACTCTTCACTGCAAAACTCCAAGCCATTGTCCGTGCGAAGATACTTGATTTTCCTCTCCATTTGATTTTCAACCAAAATCTTCCACTCTTTAAATGCTTCAAAAGCATCACCTTTTGTCTTCAGGAAACGCACCCAAACCTTTCGTGAAAAATCATCAATGAATGTGAGAAGATACCTCTTTCCTCCCTTTGATGGAAGCTTAGAGGGACCCCATAAATCTGAATGGATGTAGTCTAGCACCCCTCCCGTCTTGTGCTTGCCAGTGCTGAAGCAGACCTTTTTCTGCTTCCCTAAGACGCAGTGCTCACAAAATTCAAGTGTGCTGATCTTCTAACCATTCAAAAGGTTGCGGTTGCTCAACATCTCCAATCCTCATGCGCTCATATGGCCTAGTCTCATGAGCCATAATTTTGCCTTGTCATCATTAGATAACTGCACTGTACATGCATTTACAGAGCCAATAATGGTGCTTCTCGCAAGTGTGTAGAGGCCATCCTCCAGCTTGGCCTTCAACATGACTAAAGACCCTTTAGTCAGTTTCATAGTCCTTCACTCATGTACTTATAGCCTTATTTATCTAAAGTACCCAGGGAGATCAAATTCTTCTTTATATCAGGAACATGACAGACTTCTGTAATAGTCCTCATGATTCCATCATGGCAGCGAACATGAATTGAACCAATGCCAACTATTTTACAAGTTGCATTATTGCCCATTAATACAGTTCCTCTGCTTGTTTCATAGCTGCTGAACAAATCTTTTCGGAATGTCATGTGCAGAGTATAACCAGAGTCTAAGATCCATTTGTTTTCATAGACTCGATTATTGCATGATGTTGTTAGTACATAATCATCATCATTATCATGTACTTTCTCAACAATGGATGCACTCGCCTTTTCTTTGGACTTCGACATAGGGAAATCTCGTTCAAAGTGCCCCTTTTTGTGACAGCCCCAACACTCCGCATTCTTTTTGTTCACACGAGACTTTGATCTGTACTTCGATTTGCTCCTTCCCTTTTGGCTAGTACGACCTCTTACAAAGAGTCCGCTAGCTTCATCACTTTTGTCTCCTTCAAAATGCATCCGCACATCACAAGAGTTTAGTGCTTGCCGCACTTGATCAAGTTTAATAGGTTGTTTGCTATACATCATTGAATTCTCAATATCACGATATTTTGAAGTCAATGAAAATAGTAAAGAACATGCAAGTGTCTCCTCGTCCTTTTTAATTCCAGTAGTTTGTAATTCCATCACAAGTTTATTGAACGCATCTAGATGGTCTTGCAACAAAGTACCTGAATCCATCTTAAATGTATGAAGACACCGTTGTAACAACATCCTTGTTGTCACTGACTGGTCCTGGTAAAGCCCTTCCATCTTTTCCCATAACTCTTTGGCCGTCTCTTCGGTACTTGTACTCACTTCACAAAGTATGTTACGTGCAAGGGACAGTTGGATTGCACTCAATGCATCTCCTTCAATCTTTTCCTTGTCAGAATCCGATATCTTATCGGGGTACTTTCCGTCAATAGCATGGATTGAACCTTCCCTCCGCAGTAACGCTATCATCTGGATTTTCCAGATATTGAAGTTGTTGCGCCCACTAAATCTATCAATTTCAAACTTTATGGAACTCATTTTTTTTACTTGTTCTTCCTTTTGTACTACAACGTATTTGGAACTACAGAAAACCAAAGTAATCTTTTTCTGATGTGGAAGTTCAGACTGTGCTGCAACCACAGAGCATACTCAGACAGAACCTTGCTCTGATACCAGTTGTTAGCAGAAACGTGAAACTAAAGAACAAGGAAGAACAACAATATTTAACATGGTTCGGATCAAAATGATCCTACGTCCACCAAAGAACAACTGCACCAATATTTATTTCACTATACAAAGAATATAAGTGAAATACTACAAGAGAGAGAACACAATGCCTTAGAAGGTGAGAAGGCAAGTGAAAGGATGATCTGAAAATGAATTAAGAGCTACCTATTTATAGGAATAAATTCATCCTATTGATGTCATCCATGACATCACTATGTGTCAAAATTGTCAAGGTTAAGATAGCAAACCATAATATGGTTTGCCTAACTTTCACCTACCAAGATACAATCTTTGACTTGTATTTCCTACTAATTATCTTCCTACCAAATATTCATATTAATTCATCTTCCATTTAGTTTGATTCCACAAGAACCAAAACAACCTCTTTCACTCCATATAAAGCTCTTTATAGGCTAAGATGTAAATATCCTATTTGGTGGTTTGAAGTTGGTGAAACAGGCTTGATAAGGCTAGATCTAGTTCATGGAGAGGTAAAGGTGATTCAAGAGAGATTTAAAGTGGAACATAGTCGTTAAAATCCTACACATATGTTAGGGGAAAGTCGTTGGAGTTTTAAGTGGATGATTAGGTATTCAAAAAAATTCACCCATGAAGGGTGTTATGTGGTTTGGTAAGAAGGGGAAACTTAGTCCCCCACATATTGATCCTTATAGAATATCCAAGAGCATTGACAGTGTAGCTTATGATTTGGAACTAGCACAAGAGTTAGCAGTAGTTCATCCGATATTTCATATATCCATGTTTAAGAAGTGCATGGATGATCCTTAATTGATTGTACCAACTGAAAATGTTGGAATTAAGGATAGAATATCTTATAAAGAGATTTCGATTCAGATTTTAGATCGCCAAGTTCGCAAGTCAAAAACAAAGGAGGTCGCGTCAGACAAGGTCCTTTGGAGGAAACAATTTGTTGAAGATGATACTTGTGAAGCTGACGAGGATATAAACAAGAGATATCCACATCTCTTTGAATCCAAAAACAATGCAGATTAAAGTACTAATTTTCTTCTAAATAATAAACTATGAGTAAGGATGTTGTTACTTGCTTTTGATTATTTAGAGTAAAACTTGAGGTTATTATTCTTAGATTAACGAAAGAAAACTCATTCGAGAACGAATGTTCCAAAGGGGGAGACATTGTAATATCTCATAACTCAAAGTATCTAAGAATAAGCTCATAAACTAAAATAATCCATTTTGGAAAGAAAGGGAAAATCTGGAAAAAATTCTAAGTTAAGGAAGTGAGTTTTTGTAATTTTAAAACGACCATAGCTCCTAGATCAGGATTAGTTAGAGGTATTTCTTCATAAAGTTGGAAATCCATTGTAGAGGTCATTCTAATGCTGCTGAGTTTTCGCATTTCTCGACATTGTATAAGGACATATGCCAATCACAAGTTGGGTTGTTGGATTGAGGAAGGTCACAATCCTGATTTAAGGAAGGGAAAAATTGTGTTTTCAACAATTAATTTCTTATTTCATTTTAGGGATTTATTTTGGGTAAAAACAACTTTTGTCAGATTACAAAGTTTAACTTTACATTTAGAGCTAGTAGAACAGAAAAGAGAAGAAGCAAAGGGAGAAAAGTCAAGGATTCAACAAAAATGCCAAGGATTTGCGAGTGGAATTCGTCAGGGGTGATCGCTATCAAAGTATGTGAGATCAATATAGCCACACCCAAAACTTTTTTCAATTCAATGGTTTTGGAACTTTTTACATGATTAGAAGTGAATTCTTGTTTCTTGTCGAATCCTTATTGGTTGAGTTGTTTGAATACCCATTGATGTTGATTCGTAAATTCCAAGTTCTTTTTCAAGTTAGATCTATTGGGTACTGAATCTATTGTTGATTTTAAGGGTTTTGGAATAGAATTATCGAGGTGTAGGCGTTTTAGGATCATAAAGCGAGAGAACAAAGATGTTCAGGCGCATCTAGGTAGCACCACGAGCGGTGGGCCTCACCTAAGCGAGAATGCCTGGGGCGGTGCACATACTGTGTGCTTGAAAGATGCCTCAGCCAAACTGGTCTGGCGCAGCTTGCCCCAAATACACGCCTTTTTAAGTCTGTCTAAGGTATATTAACATCTTCCAGTGATTCTAATTACTTCAAATGATTTCTAAACACTTATAAATCACCAAAGAGAAGGAATCATAACCTTTTATACATAATCCAATTCAAGAAGAGTATAGATCAAAGTCAAAAAAGTTAAGAGTCCAGTGTAAAGTTAAAAAGCTAATCCAATACAATGTTCTTAAAGTTTTTCAAGAGTCTTTACTAAACGTTTCAACTTTGTTTTAAGGCTCATGTTTCAAGTTAAAGTAAAAAGTAAAAAGGTTGAAGTCTTTCCTTCAAAATAAGGGAACTAACTATTCAGTAAGAGTTGATTTAAGATTCAAGTTCCAAGTTAAGCAAAGAGTAAATATTTAAGTTCATTTCTCAAAAGTTATAATGGAACTAAGTATTCCCTAAAGGTTTATAAGTGCTTTCACATTTCTATTAAGAGGAAACAAAGATTTCCAAAAAGAGTTTTGATAAAGAAAAAGGAACAGTGATTCAAAAAAATCTTTTTAAAGCGACCTGTTAAGAAATTATCTCAACCCAGAGAAAAGAAGTTGATTTTTAAAGCATGAGCTAAAGTACATTTTGGGAGTAGTATTGCGCATCGATGTGGGGATAAGAGTTCATATTAACTCAAGTTTCCATGAAAACCATGTAGCAATCATGGTATTAAAGGGTTAATACTTTTTAGATGATCACCTAAGTTAAGCTAGTATATCCACTAAGTTAAGGAGATTATGTGATGGCAAAGTATATGAAAGTTTCGGCAGCATCGGCAACACGTTGTATCACAACTTAGACTCATAATGGTGGTTTTCGCTTAGAGAATCTTCCACATAAACTATATTACTTCATATATAAGTAAATTTGAGTTTGTTATTACATTTTATTTACCGAACTAAGTGTTTACATTGTTTTACAATCTTTTTATATTACATGTGTCTTAGTACTTTATATTTGATAAAGTTATTCATGAGTTAGCATTCAAACTCCCATACGCATACAGTCAATGTACTGATGATAGTTTTCCTACATCGTATCATAATGCAAAAGCAGGAAACCAGGATCAGCATCATCCAAAACATCATTGATCCAACTGAGCACTCGAAGTTAGTGGTGAGCCTCCTTGCATTCTTAAGGATACAATTATATTATTTTATGTTTTTTTTATAAGATATTTTGGGGTTTGTCTTAACCTCCATCTTAGTATTATAGAGGTTTCATAGAGAAATAGACAGTCAGACATTTTAGTTTTAGGTCTATCTTTATAAGCATTATAGATACTCTATTGTGAGACCTAAGGCCCAGATATTTTATTTTAGGTTATCCTTATGAGAATGTTTCTTGATTTAGATTGAGTTAAGTATTCAGTTGAGTTAAGTAGGTCATGCCAAGGGTCCGCTCAAGGTCAACAATATTGATTGAGTAACTGACATGTTATGGTGTAGACTTGGGGTGTGATAGTATGAGACCCCTTCAAGGTTGAATACGTCGTGTACATGTAAGGGGTATCCCAGGGCCGTGACATAAATTGATGGTCAAGTGTTAATGTAAAGCAATGAAAGCTAATGAGAAAGTCAAGGACATTATTGGGCATAAAGAAGAAAACAAGCTTACGAAGTTTAAGATAGGAAATCCTAGTTATCGCCAATACCGCTCGGCAAACTATTGAGTTACAATTTAGCTCGACCAATGTTCTAGTGTGCCAGCCCTAAGGATTAACCTACTTGGCGATAGAAATGGGCAGTTGGCAGATCGTTGACCTACTCAGTGGCATCAACCTTAACCGCCTAATATCAAAGAACCCTTGAGGAGTGAGAGCCTTTGAAAACTGGTGATGGACAGGATCCCCGACCTTGTTGGCAAGATCAACTTACTTCGCCTAATGAACTTGAAGGACAAAAATTGGGAAATTATAATTTGATTTTTTAAAAGAAAAAGAGTTCGGATTCCGAAAGTCTTTACAATATTAGCTTTCTTTTAGTTTTTGAGATTCCTTTGTTAACTTTTAAGCTTCTGTGACTTGATTGAAGGAAAATGGGTTTATTATTTAATTGTATTGAAGCATTAGAGCACTCGAAAATGATTACTCATCTCATGGATTATATAGTTGGTAATTGTTTCTCTTTTGATGTGTAGCTAAAACCCCAATTATTGGGGTGTAATCATAAAATTATTGGCTTAATTAGCTTATGGGTATTGTTGTTTACTAATCTAAATGCTTAATGAAAGTTTATATAATTGATGGTTGTTGATTAATCTATGAATTGAAGTTGCAAATGCAATTATGTCTTAGAGTTCTTTGCTTTATTGAGAACAATGTTTTAGGACCTTTGTTTTCAATAATGATTGTAGTTATTGGCTTTATGTGGGTTAAACTTGATAGAGTGAATTTGAAACTCAGTTCTTCCTATTTAGCTCGATAGAGTAGATAAATTAAGGTTTTGGACTTTTATTTTCTTAATCTTGCCGAGGTTGGAGAAAACTCGATTGAATCATAATTGTTGTTCGAGAGAAAGATATTATTTTGTGTATAGTCTAGCCTACCTACTGAGATTTAGCAATCTTTGTAATTTTCAATTACCCATACAGAGAATTTAGTCTCTAATCGATCACATTCAAGGAAAACATCTATAACTTGTTGATTTCCCTTGTTTTCGTATTCTTTTAGCTGCTAATTAACAAACAACCCCCCCCCCCTCGATCTCACATTTTTTGTCACTCACTTAGTTACCTAATTTAATTCGATTATTTTTCTTCTTCTAACCAACTAGATCATATTGGTAACTTCATAATTTAACTCAAACTTGTACTGCTCCCTACGGGTTCACAATCATCTCCACTTGGAATTGGATGAGGTGTAATTGAGTGTTTATCAGTAGGATCTAAGAATGATTAATAGTTTCTACCATTCTTTACAACATTCTATTTTCTGTAATTTGATGAATTGGACTCATGACGATAAATTTTATGTCTTATTTGATTTAATTTTATCTATAGGAAATAGAAGGAAAATTTTTGAATTTAAGTTCTTATGATATTTTTTATGCATTTAGTTTAGTGACCTATGGGAGAAAATTTGTTAGTTAATTTAATTTAACTTAATGAGAAGGAATCAAGAGGGTAGATTTTAAATTTTAGTTTTTGTGATACTTCCTATGTTATTCAATTTGATGAGTAGGAGTAAGGACCTAAGAGGGTAAATTTTCAATTATAGCTCTTGTGATATTATCTTAAGCATTTAATTTGATAAGTAGAATTCAAAAGAGTTATTTTAGCCTTTCATATAATTTATTATGATGAGTAGGAGCCACAAGTTTGAATTTAAATGTTATTTAATTATATTTGATTAGTATGAACGAGGTAACTTTAAAACTTTAATTACTGTGATATTTTCTTAATCGTTTATATTGTAAGTATTTTACATCTCGACTATTTTTAGACATTACATTATTCTTATGTATTGATTCTCAATAAAAAAATTCAATCTACTACATAAAAAATTAAATGATTTAATAATTAATAAGCTTAAAATTTGGTAAATCTTCACATGCAAAATATCACAAACGAGTATTTCATTTAATTAAATATTGAAGGTGCTTACCAAAATATTATATGAATTAAAATCACAATTTGTTGATATTTCAGGAGCTAAATCAAATATGTCATGTCACAACATAAAGTTAAAATGAGTTAAAAGTATATTTGACTCTTATAAATAATTATTTTACTATCAATTCAAGAAGTTTGACAAAAATCTGAAGGTCCAAATTTAAAAGTCAATTCACTTCTACAAAGGATCTATAATGGAAATTCCTCCATTGATTCCATCCTTTTCAACTCAATTTCTCCATTCAATTATGAATAAATAATGAAAATCATATTTCTTGGTCATAGAGTTTCAAGAAATTAATTCAAAAAATCTCAAGACTTTAAATCAAGTTCTTCTTCGAATCTCTAAAAGATTCTTCAAGAACCTTCATTTTGCAGGTATGTAAGGCTATACTAGTGCTGGACAAGTTTTTCCTCACACCCTACACCCTACATATACTTTTAAATCAGTAAAATAATAGTCTAGGATTCAATCCCTAAATTTCAGTGTTCTTGAGATGAGTTGATTTTGAGTTATTGAGTTCCAGAACATTTTTAAAATTCTATTCCTAATCTTTGAGTTGCTATATGTTATGCATTGAGAACTTGAGTTGAAATCGTTCATGTATATACTTCAACATAAACCTTATGATTTTATTATTATTGAGATGAATAGTATCATTGAGTTCTATGTTCTTGAGTTCTAAATTGTTGAGTTCATAGTATTGAGTTTTCTATATTATTATTGAGATCCTTGAGTTATGTTGTTAATGTATATATTTCAGCATAAACTCTATTTTGAGTTATCAATTTTGAGAATCTTTTAAAGCAAATATTTTATTACAAATTCAGTGATGGTTGTCCGTTAGAGAATATCCTCAAGAGTTAAAGTTAATTTTAATATATCACTTATTATGATGATTTCATATATGAGAAAGTATTTTATAAACTTGAAATGATTTAACTCTTTTATTTCTTTATATTCAGCTTGAGTACATTGTTATCTATTCCAGTCATTCCTTATAGTTATTAGTTATTCGACTATATTACATAGTCGTACATTCAATGTATGCATGTCTTTCACATGTATCTTTTATTGATGTAGATACAGATTCTTAGTATCCTTAACAAGAGTCCGTTGAGATCACTTCATCTGCTCGCAAGCTTTTGAGTAAAACCTCTTTTCTTTTGGAGTGTTCCAGTTTATGAGTAGTAAGATTAGTTCTTTTAAGGAGTCATGGGTATTGTCCCAACACCCATATTTGTATAGAAGAGGTTTCATAGATAGACAATTTTTGGATATTCAATATATTCAGCAATGTTTTAGGATTTAGTAAGTTGTTTTTTAATGTTTCTTTCAATTTGATGTTTATGTATATTCAAGTTAGTGTTCTTCTCGTAGTTATACATGATAAGGGTTATTTTGGGGAACAATAATGCTTCTAAGTACAATCCATGTCCTGGGTGTAGGCTCGGGTTGGGAAAGTTGTGAATACAACAATAGAATCTAGTGAAAGTTGTGAAGTTGGTGCTTATCATGGACAATTTTTAAATTTCTCAGTGAGAAACACCATCCTAGATGTATGTGTTGTCGACAACGTGTCAAATATGTAAGTGATGAAGAACAACATGCTTCTAAGAAATTTAAGGGGGTTTGATATCCCCCTGCAACTAAGGAGTCTGAGGTGCAGCATTTCTCTTATGAAGAGAGCCTGCAAAAACATATGATGAAGATGAGACTGCAAAAGAAAGTGTTGATCTTCCTTCAGATGTAGGGATTTCTACTATGACTGAGTCGAAAATAATAAGATATGCATATCAATATTTACATATTTTTACAATATAAAGACGAGTCCTACTTTATGGTTGGGAAAGTATGGGTTGTCTTTGATATCGGGGATGCCATGCCTAAATTATATGCAGTCATTAGGAAGATTTTGTCTCCTCTATTTAAATTTCTCATAACATGGTTTGAGCAAGAGCCACTTAACAAGTATTATTCTAATTGGTTGTCTGAGGTTTTTCAAGCTTCTTGTGCTAAGTAAAACTAGAAAACTCTGACGACATTGAAGATCATCCTATGTTCGCTTATTTGGTATTTGATATAAATAGAAACATCTACGAAAAAACAAAGATATTTCCAACGGAAGGAAAACCATGGGACCTCCTTAAAGATTTGGATGTGAACTGATGTCCTCATCTTGGGAGCAATAATAATTTCAATTACGAGTTTGTTGAGATCTTGTCATACTATGTTGGTGCAATGATGTGCATACTGAATACTTGGATAGAGAAAAAGGCTCTACTTGCCTTTTGCATCGAGTAGGAGATCCATTATTAGTTCCAGCAAAGCATATGCTTCGATTATCTCACAGAATTCTCTATATGAAGATGACATGGATGGAGAGGAATAATATTCCTGAAGGATCCTTTAAACTAGACCCTTTATCATATCTCTTTTCTCATATATGAAATGTAATATCAAAACATATCCTTTGCTGGAACTAGAAATGAATCTCCTTCTCGACGGAAAAGACAAGTAAAAACTTTTACTTTATCCAAATATGCAACATGACCACTAATAGCATGAACATTGTCTGACAAGACATCAACAAACTCATAGTTGAACTTGTTATCTATCATGAGATTAGGACGCTAGTTCATATACATGTATTCAACAAGGTCCCATGTTTTTCCTTCCAATTTTAATATCTCTATTACATAGTAGTTGTTTCCACTAATTGCAGATACCAAATATGTTAGCATACGATGTACAAGATGCTACAAAATTCCTCATATAGTCATTTGGTTTAACCTTCATTTAGCGTCTCTAGAAATAACCTTGTTATGTGCAATTTAAATGCAGGAGACCGAATCTTCTTGAGGATTGAATTGAATCTCGGAATGGCATCCAGGTTATCATTAGCAGCCAATACCTTCCCAACCTTATACCAGTGCTCATACTTTTCCTTTTTAAAATCGCAAAAATCTAGATTAGTGTATTCAGATGTTTTTTACCCAACCATGGTAGAAGGCCCTACATATGAACGAATATCAACACTTCCTTTTGCAGTCTCAGCTTTATGCTCTATGTTCTTTGAGCTCTCTTTAGAGGAGAATTATTTTCACCTCAGACTCCTTATTAGGAGAGGGATATCTTAACTCCATAAATCTCTTGGAATTGTGTTCTTCTTCATCACTTAGATAATGGAAATGTTATCTTCTACACTGTTTTTATTAGTTTCATTCAATTTCTTTATGAGTATGACCCACAACGATTCGAACTTTCGGTCAATTGTTCTAATATTATATTTGATTTAAATTGATGAGTAAGAGTCATGAGGATAAATTATAAACTTTAATTGATTCTATTTTATGAGTAGGTGCCTGAAGGATAAATTTGAAATTTTTAGTTCTTGCGATATTTGCTGAAGTATTTGATTTGATGAGCTAATAGAGTAAAATTGGAATTTATTTGATTTAATTTAACGAGTAGTAGTCAAGAGAGTTGGTCTTGAATTTTTTGTTTTAGTGATATTTTTCATGTATTTAATCCAATGAGTAGGAGTTGTTGCATCTCTACTTTATATGAATATGGTGAAACATTGTAGTAACTAAAAAAAATAATATAATTCATTCAATTCAATTAAATTTTTAAAGAAATTTAAGAATAAAGGAGTTATAAAAGATATTTTACCTAATTTTAGTATCTAGGCAGGAAACCAATTAATTAATTACAGAAAAAATATTCTCAAAATCAATAGATTTTAGTAAGGGTTAAATTATTTTTGAAGAGAAGGTGTTTGACATTTTTCAAATCCAAAAAAATGAGTCTCAGCTAAATTTATTTATTTCATATTGAGGAGGAGATAATAAATGAATGTAATAATAATGTATACATAAAACTTGTCTCATTAACATTGGAGGCCTTGAAAATTAACGGTAATTTCTTTATCAGTCAAACTTAAATTTTAATGTAAGAAAAATTATAAATGCACACATATTAAATTAATTAAAAATCCTGGTGGAAAAATTATCATTTATATGTTAAATTTTTAATAAAATAAAAGCAATTTGATCACATATCAACAATAATATTTTTAGTTTGAAATAAAAATCAAAATAAAGTTAATAAAATATGAAATGAATCAAGCAATTACATTATATATTTGAACAATGAAATAGAGGAATAACTTGCAAATAATTATAATATTTTGAACAAAGGTGAAAAGATAGAGTTAAAGCATTATTGCGTCGGTGAAAACAAAAATAACAATAATTTAATATGCAGTAAATTAGCACCAACAATAACTTAATAAGTAAAAACAAATAATTAAACAATGAAATCAATACAAACCCCAAAATAGTAATAAATGTATATATATGTAGATAAAATTTCAAACAATAAAGTTGTTGAATTGTACACCTACATAGATGTAAAAATACAAAATTAATAGGGTTACCGAAGTGTTGCTTTTTCGAGCAGGTCTAAAGGTGTAAGGCTTGTAATAGTTGCTAGTTTATTCTTTTGGATTTGGTGGCGTGTGTCAAGAGTCTCGTTATTTTTGCCAGTAATGGATTCATTGTGCAAACTCCAAGCTTGCTGCCTGATACAGTTAACGTCTTACTGGTTTACGTGAAAAAAGAGAAAAATGAAGAGGGGGGGATGGTATTTGGTGAATGAAAATGGAAGAAAGTTTAAGATTGTTTAGGTTGTTAATTGGTGGAGCAGTTTGTTCAGAGGTTGTTGTTTACAATATGGTTTATTGTTTTTTTACCGATTGTTTCAATGAGGTGATTGAGGTCTTTTGGGGATTGTTGATGGTGGTTTTTGCTGGTTATTACTGGAAAAATAATAGGGGCTTTGGGTGGCGACTTCTCTTTTAGAATAGGATAGAAAAATATTTTAGGGTTTTTTATCTACTTGAAAATGTCTCATCACCCACTTTATTTTTTGTCCTTATAAAAACATGAATAGGGAATACCTAGACAATGAGCTCAAATTGTGGGCTCGAGACTGTGACCCAAAATTGTTCTTTACTAAAATATTTGTGTTTATAATGATTATCCTTATTTAAAAATAATTCTAGACTGTGCTAAAAATACAAAAAATAATATTAATAAAAGTAACAAATGAAATGAAAATTAACAAATGTAATGAAATAAATGAATTGCATGTAACATAAGCAATTTACCCAAAAAATAATAATTTCATCAAATGGAGTCACTATATAAGCATATTCAACCAATTATTACAAAATATATAATCAAAATTTATTGATAAAAATCGTAAATTTTGTGAAATAATTATAAGTATCGATAAATTATTTAATATAATATATAAAAAACAGTATTTTTAACTTTTGAATGAATAAAACCTATAAGTTATATATTTTGAAAGTGTTAGGACAAAATGTTAACAACTGTCTCTTCTGTTGGATATGTTTGATGTAAGAAATCATAGACAAGTAAAACTGTCAAATCCAGTTTTGGCCGAACACATGACCTTCAAATAAAAGTATGTTTTAAATGTGATGGAAGTCACTCCTTGTACGACCCAAACCGTTGTTATTGAGACCTACAAACCATTACTACAACCCAACCAAGCTACTTAACGAAAAACAAGCTAGTTAAACATATAGAAACAAGTTTAAATAACAAAATTATTTATCAAGGAACTATACAAATAACCTTACACGAATGCGAAAATATAACTTCTAAAACCTGAAATTGGTTGTACAAACACTCCATTATCGACAAGTCTGAGAACAAAGGGTGCAAGCCCAAAACTAAACAACACTTTGAAAAATAGAATTAGTTCGAAAATAGTGAACTTAAACAAAGGAGAACTCAAGGACGCCCTGAAGATCTAGCTCACCCTTGAATTCTAAAACTCTTCTAAACGAGGATCAATTAATAACCGCTGGAAGATGCGTTGTACTCAACAAAAATAAGACAAAGAGCAGTATCAGTACACAACCACAGTGTACTGTTAGGATCAAGCGGCTATCCCAATAAATGAAACACATGTAAGTAAGGACAACATTATAAAACATGAATATACCTAACATATTCAATATCAATATCATTCACATACACTAACAATTGTATAATTCTCAAAAATATACAATTAAATCATTGTAGAGCAGCAAATAGTCTTTCAATATCAATAATCATTAGCTATGAACGTAATCATCATAAGTAGATACACAACACAATTGAATAGTCCTCTTACGAAACCCAATTCAATGGTCCTCTCATGGAACCTAACCTAAATTGCTAGTTAGTTGGAACGTGACAATCTGATCCCATATTTATGCCAGAATGTTGCAACCGATTTCATATTTGTGCTAAAATGTTGCAATCCTATCCAATATTCATGCCGCAAAATGGTAATCCAATCAAAGTTAGTATGCCGGAACGTGACAATCTGATCTAATTCACAAACCACAATAACAAACACAAGTACATCATAAAAATCATACAACAAAACCTTATTTAGGGCATAGAAGTATTTAATTATCCTCATTTATAATTAGGGTGACAAATAATGCAAAGTTTGCATACATACATGCATTATAATGAAACAATTACAAACATATATCACACCAACATAAAATCAAAACATTCACCTACAATGAATCCCCTAAGCCATTCAAATCTTCCCTTTCTGAATTCTTTCCACTTGTTATAGGTCTATAAAAAATAATTTATATGCAAGGATCAACAATCAATGGTCTAATTATACATAGTACATAAAATTAAATAACTCTAGACTAAACTCAGGATCCTAATAGTGAATTTAGAGATTTACCCAAAATTCTAGATCAAAACCCTCCCCCATCAATATTGACCCATTCTATTACGTTCTACGGATTGAAAATGGATTCTAGGAGTTAAAAACACATCTTTAATATAACAAATGGTGAGAAAAGGTATAAATTGCCTGGGGTTATTTGTTGTCTCAAAAAATTGAAAAGTGTAACATAAGGTTGTTTAGGGGTTTTATTATAATATGTGTATGTCCCGCTACAGTAGCCCTCATCCTGTTGTATGGATGATGCCAGAGAATCTCAAGATTCCTCTATAACGGAATTTTCAAAACAGTGAGCACTTCTTTTGTATCTAAAAATTTAATTCGCGTCTTCTCCGCCACAATGGTCCCCATCCGGCTACAACGACAATATTCTCGCTAGAGTAGCACTAACGGAATCAATGAGTCTCTTGAAGGAATTCCAAAATCTCCTTTCACAATGCACCTCTAACCAATGACACTCAGAAAATACCTTTAACGCTAAGATCATTTCCCAGAGATATACTCATCCAAATTCGATTATATAAAGTTGTATGGATTCCTTATTTCATTATATATCCACTCATGTAATCAAATTCACAATTAGATATCTCATTCATTACTAGATTTTCCTACACCTTAACGACTCTTATATTTGTCCTAATCTTGACTAGGTTGGGAAATTTCAAGTTACTACAAAAATGTTTTCTCGCCCCAATTGATTCTTTTTGGCTTTTCCCTAATGACGGAATCAGGTCTTTACAATAGATACCAATTTACTCATCATTGATCCCTGAGTGATGAACTATGAAAAATACTAGCTAATGTAGGGGTAGAGAAGTATCAAAATCGTCGAATTACTAGGGATACAACAATGGCAATAATAGTTCGCACCGTAGTCATTTTTGCAACAGGTGCAAAAGTCACATCATAGTCTTATCCGTACTCTAGTTTGTTGCCAAGGACCACCAATCGAGCTTTATACAGATCATGGTTCAATCAAAATGAAGTTTAATTCAATAAACCCATTTACATCTACTTGGACGTACATTTGGAGGATAAGAAATAACATCCCATGTGTTACTTTCTTTACGAGCCAAAAGTTCCCCCTCCATTGCTTTTTGTGAACATTCAAGCTTTGAAGATTGTGAGTAACCTTTTGGAATAGAAATGGTTGATAAAGTAGAAGAAAAACCATACAGTTTAGGAGTTTAAGATACTCTAGTAGATCACCGAGGTGGCGCAAGAGGAGAAGACCTTAAAGAAATCTCATATTCTTGTTGTGGAACAGTCTCACATGGTAGATGTGTTTCAAGAAGGGGAAAATTTGGCCAACATTGTTCAAACACAAATCGTTGTTTGAAGCACTTAGAAGACAATGACAAACGCTCAAAAGTCGGAATAAGAGGAGAAACAAAAGATTACTCAACATGAGTAGGCAAGAAATATTGATTCTCAAAGAGTATAACATTTCTAGAAATACAAAATTTATTAAAACTTTGATCCTAGCAAGCGGGACCAACGGGTAGAGGGGTTGTGCGAGAGGAGCTCGGGGCAGTGCTACTACCCGGGATAGACTCGACCAGGGTAGTGTCAGTGGACGCCACCTGCTTAGCCGTGCGGGCCTGGGCTACCGTCTTAGTAAGATCGTTAGCAAGTGGGGGCAACTCTGGATGGGGCCCTCTGCATGGAGCCAAATCATTGGCCTCATCTCTGATGAGGCCGACATCAACAGTGTCCTGCGGGGTCTTGAGCTGATCTACGTGCCATATAGGTACACATGTGGACCTGCAGAAAGAAAAGATCATGCACGGGAAAGGGTAATTAGTTGTGACCTTGAAAACCCTCTCATGCATGACTGCCTGTAGAAGCCACGTGAAATCCACCTCGAACCCAGCTATCATCAACGCCATCAACACTGCTCGATCCCATGTAACGATGTTATCAGCATCTGTGGGGGAAAAAAGTGGTGGACAATCAGCCACAAGAACTTCGCTGTGAAAGTTAGGTTGGCCTTTTTGATGGCCCCCTTCGGCTTGGTCACCCAATCGGCACCCTCTCCATAAACTTACAGGTGCAGGGCCATCCACCTCTTAGTGGTCTCTCTTAGCGATGGCTCGCGCAGGAACTGGCCATCTTTAACAAGCTGTCATCTATAGTCAATCTCGGCAGTGAGAGGGGTCCGAGAAGCATCAACACCCTCGCCGTATAGAAACCGGCGGATGGCAGGCAGGGAAATATCGACCTGCACGCCCCGTACTCGGACCTGCTCTAGTGGGGCCTATTTGGCGGGGGCAGCCAGCCTATCTATCTGTGATCGGAGAGTCGCTACGTAGGATGCGTAGAACTCTCGGACCATTTCTTCACTGTACCGTCTCAATGGACGTGCTGTCCACTCCAGGCGATGATTGGTGAAGAGATTGTGGATCTTAGACATCGTCAGGAGAATCCCTGTAAGGACCCGCCGCTCCAAGGTGAGTGTTCGAGTCATAACTCCTCTATCAGTCAGGAACTTGGCATCGGAGTAGGCTTGAAATGGGTTGTCGACACACCACCGGTGGGGCTGGTGAGTGGCTGGGGTGAGGGCCTGAGTTGGTGAACCTGATGTCGATTCCGAACTGTCAGCCTCATCAGACGAGGCTGACACTGCAGCGGTGGCGGGTGCGGGAACCTCAGCAGAGCCAGAGGCTTCCTCCGACCACAATACTCCTAAGGAGCCAGACGCTCCTTCTTAATTTGTGGCTGACCTAGATGGTGTGTCGGTCAGTGTGCGCTCCTCATCAGACTGAAAGGTAGTGAATATGCCGGATGCCAACTTTTTGGGTGTGGCTCTGGAGCACGTGCAGCACGAAAAGGGGTGGAAGTGCTTAGAGACACGTACTCGGGGTCACGCTCATCATCAGAGCCAATGACCATGCGGGCAGACGGGGCGACAGACTTCGTTCGCCCGTGTGCATAGATTCAATCTTGCTTGGTGATATACCATGGTTTCACGGTATAATTAATACTTTTTCCTTAAGTTTAGTGTGTCCGAAAACCCTTTTTGTGATAATTTTGATATAAGTTTCTCTTTGTTTTGCAGGAAATTTGTCCAGAGCTGAATGCAGAGATTTTGAGCGAAAAAATGCAGAAGAGACCACCTACGGAGCTTATGACGGTCCGTCGTGCCTGTCACGGTCCGTAGGTGGCAGCGTAGTGCAGCTGCTGAAGGAAGATGGGGAAGTCTGACCAAGTGTGGGATTACGGAGCTCGTGACGGACCGTCATATCCATGACGGTCCGTCCTGCAGGTCCGTCGTGAAGATCAGAGAAGTGATCCCAGTACCCAGATTCCAAGAGTTGAAGTATTTTGAAACGAAGACCCTCGACGGACCGTCGTGCCTATGACGGTCCGTCACACTTACCGTCGAGGGAAAGAAGAGAGCAGCAGAAGAAATGACCAAGTATAGGACGACGGAGTCCACGACGGTCCGTCGCTACCACGACGATCCGTCGCGTGGTCCGTCGACCCGGTCGCGTTTTGGCAGATGTCCAGCAAATAAAACCCTTACTCATTTAGTTTTTAACCCATCATCGAGAGACAGACGAGAGGCGACGAAAAAGCCTCGTTTTTGAGAGATTTTTTCA
>CM064971.1:9569512-9766545 GCA_032847665.1 Solanum chilense | reverse complement strand
GTTATCTTTCTTACTTGCATACTCATACATTCAATATAATAATGCCTATTGGAATGCATTGTATCATTATAAAAATGTAGGTGACCAGAATCAGCATCATCTAGTGCCTCGTTGATCCAGTTGAGCACTAAAAGTAAGTAGTGAGCCGCCTTTGCATTCTTGAGGACACATTTACATGCTTTTCAGTTTTCCTTGTTGGATGTTGTGGGGTCCGTCCCAAAATCAATCTTAGTATTATAGAGGTTTCATAGACAGTCAGAAATTTTAGTTTTAAGTCTCTTTTTATTTGCATATCATATATTCTATTATGAGACTTAAGTGCCATATTGGCAAATACATTTTATTTTAAGTTATCTTTATTAGAAGGTGAATATTCGTAAGCAAAGAGTTTTGGCTTATGAACATGGGGGAGATGGTGTGTTAAAGTATCAAGGTAGATTGGTATTAACTAGGGTGGGTGTACTCCAAGAGAGGATTATGGAGGAAGCTCATAGATCAAGATATTCAATTTACCCGAGTTCCACAAAGATGTACCGCGAATTTGAGAGAGGTAAATTGGTGGGAAGGTATGAAGAAGAACATTGTTCAGTTCGTTGCCAAGTGCCCGAATTGGCAAAAAGTGGTAGTAGAACACCAGAGGCCTAGAGGGTTGGCTCAGAATATAGAACTTCAGGAATGGAAGATGGAGATGATTAAAATGGACTTCATCACAGGCTTGCTAAGGTCTCGCAGACAGCGTGATTCAATTTGGGTGATTTTCAATAGAATAACAAAATCATCCCATTTAGTTCTATAAAGACCATTCATTTGGCATAGGATTATGCAAAGTTATACATCTAGGAGCAGTTTTGACCATTTAAGATAAAGGTGCACATTTTAGGTTCATGAACTCTTTCGAGAAGGTTTGGGTTTAAAGTTTAATTAAGCACATATTTTCATCCTAAGACAGATGGGAAAGAAGAACACACTATCCATACCTCAGAAGATATGTTGAGGGCTTGTGTGATTGATTTCAAGGGGAATTGGGAAAATTACCTGCCTCTCATTGAATTCTCTAACAACAACAACTACTATTCATGCATCCAAATGGCTCCATGTTAACGGAAATGTGAAACTAAAGAACAAGATAGAACAACAATATTTAACGTGGTTCGGATCAAAATGATCCTACGTCCACCAAAGAACAACTGCACCAATATTTATTTCACTATACAAAGAATATAAGTGAAATACTACAAGACAGAGAACACAATGCCTTAGAAGGTGAGAAGGCAAGTGAAAGGATGATCTGAAAATGAATTAAGAGCTACCTATTTATAGGAATAAATTCATCCTATTGATGTCATCCATGACATCACTATGTGTCAAAATTGTCAAGGTTAAGATAGCAAACCATAATATGGTTTGCCTAACTTTCACCTACCAAGATACAATCTTTGACTTGTATTTCCTACTAATTATCTTCCTACCAAATATTCATATTAATTCATCTTCCATTTAGTTTGATTCCACAAGAACAAAAACCAACTCTTTCAATCTCCACCTTGGTTTGTGTTCTAAGCATGCGTATAAACAACTCCGGCCAAAACTTCTAAGCTTACTGGGCAATCCCATTGTAAGAAACAAGAACAATCAAACCTTTGTTGAACATACCAGCTCCACCTAGCAGTTGTTCTCTTAGAGTTGCATCAATTGATGCATACTCCCGCCAAGTCCTTGCAGTGTGCAAACTTGGCAAGCGGGACTATTTTGGTCAACATGTCTGCAGCGTTATCGTCTATGATAACCTTCTCAACCTTGATAGCTCCCTTTTCTACGACATCTCGAATAAAATGAAATCTGACATCAATGTGTTTGGTGCGCTCATGAAATCTTTGATTTTTAATCAAATGAATAGCACTTTGACTATCACATTTTAGAATTGATTTAAGCTGAGCTGAACTCAATTCTGCCACCAAACCTTTCAACCAGATAGCTTCTTTCACTGCCTCCGTTGCTGCCATATATTCTGCCTCTGTTGTAGACAAAGCGACAATCGACTATAAAGTCGATTTCCAACTAACAGCACTGCCAACGAGAGTAAAGATGAATCCAGTTGTGGACCTCCTTCGATCAAGATCCCCTGCATAGTCATAATCAACATAACCGAGAATTGAAATACCTTCACTTTTCCGAAAGATTAGGCCAACATCAGGAGCTCCTTTGAGATATCTCAATATCCACTTGACAGCTTCCCAATGCCTTTTTCCTGGATTTGCCATGTACTTGCTTACTACACTTAGAGATTGGGCAATATCTGGACGTGTGCATACCATAGCATACATAATGCTACCAACTGCACTCGCATAAGGAACCTTTGACATATGATCCACCTCATCCATAGATTGAGGCATTTGTAACTCTGAAAGCTTGAAATGAGAAGCTGAAGGTGTACTTACAGGCTTGCTCATATCCATATTGAATCTTTCAAGAACTTTTCGGATGTACCTCTTCTGAGAAAGATGTACAACACCATTTTCTCTTGAAATTTCCATTCCAAGGATTTTCTTTGCAACTCCTAGATCCTTCATGTCAAATTCCTTGCTCAACAGTTTCTTCAAAATATTTATCTCTGTGATGTTGTTAGCAGCAATAAGAATATCATCAACATACAACAAAAGATAAATCATAGAGTTACCAGACATCTTCTTGTGATACACACAACTATCAAATGCACTCCTCGAAAATCCATGTGTAGTCATGAATGCAGCAAACCTCTTGTACCACTGTCTAGGGGATTACTTCAAACCATACAAAGACTTCTTCAGTTGGCATACATGGTCTTCTTTTCCTTCAGCTAGGAAACCTTCAGGCTGATCCATATAGATTGTCTCTTCTAGATCACCATGTAAAAAAGCAGTTTTGACATCAAGCTATTGAAGCTCTAAATCAAATTGTGCAACCAATGCTAGCAGCACGCGAATTGAGCTATGTTTCACGACTGTAGAAAAGATCTCATTGTAGTCAATTCCCTCCTTCTGACTGAAAACCTTTGCAACCAATCTCGCCTTGAACCTAGCAGCTTCCACTTCTGGAATACCTTCTTTCTTTCTGTAGACCCATTTGCATCCAACTGTCCTGATCCCCTTTGTCCTTTTAAGTAAGACCCATGTCTCATTTCTGTGAAGAGACTCCATCTCTTCCATTATGGCCAACTGCCATTGTGCAGCATCTTTGCAAGAAGTTGCTTCAATATACGAAGAGGGCTCGAGATCCTTAATCTCTTCTTCTGCAGCTACTAACGCTTGTGCAATCAGATTTTCTTGCTCTATAAGACGTTCCGGTTTCCGTATCTGCCTTTTGTCCCTTCCCTTCGCAATTGTGTATGGTTCATTGGAAGCAAGTTCTTCTACATCTTTTGACTCATCACTTTGAGTCTCTTGATCCCGTTTCTTGGTAAGCTCCACCGGTAGCTCCACCTGCTTGTTGTTCTCGTTTCTAGATAACTCCACAGAAACTTTACGAGGATCAAGTATAGAGGATTCATCAAAGGTAACATCTCTACTAACTACAAATTTGAGTAAAGACAAACACCATAGTTTGTACCCTTTTACTCCATCAACATACCCTACGAATATGGCCTTTTTAGCCCTTGGTTCAAGCTTACCTTCATTAACATGATAATAAGTTGGACACCCAAATATTCGCAAGTATGAATAGTTAGAGGGTTCACCTGACCAGACCTCATTCGGAGTCTTAAAGTCAATCGCTGATGCTGGAGACCGATTGACAATATGAGAAGCAGTATGAACTGCTTCAGCCCAAAATACTTTGGACATCTTAGCTTGTAAGAGCATACAACGAGCCTTCTCAAGAAGAGTTCTATTAATTCTCTCGACAACTCCATTCTGCTGTGGTGTGTGCCTGACCATCTTATGCCTTGCGATCCCATGAACCTTGCAGAAATCATTGAACTCTTCACTGCAAAACTCCAAGCCATTGTTCGTGCGAAGATACTTGATTTTCCTCTCCATTTGATTTTCAACCAAAATCTTCCACTCTTTAAATGCTTCAAAAGCATCACCTTTTGTCTTCAGGAAACGCACCCAAACCTTTCGTGAAAAATCATCAATGAATGTGAGAAGATACCTCTTTCCTCCCTTTGATGGAAGCTTAGAGGGACCCCATAAATCTGAATGGATGTAGTCTAGCACCCCTCCCGTCTTGTGCTTGCCAGTGCTGAAGCTGACCTTTTTCTGCTTCCCTAAGACGCAGTGCTCACAAAATTCAAGTGTGCTGATCTTCTCACCATTCAAAGGTTGCGGTTGCTCAACATCTCCAATCCTCGTGCGCTCATATGGCCTAGTCTCATGTGCCATAATTTTGCCTTGTCATCATTAGATAACTGCACTGTAGATGCATTTACAGAGCCAATAATGGTGCTTCCCGCAAGTGTGTAGAGGCCATCCTCCAGCTTGGCCTTCAACATGACTAAAGACCCTTTAGTCACTTTCATAGTTCCTCCTTCACTCATGTACTTATAGCCTTGTTTATCTAAAGTACCCAGGGAGATCAAATTCTTCTTTAGATCAGGAACATGACGGACTTCTGTAATAGTCCTCATGATTCCATCATGGCAGCGAACATGAATTGAACCAATGCCAACTATTTTACAAGTTGCATTATTGCCCATTAATACAGTTCCTCTGCTTGTTTCATAGCTGCTGAACCAATCTTTTCGGAATGTCATATGCAGAGTACAACCAGAGTCTAAGATCTATTTGTTTTCATAGACTCCATTATTGCATGATTTTGTTAGTACATAATCATCATCATTATCATGTACTTTCTCAACAATGGATGCATTCGCCTTTTCTTTGGACTTCGACATAGGGCAATCTCGTTCAAAGTGCCCCTTTTTGTGACAGCCCCAACACTCCGCATTCTTTTTGTTCACACGAGACTTTGATCTGTACTTTGATTTGCTCCTTCCCTTTTGGCTAGTACGACCTCTTACAAAGAGTCCACTAGCTTCATCACTTTTGTCTCCTTCAAAATGCATCCGCACATCACAAGAGTTTAGTGCTTGCCGCACTTGATCAAGTTTAATAGGTTGTTTGCTATACATCATTGAATTCTCAATATAACGATATTTTGAAGTCAATGAAAATAGTAAAGAACATGCAAGTGTCTCCTCGTCCTTTTTAATTCCAGCAGTTTGTAATTCCATCACAAGTTTATTGAACGCATCTAGATGGTCTTGCAACAAAGTACCTGAATCCATCTTAAATGTATGAAGACGCCGTTGTAACAACATCCTTGTTGTCACTGACTGGTCCTGGTAAAGCCCTTCCAGCTTTTCCCATAACTCTTTGGCTGTCTCTTCGGTACTTGTACTCACTTCACAAAGTACGTTACGTGCAAGGGACAGTTGGATTGCACTCAATACATCTCCTTCAATCTTTTCCTTGTCGGAATCCGATATCTTATCGGGGTACTTTCCGTCAATAGCATGGATTGAACCTTCCCTCCGCAGTAACGCTATCATCTGGATTTTCCAGATATTGAAGTTGTTGCGCCCACTAAATCTATCAATTTCAAACTTCATGGAACTCATTTTTTTTTACTTGTTCTTCCTTTTCTACTACAATGTATTTGGAACTACAGAAAACCAAAGTAATCCTTTTCTGATGTGGAAGTTCAGACTGTGGTGCAACCACAGAGCATACTCAGACAGAACCTTGCTCTGATACCAATTGTTAGCAGAAATGTGAAACTAAAGAACAAGGAAGAACAACAATATTTAACGTGGTTCGGATCAAAATGATCCTACGTCCACCAAAGAACAACTGCACCAATATTTATTTCACTATACAAAGAATATAAGTGAAATACTACAAGAGAGAGAACACAATGCCTTAGAAGGTGAGAAGGCAAGTGAAAGGATGATCTGAAAATGAATTAAGAGCTACCTATTTATAGGAATAAATTCATCCTATTGATGTCATCCATGACATCACTATGTGTCAAAATTGTCAAGGTTAAGATAGCAAACCATAATATGGTTTGCCTAACTTTCACCTACCAAGATACAATCTTTGACTTGTATTTCCTACTAATTATCTTCCTACCAAATATTCATATTAATTCATCTTCCATTTAGTTTGATTCCACAAGAACCAAAACCAACTCTTTCACTCCATATAAAGCTCTTTACGGGCTAAGATGTAAATATCCTATTTGGTGGTTTGAAGTTGGTGAAACAGGCTTGATAAGGCTAGATCTAGTTCATGGAGAGGGTAAAGGTGATTCAAGAGAGATTTAAAGTGGGACATAGTCGTTAAAATCCTACACATATGTTAGGGGAAATTCGTTGGAGTTTTAAGTGGATGATTAGGTATTCAAAAAATTTCACCCATGAAGGGTGTTATATGGTTTGGTAAGAAGGGGAAACTTAGTCCCCCACATATTGATCCTTATAGTATATCCAAGAGAATTGACAGTGTAGCTTATGATTTGGAACTAGCACAAGAGTTAGCAGTAGTTCATCCGATATTTCATATATCCATGTTTAAGAAGTGCATGGATGATCCTTAATTGATTGTACCAACTGAAAATGTTGGAATTAAGGATAGAATATCCTATAAAGAGATTTCGATTCAGATTTTAGATCGCCAAGTTCGCAAGTCAAAAACAAAGGAGGTCGCGTCAGACAAGGTCCTTTGGAGGAAACAATTTGTTGAAGATGAGACTTGTGAAGCTGACGAGGATATAAACAAGAGATATCCACATCTTTTTGAATCCAAAAACAATGCAGATTAAAGTACTAATTTTCTTCTAAATAATAAACTATGAGTAAGGATTTTGTTACTTGCTTTTGATTATTTAGAGTAAAACTTGAGGTTATTATTCTTAGATTAACGAAAGAAAACTCATTGAGAATGAATGTTCCAAAGGGGGAGACATTGTAATATCTCATAACTCAAAGTATCTAAGAATAAGCTCATAAACTAAAATAATCCATTTTGGAAAGAAAGGGAAAATCTGGAAAAATTTCTAAGTTAAGGAAGTGAGTTTTTGTAATTTTAAAACGACCATAGCTCCTAGATCAGGATTAGTTAGAGGTATTTCTTCATAAAGTTGGAAATCCATTGTAGAGGTCATTCTAATGCTGCTGAGTTTTCGCATTTCTCGACATTGTATAAGGACATATGCCAATCACAAGTTGGGTTGTTGGATTGAGGAAGGTCACAATCCTGATTTAAGGAAGGGAAAAATTGTGTTTTCATCAATTAATTTCTTATTTCATTTTAGGGATTTATTTTGGGTAAAAACAACTTTTGTCAGATTACAAAGTTTAACTTTACATTTAGAGCTAGTAGAACAGAAAAGAGAAGAAGCAAAGGGAGAAAAGTCAAGGATTCAACAAAAACGCCAAGGATTTGCGAGTGGAATTCGTCAGGGGTGATCGATATCAAAGTATGTGAGATCAATATAGCCACACCCAAAATTTTTTTCAATTCAATGGTTTTTGAACTTTTTACATGATTAGAAGTGAATTCTTGTTTCTTGTCGAATCCTTATTGGTTGAGTTGTTTGAATACCCATTGATGTTGATTCGTAAATTCCAAGTTCTTTTTCAAGTTAGATCTATTGGGTACTGAATCTATTGATGATTTTAAGGGTTTTGGAATAGAATTATCGAGGTGTAGGCGTTTTAGGATCATAAAGCGAGAGAACAAAGATGTTCAGGCGCATCTAGGTAGCACCACGAGCGGTGGGCCTCACCTAAGCGAGAATGCCTGGGGCGGTGCACATACTGTGTGCTTGAAAGATGCCTCAGACAAACTGGTCTGGCGCAGCTTGCCCCAAATACACGCCTTTTTAAGTCCGTCTAAGGTATATTAACATCTTCCTGTGATTCAAATTACTTCAAATGATTTCTAAACACCTATAAATCACCAAAGAGAAGGAATCATAACCTTTTATACATAATCCAATTCAAGAAGAGTATAGATCAAAGTCAAAAAAGTTAAGAGTCCAGTCTAAAGTTAAAAAGCTAATCCAATACAATGTTCTTAAAGGTTTTCAAGAGTCTTTACTAAACGTTTCAACTTTGTTTTAAGGCTCATGTTTCAAGTTAAAGTAAAGAGTAAAAAGGTTGAAGTCTTTCCTTCAAAATAAGGGAACTAACTATTCAGTAAGAGTTGATTTAAGATTCAAGTTCCAAGTTAAGCAAAGAGTAAATATTTAAGTTCATTTCTCAAAAGTTATAATGGAACTAAGTATTCCCTAAAGGTTTATAAGTGCTTTCACATTTCTATTAAGAGGAAACAAAGATTTCCAAAAAGAGTTTTGATAAAGAAAAAGGAACAGTGAGTCAAAAAAAGCTTTTTAAAGCGACCTGGTAAGAAATTATCTCAACCTAGAGAAAAGAAGTTGATTTTTAAAGCATGAGCTAAAGTATATTTTGGGAGTAGTATTGCGCATCGATGTGGGGATAAGAGTTCATATTAACTCAAGTTTCCATGAAAACCATGTAGCAATCATGGTATTAAAGGGTTAATACTTTTTAGATGATCACGTAAGTTAAGCTAGTATATCCACTAAGTTAAGAAGATTATGTGATGGCAAAGTATATGAAAGTTTCGGCAGCATCGGCAACACGTTGTATCACAACTTAGACTCATAATGGTGGTTTTCACTTAGAGAATCTCCCACATAAACTATATTACTTCATATATAAGTAAATATGAGTTTGTTATTACATTTTATTTACCGAACTAAGTGTTTACATTGTTTTACAATCTTTTTATATTACATGTGTCTTAGTACTTTATATTTGATAAAGTTATTCATGAGTTAGCATTCAAACTCCCATACGCATACAGTCAATGTACTGATGATAGTTTTCCTACATCGTATCATAATGAAAAAGCAGGAAACCAGGATCAGCATCATCCAAAACATCATTGATCCAACTGAGCACTCGAAGTTAGTGGTGAGCCTCCTTGCATTCTTAAGGATACAATTATATTATTTTAAGTTTTTTTTATAAGATATTTTGGGGTTTGTCGTAACCTCCATCTTAGTATTATAGAGGTTTCATAGAGAAATAGACAGTCAGACATTTTAGTTTTAGGTCTATCTTTATAAGCATTATAGATACTCTATTGTGAGACCTAAGGCCCAGATATTTTATTTTAGGTTATCCTTATGAGAATGTTTCTTGATTTAGATTGAGTTAAGTATTCAGTTGAGTTAAGTAGGTCATGCCAAGGGTCCGCTCAAGGTCAACAATATTGATTGAGTAACTAACATGTTAGGGTGTAGACTTGGGGTGTGATAGTATGAGACCCCTTCAAGGTCGAATACGTCGTGTACATGTAAGGGGTATCCCAGGGCCGTGACATAAATTGATGGTCAAGTGTTAATATAAATCAATGAAAGCTAATGAGAAAGTCAAGGACATTATTGGGCATAAAGAAGAAAACAAGCTTACGAAGTTTAAGATAGGAAATCCTAGTTATCGCCAATACCGCTCGGCAAACTATTGAGTTACAATTTAGCTCGACCAATGTTCAAGTGTGCCAGCCCTAAGGATGAACCTACTTGGCGATAGAAATGGGCAGTTGGCAGATCGTTGACCTACTCAGTGGCATCAACCTTAACCGCCTAATATCAAAGAACCCTTGAGGAGTGAGAGCCTTTGAAAACTGGTGATGGACAGGATCCCCGACCTTGTTGGCAAGATCAACTTACTTCGCCTAATGAACTTGAAGGACAAAAATTGGGAAATTATAATTTGATTTTTTAAAAGAAAAAGAGTTCGGATTCCGAAAGTCTTTACAATATTAGCTTTATTTTAGTTTTTGAGATTCCTTTGTTAACTTTTAAGCTTCTGTGACTTGATTGAAGGAAAATGGGTTTATTATTTAATTGTATTGAAGCATTAGAGCACTCGAAAATGATTACTCATCTCATGGCTTATATAGTTGGTAATTGTTTCTCTTTTGATGTGTAGCTAAAACCCCAATTATTGGGGTGTGATCATAAAATTATTTGCTTAATTAGCTTATGGGCATTGTTGTTTACTAATCTAAATGCTTAATGAAAGTTTATTTAATTGATGGTTGTTGATTAATCTATGAATTGAAGTTGCATATGCAATTATGTCTTAGAGTTCTTTGCTTTATTGAGAACAATGTTTTAGAACCTTTGTTTTCAATAATGATTGTAGTTATTGGCTTTATGTGGGTTAAACTTGATAGAGTGAGTTCGAAACTCAATTCTACCTATTTAGCTCGACAGAGTAGATAAATTAAGGTTTTGGACTTTTATTTTCTTAATCTTGCCGAGGTTGGAGAAAACTCGATTGAATCATAATTGTTGTTCGAGAGAAAGATATTATTTTGTGTATACTCTAGCCTACCTACTGAGATTTAGCAATCTTTGTAATTTTCAATTACCAATACATAGAATTTAGTCTTTAATCGATCACATCCAAGGAAAACATCTTTAACTTCTTGATTTCCCTTGTTTTCGTATTCTTTTAGCTGCTAATTAACAAACAACCCCCCCCCCCTCGATCTCACATTTTTTGTCACTCACTTAGTTATCTAATTTAATTCGATTATTTTTCTTCTTCTAACCAACTAGATCATATTGGTAACTTCATAATTTAACTCAAACTTGTACTGCTCCCTACGGGTTCACAATCATCTCCACTTGGAATTGGATGAGGTGTAATTGAGTGTGTATCAGTAGGATCTAAGAATGATTAATAGTTTCTACCATTCTTTACAACATTCTATTTTCTGTAATTTGATGAATTGGACTCATGACGATAAATTTTATGTCTTATTTGATTTAATTTTATCTATAGGAAATAGAAGGAAAATTTTTGAATTTAAGTTCTTATGATATTTTTTATGCATTTAGTTTAGTGACCTATGGGAGAAAATTTGTTAGTTAATTTAATTTAACTTAATGAGAAGGAATCAAGAGGGTAGATTTTAAATTTTAGTTTTTGTGATACTTCCTATGTTATTCAATTTGATGAGTAGGAGTAAGGACCTAAGAGGGTAAATTTTCAATTATAGCTCTTGTGATATTATCTTAAGCATTTAATTTGATAAGTAGAATTCAAAAGAGTTATTTTAGCCTTTCATATAATTTATTATGATGAGTAGGAGCCACAAGTTTGAATTTAAATGTTATTTAATTATATTTGATTAGTATGAACGAGGTAACTTTAAAACTTTAATTACTGTGATATTTTCTTAATCGTTTATATTGTAAGTATTTTACATCTCGACTATTTTTAGACATTACATTATTCTTATGTATTGATTCTCAATAAAAAAATTCAATCTACTACATAAAAAATTAAATGATTTAATAATTAATAAGCTTAAAATTTGTTAAATCTTCACATGCAAAATATCACAAACGAGTATTTCATTTAATTAAATATTGAAGGTGCTTCCAAAATATTATATGAATTAAAATCACAATTTGTTTATATTTCAGGAGCTGAATCAAATATGTCATGTCACAACATAAAGTTAAAATGAGTTAAAAGTATATTTGACTCTTATAAATAATTATTTTACTATCAATTCAAGAAGTTTGACAAAAATCTGAAGGTCCAAATTTAAAAGTCAATTCACTTCTACAAAGGATCTATAATGGAAATTCCTCCATTGATTCCATCCTTTTCAACTCAATTTCTCCATTCAATTATGAATAAATAATGAAAATCATATTTCTTGGTCATAGAGTTTCAAGAAATTAATTCAAAAAATCTCAAGACTTTAAATCAAGTTCTTCTTCGAATCTCTAAAAGATTCTTCAAGAACCTTCATTTTGCAGGTATGTAATGCTATACTAGTGCTGGACAAGTTTTTCCTCACACCCTACACCCTACATATACTTTTAAATCAGTAAAATAATAGTCTAGGATTCAATCCCTAAATTTCAGTGTTCTTGAGATGAGTTGATTTTGAGTTATTGAGTTCCAGAACATTTTTAAAATTCTATTCCTAATCATTGAGTTGCTATATGTTATGCATTGAGAACTTGAGTTGAAATCGTTCATGTCTATACTTCAACATAAACCTTATGATTTTATTATTATTGAGATGAATAGTATCATTGAGTTATATGTTCTTGAGTTCTAAATTGTTGAGTTCATAGTATTGAGTTTTCTATATTATTATTGAGATCCTTGAGTTATGTTGTTAATGTATATATTTCAGCATAAGCTCTATTTTGAGTTATCAATTTTGAGAATCTTTTAAAGCAAATATTTTATTGCAAATTCAGTGATGGTTGTCCGTCAGAGAATATCCTCAAGAGTAAAAGTTAATTTTAATATATCACTTATTATGATGATTTCATATATGAGAAAGTATTTTATAAACTTGAAATGATTTAACTCTTTTATTTCTTTATATTCAGCTTGAGTACATTGTTATCTATTCCAGTCATTCCTTATAGTTATTAGTTATTCGACTATATTACATAGTCGTACATTCAATGTATGCATGTCTTTCACATGTATCTTTTATTGATGTAGATACAGATTCTTAGTATCCTTAACAAGAGTCCGTTGAGTTCACTTCATCTGCTCGCAAGCTTTTGAGTAAAACCTCTTTTCTTTTGGAGTCTTCCTGTTTATGAGTAGTAAGTATTAGTTCTTTTAAGGAGTCATGGGTATTGTCCCAACACCCATATTTGTATAGAAGAGGTTTCATAGATAGACAATTTTTGGATATTCAATATATTCAGCAATGTTTTAGGATTTAGTAAGTTGTTTTTCAATGTTTCTTTCAATTTGATGTTTATGTAAATTCAAGTTAGTGTTCTTCTCATAGTTATACATGATAAGGGTTATTTTGGGGAACAATAATGCTTCTAAGTACAATCCATGTCCAGGGTGTAGGCTCGGGTTGGGAAAGTTGCGAAGACAACAATAGAATCTAGTGAAAGTTGTGAAGTTGGTGCTTATCATGGACAATTTTTAAATTTCTCAGTGAGAAACACCATCCTAGATGTATGTGTTGTCGACAACGTGTCAAATATGTAAGTGATGAAGAACAACATGCTTCTAAGAAATTTAAGGGGGTTTGATATCCCCCTGCAACTAAGGAGTCTGAGGTGCAACATTTCTCTTATGAAGAGAGCCTGCAAAAACATATGATGAAGATGAGACTGCAAAAGAAAGTGTTGATCTTCCTTCAGATGTAGGGATTTCTACTATGACTGAGTCGAAAATAATAAGATATGCATATCAATATTTACATATTTTTACAATATAAAGACGAGTCCTACTTTATGGTTGGGAAAGTATGGGTTGTCTTTGATATCGGGGATGCCATGCCTAAATTATATGCAGTCATTAGGAAGATTTTGTCTCCTGTATTTAATTTTCTCATAACATGGTTTGAGCAAGAGCCGCTTAACAAGTATTATTCTAATTGGCTGTCTGAGGTTTTTCAAGCTTCTTGTGCTAAGTAAAACTAGAAAACTCTGACGACATTGAAGATCATCCTATGTTCGCTTATTTTGTATTTGATATAAATAGAAACAACTACGAAAAAACAAAGATATTTCCAACGGAAGGAAAACCATGGGACCTCCTTAAAGACTGGGATGTGAATTGATGTCCTCATCTTGGGAGCAATAATAATTTCAATTACGAGTTTGTTGAGATCTTGTCATACTATGTTGGTGCAATGATGTGCATACTGAATACTTGGATAGAGAAAAAGGCTCTACTTGCCTTTTGCATCGAGTAGGAGATCCATTATTAGTTCCAGCAAAGCAGATGCTTAGATTATCTCATAGAATTCTCTATATGAAGATGACATGGATGGAGAGGAATGATATTCCTGAAGGATCCTTTAAACTAGACCCTTCATCATATCTCTTTTCTCATATATGAAATGTAATATCAAAACATATCCTTTGCTGGAACTAGAAATGAATCTCGTTCTCGACGGAAAAGACAAGTAAAAACTTTTACTTTATCCAAATATGCAACATGACCACTAATAGCATGAACATGGTCTGACAAGACATCAACAAACTCATAGTTGAACTTGTTATCTATCATGAGATTAGGACGCTAGTTCATATGCATGTATTCAACAAGGTCCCATGTTTTTCCTTCCAATTTTAATATCTCTATTACATAGTAGTTGTTTCCACTAATTGCAGATACCAAATATGTTAGCATACGATGTACAAGATGCTACAAAATTCCTCATATAGTCATTTGGTTTAACCTTCATTTAGCGTCTCTAGAACTAACCTTGTTATGTGCAATTTAAATGGAGGAGACCGAATCTTCTTGAGGATTGAATTGAATCTCGGAATGGCATCCAGGTTATCATTAGCAGCCAATACCTTCCCAACCTTATACCAGTGCTCATACTTTTCCTTTTTAAAATCGCAAAAATCTAGATTTGTGTATTCAGATGTTTTTTACCCAACCATGGTAGAAGGCCCTACATATGAACGAATATCAACACTTCCTTTTGCAGTCTCAGCTTTGAGCTCTCTTTAGAGGAGAATTATTTTCACCTCAGACTCCTTATTAGGAGAGGGATATCTTAACTCCATAAATCTCTTGGAATTGTGTTCTTCTTCATCACTTAGATAATGGAAATGTTATCTTCTACACTGTTTTTATTAGTTTCATTCAATTTCTTAATGAGTATGACCCACAACGATTCGAACTTTCGGTCAATTGTTCTAATATTATATTTGATTTAAATTGATGAGTAAGAGTCATGAGGATAAATTATAAACTTTAATTGATTCTATTTTATGAGTAGGTGTCTGAAGGATAAATTTGAAATTTCAGTTCTTGCGATATTTGCTGAAGTATTTGATTTGATGAGCTAATAGAGTAAAATTGGAATTTATTTGATTTAATTTAACGAGTAGTAGTCAAGAGAGTTGGTCTTGAATTTTTTGTTTTAGTGATATTTTTCATGTATTTAATCGAATGAGTAGGAGTTGTTGCATCTCTACTTTATATAAATATGGTGAAACATTGTAGTAACTAAAAAAAATAATATAATTCATTCAATTCAATTAAATTTTAAAAGAAATTTAAGAATAAAGGAGTTATAAAAGTTATTTTACCTAATTTTAGTATCTAGCCAGGAAACCAATTAATTAATTACAGAAAAAATATTCTCAAAATCAATAGATTTTAGGTAAGGGTTAAATTATTTTTGAAGAGAAGGTGTTTGACATTTTTCAAATCCAAAAAAATGAGTCTCAGCTAAATTTATTTATTTCAAATTGAGGAGGAGATAATAAATGAATGTAATAATAATGTATACATAAAACTTGTCTCATTAACATTGGAGGCCTTGGAAATTAACGTTAATTTCTTTATCAGTCAAACTTAAATTGTAATGTAAGAAAAATTATAAATGCACACATATTAAATTAATTAAAAATCCAGGTGGAAAAATTATCATTTATATGTTAAATTTTTAATAAAATAAAAGCAATTTGATCACATATCAACAATAATATTTTTAGTTTGAAATAAAAATCAAAATAAAGTTAATAAAATATGAAATGAATCAAGCAATTACATTATATATTTGAACAATGAAATAGAGGAATAACTTGCAAATAATTATAATATTTTGAACAAAGGTGAAAAGATAGAATTCAAGCATTATTGCGTCGGTGAAAACAAAAATAACAATAATTTAATATGCAGTAAATTAGCACAAACAATAACTTAATAAGTAAAAACAAATAATTAAACAATGAAATCAATACAAACCCCAAAATAGTAATAAATGTATATATATGTAGATAAAATTTCAAACAATAAAGTTGTTGAATTGTACACCTACATAGATGTAAAAATACAAAATTAATAGGGTTACCGAAGTGTTGCTTTTCCGAGCAGGTCTAAAGGTGTAAGGCTTGTAAGAGTTGCTAGTTTATTCTTTTGGATTTGGTGGCGTGTGTCAAGAGTCTCGTTATTTTTGCCAGTAATGGCTTCATAGTGCAAACTCCAAGCTTGCTGCCTGCTACAGTTAACGTCTTACTGGTTTACGTGAAAAAAGAGAAAAATGAAGAGGGGGAATGGTGTTTGGCGAATGAAAATGGAAGAAAGTTTAAGATTGTTTAGGTTGTTAATTGGTGGAGCAGTTTGTTCAGAGGTGGTTGTTTACAATATGGTTTATTGTTTTTTTACTGATTGTTTCAATGAGGTGATTGAGGTTTTTTGGGGGTTGTTGATGGTGGTTTTTGCTGGTTGTTACTGGAAAAATAATAGGGGCTTTGGGTGGCGACTTCTCTTTTAGAATAGGATAGAAAAATATTTTAGGGTTTTTTATCTACTTGAAAATGTCTCATCACCCACTTTATTTTTTGTCCTTATAAAAACATGAATAGGGAATACCTAGACAATGAGCTCAAATTGTGGGCTCGAGACTGTGAGACTGTGACCCAAAATTGTTCGTTACTAAAATATTTGTGTTTATAATGATTATCCTTATTTAAAAACAATTCTAGACTGTGCTAAATATACAAAAAATAATATTAATAAAAGTAACAAATGAAATGAAAATTAACAAATGTAATGAAATAAATGAATTGCATGTAACATAAGCAATTTACCCAAAAAATAATAATTTCATCAAATGGAGTCACGATATAAGCATATTGAACCAATTATTACAAAATATATAATCAAAATTTATTGATAAAAATCGTAAATTTTGTGAAATAATTATAAGTATCGATAAATTATTTAATATAATATATAAAAAACAGTATTTTTAACTTTTGAATGAATAAAACCTATAAGTTATATATTTTGAAAGTGTTAGGACAAAATGTTAACAACTGTCTCTTCTGTTGGATATGTTTGATGTAAGAAATCATAGACAAGTAAAACTGTCAAATCCAGTTTTGGCCGAACACATGACCTTCAAATAAAAGTATGTTTTAAATGTGATGGAAGTCACTCCTTGTACGACCCAAACCGTTGTTATTGAGACCTACAAACCATTACTACAACCCAACCAAGCTACTTAATGAAAAACAAGCTAGTTAAAGATATAGAAACAATTTTAAATAACAAAATTATTTATCAAGGAACTATACAAATGACCTTACACGAATGCGAAAATATAACTTCTAAAACCTGAAATTGGTTGTACAAACACTCCATTATCGACAAGTCTGAGAACAAAGGGTGCAACCCCAAAATTAAACAACACTTTGAAAAATAGAATTAGTTCGAAAATAGTGAACTTAAACAAAGGAGAACTCAAGGACGCCCTGAAGATCTAGCTCACCCTTGAATTCTAAAACTCTTCTAAACGAGGATCAATCAATAACCGCTGGAAGATGCGTTGTACTCAACAAAAATAAGACAAAGAGCAGTATCAGTACACAACCACAGTGTACTGTTAGGATCAAGCGGCTATCCCAATAAATGAAACACATGTAAGTAACGACAACATTATAAAACATGAATATACCTAACATATTCAATATCAATATCATTCACATACACTAACAATTGCAAAATTCTCAAAAATATACAATTAAATCATTGTAGAGCAGCAAATAGTCTTTCAATATCAATAATCATTAGCTATGAACGTAATCATCATAAGTAGATACACAACACAATTGAATAGTCCTCTTACGAAACCCAATTCAATGGTCCTCTCATGGAACCTAACCTAAATTGCTAGTTAGTTGGAACGTGACAATCTGATCCCATATTTATGCCAGAATGTTGCAACCGATTTCATATTTGTGCTAAAATGTTGCAATCCTATCCAATATTCATGCTGCAAAATGGTAATCCAATCAAAGTTAGTATGCCGGAACGTGACAATCTGATCTAATTCACAAACCACAATAACAAACACAAGTACATCATAAAAATCATACAACAAAACCTTATTTAGGGCATAGAAGTATTTAATTATCCTCATTTATAATTAGGTGACAAATAATGCAAAGTTTGCATACATACATGCATTATAATGAAACAATTACAAACATATATCACACCAACATAAAATCAAAACAATCACCTACAATGAATCCCCTAAGCCATTCAAATCTTCCCTTTCTGAATTCTTTCCACTTGTTATAGGTCTATAAAAAATAATTTATATGCAAGGATCAACAATCAATGGTCTAATTATACATAGTACATAAAATTAAATAACTCTAGAGTAAAATCAGGATCCTAATAGTGAATTTAGAGATTTTTTTTACCCAAAATTCTAGATCAAAACCCTCCCCCATCAATATTGACCCATTCTATTACGTTCTACGGATTGAAAATGGATTCTAGGAGTTAAAAACACATCTTTAATATCACAAATGGTGAAAAAAGGTATAAATTGCCTGGGGTTATTTGTTGTCTCAAAAAATTGAAAAGTGTAACATAAGGTTGTTTAGGGGTTTTATTATAATATGTGTATGTCCCGCTACAGCAGCCCTCATCCTGTTGTATGGATGATGCCAGAGAATCTCAAGATTCCTCTATAACGGAATTTTCAAAACAGTGAGCACTTCTTTTGTATCTAAAAATTTAATTCGCGTCTTCTCCGCCACAATGGTCCCCATCCGGCTACAACGACAATATTCTCGCTAGAGTAGCACTAACGGAATCAATGAGTCTCTTGAAGGAATTCCAAAATCTCCTTTCACAATGCACCTATAACCAATGACACTCAGAAAATACCTTTAACGCTAAGATCATTTCCCAGAGATATACTCATCCAAATTCGATTATATAAAGTTGTATGGATTCCTTATTGTATTATATATCCAATCATGTAATCAAATTCACAATTAGATATCTCATTCATTACTAGATTTTCCTACACCTTAACGACTCTTATATTTGTCCTAATCTTGACTAGGTTGGGAAATTTCAAGTTACTACAAAAATGTTTTCTCGCCCCAATTGATTCTTTTTGGCTTTTCCCTAATGATGGAATCAGGTCTTTACAATAGATACCAATTTACTCATCATTGATCCCTGAGTGATGAACTACGAAAAATACTAGCTAATGTAGGGGTAGAGAAGTATCGAAATCGTCGAATTACTAGGGATACAACAATGGCAATAATAGTTCGCACCGTAGTCATTTTTGCAACCGGTGCAAAAGTCACATCATAGTCTTATCCGTACTCTAGTTTGTTGCCAAGGACCACCAATCGAGCTTTATACAGATCATGGTTCAATCAAAATGAAGTTTAATTCAATAAACCCATTTACATCTACTTGGACGTACATTTGGAGGATAAGAAATAACATCCCATGTGTTACTTTGTTTACGAGCCAAAAGTTCCCCCTCCATTGCTTTTTGTGAACATTCAAGCTTTGAAGATTGTGAGTAACCTTTTGGAATAGAAATGGTGGATAAAGTAGAAGAAAAACCATACATTTTAGGAGTTTAAGATACTCTAGTAGATCACCGAGGTGGCGCAAGAGGAGAAGACCTTGAAGAAATCTCATATTCTTGTTGTGGAACAGTCTCACATGGTAGATGTGTTTCAAGAATGGGAAAATTTGGCCAACATCGTTCAAACACAAATCGTTGTTTGAAGCGCTTAGAAGACAATGACAAACGCTCAAAAGTCGGAATAAGAGGAGAAACAAAAGATTACTCAACATGAGTAGGCAAGAAATATTGATGCTCAAAGAATATAACATTTCTAGAAATACAAAATTTATTAAAACTTTGATCCTAGCAAGCGGGACCAACGGGTAGAGGGGTTGTGCGAGAGGAGCTCGGGGCAGTGCTACTACCCGGGATAGACTCGACCGGGGTAGTGTCAGTGGACGCCACCTGCTTAGCCGTGCGGGCCTAGGCTACCGTCTTAGTAAGATCGTTAGCAAGTGGGGGCAACTCTGGATGGGGCCCTCTGCGTGGATCCAAATCATTGGCCTCATCTCTGATGAGGCCGACATCAACAGTGTCCTGCGGGGTGTTGAGCTGATCTACGTGCCATATAGGTACACATGTGGACCTGCAGAAAGAAAAGATCATGCACGGGAAAGGGTAATTAGTTGTGACCTTGAAAACCCTCTCATGCATGACTGCCTGTAGAAGCCACGCGAACCCAGATCCACCTCGAACCCAGCTATCATCAACGCCATCAACACTGCTCGATCCCATGTAACGATGTTATCAGCAGCTGTGGGGGAAAAAAGTGGCGGACAATCAGCCACAAGAACTTCGCTGTGAAAGTTAGGTTGGCCTTCTTGATGGCCCCCTTCGTCTTCGTCACCCAATCGGCACCCTCTCCATAAACTGACAGGTGCAGGGCCATCCACCTCTTAGTGGTCTCTCTTAGCGATGGCTCGCGCAGGAACTGGCCATCTTTAACAAGCTGTCATCTCTAGTCAATCTCGGCAGTGAGAGGGGTCCGAGAAGCATCAACACCATCGCCGTATAGAAACCGGCGGATGGCAGGCAGGGAAATATCGACCGGCACGCCCCGTACTCGGACCTGCTCCAGTGGGGCCTGTTTGGCGAGGGCAGCCCGCCTATTTATCTGTGATAGGAGTGTCGCTAAGTAGGATGCGTAGAAATCTCGGACCATTTCTTCACTGTACCGTCTCAATGGACGTGCTCTCCACTCCAGGCGATGATTGGTGAAGAGATTGTGGATCTTAGACATCGTCGGGAGAATCTCTGTAAGGACCCGCCGCTCCAAGGTGAGTGTTCGAGTCATAACTCCTCTATCAGTCAGGAACTTGGCGTCGGAGTAGGCTTGAAATTGGTCGTCGACACACCACCGGTGGGGCTGGTGAGTGGCTGGGGTGAGGGCCTGAGTTGGTGAACCTGATGTGGATTCCGAACTGTCAGCCTCATCAGACGAGGCTGACACTGCAGCGGTGGCGGGTGCGGGAACCTCAGCAGAGCCGGAGGCTTCCTCCGACCACGATACTCCTAAGGAGCCAGACGCTCCTTCTTAATTTGTGGCTGACCTAGAGGGCGTGTCGGTCAGTGTGCGCTCCTCATCAGACTGAAAGGTAGTGACTACGCCGGATGCCAACTTTTTGGGTGTGGCTCTGGGAGCACGTGCAGCACGGGAAGGGGTGGAAGTGCTTAGAGGCACGTACTCGGGATCACGCTCATCATCAGAGCCAATGACCATGCGGGCAGACGGGGCGACAGACTTCGTTCGCCCGCGTGCATAGATTCAATCTTGCTTGGATGCCATAGTAGATAGTACCTGTAAAGGATCAATATTAGTACGAGTAGTGGCAAACAAGACAAGCAAAACCATACAAGAAGAACAATTGAAAATAGACTATGTATATATGGAGAACCCTGAAGGAGAGTCTCTGACAAGTATGAAGGTATGTGCAGTACGGACCGTCACAGATACGACGGTCCGTCGTAGGTATCCGTTAGAGGACACTTGAAAAATTATGGAGACCCTTAGGAGAGGGGTCTGTGACCGTCATAATGGTCATGAAGGACGGACCTTCGTGGGTATGACGGTCCGTCGTACGCGTCCATTTGAGGAGACTTAGAGAAATGGAGAGAGACCCTAAGAAACGGGGTCTCGGACAACCAGAACGGTTGTGCAGGACGGACCGTCGTAAAGACGATGGTCCGTCACATGTGTCCGTTGAAGGACACTTAGACAAAGTGAGAGACCCTCAGGAATAGGGTCTCTGACAACAAGAACGGTTGTGCAGGACGGACCGTCACAAAGACGACGGTCCGTTGCATATGTCCATTGGAGAACACTTAGAAAAAATGGACAATGGGGTGTTACGGCTTTTGGAACGGACCCTACGACGGTCTGTCGTGGGTACGATGGTCCGTCATCGGGTCTCATTCTGCAGATCAGTGACAGAACTGGGGGTACCCCATGCATCCCCGATGAACCCAAATCAAACTTGTAGTGTTTTGGACCTACATTTGTGTAACCCAACTACCTAGGGAACTAGCAATGCAAAAGCATCTATGTCTAGGGTTGTAAACACGACAATTTCGAACATTTTTAACCTAGGTTAGACAGAATCTTATATAAAAGAAACGAACATATGACGAAGAACTAAAAGAATACTAATTAATAAACAAAAATGCAAGATAAATGAGTAGATATTAGAGACACATACCTTAGAATTGGAGAAAAACAAGATGGACAAGTACTCGGTGGCCAGGAAGACACCCACAGTAGCAACTCCGACTAGTAGATTATAACTTTTAGGGCTTTGGAGAATTGGGGGGGGACAATGATCGGTTGATAGAGGGAGCGATGATGGAAGTTTAAAAGAGAGGGTAATGGGAGGAATAATGAAGTAATGGGGGTGAAATGAGGGGTTGGGAAGTTTAAATTGTGAAATTTTATAATAAACTCCAACCGGGTAGGGTCGGGTATGCCTCATTAATCACGCGACGATTCCCCGACGATGGTCCGTCGCAGTTGTGACGACCCGTCGTTGGTTCCGTCGTGTGTGCCCTAGTAATAACAGAAAGACGTACTGGTACGATAGAGGCATACGATGGTCCGTCGCAGGTGCAACGGTCCGTCGATATATCCGTTAGTGACTGCTGTAGAGTAATTTTCTGCAGAATTTCCTGGTGATTTGCCTGCAAATTTAAAAACTCATTAGTAGAAAAATGCTACCATTACAAAATAAGACTATAAGTATTGGGTTGCCTCCAAACAAACGTCTAATTTAATGTCGCGGCACGACTGGGGACACTTGATTACTCAGACTTCATCAATATGGTATGCTTGGATCACTTCATTCGCTGATTCAGCATGCCCCAAATAGATTTTTATGCGTTGTCCATTCACCTTGAACCGCACACCCTCCTTAGTTTCCAACTCAACTGCTCCATGAGGGAATAGTTGGGTAACCAAGTAAGGACCAGTCCATTTGGACTTGAGCTTGCCCGGAAACAAGCGCAACCTGGAATTTAATAAAAGCACCAAATCCCCGAACATAAACTCTCGTTTTTCAATTATGTTGGCATGGTACTTCTTCATCTTTTCTTTGTATAGGGCTCAGCTTTCATAGGCTTTCAGGCAAAATTCATCGAGTTCATTCAACCCATTTAACCGTTGTTCTGCAGCTTCGCTCCAATCCATTTTCAACTTCTTCATAGCCCACATGGCTTTATGTTCTAACTCAACTGGAAGATGACAAGCTTTACCATATACAAGTTGGTATGGAGACATACCTATGGTAGTCTTATATGCTGTCCGGTAAGGCCAAAGAGCATCATCAAGCCTCCTTGACCAATCCGTTCTACTAGCGTTCACTGTTTTTGACAATATCTGTTTGATCTCCCGATTCGACACTTCAACTTGCCCACTAGTTTGAGGGTGGTAAGGAGTGGCCACATTATGGAGAACCCCATATTTCTCCAATAACCCCTTGAACAATCTGTTGCAGAAGTGGGAGCCCCCATCACTAATAATTGCCCTTGGGGTGCCGAAACAAGAGAATATATTCTTTTTCAAGAATGCAATGACGCTCTTCCCTTCATTGTTTGCGAGGGCAATGGCTTCGACCCATTTAGATACATAATCAACTGCTACTAGAATGTACTTCATTCCATGAGAACTCACAAAAGGGCCCATAAAGTCAATACCCCAAACATCAAATAACTCAATCACAAGAATGGGGTTTAGAGGGAGTTCTTGTTTTCTTGAAATGCCGCCATCTCGTTGGCATCTGTCACATGCTTTAGCAAACTCATGAGCATCTTGATGAAGAGTTGGCCAATAGTAACCACATTGTAATATCTTATGAGCGGTTCGGATACCGCTGTGATGTCCACCAACGATGAGGAACTGCATGCCTCCAAAACACTGAACATCTCACTTTATGGCACACAACGCCGAATAAACCCGTCGGCACAACTCCTATATAAGTATGGTTCATCCCAAAATAACTTCTTCACATCGTACATGAACTTTTTTCTTTGATGAAAGGACAAGTCCGATGGAACAATATCACTAGCCAGATAGTTCGCAAAATCTGCGAACCATGGGATAAAGTCTTGTGAAGCAGCCAATACATGCTCATCGAGGAAAGTATCATCAATATCTGTCTTATACCCTAACTCTCTCATAGCTTCATCCTCTAAACGAGACAAGTGATCAGCAACTTGATTTTCAGTTCCTTTTCTATCCATCACTTCAAAGTCAAATTCTTGTAGTAGTAATACCCAACGAATCAGCCTAGATTTCGCATCCTTCTTTGCCATCAAATATCTCAATGCTGAGTGGTCAGTATGCACTATAAATCTAGTACCTAGCAAATAGGAGCGAAATTTCTCAAAAGCAAAGACTAGTGCAAGGAGTTTTTGCTCGCTTACTATGTAGTTCTTCTGAGCTTCATTTAGGGCTTTACTAGCATAGTAAATGGGATGAAGGATTTTGTTTTTTCTCTGTCCCAATACTACACCAAGAGCCACCCCATTTGCATCGCACAATACCTCAAATGGACTGTTCCAATCCAGAGAAATAATGATAGGCGCAGACACAATTTTTCTTTTAGCTCACTGAATGCTTTAAGACATGATTCATCAAAACAAAATTTACAATCTTTCTCCAGCAGTTTTCACAATGGATGTGCAATCTTTTAAAAGTCTTTGATGAATCTCTGGTAAAAACCTGCATGTCCAAGAATACTTTCACACCTTTCACAAAGATCGGTGGGGGATGTCTCTCTATTACCTCGACTTTAGCTCGATCAACCTCTATGCCCTTTTCTAAAATGCGATGACCCAAAACAATACCCTCTATCACCATGAAATGACACTTTTCCCAATTTAGTACTAAATTGCAGTCTTCACATCTCTTAAGGACCTCAGATTAATTGGTCAAACACCGCTCGAATGAATCACCAACCACAGAAAAATCATCCATAAAGACTTCTATAGTATCCTCCACCATGTCAGAAAATATCGACATTATACATCTCTGAAATGTGGCAGGTGCATTGCATAACCCAAATGGCATTATTTTGAACGCAAAGGTCCCATATAGACAAGTAAAACTAGTTTTTTCTTGATCTTCTGGTGCAATAGAAATCTGATTATACCCCGAATATCCATCAAGAAAATAGTACCACCCTTTTCCGGCAAGTCTATCAAACTCTGATCCATGAAGGGCATAGGAAAGTGAAATTTTTCAGTCCATGAATTTAGTTTGCCGTAATCCATACACACCCTCCATCCAGTAACCGGTCTCATTGGAACAAGTTCATTTTTTTCATTGGGGACCACAGTCATTCCCCCTTTCTTAGGTACACACTGAACCGGGCATACCCAACTACGATCGGCTATTGGATAGACTAATCTGGTATCCAACCATTTAATGATTTCCTTCTTCATGACCTCTGGCATAGGAGGATTTAAGCTTCTCTCGTTCTCAATACATGGCTTATGATCAGGCATGAGTTGGATTTTATGAGAGCAAATACCAGGAGGGATACCAATAATGTCGGCAATAGTCCACCCAATAGCTCTTTTGAACCTTTTTAGCACCTTCACCAAACTCTGAACTTGTTGTTCATTCGGGTCTGATGCAATGATTACCGGCAAAGTGTCACCATTTCCTAAGAATTCATACCTGAGATGAGGTGGGAGAGATTTTAGTTCTAATTTTGGAGCCTCCTCTATGGATGGTTTCGCGGGTGGGGACTCGCGATTCTTCATATCTAGCTCATATTTCTTGGTTTAAACCGAACATCACCTCGGTCAAGAGCCGCGACTAATGACTCATACTCTTCAATGCAATCGCTATCAAAATTCATTATCACTGCCACTAATGCTTCTACACCTAGACGTTCTTCTATTTGTGTCTCAGATGTCTATCCAATGTTGTAGGATATAGCAGATACCGAATGGAGCTCACCACTCTGCCTCATGGACCTACAAATGTTTAAGGTCACTTCCTCATTGTTCAACCGAAATTTCATCAGCCCCTTTTCCATGTCTACTAAGGCTCTTCCCGTAGCAAGGAATGGCCACCCAAGAATAATGGGCACTTCAAAATCGAATTCACAATCAAGAATAACAAAATTTGCCGGAAATATGAATGACTCCACTTTTACTAGCACTTCGTGGAGTATCCCTAGAGGCCTTTTTACTGTTTGATCAGCCATAAGTAGCCGCATCGTAGTGGGCTTTGGATCACCCAAACCCAACTTCTTGTAAATCGAGAGGGGCATGAGATTTATGCTTATCCCCAGATCACATAATGCTTTTGCAAAATGTAATATCCCTATTGTACAAGGATTAGTGAACGCACCCGGATCTTCTTTCTTTTGGACCAGAGATCTTGTAGCAATAGCACTACAATGCTGCATTCTATCATCATCCTCAAAAGTGACCGATCTTTTCTTTGTGACCAGATCTTTCATAAACTTGGCGTAACCGGGCATTTGTTCAAAAGCTTCTACCAAAGGGACATTGATAGAAAGTTTCTTTAACATTGTTATAAAATGTCGATATTTACCATCCTCGGTCTTTTTCAATAATCTTTGAGGAAATGGGGGTGGTGGCCTAGGTATGGGAGTTACCTTTTTAGGTACTTCAGCATCTTTTACAGTGTTATACTCCAATTCACCATCAGCATCGACCACTTTATCAGTATCTTTTGTCACCTTTTTCTCATTAGACGGCATAGGTGGGTCAATGGTTTTCTTGCCACCGCGAGTAGTAATTGCCATACAATGTCCATCATTTTTCAGATTTTTGACAGTGTTGCTAGGAAGAGTGCCCGGTTGTCGTGTGTTCACAATCGCAGATAATTGGGCCAATTGTAACTCAAGTTGCTTAATCGATATGGCATGTGTATCGAATTTTTGCCCAATACCCGCTAAATCATTCCTCAACTCTTGATTGTGCTCATCACTAGCATCGAACCTCCTCATCATTTTATGCAACATATCCTCAACTCGCAACATACTACCTCCACCATCCCTAGGAGTAACTTCACTATTTTGAGGAGGAACATAGGGTCCATTCCTGTCGTTTCTATTACCATAGTTACCTTGTTGAAGTTGTTGTCGCGATTGTAGTTTCCATCTCGGACATAATGACCCTCACGATTGTAGTTACCATAGTTCCGACCTTGGTTTCCTTGACCTTGTCCCCAATTCTCCTGATTAGAGCCTTGGGCACTTGGTCGGAAACCCCCCGTCTGTTCATTTACTACATAGGAATCCTCCTCATAATAGCACTCATCGTTTTATGGTGGTGGTTTCAACAAGTAGTTGACTGCATTTATCTTCTTTGTACCCAGTGACATGTTTCAGTACCAACCCAAGATCGGTTCTCATCTGAGCCATTTCTTCGCGAATCTCATCTGTGGCTGGGTTGTGAGTGAACTGCACTGCAAAGGTGTTTCTCCCTGTATCAGACTTCCTAGTACTCCAAGCTTTATTATTCCAGGAGATTTTCTCTAATTTTTCTGCAATCTCAGCATAAGGGCATTCCCCATAAGATCCACCTGCTGTAGTGTCCAACACCGCTTTATTATTATCATCTTGTCCCCGATAGACGTATTCCTTCAGTGACTCATCATCTATACGGTGATTTGAAACACTTCTCAAGAATAAGGTGAATCTATCTCAAGAACTACTAACTGACTCTCCTGGTAGTGCCACAAAGTTGTTCACTCTGTCTTTGTGGTTTAGTTTAGTGGAGACCGGATAGTAGCGTGCTAAGAAAACATCCCTTAGTTTGTTCCAAGTGAAGATTGAGTTGTATGGGAGCTCACTGAACCATATAGCAGTGTCTCTCGTCAGTGAGAGAGGAAACACTCTGAGCCCTATTACATCTAAATCAAAATCAGGCCTCCCTACACAGCTTTTACACACTGCCCTTACCTTTGCTATATGGGCATGTGGATCCTCAGAAGGTAGCCCTAAAAACAAACCTCTGGCAGTGAGCTTTTGCATCAGGATACTAGTTACCACAAAAGTATTGCCTGTGGGTAGAGGAGGCAAAACTAGTGGCCCATCGGAGTCAGCTATGTTATCATAGCCTCTGTAGTATGCTTGGGGCCGTGGAGCGGGATTTTGTCCCCTCTGTTGGTGTTCACCCGGAGCATCGGGTAACAGCTGACCATGAACATCAACCGGAGCTGGGATGTTTTGGTTTGGATCATCATCATTTATTCCCATGTTTCGATTCATATTGCGTAGTGTACGCTCTAATTCGTGATCGTAGGGAAATAAGGGTTCTGTTCCTCTACGTGTATTTGGCAGACAAGGAAGATAGTTCTGAAAAAAATCAAAAACAATTAAACAATGTAAAATCAAGAAAATATCAACTAAACTATAGTAATAAAATCAAGTTAATCTAAAAGCTATATTCCCTGGCAGCGGCGCCAAAATTTGATACACTCAAACTTACTTCTCAAATAAGAAGTAAAGCGGTCGTGTCAAGTAAATAACCCAACTAGTGAGGTAGGGATCGTTCCCACGAGGAAAATAGTCTAGACTTAACTTCAATCTATTATTACTTTTCTTAATCAATGACATCCTTGGAAAGTAATAACAATAAAATGGGGGGGTTTCTATTTATAAATGAATGAAATAACTAACGAAATTGAAAGAGACACTTAAACAGCTTTGAATGTTGGATTTTAATCAATTAATCAAAGTAACTATGGTTTGCGTGTTCCCCACAGGTTCATAACTTGATAATTCTAACTATAATAATTCTTTCCTAGTATCTTGCATGCAAAGTGATAAGTTATGTATTTCTAAATCCTTAGTCCGGCATCTAGAAAATCTCAGTCCGCACCTTGGTCCGGCTACGTGTGTTGCTTTCCCAACCCTTATCTTTACCTCAAATTAAGCATCGTATTTGATATTTGACTAAGTTATTACCTCGTACCTATCAATACTAGCCTATTAGATAGTATACACTAAATCTATGTTGATAATTCTTTTCCTATTATCTACCTCCTTGGTCCAGCAAGTAGTATTAAGGCAAGTTCTAACGTTGGCCATCCGTTAAAAAGACTTCTAAGCGAAAGAATTATTAATACATGCAAGCACTATTCTAGAATTGTTATTTTAGTTAGGTTTTATCTCATTATTTGCCTATGGTTCCCACAACCCTAGTTATAATGTTTAGTTACTCATAGTCATAAACACAATATTCAAATATAGTATATAAGAATTCATGTACTTACTTCAATGAGAAAGAGTAAAATCCGAAAGTTTGCAGGATTAATCACCAAAAATCACTTGCAAGAATCTCAAAGTAGTCAATAATGTCACAAAAAGTCTAATGATAATCAAGAATCTAACACTAATACAAAGGTCTCACAATGATCCAGACTCTAACCTCAAAAATGAGGTTTTTAGAACTATTTATAGAAAATAAAAACCTAATTAACAAGGACTCTATTTGCTGGAAATCTGCCAAAACGCGGTTAGGTCAACTGAACTCGCGACGGATCATCGTGGTCACGACGGATCGTCATGGACTTCGTCGTCCCATACTAGTGCAAATTCTTCTGTTGCTCTCTTCATTACCCTCGATAGCAAGTATGACGGACCGTCATAGGCATAACAGTCCGTTGCGGATCTTCGTTTCAAAACACTTGAACTCTTGGAATATGGGTAGTGGGACTACTTCTCTGAACTTCATGACAAACCTGCAGGACGGACCGTCATAGACACGATGGACCGTCATGGACTCCGTAGACCCACACTTGGCCAAACTTCCCCATCTTCCTTTAGCAGCTGCACTACGCTGCTACCTACGGACCGTCACAAGCACGACGGACCGTCATAAGCTCCGTAGGTGGTCTCTTCTGCATTTCTTCGCTCAAAATCTCCGCATTCATCTTTGGACAGATTTCCTACAAAATAAAGAGAAACTTATATAAAAATTAGCACAAAAAGGCTTTTGGACACACTAAACTTAAGGAAAAAGTATTAATAATACGGTGAAACCACGGTATATCAATAGACCAATTAGCCAACTTAAATAAGACTAGTAGAGAGCTTTTGTGGTACAAAAATATTCTTGAAACTTTCAATAATATCCTCAACCATGTTAATGGTATATTACTGCCATTGGAAACCTAAATTTTTTATGGACAATTATACTCACGAATGTTTTGATTATATTAGTTTAGTTGATCGTATTATTCGAAGCTCCAGAATCAACAAGCAAAAATTTAGATATTATCTTGTAGCCCCAAGCTGAATATGTCGACAAGATCATTTGTTCTAACATTTCAAGAGTAAGTACTTGTCCGACTAAAGACGAGTTCTCTGTAGTGGTCCACTTTTCCAAACTAGAAAATCATTTGCCCTATGGTTTTGAGGACATGTGTGACACTCTTTGGAATGTTCCCTTGCCTCATACAATAATTACATAACTTATTGCCACAATTTCTAGCAATATGACCATTTTTTTAACTGTAGCATTGAGTTCTAGCCATATCCATGTCCTTTCATTTCCCTTGATCTACAAATGCAACATTGACAACATGTCCTTGATTAAAAGCATTTCATTTGAAGAGTCGCTGCTCTTCAAGATATAATTCCCTAAAAGAGACATCAGATGAGGGAGATGGATCACAGTTCATCAAGTTGGAGCGAACACTTTAAAAATAAGATTGTAATTTCATCAAAAGTTGATCGCACTTGCTTTGTTCATGAAATTCTTGAATGACGGAGATATATTCATAAGGTATTTTAGCATAAACGATATCGTAAACTTAGCGCATGAAATCTGAATCCAGAGAAATAATCTTGAACAGAGAGACTTCCTTGAGAATACATAGCAATTTCATTCTTTAACTGAAAGTTCCTTACATTGTGGTTTTGGTTATAAACCTTTTGTAAATAAACTCATATGTCCTTTGTTGTCTTGTATAGACTGAAATTAAGAACAATAAGAGGGTCAATTGACCCAAAAATCAATGTCATCATCCAAGAATCTTTAACATTCCTTTCACCGAGCTTTGAAGGATTAGTCGAAATAGGATCACTTCCATGTATATGTCCCTATAGTTATTTCTCGCTAAGTAATAGTTGCAATTGAAATTCCTAGGTAGAGTAGTTTATTCCAGTGAAAGGAAAATGGAAGGACTCAAACTGATATGTCGACATGTTTTTGACAAGATAAGGAAGATTGAAATGCAACGATACAAAATAACCAGAATTACCAAGACTAAGATTCCAAGATGCCTGAAATTCCAAGATATTTAGGACTAACTGTTTAAAAGACAGTAAGTAGAACCAAAACATTCAATATATATATATATATATATATATATATATATATATATATATATATATATATATATATATATATGTGTGTGTGTGTGTGTGTGTGTGTGTGTGTGTGTGTGTGTGTGTGTGTGTGTGAAATAAACCCAAGATGGAAGACACTATGAATCAAAAAACTAAAAGTGGTTTTGATACCAAGCCAATTTTGCTGAATGAGTTGGCTTAAATGAGAGTTCTTGCATTAAATAGAATGAATAGTGATTTACATTCATAAAATCTATTATATATCCCAAAATATATGTTATTCCTAATTGTAATATCTATGAGAATATGCTACATGAATCTACGCTATCTCCTATCATCATTACACAAACATTTAGAACTATAACATAGATATGTACAAATATTTAGAATATGTCCAATCATTCTAACAACTTAAATATTTTTGAGACATACAATACATTGTCAAGCACATTTTATATTAATGTGAAGTATTCCTCTGAAATATGAAAGTGCTATATTTTTTTAATTTTTGGTTTTGTTGCACAAAAAAATATGAGTCATAGAGATATTTTAAGTATAAGAAAGAAGTTCAAGAAAATTTTCATGGAAATAGTTGATCAAAAGTAACTTTCAAGATATGATACCTCGGTCTAGCTCAACCCTAAAAGATAGATCGTGGGGTTGAATTTGGATAAGGTGTCATATTGTTACATGGTATCAAAGCGAGGTTCATTCTTTGAAGTTTTCTTCTTTGTAATTATAAAATCTTCCGTCCATTAGAAAAGGTAAAGAACGTAGATGCTTTTCTTATATGTTTCGTATCTCTTGGAATCTATGTGGGTAGTATACCACATGTATCTTCATGTTTGTTCGTTTTAGCAGTCACTTATTACTTCTCTTAGTATACATGGCTATTTAAAAGAATACAAGTCTTGTTTTGATTGCTTTTGTTTACTAAATGTAAGGGGTTACAAAAATGTTTTCTTAAATGTTTTGTATCTATGGGAATCTATGTGGGTACAATACCACTTATTTACGGTTGCTTTGGACATATATTGACACTCATCCATTTTCTGAATCCTCTTCAAGTACTTTCCTTTTTAATGCTTGATATTTCCTTGCAGGTTTAAAGAAAATGAGCACTGACCGGACATGCAAAGCTCAACCTGGACTAGGCAGGAGGTAAAAATCGTTCAAAATGTCCTAGCAATATACTTTAATGGTAACAATCTACTCACGAAGATGGAAGAAGAACTTCCTGGAATAACAATTGAGGAGATCAAGGATTACTATAATATACTCTTAAAAGATATCAATGACATTGAATCTGGACTCGCTCCTTTACATAATTATCCAGAAATGTAATGCAATACCATACAAAATATGAAAGAATATGTTGAATGACAATGAGGGACTCCTAGGGCAAAAGAAGAATATATGTTGATTTCTTGGTACATATTTTGAGGGCTTACTCGGTCGCCTTTTTTTTGGTGTCTTGTCACTTTTATGTTTTATTGTTTCTTTTAAGATGATAATGTATATTTGTATCTTTCCTGCTATAGGTCATTTATCCGGGGCTTAAATATATGTGGAAAATGTGACTGGAGAAGTACATCGAGGCACTGATGATAACAAGAACGTAATGCAAGTGACTTCCCATGCCCCGAAGTATTTAGAGCGCGTTAAAGCCAACAAGAAAGGGAACAAAAGAGCAATAGCAAAATCAAGTGTTCTTCATATAACTGGCGTGGATGCAGAAATGGGTTATAATTTCCAAGTTCCAATCACTGTGGATATGATTGGACCTGCTTGCGAGGAATCAGAAGCAATGCTGGACACTAGCAGATAACAACAGTAGTCTGATAAGAGCTTTCCGGCGAATATGCTATTGTGAGTGTTGATGCTAGCAGTGGAAATTCAGGTCATTTGATCCCTAAAATTGAGAGTGAACATGAAGCATACTCAGTCAGCCCATGGACGAAGACAATCATATCAATTTTTTATTTGATGTTTGGATTGCACAAACTTCTGATGCTGGGATAGAACCAACTGCTCAAACAGGATTTTTTGGTTATGCAGCTGCAGGAGATGCTCCATCTCAGTTACCTCCTTTGCTCCCTCATCTTAATGGAGTATGGCACAGTTTAGACACTCGCAGTTGATGATGACGGAACTTTTTAATCTGCACGATCTGTTCACATATTAAATGCTCTGATTTGCTGCACTTATTTTTTGAAGAATTAATTCAATTATGTTACACAATATTTCTCTTCTTTATCTGCTTTAGTAAACTCCATGTGTTTTTTTTTTGGTTTTTTTAATGAATTCAAAGCTAATCATAATTTAGTACTCATGTTGGTTTGCATGGTTGATAAAATAATTAACTTTTTATCTTTTCAACACCAGACATCTTTTTGTTACTGGGTTGGTTTGCTTAGATCCATACAATTCTTTAACTTTTATGTTGAGTAAAATTTTTATTTGTATGAATGCACTAAAAGTTTGGCTGAAATCATTATACCAAGTTATCAAATTGTAGTTTACTGAATTTTAATGTGAATCTTATAAAATTCAAGTTAAGTACTCGGCTATTTTAGGTAGGAGGAAACTACATTACAGTACATGATTTTTTTTCACACAAATTTCTTGAATGGGTATGAAATATTAACTACCACTCAAAATGATACTAGATGTGCAACTGGCCTGGATTTCTATTACTAGATATCCATATCCCCTAAAACCTGAGCCAGCACAAACATGAAAAATTTAAAGAAAATATAAGTATGTTTATGTGAAAATAGATAAAGTTGATTTTTGGAATATCAATGATTTTCAGTATAGTTTTTAGAATAGTCTACGCTAGTATCTCGAATAATTATCTTCAAGAAATATCTAAATATTCTAGAGAAGTGGTCTTAAAGAAATGTCTAGACATTTTACAGAGTAAGATATTTGTAGTAAATGATTGAATAGTGTAGATGCATTAATATCTAGAACCATCCCACACAAGTTTAAATAGGGGTATTCTTAGTCATTTGTATGCTAACAGAAGGGTTCTCCAATTATACTTTTTTTTTTGCTATCTTCCATATGTTAGGCTAATTTCATGCTCGAGGCTACCCTATGGATGCAGACACAAGACCTAGGATCAAGAGTTGACCCCAAGATAACCCTACTGCAATAGTCATAAGCTTACTAGACATAATCTAATTAATAAAATTGAGCCGAAGTTAAATCATAATGAAGTCTTAAATGAAGGGGAATAATCATATGCTAAACTGAATATATGAAAAACTGAGAGTTTAATAAAAGATAAATGTCAAACTCAAATATTAAACTGAATCTAACTATCTCTGATAATAGGCCTCTACACTGACAAAAATGTTGGGAATGCCCTAACTAGATCCAGCAAAACTAAAACTAAAAGACTGAAATACTAAAATGGTAATATGATCGTTGCCCTCGATGAACAAGGACTCACGACTGATGTTGTTGTACTCGAGATCGAGAACCTAACCATGTGTGATCTGACTGCTGTGGACTTGAACCTACGTCACAAGAAAATGTAGCGTAGAGTTTGTGTTAGTACTAAATGTGGTTAATTCAACGGAGCCTCACTAAGCTGTTGGAGATACTAATAACTGATAATAAGACCGTCGAGAGGATCCAATATACTCTACCAAAGGTAAAGAGGCATGCTGGAGTGATAAGTAAAATGATGACCACAGAAAGGACTTACAACCTCCCTGACTAGTAATTCTGTGACTATTTGGGTACGTTGAACCCTAGTACAAGTTGGTATTATGCTACTTCAAATAGATTAGGTTATTAACACATTATGACTGAATTTCTATATTATACAGGATAGCTCGAAATGACATGCAAGCGGAGAATGGGCAATAATTAACTGATAATGATACATTCAAAACTGTGGCATGGATATCACAAACAACTTAAATATCCGGACTAACATATGTAATTCAAGAACTAAACAACTAGTAGCTAGGGTTAAGAAATTCATGCAAGAAATGAAGTAATAACATGATAATTTAAATTGGAACATGTAAATAACTAATTCATGATAATTTGGTGATGTTCTTGATACCCTAGGTCTAGTTATGATAAAGAAATGAAGAATATAGCTGAAATCTGGAACCAAATAAGTGAAAGAAATCCACTAGTTAAATCTCAAATCCATAGTGACGAATTTCACGGATAAATCTTTAGATTTCATGACTAGAACTTACGTAACCTTGTTGCATTCGTGAATTATGTTTTATGGACTCTACTTCTTCTTCGTTTTGAATTTTTGATGTTTTGATTAATGAATTGACTTAGGTAAATTCTACTTATGTTTTTGAGCTAAAAATGACAAAACCCGCGTACTTTAGGGTTACAACGATGTAGTTTTGGAATCCAACAAAAGGTAAAAAGATGAAAAAAAAACTAACTAAAACTGCTGATCGACTGACCACGACCATCTTCATAGACCGTGAAAGGGACAATGGACTGTGAAGTGAGTCATAGGCTTAACTTGGACTGAAGGTCTAAGGTTCAAACTTCACGGACCCTTCCATGACCCGTGTGAAGAACTAAAAACCTTTAAGTTGTTTGTACTCTTCACTTTGGCATGTTTCTCTAAGGAACTGGTGAGTATGGCTAATGGATAATCCTTTAAAGATGCCCCCACAGACCGTGAAAGTCCCCTTGGTCCTTACTTAAGAGAGGGGTGTCTGAGGTCTAGGTTGGGGAGACTACTATCTCACTTGTCACGAATGCCACCACGGTCGGTTGTCAAGACCATTTCGCAGGAAGATGATCGTTGTTTGACGCCTTGACCTGGTGGAGTCAAAGTTAGGACCACATGCAGATCAACGAGCCGTGGACCATTTCATAGCCCACGAACCCTAAAATGGTTCACTTCTTCACGTAATTTGTTTAATTTATTTTAGGTCTAATTTCTGACGTGTTACTTTATCTCACTCTTTGGATCATCCATCCTTTAATTAATATTAGATTAGTTGGAATGGAGGGAAAGAACTGCTAAATCTACCACTAATTAGTATAGACTGAATTTCTAACTTAACTGACTTCCAAAACATGAAGATATGCTGAAAAATGCAAGCATAGACTGAAGGAACATGATACTAAGACTGAATTCACACATGAATTATTGCAAAGAGTGAAGAGAACTATTACCTCTTGTTGGAGTTGAATCGGGAGGAAAGAGGTGAAAATACTTGGACTTCATGGCTGCGTCTTCTTCCCATGTAACTCCCTATACGGAATGACTCCTCCACATAACCTAGAGTAAAGTGACTTTATTGTTTCTCAACATTCCAACCTCATGATTAAGGATTTCAACTTTTACCTCTTCATAAGTGAGACTATCTTTCACAACCACACTTTCTAAAGGTATAATAGATGCTGGATCACCCACACATTTCTTTAACAACGACATGTGGAAAACTAAATGCACTGCTGCTAGTTCTACTGGAACTTATACTCTTAATCCACTTTTCAAATCTTTTTAAAGATCTTGTAAGGGCCTAAATTTCTGGTGCGGAGCTTCCCTTTTTTTTCCAAATCTTATCACCCCTTTCATCGGCGACACTTTTAGGAAAACCTATTCATTAACTTGGATTTCTAGTTACCTTCTCATTATCTCCTTTCATGTACATAAAAATTTTCAAGACTCTGGTCTGTCTTAAGTCAATCTATAATGAGCGCACTTTCTCTATAGCTGCAAGAACTAAATCTGGCCTTAGCAAGGCTTATTCACTCACTTTGAACCAAACAACCTGAGATATACATTTACGCCAATAGAATGCCTCATAAGGGACTATTTGAATGTTGGAATGATAACTATTATTGTAGGAGAACTTTATAAGAGGAAGGTGATCATCCCAACTACCCTTGAAATCGATCACACAAGCTCTTAACCTGTCCTATAAGGTCTAAATGGTACGCTCAGCCTTCCCATCTGTCGTCAGATAAAATGTTGTGCTAAGATTAACATGAGTACCATGACCTTTCTTAAAATACCTCCAGAAATGAGAGATAAATTGAGGACCACTATCGAAAATGATAAAAAAAATTTGGACCAATTCAACCTAACTACCTCATTAATGAAAAGCTTGGCATAGTCATCCATTAAATCTTCAGTCTTTGCCGCCAAAAAAAATACGACTTTCTAACTCTGTATACAATCACCCAAATGGAGTCATCTTGTCTGTGAGTGCGAATTAAACCTGTAATGAAGTCCATGTTTATCACTTCCCACTTCCAAGTAGGAATATCAATCTCTTGTGTCATACCTTCGGGTTTCTAATTGTCCATGTAAACTTGCTAGCAATTAGGGCACTCAGCCACAAAATCTTCTATATCAATTTTCATACCATTCCACTAATAGATTTACCACATATTACAGTACTTCATAGGTGCTCCTAGATGAATAAAATATCTAGAATTATGGGTTTTTTCAAGAATTTTTTTTCTTATCTCACCAACTTTAGGAATATATAATTGACCGTAATAGTGAAGCACACTATCTCCCCTTTGGGAGAAAACATCAACCTTCTAGTTATCGATTGCACCCATTAACTCGAGCAATATTTGATCACTATCTTGCTTTTCCTTAACCTCCACTACCAAATAAGATTCTGACCTATTCTTAAAGGTTTCCCCACCATATGATATATTCATAAGACGAAATCCTAAGGGAGCAAGTCATTGAATATCCTTTTCTAGATCTTTTCATTCTTCCTCAACATGGGATACACCAGAAAAATATAGTCTGCTAATAGCATCTGCTACAATGTTCAGCTTACCAGGATGGTAATGCATACTCATATTATATTCTTTGAAGAATTCTTTTCATCTACGCTGGTGAAAATTCAATTCTTTATAGGTGTTTCTGAAGGCTCGTATGGTCCATGAAAGCATATACGTGAACACCATACAAGGGATATATCCAAATCATAAATGAAAGCACCACTGCTGCAAGCTCGAGGACATGAGTCGGATTTTTCTACTCATGTACCTTAAGTTGTCAAGAAGAATATGCTATAAACTTACATTGATGCATCAACACGCAACCCCGACATATCTTGGGTAAATAACAATATATCAAATAACTATCTAAACCCTCTACTAGAGTCAAGACACAAATTATAGTGAACCTAGTTTTTTAATTCTTGAAAGATTTTTGCATGATCATCTGACCATTGATTCTTGACCTTTTTCTTAGTCAATTTAGTCAATGGAGATGCTATGGATGAGAATTCTTCTATGAACCTTTTGTAACCTTATAGACCCAAGAAACACCACATTTTGCTAAGAGAGGTAGGTCACTACCATTGTTTGAGTGCTTCAATTTTCTGTGATCCACTTGAATCCCTTCACTAACACTATATTCCTAAGGAAAGTAACTGAATGCAATAAAAACTCACATTTGCTAAATTTAGAGAATAACTTACGGTCCTTGAAAGTTTGTTGAACAACCCGAAAATGACGTGCATATTCTTCCTTATTCCTAAAATAAATGAGGATATCATACATAACGATGATAACAAAAAAGTCCAAATACTTCTTCAACACTCTGTTAATCAAATTAATGAAAGTTACAAGAGCATTTGTTAGTCCAAATTACATTAATATAAATTCATAATGACCATACCAACGCCCGAAGGTTGTCTTCAGAACGTCATTATATTTGCTTTGAGTTGGTGATACCCTAATATGAGGTCTATCTTTGAGAAATGACTAGCAGCTTAAAGTTGGTAGAACAAGTCACCAATCCTTGGGCTAAGAACTTATTCTTGCTTTAGCCTTATTCACCTGCCTATAATCAATGCACATTCTTATAAATTATCTTTATTCTATAAAAATAACACTGGTGCACCCTATGCCAAATACTAGGTATGACAAAACCTCTGTTTAGAAGGTCTTTCAACTAGTATTTCAATTCCTTAAGCTCTATTGGAGCCATTTTGTAAGGAGCTGTAACACTATGGAACTTCATGACTCAATCTATAGTAACATGATAAACCGAGCCTTAAAAATGTTTCGAATCCAAAACTACTGCATTGAAACAAAGTAGGATGTTTTTAAGAGCCTTAACGTCAAGGTATGACCATGACGTCCAGAAACTAGTGCAATTGAACTAGCAAACATCCTTACATTTTGTGTACGTTTGGAAGTGTGGTATGTAGTCTAAAACTTTTTAAAATACTATAAATAGGTACAAAAATGTATATAAGGTCAAAATATGCAGGTACGACCCCTCTAGGGGCCCTTGAAGGGACTGCATCCTTGGCCAAGCAAGCTGCAAAAGCAGCATCCAATTGGCCTAGCAATCCACGTCCCGTAAATGGTAAATCTTTGAAGAAAATTATGGTCCGCATCGCGGACACATAGTGGACTCCAGTGTCTTGAAAATTAATTTTGGAAATCTTGCGAGAATAGCTCCGCAATGAAAACATGTTTTCGGACGAAAATCTAAAATTTAGAATTAAATTTTCACTCCATTAAAAGGTCAACTTAAGTGAGTGGTATTTTGGGTATATTAGGGAAGGGTTATATATTCATCTTAAATAAGTTTTTCCTCACAAATATCCACTCAAATAAAATACCCTAATCAAAACTTGAAAGCTCTCAATTCTTTCTACTTTTTCTCTCTACTCAACCTCCATTGAAGAAGCTTTGAAACTTTAAAAGGAGACCAAATTCCAAAGTTTTCTAATCAAATTGTTGTCTAATGTATTCGTTAACATATGTTTTATTTTAATATTGGAATCCCTTACCCCAAAAGTTCCTTTCAAATAAATTTCCAAACTTCCCCAGACTAGGGTTTTTCTGTACACATAGGTCTTCTTTGAAAAATGAAATTGATAATCAGTTGTGATCAATTCTACTCAATTAATGTTGTTTAGGTATATATTAATGGTTACTTCTTGTTATTCACTAAAAATTTCCATGGACCCATGTCTTTCCCAAATTTCATTAAAACCTTGAAGTGATATGTGAGTTGTGAGGATGATGAACATGTGGATTGACTACATTGATGTTAATTATTTAATTGCTTCATGAATTTACCTCGTTTATGTATAGATTATGTATTCATGGTAATGGAAGTATAAAGGTTCTCTAAAGGGGAAAGGAGGCATATTGATTGGTTCTTCTTGGATTCAATTATGAAGTATGAGTGTCTTATATAGTAATGCTCTTATGTCTAATGTGTGGTTTTGATGTTTATGCTATGTATTCCTCATCGTTAACTCTAAGACACTTGAATTAGCTATGAAGTATATATTCATGTTATGATACGATTATTATATTATTAAGAGTATTTCTCATGATTATAATAAATTGTAAGTGAAAGGTTTACTTACTTGTATGGGGTTTCTAAAGTCAAAGAATTGTTTTCACTAATGATGACCTAGCAAATCTGAATTCTTAACTATGTGCTCACATAGTACTATAGCTTAGTGGATCCACTTAGATAGCTATGTATGATTGGTTACACCTTTGGCAAGTGTTAACCCTCTTTTTTTGGTGTGGGAGGAGAACACCGGATTCCAGGTAGCTTACATGGCTAATGTCGGTTATTACACTTATTTCTTTAAAAGTAAAAGTAAATGAATAAGTTAAGTATGTGAAATCCTATTAGGGATTTATAAAAGGCTACTACATAGTGTGATGGAGAATATGAGAATCATGTTACACATGGCACATGTGGGATACTAAGGGATGGCCTTAGTAGTGTTCTTGTATGACTAAGTTGATTTTATATTATATAGGTCAAATTAACTATGATCTTATGAATCAATCATGTTATGATGAAATATGAGGTTGTGTGATATGTATTAAGTGACATAATGTGATACTTAGCTTTGGATGAGATTATGGGGTTCTATTCTTGGCATTGCACAAGTGTTGCTTTTGGTTGCTTATGTGTTTGGGTTAATATTATGTTTGGTTTATTTATGATGCTCCATATGTGTGTGTGTTAAGGTTATTTGAAACTATGAATGGTTTTGACTACATTGTGTTTTTCTCAAGCATTGATGATTTTATGCATAGGAACCATACTAGATCTGGTTTGTACTAACCCATATTTCTACCCTTTTCCTAAACAATGTAGGTTCATGCCGTTGAGGTATAAAGGTCGCTTTCCTAGAAAACTTGGAATTTTCCCCATGTTTTGGTAGGTCATATAGTTGTAAGATGGTGTCACGTATTCTATCTTAGTAGTATTTGTATTCTCTTAATACATTCATTTCCTTTCTATTGTTTGAGACATTGTTGTAAGCCCTTGGTGGCAAATATGAATTTCTATAAGGGCTATTCCCGAATTTTCTACTTAATTTTAGATTGTTTGATGTGAGACAAAGTATTAAACTAAATTTCGATGTATTGGTTATATCTCCTAAAAGATAAGCCTATGTAAGTTTCATATGCGAGGAGTCTAAGTAAACTCGATATATGATATGTTAGAGGTCTATATACCTCAATACGTAAAAATTTTTAATTTTTCCACATTTTTACCTATTATATGTTATGACGAATAATAAGGTTTTTTCCAAGTCCTCTCTGAGAAATACGACATCTGTTACGTCTAGGCAGTGCTCCCTTTTTGTGACAACAGGAATAGAAATATGCTAGGCATGTAAAAGATATCAATTCCAAAGTCGATTTTCTTGTCGAGAGAAACTTCGGGAATACTTTATGGAAGTACTTCTAGGATTATATTGACTACACGAGCAGACTCAAGAGTTGGGGTTTTTGAGAATGAATCCTTAAATCCAAATTAGATGACAGATATAAGCTTTAGAAATCATCTTTCTCGCCTTAATGTAAGATATGAATCAACCCATAGGCGCTAAGCAATACTCTTTCATTCTAAGATTGTTTTCTTGGAAACTGAAATCGAACAATCCTAGTTTCGAAAACTACTAGGGAATATCAAGAATGTAACCAATACATTCCAAGAATGATATCGAAGTATACAATTTCTAACTCTTAAAGATCTGCAGAGATGACTTTTGGAGAGACCGCGACAAAGAAATTTCTCTATACCCATCTAGATATAACTAGGTCATCGAAGGGAGTAGAGGCTGAGAAAGATTCTATGAGAGTTTGCGGATTAAAACTAAATTGGACTACAATATAAGGAGTTACAAAAGAAAAAGTAGTCGCCTTGATCTAACAATCCATAATTATAGAGATCAAAGACTCTTAATGTACCAATGACTACATCAAAAGAATCTTCCTGATCCCGGAGAGCGTGAAGACCATACCACCCGATTTGGCGCTTACCACCACATGCACCATGAGTTACCAAACTGAGTCGAGTAACCTGCTGCTACTGGTAAAGTTGTGGAATGAGCTATAACTTACTACCTCTTCGACCATATGTAAAAGAACAATCCTCTAGCCCATGATCATGTAACACCCCGTAGCCAAAACAGACCAAAAATTAGTTTTCAGAAAAATCTGCAGGTGCTACCAACGGTGGAATCAACGGACCGTAGCTTGTACCACGGTACGTCCTGCACAATCATCAATGGGATGAGAAACTCCCAAAATTTTCAACATAGAAAGATTGGTTAAGTCTTGGACGACAGATGGACTTATAGTCCGTAGGTAAAACGACGGTCCGTAGTCCATGACCATCGATAAAGACTCCCTTCAACCACTCTCTGAGAAGAGCTATGGAGGACCAGCATGTTTTTAGGTGGACCTATGGTCCATAGGTCTGACTGTAGGTGGAAAATGTGCATCCAGTTTAGGGGAAATGTAGTTGGTTCAACTTAAAATGATCATAAATCATAGAAATTAGAATTAGGTCTCCACTGACCTATCCACAGATAGATAATTGAATTATCTTTCCATAGACACCAACCTTGCTAAAATCAGACCTCCGAGTAAAAAGTTATGCCCATTTTAGTAAAGGCATGTTGAACAGGCCCTCACGACGGACCCAACAACGGGGCGTTGGGCGTACGACGGACCGTCAGTCCTGGCCGTCGTGAGGACCGACAGAAACCTTCCCAGGGGTCTTTTTGACCTTTCCCACTCCGTTTAAACCCTAATTTACGTCATTTTGACCCTAAATCATCAATTTTTTTTGTCAATTTACGCCTAGAAACACAATTAAAACATATCCAAGTCAAATCATTAAATCAAAACATAGAAAATTAAAAGCAAGAGAGGACAAAAAAACTCAAGAACCCTAGTTCAAGAGTGCCACAAGCTCCAGCAGTTCCAGCCATGAAACTTAAGTATTTTTCTGTGGATTTAATCACCAAATATAAGGGATTTCACTAATGGGTTCCTTTCACCCATTGTGTCCTTAGTTTCAGTCAGTTCTTGATTCTCTAATCATGATTAAACCTAGGGTTTCTAGAACTTTGATATAATTTCATGAATTTATTAAATATATGTTCCAAGTTAGATGATCATGTTATTACTCTTATTATCGCATGAATTTTAGAACCCTAGCTTTGTATTTCTTTAGTTCTTGAATTAAACATGCTAGATCATATATTTCAGAAACATCAGATATACATGCCTCAGTTATAAATGAATATTTACCTGATTAATTGTTGCAATCTCAGTTTGCATGTTCAGTTTTGAGTTATCCAATATTTACATAAATTCAGATATCGCCGATCATAAGGGCCTTCAGTAAGTGTTCACCTAGAAATAATTGAATCTTCGCCAAAGGAGATGGCTTGAGTTCCTTAAGGATTATGATATGAGTGTGCATTATAATCCTCGAAAGGCGAATGTAGTGGCCGATGCTCTTAGTATATTATCTATGGGTAGTGTAGCCCATGTTGGGGAAAAAAGAAAGGAGCCAGTGAACTATGTTCATAGGCTTGCTCGCTTGGGACTTCGCCTTATGAGCATATCAGACAGCGGTGTAACATTTTAGAATGGGGCAGAATCGTCTTTGGTAGTGGAGGTTAAGGGAAAGCAAGACAGTGATCTAATGTTGTTTGAACTAAAGGGTGCAGTCAACAGTCAAAGAGTGGAGGTTTTCTCCCAAGGGGAGATGGTGTACTTCGCTACCAAGGTAGATTGTGTGTTCCCGATGTGGGAGAGTTGAGGCAGCATAATTTTGCAGAAGCTCATAACTCAAGGTATTCTATTTATCCAGGTGCCACTAAGATGTACCGCAATATGAGGGAAGTCTATTGGTGGAATGGCATGAGGAGGGATATAGAAGACTTTGTGAGTAAGTTCCCCAATTGCCAGCAAGTCAAGGTAGAACATCAAAAACCAAGAGGTATGACTCAAGAAATCGATATTCCTACTTTGAAGTGGGATGTGATCAATATGGATTTCATCACAGGGTTACCTCGTACTCGCAGACACCATGACCCAATTTGGGTTATAGTTGATAGGATGACTAAGTCTTCTCGCTTTTTGGCAGTCAAGACTACATATTCGGCAGAGGACTATGCCAAGCTTTACCTTAGTGAAATTGTGTGGTTGCATAGGGTTCCTTTTTCTATCATCTCATATAGAGGTCCTCATTTTACTTCTCGCTTCTGGAAGTCATTACAAAAAGGTCTTTGTACTCAAGTTAACCTTAGTACAATATTTCATCCACAGACGGATGGGCAGGAAGAGCATACCAATCAAACCTTAGAGGATATGTTGAGAGCTTATGTGATTGATTTCAAAGGTATTTGGGATGATCACCTTACTCTTATTGAGTTTGCCTACAATAATAGCTACCATTCCAGCATTCAGATGGCCCATTATGAGGCTTTATATGGGCGTAGATGTTGATCTCTTGTTTGGTTGGTTTGAAGTAGGTGAAAAAACATTGATAGGGATAGATTCAGTCCTTTATGTTATGGATAAAGTGCAACTCAGTAGATATAGACTTAATACAACCCAAAGTCGTCTGAAATCTTATGCAGATGTAAGGAGAAGGGAACTAGAGTTCCAAGTTGATGATTGCGTTTTTCTGAAAGTCTCACATATGAAAGGGGTGATGAGATTTGGAAGGAAAGGGAGGCTCAGTCCTAGATATGAAGGACCTTACAAGATCTTGAAAAGGATTGAAAGGTGGCATATGAGTTAGAGTATCAAGCAAAATTAGCAGCAGTGCATCCGGTCTTCCACATCTCACTCTTGAAAAAGTGTGTGGGTGACCCAGCCTCCATAGTGCCATTAGAGAGTGTGGCGGTGAAAGATAGTCTTTCTTATGAGGATGTCCAGTTGAGATTCTTGATCGTCGGGATAGAAGGTTGAGAAACAAAGAAGTCGCTTCAGTCAAGGTTTTGTGGAGGAGTCAGTCCGTATAGGGAGCTTCTTGGGAAGCAGAAGCAGCCATGAAAGTCAAGTACACTTACCTCTTTCCTTCGATTCCACTCCAACTTGAGGTAATAGTTCCTTTTCAGTATTACAATCATTCATGGGTAAATTCAATTTTTGAATCATGTTCCCTCAGTTTGTACTTTCATTTTTAGTGTAATTGCATGTACTCAAAACTCAGTTATCAGTGTTTAGTAGTGGGGTTTGAATCTCTCTCCCTCTATTCAGCTAGTTTAGTCTTCATTTGAGGACAAATGTTCCCAAGGGGGAGATAATCTAACACCCCGTAGCCAAAACAGACCCAAAAATAGTTTTTTAGAATAATCTGCAGGTGCTACAAATGATGGAATCGACGAACCGTAGTCCATCCTACACTACCGTCGATGGGATCAAAACTCCCAAAAATTTCAGCCTAGAAAGATTGGTTAAGTCTTGGACAATGGACAGACATACGGTCCGTAGATCAAACGACGGTCCGTAGTCCGTGATTGTCGATCAAGACTCCCTTCAACCACTCTTTGACAAGAGCTTTGGATGACCAGCATGGTTCGTAATTTGCAACAACTTAAGGGGAAATGCAGTTGGGTCAAATTAAAATAATCATAAATATTAGCACAAAATGAATTAGGTCTCCCATGATCTACCCGAAGATAAAAAATTGAATTATCTTTCCATATCCACCGTCCGTGCTAAAATTAGACCAGCGAGTAAAAAGTTATGCTCATTTTAGTAAAGGCTTGTCGAACAGTCCCTCACAATGGAGCCAACGATGGAGCTTCGAGCATACGACGGACCGTCAGTCCTGGCCGTCGTGAGGCCCGACGACAACCTTCAAAGGGGTCTTTTTGACCTTTACCACTCCGTTTAAACCCTAAGTTACGTCATTTTTACCCTAAATCATCAGATTTTTGCAAATTTAAGCCTAGAAACATAAATTAAACATATCGAAGTCAAAGCATTAAATCAAAACTTAGAAAATTAGAAGCAAGAGAGGAGAAAAAAGCTCAAGAACGCTAGTTCAAAAATGCCACAAGCTCCAGCAGTTCCAGCCTCGAAACTTAAGTACTCTTCCGTGGATTTCATCACAAGGTATGGGGGATTTCACTAGTGGCTTCCTTTCACTCATTGGGTCCTTAGTTTTAGTCATTTCTTGTTTATCTTATCAAGATTAAACCCAGGGTTTCTAGAACTTTGATATAACTTCATGAATTTATTAAATATATGTTCCAAATCAGATTATCATGTTATTACTCAGATTATCCCATGAATTTACGAACCCTAGCTTTGTATTTCTTTAGTTCTTGAATTACACATGCTAGGTCATATATTTCAGAAAGTTCAAATATACATGCCTCAGTTATAAATGCATAATTACCAGATTAATTGTTGCATTCTCCATTTGCATTTTCAGTTTCGAGCTATCCAGTATTTTCAGAAATTCATATAATCAGTTATTTTATAGAATTCATTGGGAGTAGCATAATACCGAGTTGGACTAAAGTTTTGCGTACGCGATAGACCCAGAACCACTAGCCAAGTAGGTTGTAAGTCTTCTCTGTGGGCAATCAGTTTAGTGATCACGTCAACATGCCTTTATACCTTTTGTCGGGTATATGGGGTCCTCTTGATAGGGCGTATACATCGGACTCCATATTTATTTCATGTGGTTTTATTATCAGTTATTAGTAGCTCCCTTAGTTCAATCAAACTCTCTGCATTGACCATTTATTAGTATATTCATTATTCAGTTTCAACATGTTATAAATTGGCCATTGCATCAAATTATCTATGAAATCAGCACATCATGTTCAAATTGTTATACTTGTTTTTGTGCTTGTTCAGTTATGCTTTATTTTAGCTTTACTCTTACATGCTCAGTACCTTTCTAGTATTGATGCATACGTGCTCTAAATCTTCTCTTGATGTAGGTTGAGGTTTTCAGCATCTAGATCATGTATACATCGATTTCTCGATATCCAATTCAGCAGATTCAGTGATGAGTCCTCATTCTCCGAGGACAACAATCATGAGTTTCATTTTAGTCTTTAGTCATTTCGTTTAAGTTTTTGCTAGATATAGCTGGGGCTTTTCCCAATATTTCAAGTCTAGTTTATAGGCTATTTTCAGACATAGTTAGATTAAGCTTGGTATTGTGTCAATATTTTTTTTGTATTAAAATCATTGTTTTCAAATGTCTCAGTTATATAATATGGGTATTCCCCATCTTTTCATTTTAAGTATGATTTATCTTCTGCAACCGTTTATTATCTTTAGTATGCTCATGATCATGCCACCAGGGCTAGCTTGGGATCACTCGTGGTCCTAGGTTCCGTGCCCCCGTCTCGGGGGTAGCTCGGGTCGTGATAGATCACACCCAAAGAATCCTTCCTTTCCTGCAAAATATATGCTTGAATTGTTCTTACTATATTTTGGGCAATTTGGGTAGTAACTAGTGCATTAAAACCAACCTTGAGTCTTACAGCCTGATTACCTTCCTTTATGATCATTATAGAACTTAAAGGAAGGTAAAATAGCTGATAAACGGTACTGCCATCAATTTCCACCACCTGATTTCTGTTGAAAATAGTTATAATAACATGTTCTCCTTTTTTTTATTCTCCTTAGCTTGTTCCATAAGCTTAGCACTGTCAACCTGTTCAACATGATTCATGAGCCTAGAAATGATCATATCTCGCAGCAACATCGCATCATGCATTCTATGTTCACTAAGGCTAGCACTCCATAAAGAAATTTATTCATCTGAGCTCTAGAATAAGTGACCATGTGAGGAGCCTACCTAGAGAGTTGGGTAAACTTGAGCCTATTCTATTGGACTATGATGTTACCTTGCCTGAAGTTCTTAATTCTATGTTTCTTGCCTCCCTTAGCTTTCTTGGGAAAACACAGTCCAGAAAGGTCTCACTAAAGAAATCCCAAGTATTAGCAGTTGCATATGTATCAATATTTTCCTACTACTCAATATACCAGATATAATATACATCCTTCAGTTGATACGATGCTCTAACTGTACCCGATCATTAAAAAATACTTGTATCACTTGAAAGATCTTATTGACATCATTCATGATGTTTTGGGGATCATCATCAATGTATGATTTTAGAAGATACATCGTAAAAATCTCTCACTGTAGCTGCAGCCGACCCAACATTAACATTTTCGTGAACTAGAACCTATTGTTTGATCTTGTTGACAACACTCTAATCCAACATCTGAATGGCGTTCCAGAACTCTACATTCGACACTTTTTTATCAGCAACTGGAGGAGCTACTTTTATATTCCTTACATTCATATTCCTGGTGTTAGCTTATGAGAAGGAACAATTTGTAATGCATAATGAAGGAATTAGAATGAGAAGTTGGATCATACCTCACACATGATAACACTAATAGGAAAAAGAAGTTTTTCCTAAAACACATTGTAGCCTCGTCTAACTATATCGAATACACTTCACAACCATAAAAAAGACTTTACTTAGTGCGAATTTTCTGACATCCTAGGACAGTAAAACCTAATGCTCTAATACAAAAATTTTCATGTCGCAAGGCTACCCCCTCGATATGGACATGGAACCTAGGGTAATGAGTGACACCATTATAATCCTGATGTCATATTTATAAGGATACTAGAGATAAACTTATTATTACGACTATGTGGAAGATAAATAAAAATGAAGTCTTAAATAATGGGGAATCCACATATACTAAACGTAATATATGAAAAATTAAGAGTTTAATGCAAGAGAAATATCAAACGCAAGTACTAAGTTAATATAACTATGTATGAAAATAAGCCTCTAAAATAACTAGAAATTTTGGGTCATGCCCCAAATAGATCTAGAGAAAAAGAAACTAAAAGATTGAAATAATGAAATAATAACATGACCGTTGTCCTCGAAAAATGACGACACACCACTAATGCTTCTGAACAGGAGATCGGGAACCAATCTATGTGTGATGTGACAGCTGGAGACCTGAATCTACATCATAAGAAGATGTAGCGCAGATTATGCATTAGTACATGAAAGGTACTTAGCATGAAGAATAGAGTAAAACTGAAATAACATATAAGAGAACAAAACAATAAAATATAACATGTACATAATAGATACTTGATATAGAGAAAACCGAATGCAATGACCAATTCATAACTTGCTGAAACTGAATACTGATTATACAAAAATGTGGTCAATGCAATGGAGACTAACTGAACTATGGGAGTTATTAATAACTAATAATGAAACCACATGAGCTAAATGTGTAGTCGATGTATACACCCCATTAAGAGGACCTAATATACCCTTCTAGTGGTATAAATGCATGCTGGCATGATAAATAAAATGATGCCCATAGAGGGGAGTTGCAACCTTTGTGGCTAGTAGTTCTGGGAATATTTCGGTACGTTGAATCCTAGTCCAACTAGTTATTATATTAATCCAAATATATTAAGTGATCAATATATTATTACCAAAATTTTGTATTATAAGATGCAAACTGATAATGCGCAATAATATATTAATACTGACATTTTCAAAACTGAGGCATATATATCTAAAATAATCTAAATGTATGGCGTAACATATGTAATTCAAGAACTAAATAACTAGAGTTAAGAAATTGATGCAAGAAATGAAGTAATAACATGATAATATTATTTGGAACATGTAAATAACTAATTCATGATAATGTGTTGAAGGTATATAAACTTTATGCCTTGTTATAATAAGGGAATCAAGAATTTGACTTAAACTAGGGACCCTATAGACGAAAGGAAGCCACTAGTGAAATCCCACATACCTTGTGACGAATTTTCTAGAGAAATCTTTCGACTTTAGAGCTAGAACTAATGTAATCTTGCCGCATAATTGAATGTGGGTTACTCGCCTCTTTCTGGTTCTTCTCTTATACTTTTGTATATTTTTATTAACGATTTTATTTGTCTAAGTTTTAGATAAGTTTCTACGCTAAAACAAATAAAACTAACATAGTTTAAGGTTATAATAATGTAGTTTAGGTGTCCAACAAATAGTGGAAAAGACAGAAAAACCCTCGACTCAAAATGTTGACAGGATGACCACGACGATAATCATGGATCTTGAAAGGGACAACAAACCAGGAAGTGGGTCGTGGTCTTCACTTGGATTGAAGGTATGAGGTTCTAACTTCATAGAACCTTCCACGGCCCGTGTGATGGACCACCAACCGTGAAGGTTTTCGTAGTCTTCACTTGGGCATTAGGGTTTAAGGGACTGGCGAGTGGAGGCTCCTGGTTAAGCTTTTCTGGATTCTCCCATGGCCCATTGTGAGGACCACATACCGTGAAGGTCCCCGTAGTCCTTACTTGGGCGAGGGGTGTTTAAGAGATAGGCTTGGGATGATACTACCTCACTTTTCATGTACAAATCCATGGTGTGTTTAGGGCCAACAATAATGTTATGTTGTTCAGATAAAGATAAAATTTGAAACATATAACAATCCAAACAAATTGTAACAATCAAAAGTACACCCTAGTCATTACCGGTGTCGTTCTCTTTGAAGAGGACTAAGACAAGCCCTTAGCGTACGAAATAGCACATCATAGGTCAAACATGCAGAAAAATTTAAAACTCTTATATATATATATATGTATGTATGTATATATATATATATATATATATATATATATATATATATATATATATATATATATATATATATATATATATATATATATATATATATATATATATATATATATATATATACTTAGTGAGGTTTACATAGATCATTCACGTAGGAAGCTTACTTAGGCTTCTCGCTTATACATCATAATAATAAATAAGAATTTAGTATAAATCTTTACATTAAACCATCTAAATGAAGTAAAACATTCGGGCATAAACAATATAAAAATTCATAGTTTCCACATAGGGCCTAAATCAATATCTTAAAAACAAGAGAAAAGAATGTATTTAGACAATACAAGTACGACTAAGGTAGAGTATGTAGTAGCATCTTCAAACTAGAGGACATACCAAAACATGGAGAGTCTAGTCCTAGCCTTCTTGCTTTACCCTAAATATATCTTAGTGGCCCGATCCTACAATGTTTGGGATAAAGAGAAGAAATATGGGGTAGTACAAAACACATGTACGAAGTATGGTCCCTATGTATAAAAAACCATTAATGCATGAGAAAAGGACAATTTAGTCAAAATCATGATCAATTTAACTCAACAGGACTATATAAGAAGAATAATAAGTCACTTCAATATAATAGCAACCCAACATGTAGAAGAACCAAGCAATACTTGTGCAATGCCAAAGATGGAACCCATAATCCTATCCAAGACTACGTATCACATTAAGCAACCCACTTCATACTTCCAACATATTATCTTAAAGTCATCATAACATTATTAATACATGAATAGTACTCATAACTTATCAACATAACTATAATAATAATAATCATAAAATAACATTACTAGAACCATCTTAGGATCCCATACGTGGAATGAATAATAAAAGTCCCATACCCTCCCTCACCAATTGTAGTAGCCTCCAAGACAACCCTAATGAGAGTTAACATACTTAATTAGTTAATTTACTTTTACATTAGGGAAAGAAGTACAATAATCGACATGAGACCACCTGAGATACATTGAATCCGGTGTTCTACTCCTGCACCGAAAAAAGAGTGGGTTAATACTTGCCTAAGGTGTCATCATTCATACATAAATATCTAGGTGGATCAACTAAGCTAGAGTCCTATGTGGGCACACAGTTACGGGTCTACGAGATTGTTGCAAGAAACCTTTACTTACTAATTTGGAGGTTTCCATATCATGAGACAACAAATAACTTGGGAATTCTGGACTTACTAACATGAAGAAACCCATGTGGGAGGCTGGACTTACCAACGTGAGACCTCAATCTCATTTACATGCCCTTGCGGTTCTAAGAAATTATTTCCTTTAGTAATTGAATGATCTCATCATATAAGTTCACATTAGTCTCTTCTATACCCCTATTTAAAATTCTTATCACATTTATCTCTTAAGTCATCACAAGTGAGAATAATCCTTTCATTTTATACACCACCTCATAAGTGAGTAAAACAATTCACTTTACACTTTATGATAATCATGAAAATATACTTTCAATTATATAATAGTCAAACCATAATGTACTTGAATAATTCAAAACCAATTTAATAGTCTAGGGTTAACGAAAGAATACTTAGCATCAACATCACAACCACACATTAGACCTAGAAGCATTACTATATAAGTAACCCATAATTCACGATTGAATCCAAGAAGAACAAATCAACATACCTTATTTCCCTTCAAAGAACCGTCATACTCCCAATACCAAGAATACAAAACAAATTATATGAAAAATGTATATTCAATAAGCAATAATATATTAACAACAATGTAGTGAATCTACATATTCATAATCTTCATAATTCACCATCTCAATTCAAGGTTTTATGAAATTGGGAAAAAGACATGGATGTAAGGAAATATCATAGGAAATAATCAATTAACCATCAATATATACATAAACAATATTTATTCACCACAATTCATCACAATTTATTCATAATTTCGTTTTTTAAAGAAGACCCATGTGTAGAAGTAAAACCTAGATTTGGAGGATTTAGAAATCATCTTTTGAAGGGACCTATTGGGGAAAGGAATCCCATAAGTAGGGCAGGGTTGGCAAGGGGACGGGACGAAGTGGGACGGGACGGGATGTGGGATGGGGAGAGGGGATTTGGATCGGGACCGGGATTGTGGGAACAAAAATAGGTCCCATCCCGTCCCACTATATATATGAGATGGGATGGGATTTGGGGGGACGAGACGGGACGGGATGGGGGATTTTTGTTTCTTTTAAATACTTATATATTTGTATTGAAATTATACGTTTTTAGATAATAAATTTAAAATTTAATTTTTGATTTTCAAATATCAAAATAAATTTTCAAATTTAAAGTTTCAATTTTTAAATTTCAAGATTTATGTTTCAAATTTCAAGTTTCAACTTTAAAGTTTTAAATTTCAAATTTGAGAAGTTTAAATTTGTAACTTAAATATTTTAAAGTAATGCAAATTGTAAACTTTAAATTAAGTATTTCAAAGTTAGTTTAGTACATTAGTATATATTTTATTGTATATATTAAACTTAAAATGCAAAACAATAATTGTATAAAAAAAACTTTAACAAAACTTAAAACCTTCAAATTTATTCAATAGAACTTAGAAGTTACAATTAACAAATATTAGTGGCGTAACTAATCTACGCAGCCACCTTCTAGGAAGTTTCTATTTTAATAAATTCTCATACGTAAAACTAATATTTGTTACAGATATTAGAGGAGTAACTAATATTACGCAGCCACCTTCTAGGAAGGGTTCTATTTCAATTAGTTCTCGAATGTAATCTAAAAATATCTGTTTTCTCCTTTAAAATTTAATTCTAATTGTCGCATCATATTGATATTGATATCCTCCGGTGTTGGCAAACTTTGTAGAAACTCTTGTGCCTCTAATTCATCATCACTGCATTCAATTTGTGTTTTGATTCAACTTGCTTGTTTTTTACTTAACTTTGGCAAATTGTTATCCCTCCTTTCGGCATTGGACTAATCTCTAAATAAAAGTGTTGTTTCCAAACTCTCTTCCGCTAATGAATGTATATGATCACCAATTTGAAACCTTGCCGCAATGAAAGCAGCCTCCGATGCAACTGATGAAGCTTGAATAGCTAGAACATCACGAACCATTTTGCTCAAAGTTGGAAATGTATCGCTTCGCCTACTCACCCATCCTAATAAATCTTCATTGCCATCTTTGATTTCCAATATTTCTTAAGATTGATTAAGATATTCTTCAAAATTATCTTGGTTAATAGAATTAAGATGAAGAATACCTCGCATATTAGTTGAAATTGGAAGTGACAAATAAATCTCAACATTAGAAGTATGACCAACTTCTCCTTGAAAAATTTCCGTACTTCTATATTTTTCATACAACAGTTTTTCTATTACTTTTATGCTAGACTTACACGTTTGACAATTTAGAATTTCATCCGGTAAAATTTCTAAAGTTTCATTAAAAGTGTCAACAATGCCTTGAACACCTTTTAATTTATAAGCAGGATGAGGTAAAGTAGCCGTTAAAAAAACTTGAGGAATAGGAAATTTTTTTTTTTTTTATTTTTCAATCATACCTTCAATTGTAACTCTAAATTTATCTATTTTTTTATATTTAGAAAATTGAATTGTAAGAGGACAAATATTTATTCGTACGGATGAAATAGTAGGATAATAAATTCAAGAAAACATGGTACTAGCATCATAAAAAAGTCTTAAAAATTATAATAGTTCTTTAGTTTCTTCCAAATCTTCATCACAAATTCTATCTAATGGGTTAGCATTATGAGCATTAAAAAGCATTTGTATGGGTCTTCTATATTTGTAAGCAACCAAAAGCATTTTGTAGAGAGAATTCCACCTTGTTTTAATATGTTTTTGAATTTTTCTAGGTGACAATTCACATAGTAAACAACATTCATTAAATTCCCTAATTCTAGAAGCATTGTTTGTATGAAAAATTCAGGTAATTGCATATTCAATTTTTACGCTACCACAATCAAATAATGAAATACCATCTTGTATAACTAAATTTATTATATGTGCAACACATCTAACATGAAAAGCATTATTGTCAATTGGACATAATCTTACTTTACTAAATTTATTATATGTGCAACACATCTTACATGAAAAGCATTATTGTCAATTGGACATAATCTTACTTTTAACATTTTAGCAGCGTTGTATTATTAGATGCATTATCTAATGCGACAACCATTATTTTATCTATAATCATGTAATAATCTAAAACATTTAAAATATTTAAAGCTAAATATGTACCAGTTTTTTTCAGTATACATAGTTTATAACTTATAATTCTTTTTTGCAAACTCCAATTATGATCAATCCAATGTGCAGTAATAGTTAAATAATCGTTTCCATTAACACTACAACCCATGTCAAATGTTATAGACACTCTACTATCTAATATGCTAAATATACAACGAAAAAATTGACAATGTTTACCTTGAAATTCAAAAACATCAGATTTAACAGTACTTCCTGAAAAGCCTCTATAATCTTGATTATAAGTTTGTTGAATATTTTCAATAAAATAGGGTTTTGAAGGAAAACTATAAGGCAAACCAAAAACAGAAACCATTTTAGCTAAATTTTACCGATCTAATTCTTTATTAAATTTACGTTGTGTTATTAGACCAGCGGGGTTAAAAGGATCTAATGTTTCTTGAACCATGTTAGAAGCCCCCATCGATGCATTACCGGTAATATAAAATTAACTAATTGAAATTCCATATTTTTATTGGCTAATGATTTAGCTTCCTTATATTGAATCAGCACACAAGATAATGTCTATTAAATCACCCTGTTCCACCTTGACCCCCAGTATGTTTAAAAGGTTGCTTACACTTATTACAAATAGCAACACTATTTTTGTTATCGGAAGTCGTTAATTGCCACATAATAGAAGTTTTAGGGCGTTGATACTTCACCTTCTCCTTTGTGGGAGGTATAAGGGGTGGATGTCCAAAATTTTGCTCCGGTAAATTGATAGTCTCATTTGGAACTTCTGTCACTGGACTAGTAGGTGTTTCTTCTAACTCCTCTTCTCCCAAATCTACTTACACTTCTTCACCTGAATTTTCATCAACATTAGGATTAATATTACCATAACGTCGTTCTAAACTTTCATGATCGAGTTGAACATTTTAATAGATATCATAAGGAGTACCATCAACATAAGTAGAATCATTTATATTAAATCTAACTCTACTCGTTGATTTAGATGAAGTACCACCACTTTTGCTACAATTTTTTTCTTTACTATTTTTTTTACCAAAATTAAATAATTTAAAAAGTCTACTTTCTTCGTTATGTTGTGCTTTCTCTTTTCCTTTACCTCTATTCTTTTTGCTAGAACTCATACTTAATTATATACAAAGTATAATATAAAATTAATAATAACACAAAAATAAAGACGGAAAATTATATATAAATATTATGAAACAAATGTACCAAGCGTCTGCGTTAATAGAAGATGTCAACCCGATTGTTGAAGCTTGTGGTTTGTTGTAACTTGTAATTTGAAAATCCAACTAATACATGATAACAAATATGAGATAATATAATTATATATATTTATATAATATGAAAATTTTGAATTGAAAATTTAAATATATGGATTATAATAATATGAGAATTAAAATGGAATAGAAATTAAGATTGACACTTGCGAGTTGAGAGTTGAGAGGATATAGAAAAATGGATGAGAGAAATGAGAATAGATGATTTTATAAGAAATAGTAGGGGATAGATGTATTTATAATATTAAAAATGGTTTAAAGTGTAATTATTATAACTTGAGGGTTTTAAAAAAAGTTTTAAAAGTAGGGGGTGGTATTTGGTGTTTGGGAACACAAAAAGTGGCAAAAATCCGTTTGGGGGGGGGGGGGGGGGCACTAACAGTTTCCCTAACGGATTAAAACGGTAAATTTTTGAAAAATTTTTAAAAAAAGAAAAGAAAAAAGAGGGGATACCGCTAACCGGCCAGTTTTACCGGGACGGGTCGACCGGGACGCATGGGTGAACCGGACCTTGACCGTTCCCCTCATCCCCCACCCCTTAAACCCCCTAAACATACGGGGATGGGCCGGGTGGGACGCGGGTCAGGGCAAGACACGGGCAGGGGCGGGATATCCCGGTCCCCTGCCACCCCTACCCAAGAGTGAAAGAAACCATACCTTAGAGATGATAATTCCACAAAATTGGGTTGTAAACTTGAAGGCTTGATCTTCTTCTAGGATTTTAATTGGTCTTCAATGGAGATTTGGAGGAAGAGAGAATTTGGGAGAGATGAGAGTGATTTTTTATTTAAACTTTTGAGACTTGATTTGGGTGTTAAAATTGACATAAAACTGACACTAAGACCTTATATAGTCACCCATTAAATTTCCCAAAATACCCATCACTTAAATGAATCTTTTTGTGAAGTAAAAATGTTTAAAATAAGACTTTTACAAATCTGGGAGGTGGCTGCATGTCGCGGGTTTATTTCATAATATATTTTTGAAATCCGAGTTAAGGCAGTGGACCTCGTGTAGGACCCGTGTTGCGAGGACAATTTGGGATTGTTGCGTGATGGCTGAACGTCGCGCAGCAGCCACCAAAATCCTGGCTGCACGCAGGCTGCTTCCGCAGCCTGCTCGCCCATGTACGGGCCCTCTCCAAGGACCCTTCCGGTGGTCCCTGAGGTGTTGTTACTGTACATTTTGACCCTCTATACTACATTTTACATTTTGAAATTATTTTTACAAGTATTAGACACTATATGACCCTACGAAACCTTAACCAAACATAGGGACGTCTATTAGTTCAATTTAGCTAGTTTTTCGGATATCAAGGCCTTTCTTTTATGCTATGGTTTCAATACTTCTCAAATAAGTTATTTACACTATTTTAGGTCTAAAATAATCATTGTACAACATATGAGGCTCTATTATGGGTCATGGAAATTACGGGGTGTTACAATATCCCCCCCCCCCCATAGGAACATTTGTTCTTGAATGACACCTTACACCTTCTATTAGGAAAAAGGAATAGACTCAAGACAAGCAGCCAGCCAACCAACAATATCATAATGAGTCACAAATCATAGGAGGAATTGCAACTCCTTTAAACATATAAACATAGCATTAACACATAGGAACTTAATCCACAACTCATGACATATAAGAGCTTTATCATTTACATCACATAAGGAGGAACTACCTTTTCCATTTTCATATGAGCTCAACATGAAAAATTTCAAAGAGTTGACATGCTAATTGCTTAAAATACAACACCAAAACATACCCAAAATAATTATCATCAAAGAAATAATAAAAATAACGCAATTGAGTTCAGGTTTATCACGAGAGTCATATTTCACAAAACTCAATTTAGGCATGAATTTCTACAAGCATATGCACATACTAGATAAACATTATAAGTTACACATTATTCATAGGACTCATTTAAGAGAAATCTACTAACCTTAACTTTGTATAGGAGTAGGGGGAAAGAGATGAGGGTAGTGGGTCTTCATGTCGCCCTCGGCCTCGCATGTTGCACCCTCAACAAGGTTGTTCCTCGATAGAACTTACACGGTGGCAACCTACTTATTTCTCATTCTCTTAAGTTGGCCATCCAAAATTTCAACCGGTACCTCTTCATAAGAAATGTTCTATTTTACCCATAAACCTTCTAAGGGGAGAATTGACAATGGATCACCTATACACTTCTTGAGCATAGACACATGGAACACCATATGAACCGAGGTCAATTGGTAACTCTAACTCATATGACACTTTCCCTACCACTTTAGAAATCTTATAAGGCCCCACATAACAGGGACTAAGCTTTCCCTTTTTTTCGAAACCTCATCACCTGTTGCATGGGTAAAATTTTCAAATGCACCCAATCTCCTACTTTGAATTCAATGTGCATCTTTCTATTGTTGGAATAGGATTTTTGCCGACTATAAGTCGTCTTCAACCTCTTTCTTATGAGTTGAAACTTTTCTGTTGCATCATACACTATTTCGGAGCCAAGAAGAGCAAACTCACCCACTTCAAACCATCCAATTGGAGATCGACACTTTTCACCATGAAGTGCTTCAAAAGATTCCATACCAATACTCGCATGATAGCTATTGTTGTAGCATAATTTTATCAAAAGGAAGGTGATCACTCCAATTCCTTTTGAAATCAATCACACAAGACCTCAAGATGTGTTCAAGAGTTTTGATAGTGCGCTCCACTTGTCCATCATTTTGAGGGTCGAAGTGGTGCTAAGCTTAACTTGAGTACCAAGCCCACTATTGAAACATCTTTAAAAAAGTAAAGTGAATTGGACTCCTCTATCCTAAATTATCAAAAAAGGGACCCCATGTAACTTCACAATCTCCTTAACATACAATTTAGAATACTCCTCCGCTGAGTAAGAAATTTTTATGGGAAGGAAGTGGGATGACTTAGTCGACCTATCCACTATTACCCAAATAGATTCATGCTGTCTACGCGTTCGAGGAAAACCTACCACGAATTCTATGTTGACATCTTCCCACTACCATGTAGGGATATCAATATCTTGTTGACATCTTCCCACTTCCCAGTGGGGAGATCAATATCTTGGGTTAGGCCACCGGGGCCTTGATGCTTCACTTTGACTTTTTGGCAATTTGAACACCTTGATACAAGATTAGCTACATCCCTTTTCATTCCATTCCACCAATAAATATCGCGTAAGTCACCATACATCTTGGTGGGCCCTGAATAATAGAGTACCGAGAACCATGAGCCTCTTCCATGATTTTCTCCCTTAAAGCATCCACATCCAGCACACATAATTGTTCTTGGAACTTAAGTACCCCATCCTACCCTTGGTAGAAATATTCATTATTCTTCTTAAGGACCGATTCTTTCAAATCCATCAATAGAGGGTCAAGAGAGTTTTTCGACTTCACATCAACCACTAGAGATGACTCGGAGTTATAACGGACCATGAAACCACCCTTTGAAGATTCTTCAAGTCAGACACCCAAACCACATGACTCACCCTACCCATGGAAACTTAGCTTAGCGCATCCGCAACCGCATTAACTTTTATAGGATGGTAAAAGACACTCATGTCATAATCCTTTAAAATTTCTAACCATCTTTTTTATCATAGATTCAAGTCATTTTGAGTGAATACATATTGTAGAATCTTGTGATCGGTGAATACATCAACATGTACCCCATAGAGATAATGCCTCCAAATTTTCAAGGGAAAAACTACGGCTGGAAGCTTTAGAACATGAGTTAGATAATCTTCTCAAGAGGCTTGACTTTCCGAGATGCATACACTATTACTTTTCCATGTTTCATAAGTACACACTCTAGACACACTTGGAAGCATCACAATAAAACACTAATCCATCGGTACCCTCTGGTAAAGTCAATACCAAAGAGGAGGTGAGTCTATCTTTCAATAATTTGAAGCTCTCTTCACATGGTTCCGACCATTTGAACTTGTATTTATTTTTGGTAAAATCCATTAATGGAGATAAGATGGATGCAAATACCTTAACAAAACTCTTATAGTAGCCGTCCAACCCTAGAAAACTTCAAATGTTGGTAGGATTCAAAGGTCTTGGCCAATTCTTGACCACTTCCATTTTCCTCGGATCAACCTTTACCCCTTGACTAGAGATAATGTGGCCCAGAAACGCAACCTACCTCAACCAAAATTCACATTAACCAAATTTAGCAAAAAGTTGGTTATCCTTGAGAATTTGCAGAACTATTCTCAAATGACTCATATGATGATCCTCACTCCTAGACTATATCATTATACCATAAATAAAGACAATAAAAAACAAAGCAATATACTTTCTAAAATATCGATTCATAATGTCAATGAAAACCTTTGTTGCATTAGTTAGACCAAATGACATCACTAGGAATTCAAACTGACGATATCTTGTTCGAAATGCCATTTTCAAAATATCAACTTCCCTTACTCTAAGTTAGTGATTACCCAACCTCATGTAAAATCTTTGAAAAGTTACTCGCTCATTAGAGTTGATCAAGAAAGTCATCAATCCTAGGGAGCGGGTAATTATTCTTTATGGTAACTTTATTCAATTGACAATAATTGATACACATTCTCAAAGACCTATCCTTTGTTTTCACAAACAATACCGGGCACCCATGGACATACGCTTTGTTGAATTAAACCCTTATGTAGGAAATCTGTGAGTTGAACCTTTAGTTGTTTCAACTCGGCTGGGGCCATCTGATAAGGAGGAATTGAAGTAGGTTGTGTATCCGGCAATAAATTTATGCTAAAGTGAATCTCCCATTCGGGAGAATTCTTGAAAGGTCATGGGGAAGGACTTCTGAGAATTCCCTTACTACAGGTACGACTCTATAGGAGGGACCTTGGATTGAATATCCCTAACTCTTACTATGTGGTAAAGATAACCTTTTGACAATTTACAAGCTTTTAGACATGAAGTTATCTTACCCCGAGGATTTGAGTTTCCTCCCTTCCACTCAAAAAATGGTTTATTTGGAAATTGAAATTTGACTATCCTTTTCCTACAATAAATAGAGGCAAAACAAGCATGCAACCAATCCATCCCCAATATGATATCAAAATCTAGCATATCAAGTTCTATCAAGTCTATGTAACTCTATTATTCAAGGAAATTACACAACCTTTATAGACTCTATTAACCACCACGGAATCCTACCGGGGTAGAAACTGAACAAGGTTCGTGATATGTCGGGTAGTATATCAAACTTCATGGCTACAAGAGAGGTCAGAAAAGATAATGTATCTCCTGGATCAAAAAAGCATATACATCAAAATAAAAACAATTTTAACGTACCGGTAGCCACGGTTGGTGAGCTCTCTTGATCACTTCGGGATTGGAGCTCATAAAAGTTATTCTTCTTAAGAGAATCTCGATTTGGATCTTTTGATTGAGCTTGAACATTTTCCCTTCCTTGAGATTTCATCATAAGGCAATCTCTCTTCATGTAATCACTCTTGCCACAACCATAGAAATATCCGTGCCAACTAGGAACTTACTATGATGTCTCTTATAATATTTTGCATAAACTGCCTTCTTAAGATAAGATATATCACAATTCCCCTCTTGGGGATTAAGAGTAGACACCTTACTCTTGTTGACCCTTGGAGCATCAAAAAGGTCTTCGTTGAAAAATCTCCTTCTGAAACTTGGTTTGTCTTGCACCTCAAATTTAGTCTTGGAATAATTCCCATTTTCGGTTGTCCCCTTCTTCAAATCCCTACCAACTCTCTTAAGCTTTTACTCCTCAATTTGTTAGGCATGAACAATGAGACGAGAGATTTCCATGCTAGGAATCAACATAGTCGAACGACACTCATTAACCACTAGGTGAGATATCTCCATAACAAATTTGTTCATCTTAGCTCTAGAATTTGCAACCATAGTAGGAGGATACTAGGGTAGTTGAGTGAATTTGAGGCTATACTCCTTCACGCTCATACCCCTTGCTGAATATGTATGAATTATTGGATTTTCCTCTCCTTTAATTCCAAGGGAAATAACCTATCAAGGAAAAACTTATTTAAAGCTCCTCAAGTAATCCACCCTATTATAACCGGCCTTTTATCATTCCATTGCTCATACAAAACTTCAATTACATCTTTGATTTGGTAGGAGGCTAGTTCTTTTCTTGAGAAGAAACACCCATAGCATCAAGAACTTTGAACACTTCATCAATAAACCCTTGTGGGTCCTCCTCCAACATAGAACAAAAGGAAGTAGGGGAATTCCTCTTTGTAAAATCCCTAATCCTTGAATAGGTGGTATTAGCATTGGGGTTCACTTGCACCCTTGCATCCCTAGTAACTTGGGTAGCCAAGACAATAATGGCATACCTAATCTCAACATTAGACATATCCCTTCTTTAATAGGAACTTAAGGGTTTTGAGGATCTTGAGGGGGAACAACCTCCTTCAAATTCTTCTCTCCGACGCTTCGAGCATTATTCCTCCCTATATTCATTGCCTATAACTACAATAAAAGGATTAGAAGAAAGTAATAAATATATTTAGGATTGTTAGGCACGACTAAGAAATAACAAGAGAGTGAAAGCTCCTAAGCATCACAAAGTCTCTCATTCATAAGTGTGGCCCGCTTCACAATTATGAATAAGACCCTACATAGACGTGGTTTAGTGAGACATCAATCCTAAAGTTAACTTTAACCTAATTCTCTGATACCAAGTTTGTAACGACCCAAAGTACACCCTAGTCGTTACCAGGGTCGTCGTGTTCAAAAAGGACTAAGACAAGCCCTTAGCGTACGTCATAGCACATTATAGGTAAAAAGTGCAGAAAAATTTAAAACTTATATATATATATATATATATATACACATTGTGATGTTTACTTATTCCTCTCACGTAGGAAGCTTACTTAGGCTTCTCTCTTAGACCACATAATAATACATAAGAATTTAGTCTAAATATTTGTCTCACATTAAACCATCTAAATGAAATCAAACATTCGGGCATAGCCCTTATACAAATTAATAGTTTCCATATAGGTCTTACATGAACATCATCAAACAATACGAGAGAAAATAATGTCTTTAGACAATACCAGTCCAACTAAGGTAGAGTATGCAGTAGCATTCTCGAATTAGAGGACCTACCAAAACATGGAGAGTCTAGTCCAAGCCTTCTTGCTTTAGCCTCAAGATATATCAATGGCCTGAACCTACAATGTTTGGGAAAAAAAGAAGAAATATGGGTTAGTACAAAATACATGTACTAAGTATGGTCCCTATGCATAAAAAAATATTAAAGCATGAGAAAAGGAGAACTTAGTCAAAATCATGCTTTCTATCAATTTAACTCAACATGCATATATAAGAAGCATAATAATTCATTTCAACATAATAGTAACCCAACATGTTGACCACCCAAGCAATACTTGTGACATGCCAAAGATAGAACTCCACAATCCTATCCAATGCTAGGTATCACATTTAGCAACCCACTTCATACTTGCAACATATTTTCTTAAATTCATCATAACATGATTAATACATGAATACTACTCATAGCTTATCAACATAATCATAATCATAGTCATAATCATTAAAGAACACAACTAAAACCATCCGGTATGGTCCCATATGTGCAATGAGTAAGAGAAGTCCCATATTATCCCTCACCCTATGTAGCATCCTTCAAGACAACCCTAATAAGAGTTTACATACTTAACTTGTTCATTTACTTTCACATTAGGGAAAGAAGTGGAATAACTGACATGAGATTATGTGAGCTACATGGAATTTAGTGTTCAACTCCTACATTGAAAAGAGAGTGTTAACACATGCCTAGGGTGTAACCATTCATACATATCTATATAAGTGGATCCACTAATCTAGAGTCTTATGTGGGAACATAGTTAAGGGTCAGAGAAATAGTTTCTCGAAACCTTGACTTACTAACGTGGAGGTTTCAACCTCATGAGACAACACATAACTTGGGAATTCCAGACTTACTAATGTGAAGAAACCCATGTGGTAGGCCGGACTTACTAACGTGAGACCTCCATCTCATTTACATGCCTTTTCGGTGCTAAGAAATTATTCCATTTAGTAATCATATTATCCCATCATATAGGTTCACATTAGTATCTTCTAGACCCCTATGTAAACATCTTGTCACGCCTAGCTCATAGGTCATCAAAAGTGTGAACAATCCTTTCACTTTAGACACCACCTCATAATTGAGTTAAACCTTTCACTTAAAACTTTATTATAATCATGAGAAACTACTTTACATCATATAATAATTGTATCATAACATACATGGATAATTCATAACCAATTGAATCGTCTAGGGTTAAGGATGATCAATACTTAGCATAAACATTACAACCATACATTAGACCTAGAAGCATTATTATCTAAGGAACTCATAATTCACAATTGAATCCCAGCAGAACCAATCAACATACCTCACTACCCTTCTAAGAACCTTCATACTTCCATTACCAAGAATTCATAACCAATTACATAAACAAGGTAAATTCAAGAAGCAATTACATAATTAACAACAATGTAGCCAATCTACATGTTGATAATCTTCACAATTCACCATATCAATTCAAGGTTTTCATGAAATTGGGGGAAAGACATGGGTCTAAGAAAATCTCAAAGGAACTCATCATTTAACTATCAATATAACTTAAGCAACATCAATTCATCATAATTTATCCATAATTTCATTTTTCAATGAAGACCCATGTGTAGAAGAAAAACCTAGATTTGGGGGACTTAGAAATCATCTTTTGAAGGAACCGTTTGGGGAAAGGAATCGCAAGAGTGAAGTAAATCATATCATTGATATGATAAAGCAACGAAATTAGGTCTCTAACAACCCTAAAAATTGATATGTAAGTAATGCTTAATGTGTCTAGAATGCCTACGATTAGATAGGGTTCACACAGATTGATGCGCGTAGAACCCGACCTCTGAACCTTACACAGCCAAGCCAACTAACTTGTGGAGTTACTTGAGCGAGTAAAGGTTGGTTCCAGCCATGTAGGGCTCCCGAATATGATGTTTTACTCGGATGAGTCTTTATCGGACATAAAAAATAGAAATCTTATGTTTGGAGGGTCTAGGGTTAAAATGGTATTTTTCCAGGCTATGTGTATTATCGTAATTACCCTAAATATATAATTAACAATTTGATTAATAAGTTGTAGGGGCATTTTGGGTAAAGAGGGCCAAAAATTGACTCTTCGAGTGAAGTCTTGCTCAAACCGGGTTCGAACCTAGGTGGAAGCGATAATTTAAATTGTTTTTTTTATTTAAGTTGGTAAATTAATGTAATTAATTAATATTTATTATTTATTGGATGATTTAAAATAAAATGAAAATCGGATTTTTACCATTAAATAAAACCTTATTTGACTAAGTCCTAAACTAGACTCCTAAGCCTAAGAAAACTCTCATCTCTCACGCTCATCTCTCTGTCACGTCTCTATCATTCTCTTTCTCGTTCTCTCTGCCAAAATATTGTACAAGAACAGAAAATCTACCAAAGTTCTTCACACTTGAACAACTCACAATGAAAATAGAAATAAACGCTAAGCAAAGTACGTTATGCAAAGGGAGGGTTTTCCGTCGAAAGTTTGGTGTTGAAACTTGGTTTTGGAAGTGAGTGTTGCAGAATGATTGAGAAGCAACTTCAAGGTTTTAAATTCATTAAAAGGTTTGGGTTTTCCAATATCTTGAAACCTTTCCCAAGAGACCCCTTAAGGTTCAATATATTCTAATCCGAAAACTAGGATTGTTCCCCATTTCATGATTCTGTCAATAGCTCCCGTTGATGCGTAAGTTGTGTATGGTTGCTGGTAGATACTAGGTATGTAATGTGTTTTCGTGATGAATATGTTGATGAATGTGTGTTTGGAATCGTATGAATGACAATCTATGTTTTTCCAAATATATGACTTATGTGCGTTTGGGTTTATTGTCGTGACAATTAGTCACGGATTTGGACGTGAAATGGCATGTTAGTTCTTTTTATTTTATGTACAAATGTTTATGTAAATCATGATGTTCATATGAAGTGTAATGTATCTGAATCGAGTGATAAACTCTTGGCTAAACTAATCCACGAAAATGCACCTAAAATGTTATAAATGAACCATGAAATCTCCCTACGAACTTACGTGTAACTTGATGAAAAAGATGCTGAAAAATTACTAAAATTCCAGCAATAAGTTGATGAATTTCGGTCAAGTTCAAATGTTATTAAAAAATGAAGAAAAACAAGTGAGGTCACTTAGTGTCGAACTCGTGACCTCACCCTGTGAAAACCATGAAAATAAGTGAGTTAAAAGTATTGTGGTGAGGGGGATTCGAACCGTGGTCTTGTCTGGAAAATGAAATCATGAAAATAAGAAATGAGAGGAGTGGGATTCGAACTCACAACCTCTCAAAAATACATAAGGAAATTAAAATAAAATAAATGTTGAGGCGTGTGGGAATCGAACCAACAACCTTTAGGCTAATTTAGGGATTATAGAGAAAAATAAAGTGAAGTTGTGATGATTCGAACCCACACCCTCATGGTCAACTAGAAAAATTCGAGGAAAAAGAAATTAAAGTAAAATAGTTTGTAGGGGTTCAATCCCACAACCCCTCGACCAAGAAAGAGAAAAATTAAAGAAAAGAAATTAAAATAAAATAAAGGTGTTGGGGCTTGATCTTGGGTCCCGAAGCGGTGTGGACCAAAATAAAATAAATGATAAATATAAGTGTTGTCCAAGGGATTCCAAATTGGGTTCCCTTGCCCGAATTCTGTATTGATACATAAGTCATACCTGAATTAAATATTCAAGATCAATGCTGCTTACATAGATCGGAATCGAGATCTTGGCATGCATACAAGATGCATAAGTCTTGCACCACATAATCTTAGGAAGATAAGAATCACTTAACCGAATTATGATTGAAGCCTGATGCCTTGTATGTGTAGACCCATAAGTCTAGCGTACGTTAGAAGTAAGTGAACCTAAGATGTATAAAATGAAATGATGATATGAACAATGAAATGATGAAACCCTCGAAGGGTTAAGTAAGAGTGTGAAACTCACGAAATGGCCAAGTGCATTGGCATATGATTAAATGAATATTCACGTAAAAAGAGGTGAGTAATTATGAAGAGAAAATGTGTTATACTAATGATTCTGGTGACAACATGATATGAGGCTAATGTAAAAAATGAGAGCAATCTCAAATGAGCCAAAGTAAGTTTTACCAAAATGTACTCACCTATGAGAGTGTAAAGGTAATGAATAGACCAGTCTCTATGAACACTCTAATAAAAGTATTGAGATTAACATACTTAATACTAATGATGAGATGAGAAATCAACTATTGAGCTGTGATGTCCTCATATGTGGAGCCCTAGTTTTTGGGAAGTCTTGATGTCAAGTGCATGATCCCAAAGTCTCATGGTGTATGAATGAATGATATGAAAGATGTAATGTGCTATACAAAATATGTTATGTGCCATATGAAGTATGTTAAGTGTTATGTGTAATACATTATTTTCTATGTACAGTATGATACGTCTGATGATGCATGTTACTCTAATGGCATGACTTTCCTAATTCGAATTTGGCAAGGTTACTAACTTTCCTAATCCGAATTTGTCAAGTCTATTGACATGGGTTTCGTAAATCATGTTGTTAAGAAAGATCTATTATTGCTCATGCATGTCCTTGGTGTGTGCTTGCATATACCCACACTTACTAAAAGTGTGTACTAATCCCATACAACTCTATACTTTTAGGTGTAGGCACAGGTGGACGCTAGAGCTTATACTTTCATGTTGCAGCTATCCATACGTGAAGCTTTCATCCAGACTATGTAGGCCCTCATCCGTTCGAGGATATCTACCGTTATTATCTATTTTAGATGTAGGCTTTATCTAGTGGAGCATGTTCCACTAGTGTTTCTTTCTACTTTCAATTCATACATTGTATTGGTGCCATTTTGGCAAGAATATGTTTAATCCAATTATGAAATGTTTCTTTCATTTTATTATCTTTATATTAGATGGTTGGTTTTTGAATGCCTATGATGTTAAGTTTAAAACGTTTAGCATGAAATAAAAAAATAAAAAGCTCAAATTTTCTGCTAAAATTAACCTAGATGAAGTAAGAATGATGTATGTAGGCTTGTCTGCGACCTCTGAGAGGTCAACGACGCCGGTATCGTCTGGGGTCTAGATTTTGGTCGTGAAAAAGTTGTTATCAGATCCCTAGGTTGAATTCTTAAGATAATAAGTTCACATCAACCACATCGACTAATTTCTAAGTTATGATAGTGAAGTACACACTATCCGGGATTAGAGACTGCATGATGCGTAGAAAAATTCCATTCTTCTGATCTTATCGTGCCTTCTCTAAGGTCTAATTTCGTAGAGTAAAAGGCATATCTAATATCAACTCTTGATATTCATAAATATAAATACAAGGAGAAACGCAGGTAGAGAGATTCGAGGAGGAGATGTTGGGGTAAATCAAGTTCCTCCCCAGAATCCTGTTGCAGGAATGGAGATGCATGTTAACCCAACTGGGTTGAAAGATGGAGCAGTGAGCAAAGCCTTTGTAGAGATTGCCCAAGCCATCACTTTTCAAGTTCCGGCTATGACAGCCCAGGCGTAGCAACAAGGTTTTCCTAGGAAGGACCCATTTGACAGTACCATGGCTAGTACGTTAAGGGACTTCACGAGGTCACACTGGATCTAAGATTGCTTAGGATCTTGAGGAGGAGTGTAGGGCAGCTATGATGCATGATAGCATGGACCTTTCCACGCTTATGGTACATGTCCATCAAGTGAGAAAAAAAAAAGAAGCAGGAAAAGGAAGCACACTACGGCAGTGAATAGGTCAAGGCAAGCTGAGGAGAATTTTTCAAGGAAGAATAGAACTAAAATCAGATATAAGACCATCTTTATAAAAGTACTCTCCCACCAAGGGGATTCAAGTTCATTCAAGGGTCACTATGATTGGGATCTTGATCCCAGAGTTAAGAGATATAGTGTTGTTTGTGACAACGAAAGATGGAAACCTTATAATGTGTATTGATTATCTGCATCTCAACAAAGTAAATATCAAGAATAAGTATCCACTTCACATAATAGATGACTTGTTCGACCAACTCCAAGGGTCTAGTTTCTTCTCAAAGTTTCAACTTCATTCAGGGTACCATCAGCTCAGGGCTAGGGATGGAGATATCCCAAAGATAGCCTTTCGTACCCATTATGGTTACTATTAGTTCCTAGTTATGTCATTTGGTCTTACAAATGCACCTGCTGTATTTATGGATCTCATGAACAGGGTCTTCCGTGAATACCTTGACTCTTTTGTCATAATATTCATTGATGACATTCTCATATACTCTAAGACCAAGGAAGAGCATGAACATCAGTTGAGACTAACCTTGAACGTACTTAGACAACATCAGTTTTATGCAAAATTCAGGCTTAGATTAGTGACCATTCTGGGTTATGTTGCGTCTAATAATGGTGTGGAGGTACATCCCAGGAAGACTGAAGCTGTTAAGAATTGGCCAAAACCTCTTACTCACACAGATATTCATAGCTACTTTGGATTAGCTAGTTATTCTCAAAGGTTCGTGGCAGGGTTTTCTTTCATTGCTGTCTCACTGACACTTTTGACTAACAAGAACGCCAAGTTTGAATGGATGGAGGCTTGTGATAAGAGTTTCCAGGATCTCAAGGATAGACTCACTTCAGCCCTGGTGGTTACTTTGCCAAGTGTGGTGAGAATTACACTGTGTATTGTGAATCATCTAGGGTTGGTTTGGGTTGTGTTCTTATGTAGGGTGGTAAGATGATAGTTTATGCGTCCAGATAACTCAAGGTTCATGAAAATAATTATCCCTCTCATGACATGGACTTTGAAGCTGTGGTGTTTGAACTGAAATTATGGAGGAACTAACTGTATGGAGTGCATGTGGATGTGTTTACAGACCACAAGAGTCTCTAATACGTGTTCACACAAAGATAGTTGAATCTATGTCAGCGGAAATAGTTGGAGTTGTTGAAGGACTATGTCATGAACGTTCACTACCATCAAGGTAAAACTAATGTTGTAGCATATCCTTTGAGTAGAATGAGTATGGGAAGTACAACCCACGTTAAGGATGGGCAAAAGGAGTTGGTGAAAGATATACATAGACTGCCCAGAGAGGGTGTGCGATTAGTTGACTCTAGTAGTTGGGCTGTTTCAGTTCATCCTAGTTTTGAATCATCCTTAGTAGTTGAATTCTAGGAGGGTCAGCATCTTGATCCTATATTTATGGAGCTGAAAGACTCAATGTTTGTTAAGAGTAATGAGTCTTTTGCTTTGGTAGATGACGTCATACTTAGGTACCAGGACAGACTATGTGTACGAGATGTGGATGATTTGCAGACCAAGATCATTGCAGAGACCCATGGTTCGAAATACTCCATACATCTCGGTTCCACCAAGATGTATCATGATCTTAAACAGATCTATTGGTTGAATGGCATGAAGAAGGACATTGCATATTATGTGGCCAAGTGTCATCATTGTCAACTGGTTAAGGCAGAACATCTTGAGTCTAGCGGTCTTACTCAAATTATTGAGGTTTCGACTTTTAAATGGGAGGTCATTAATATGGATTTCGTGGTTGGTCTTCTAAAGAATAGGAGACATTATGACTCCATATGGGTTATTGTGGACAGGATGACTTAGTCTGCCCACTTTATCCATGTGATATTTACATACAGAACCGAGTATTATGCACAACTCTACATTGATGAGATTGTGAGATGGCATTGGAAACCTTTGTCTATCATGTCAGATAGAGGAGCTCAGTTCACTTCTCATTTTTAGAGATCGTTCCAGAAGATCTTAGGCACGCAATTGAAGCTTAGTACTGCATTTCATCCTCATACTAATGGGCAGGCAGAGTGCACCATTCAGACATTGGATGACATGAGAAAGGCGTGTGTGATTGACTTTAAGGGTAGTTGGGACGACCATATGCCTTTGATAGAGTTCTCGTAAACTAATAGCTATCATTCCAGCATTGGGATGGCACCGTTTGAGGCACTGTATGATAGGAAGTGTAGGTCTCCAGTTGGGTGGTTCGAGGTTAGAGAGTCATCCATTTTGGGTCCTGAGATCATTCATGCGGCCTTAGAGAAGGTCACAGCGATTCGAGACTGGTTGGCTACTGCTTACACATTGCAGAAGTCTTATGCAGACAACAAAAAATGGCCCTCAGAGTTTTATTTTGGTGACCAAGTCTATTTGAAGATATCACCTATGAAGGGGGGGTTGAGGTCTGGCAGGAAGGGGAATTTAAGTCCGAGGTATGTTGGGCCATATGAGATCCTACAGCATGTGGTACTGGTGGCCTATGGTTTGGCATTGCCTACGGAACTAGCTTCTATTCATCCAGTCTTTCATGTCTCTATGTTAATGAAGTGTCTAGGTGATCTAGCATCGATTCTACTTGTTAAAGTTTTAGTGGTTGATGAAAATTTGTCCTATGAAGAGGTACCTGTTGTTATTTTAGACAGACAGGTAGAGAGGCTGAGGAACAATGAGATTGCCACAGTGAAGGTATTGTGGAGGAATCATCTTGTTGAGGGTGCTACGTGGGAGGCCGAGGCTGATATGAGATCCTGCTACCCCTATGTTTTCTACTCTTGAGGTAATACTTCCTATTCCTAATACGAAGTTTCCTTATCTCTCCATTCTTAGTTGTTATTTCTTAATTGTGTATAGTAACTATGTTATGATTTTACAGGCATTACGCGAAATAGTTAGTAGTTTCATTCATGGATTAATTTTCCTAAGGGGGATAATGTAACAACCCTAAAAATGGATATGCTAAGTAATGCTTAATGTGTCTAGAATGCCTATGATTAAACCAGGTTCATATGGATTGATGCACGTAGAACCAGATCTCTCAACACTTAGGACAGCCAAGACAACTAACTTGGGGAGTTAGTTGATGAAGGAAAGGTTGGGTACAGTTATTTAGGGATCCCGAATATGAAGATTTACTCGGATAAGTCTTTACAAGACTTAAAAAAGGGGAAATCTTAAATTTGGAGGGTCTAGGGGTAAAATGGTATTTTAATAGCCAAAGGTTAGTATCATAATTACTCTAAATATATAATTAATTATTTAACTAATAAGGTGGAGTGGAATTTTGGGGAAAGAGGGCCGAAAATTGACTCTTAGAGTGAAGTCTTGCTCCACACGGTTTTAAACCTAGGTGGAAGCGATGATTTAAATTATTTTTTTATTTAAGTTGGTATATTTAATGTAATTAATTAATATTTATTATCAATTGGATGATTTAAAATAAAAGGGAAATCAGATTTTTACCATTTAATAAAACCTTATTTGACTAAGTCCTAAACTAGTCTCCTAAGCCTAAGAAAAATCTCATCTCTCTCTCATGTCTCTATCATTCTCTTCTACGTTCTCTCGGACAAAATAACTTATAAGAGCAGAAATTTTATAAAATTTCTCCACACTTGAAGAACTCACAACGAAAAACAAAATCAAATGCTAAGCAAAGTACGTTAGGCAAAGGGAGGGCTTTCCATCGAAAGAATGGCGTTGAAACTTTGTTTCGGATGTGAGTGTTGGAGATGGTTTGGGCAGTAACTTCAAGGTTTGAACGTCATAAAAGGTATGGTTTCACTTCTCTCTTGGTCCCTTTCCTAAGATACCCCTTACGGTTCAATATATTCTAATCCAAATACTAAGATTGTTCCCCGTTGCATGTCACTGTCACTAGCTCCCGTTGATTTGCAGGTTGGGTATGTTTGCTGGTAGATATTAGACATGTAATGTGTTTTCGTGATGAATATGTTCATGAATGTGTGTTTGGACTCTTGTGTATTACAATCTATGTTTTTTAAAATATATGACTTACATGCGTTTGGGTGTATTGCCATGACTATTGGTCACGTATTAGGACTTGAAATGGTATGTTAGTTCTTTGTATTTTATGTACAAATTTTTATGTAAATTATGATGTTCATATGAAGTGTAATGTGGCTGAATTTAATGAGAATCTCTTGGCTAAACGAATCCACGAAAATGAACCTAAAACGTTATAAATGAACCATGAAATTTCCCTAAGAACTAATATGTAACTTGATAAAAACATGCTGAAAAATTGCAAAGTTTATGTATTTCGGTCAAGTTAAAATGTTTTAAATATTTATGAAAAATGAAGAAAAAAAAGGGAGGTCACTGAGGGTCGAACCCTTGAACTCACCATGTTAAAAAAAACGAAATAAGTGACTTAAAAGTATTGTGGTGGGGGAGATTGGAACCGTGGTCTTTGCTGGAAAATGAAATCATGAAAATAAGAAATGAGAGGAGTGATATTCGAACCGACAACCTCTCAGACAGACTTAAGGAAATTAAAAGAAAATAAATGTTAAGGCCTGTGGGAATCGAACACACAGCCTCTAGGTGATTTAGGGACTAAAGACATAAATAAAATTAGACTGTGGGAATTCAAACCCACACCCTCATGGTCAACTCTAATAAGTCTAGGAAAAAGAAATTAAAATAAAAGGGGATGTGGGGGTTCGATCCCATAACCCCTCAGCCAAGAAACAGAAAATTTAAAGCAAGCAAAATAAAAGAAAATGAAAGCGTTGGGGCTTGATCTTGGGTCACCAAGCCGTGTGGGCAACAATAAAATAAATGAAAAATGTAAGTGTTGTCCAAGGGATTCAAAACTGGGTTCCCTTGCCCAAATTCTGTATTGATACATAAATCATACATGTATTCAAGAAAAATGCTACCTACATAGATCAGAATCGAGATCCTTGCATACATACATGATGCATAAGTCTTGTACCACATAATCTTAAGAAGATATGAATAACTTAAACGAATAATGATTGAAGCCTCATGCCTTGTATGTGTAGACCCATAAGGATAGCACACGTTAGAAGTAAGTGAACCTAATATCTATGTAACAGAATGATGATATGAACAATGAAATGATGAAACCCTAGAACGGTTAAGTAAGAGTGTGAAACACACTAAAAGGCCAATTGCATTGGCATAAAATGAAATGAACATTAACGTAAAAAGGGGTGAGTAATTATGAAGAGCAATTATGTTAATACTAATGATTGTGGTGACAACATCATATGAGGCTAATGTAAAAGATGAGAGCAATCTCAAATGAGCCTAAGTAAGTGTTACCAAAATGTACTCACCTATGCGAGTGTAAAGTTAATGAATAGATCAGTCTCTATGAACACTCTAGTAAAAGTATTAAGATTAACAAACTTAATACTAATGATGAGATGAGAAAATATCTATTGAGCTATGATGTCCTCATATGTTGAGCCCTCATTTTTGGGAAATCTTGATGTCTTGTACATGATCTTAAAGTCTCAGGGCGTATGAATGAATGATATGAAAGATGTAACGTGTTATACACAATATGTTATGTGCTATATGCAATATGTTATGTGTTATGTGTAAGACGTTATGTGTTGTGTGCAGTATGATACCTATGATGATGCATGTTACTCTCATGGCATGACTTTCCTAATCCGAATTTGTCAAGGTTACTAACTTTCGTAATCCAAATTTGTCAAGTCTATTGACTTGACTTTCCATAAATCATATTGTTAAGAAAGACATATTCTTACTCATGCATGTCCTTGGTGTGTGCTTGCATATACCCATACTTAGTAAAAGTGTATACTAATCCCATACAACTCTATATTTTTAGGAGCAGGCACAGGTGGACGCTAGAGCTTACAGGTTGACGTTGCAGCTATCCGGACGTGGATATTTCATCTAGATCATGTATTCCCTCATTCGTTTGAGGATGTCTACCATTATTATGTATGTGAGATGTAGGCTTTATCTAGTGGAGCATGTTCCAATAAAGTTTCTTTCCACTTTCATTTCATACATTGTATTGGTTCCATTTTGGCAAGAATATGTTTAATCCAATTATGAACTAATTCTTTCATTTGATTATCTTTATATTAGATGGTTGGTTTTTGAACGCCTATGATGTTAAGTTTAAAACGTTTAGCATGAAATAAAAAAAGAAAAAGCTCAAATTTTCTTCTAAAATTAACCTAGATGAAGTAAGAATGATGTATGTAGGCTTGTCTGCGACCTCTGAGAGGTCAACGACGTCGGTCTCGTCTGGGCTCTAGATTTTGGTCGTGACAAAGTTGGTATCAGTTCCTTAGGTTGTATTCCGAAGATAATAAGTCCACATCAACCACATCGAGTAATTTCCAAGGTATGATAGTGAAGTACATAACTATCCGGGATTAGAGACTCCATGATACATAAGAAAATTCCATTCTTCTGATCTTATCATGCCTTCTCTAATGTATGATTTCTATGAGTTAAAAGCATATCTAATATGAACTCGTGAGATTCATAAAGATGAATACGAGGACATAGGAGTTGTTGGGGTAAATCAAGTTCCTCCCCAGACTCCAACTGTAGAAATAGAGATGCCTGTTAACCCAACTTGGTTGACAGATGGAGCAGTGAGCAAAGCTTTGGTAGACATTTCCCAAGCCATCACTTTACAAGCTCAGGCCATGACAGCCCAGGTGGAGCAACAAGGTTTTCCTAGGAAGGACCCACTTGACAGTACCTTGGCTAGTAGGTTAAGGGACTTCACGAGGATGAATCCTCCCGTTTACACTGGATCTAAGATTGCTTGGGATCTGGAGGAGGAGTGTAGGGAAGCTATGCTTTATGATAGCATGGACTTTTCCAGGCTTATGGTACATGTCCATCAAGTGAAAAAAAAAAAGAAGCAGGAAGAGGAAGCACACTACGGCAGTGAATAGGTAAAGGGAAGCTGGGGAGAATTTGTAAAGGAAGAGTATAACTAAAATCGGAAATAAGACCAGGTTTTTAAAGGGACTCTCCCACCATGGGGAGTCAAGTTCATTCAAGGGTTGCTATGATTAGGATTCTTAGCCCCGATTAGGAGATATATTATTGTTTGTGAAAATGAAAGATAGAAACCTTAGAATGTGTATCGATTATCGACAACTCAACAAAGTAAATATAAAGAATAAATATCCACTTCACATAATAGATGAATTGTTCGACTAACTCCAAGGGTCTAGTTTCTTCTCGAAGATCCAGCTTCATTCAGGGTACAATCACTTAAGGTTAGGGATGGAGATATCCTAAAGACAGCCTTTCGTACCCGTTATGGTCACTATGAGTTCCTAGTTATGTCATTTGGTCTTACGAATGCACCTGCTACATTTATGGATCTCATGAACAGGGTCTTCCGTGAATACCTTGACTCTTTTGTCATAATATTCATTGATGACAATCTCATCTACTCTAATACTAAGGAAGAGAATGAACATTATTTGAGACTAACCTTGCAGGTACTTAGACAACATCAGTTGTATGCCAAATTTAGCAAGTGTGAATTCTTGATTAGATCACTGACCTTTCTGGGTTATGTTGCGTCTAACAATGGTGTGGAGGTAGATCCCAAGAAGACTAAAGCTGTTAAGAACTGGCCAAAACCTCTTAATTACACAGATATTCATAGCTTCTTGGGTTGGTTGGTTATTATCGGAGGTTCGTGGATGGGTTTTCTTTCATTGTTGTCTCACTGACAATTTTGACTAAGAAGAACGCCAAGTTTGAATGGATGGAGGCTTGTGAGAAGAGTTTCTAGGATCTCAAGGATAGACTCACTTCAGCCCTGGTGGTTACTTTACCAAGTTTGGTGAGAATTACACTATGTATTGTGAATCATCTAGGGTTGGTTTGGGCTGTGTTCTTATGCAGGGTGGTAAGATGATAGTTTATGTGTCCAGACAACTCAAGGTTCATGAAAATAATTATCCCACTCATGACCTTGAGTTTGAAGTTGTGGTGTTTGAACTGAAATTGTGGAGGAACTAACTATATGGAGTGCATGTGGATGTGTTTACAGACCAAAAGAATCCTTAATACGTGTTCACACAAAGAGAGTTGAATCTATGTTAGCGAAGATGGATGGAGTTGTTGAAGGACTATGTCATGAACGTTCACTACCATCCAGGTAAAGCTAATGTTGTAGTTGATTCTTTGAGTAGGATGAGCATGGGAAGTACAGCCCATATTAAGGATGGGTAGAAGGAGTTGATGAAAGATATACATAGAATGCCCAAATTGGGTGAGCGGTTAGTTGACTCTACTAGTTGGGGTGTTTCAGTTCATCCTAGTTCTGAATCATCCTTAGTAATTGATGTCAAGGAGGGTCAGCATCTCGATCTTGTGTTAATGGAGCTGAAGGACTCAATGTTGGTTAAGATGAATGAGACTTTTGCTTTGGGATATGACGACATACTTAGGTACTAGGACAGACTGTGTGTACGAGATGTGGATGATTTGCAGACCATGATCGTTGCAAAGACCCATGGTTCCAAATACTCCATACATCTAGGTTGTACCAAGATGTATCATGATCTTAATCAAATATTTTGGTAGGGTGTCATGAAGAAGGACATTGCAGATTATGTGGCCAAGTGTTCTCATTGTCAATTGGTTAAGGCAAAACATCTTAAGTCTGGTGGTCTTACTTAGATTATTGAGGTTTCGACTTTTAAATGTGAGGGCATTAATATGGACTTCGTGGTTGGTCTTCTGAAGACTAGGAGAAAGCATTACTCCATATAAGTTATTGTGGACAGGATGCCGAAGTATTCCTACTTTATCCGTGTGAAGTCTACTTACAGAGCCGAGGATTATGCAGAACTCTACATTGCTAGGATTGTGAGATGGAATAAGAAACCTTTGTCTATCATTTCAGATAGAGGAGCTCAGTTCACTTCACATTTTTGGAGATTCTTGAAGAAGAGCTTAGGCACGCAGGTGAAGGTTAGTACTACATTTCATCCTCAGACTAATGGGCAGGCAGAGCGCACCATTAAGACATTGGAGGACATGCGAAGTGTAGGAAGTGTTGGTCTCTAGCATTGGGATGGCACTGTTTGAGGCACTGTATTGTAGGAAGTGTTGGTCTCCAGGTGGGTGGTTCGGGAATAGAGAGTCATCCATTTTGGGTCCTGAGATCATTCATGAGGCCTTAGAGAAAGTCACAATGATTAGGTACTGGTTGGCTACTGCTTAGAGTTGGCAGAAGTCTTATGCAAACAACAAAAAATGGCCCTCCGAGTTTGATTTTGGTGACCAGGTCTATTTGAAGATATCACCTATGAAGGGGGGGATGAGGTCTAGCAGGAAGGGGAAGTTAAATCCGAGGTATGTTGGGCCATATGATATCCTACAGCATGTGGGAGAGGTGGCCTATGAGTTGGCATTGCCTACGGAACTAGCTTCTATTCATCAAGTCTTTCATGTATCAATGTTAAAGAAGTGTCTAGGTGATCCAACATCGATTATACCTGTTAATGGTTTGGTGGTTGATGAAAATTTGACCTATGAAGAGGTACCTATTGTGATTTTAGAAAGACAGTTAGAGAGTCTAAGGAACAAGAATAATGCCACAGTTATGGTATTGTGGACGAATCATCTTGTTGAGGGTGCTACGTGGGAGGCTGAGGCCGAGATGAGATCCTTTTACCCCTATCTTTTTTTTGGTCTTGAGGTAATACTTCCTACTCTTAAGTCGAAGTTTCCTTATCTCTCCATTCTTTGTTGCTATTGCTTAATTGTGTATAGTAACTATGTTATGATATGACTGGCATGCTAAGTAATGCTTAATATGTCTAGAATGCCTATGATTAGACCAGGTTCACACGGATTGATGCGCATAGAACCAGACCTCTAAACCCTTACGACAGCCAAGCCAACTAACTTGGGGAGTTAATTGATCTAGGAAAGGTTGGGTCCAGTCATTTAGGGCTCCCGAATATGATGATTTCCCAAGAGACCCCTTCAGGTTCAGTACATTCTAATACGAAAACTAAGATTGTTCCCCGTTGCATTCCCCTATCGCTAGCTCCCGTTGATTCGTAGGTTGGGTATGTTTACTGGTAGAAATTAGGCATGTAATATATTTTTGTGATGAATATGTTCATGAATCTGTGTTCGGAATCATGTGTTTTACAATCTATGTTTTTTCGAATATATGACTTACGTGCGTTTGGGTGTATTGCCATGACTATTGGTCACGGGTTAGGACTCGAAATGGCATGTTAGTTCTTTGTATTTTATGTACAAATGTTTATGTAAATCTTTATGTTCATATGAAGTGTAATGTTGCTGAATTGAGTGATAAACTCTTGGCTAAATGAATCCATAAAAACGCACCTGAAACGTTATAAATGAACCACGAAATTTCCCATACGAGATAATGTGTAGCTTGATGAAAAAGATGCTGAAAAATTGCAAAATTTCCAGCCATAAGTTTATGCATTTCAGTCATGTTAAAATGTTTTAAAATTTTATAAAAAAATGAAGAAAAATAAGTGAGGCCCATGAGGGTCAAACCCGTGACCTCACCATGTTAAAAACGATGAAAATAAGTCACTTTAAAGTTTTGTGGTGAGGGCGATTGGAACTATAGTCTTTGCTGGAAAATGAAATCATGAAAATAAGAAATAAGAGGAGTGATATTCGAACCCACAACCTCTCAGACATACTTAAGGAAAATAAAGGAAAATAAATGTTGAGGCTTGTGGGAATCAAACCCACGACCTCTAGGCTGATTAGGGATTAAAGAGATAAATAAAATTAGACTGTGCGGATTCGAACCCACTCCCTCATGGTAAACTCAAAAAAGTCAAGGAAAAACAAATTAAAATAAACGGGGCTGTGGGGGTTCGATCCCATAACCCCTCGGCCAAGAAAGAGAAAATTTAAAGAAAATAAAATAAAAGAAATTAAAGGCGTTGGGGTTTCATCTTGGGTCCCCAAGCCATGTGGACCAAAATAAAATAAATGAAAAACTTAAGTGTTTTCTAAGGGATTATACATTGGGTTCCGTTGCCCCAATTCCGTATTGGTAAATAAGTCATACGTGAATTTAATGTTCTAGAATAATGATGCCTAGATAGATCAGAATCGAGATCTTGGCATACATACAAGATGCATAAGTCTTGTAGCACATAATCTTAGGAAGATATAAATCACTTAGACGAATTATGATTGAAGCCTCATGGCTTGTATGCATAAAGTCATATGTCTAGCAGACGTTAGAAGTAAGTGAACCTAAGATGTATGTAATGAGATGATGAAGCCCTAGAAGGGTTAAGTAAGAGTGTGAAACACACTAAATGGCCAAGTGCATTGGCATATGATGAAATGAACATTCACGTGGCGAGTAATTATGAAGAGAAAAAGTGCTAATACTAATGATTGTGGTGACAACATGATATGAGGCTAATTTAAAAGATGAGAGCAATCTTAAATGAGCCTATGTAAGATTTACCAAAACGTACTCACCTATGAGAGTGTCAAGTTAATGAAGAGACCAGTCTCTATGAACACTCTAATGAATGTATTGAGATTAACACACTTTATACAAATGATGAGATGAGAAATCATCTATGGAGCTATGATGTCCTCATACTAGAAGTCCGCTTCCAAAATGTATGCGTTGAATGTAATGGAAATTTATACTGAGCATCGATAGACTAGCTATGAGCGGTGATGCCTTCTTTCGAGAAGGGTGGAGGTTCACGTAACTCTGATGAGATAAGAGAATCCGGCATGTCAGGTATGGGTCTTCTTATATCTCCTTGTCTTTGAACCTATACTGCCAATATAGGAATCTGGCAGGGTACAATTCCCATTTACGCTAGAATATTTTAGGTCACTTTTCCGGTGATTCTACCTCTTTTTGGTGTGGGGGAGACAGTAGATTTCATGATGCTCACATGATCTGTCGGTTAAAGTTAAAGTTCCCAAAGAATGAATGAGACCAGCCTCAAATGATACACATAATGAAATGAATGATATCAAAGGTGTTAGGATAGGATTATCAAGAGGTGACCTAGACTTAAGTAATGACACTAGATCATTCTTGATCATTGAACAGTGAACCCAATGAAAGTCTTAATGTACATCTTAGGTATAGCTGGTGTCTACACTATCTTATGAATGTATGAAGTTAAGTACGTATGAATAAATGAAGCAGTCTCTGTTTTGATAAGGAAGGCTCCCTAGTTGAGGTGCCATATGTTGAGCCCTCATTTTTGGGAAATCTAGATGTCAAGTGCATGATCCCAAGTCTCATGGCGTATGAATGAATGATATAAAAGATGTAATGTTGTACACGCAATATGTTATGTGCTATATGCAATATGTTATGTGTTATGTGTTATGTGTAAGACGGTATGCGCTATGTGCAATATGATACATATGAATATGCATGTTACTCTCATGACATGACTTTCCTAATCCGAATTTAGCAAGTCTACTTAATCCAAATTTGTCAAGTCTACTGACTTGACTTTCCATAAATCATGTTGTTAGGATAGAGAAATTCTTACTCATGCATGTCCTTGGTGTGTGCTTGCATATACCAATACATAGTATTAGTGTGTACTAATCCCATACAACTCTATATTTTTAAGTTCAAGTACAGGTAGACTAGAGATTACATGTCCACGTTGCAACTATCCAGACGTGGAGCTTTCATTCGGACTTGGTAGGACATCATGCGTTCAAGGATGTCTACCGTTATTATCTATCTTAGATGTAGGCTTTAGCTAGGTGAGTATAATCCACTAGTATTTCTTTACACTTTAATTTCAGACTTGGTACTGGTGTCATTTTGGCAAGATACGTTTAATGCAATTATGAACTATTTCTTTTATTTGATTATCTCTATATTAGATAGTTGATTTGTGAAAGCCTATGATGTTACGTTTAAAATGTTTAGCATGAAACAAGAAAAAGAATCACAAATTTTGCGCTAAAATTAACCTAGATGAAGTAAGAATGTTGTATGTAGGCTTCTCTGCGACCTCTGACAGCTCAACGACACTGGTCTCCTCTAGGGTCTAGATTTCGGTCGTGACGGGGTAGGGAACTTGTTGGCTTGATCTTAATCTTGGAGCTCTATTGGTCTTCAATGGAAGTTTTGAGGAAGGGAGAATCTTGGAGAGATGAGAGTGATTTTTGATTTCAACTTTTGAGACTTGATTTGAGTGTTAAAATTGACCTAAAAGTGACCCTAAGACCTTATATAGTCACCCATTAAATTACCCAAAAGACACCTCACTTAATGTTGTGAAGTAAAAATGTTTAAAATATGACTTTAATGGATAAGGGAAGTAACTGCGCATCGCGGGTTTAATTTCATGATTTATTTTTCAAATCCAAGTTGAGGCAGTGGACCTTATGTAGTCCCAGCGCCGCAAGGCAAATTTGGAATCCCTGGCTACGCATCGGGTAGCATCAACGAAGAACCCTTCCAGTGGTCCTTGGGGTGTTGTGACTGTACGTTTTGACCCTCTATGCTACATTTTACCTATTTAAAGTCTTTTTATAAGTTTTAGACTCCATATAACCCTCCAAAACCTTCACCAAACATAGGGACGTCTACTAGTTCAATTTAGCTAGTTTTTCTGACGTCATGGCTTTTCTTTTATGTTATGGTTTCAATACTCCTCAACTAAGTTACTTACACTATTTTAAGTCTAAAATCATCATTATACAACACATGAGCCTCTAGTATAGGTCATGGAAATTATGGGGTGTTACAAAAATAGATCTTCATGCAATATTTCTGACTAAATCAAAGGCAAAAGTCTTTAACCAACTCAAAGTTTTCAATATTCCCTCCTTTTGAACTTATTCCTCTTTTCAAGAGTCAATTAAAATTTGAATCAGTTTACATGTCAAACTCTTCACACAGTTTCGTGAATGCTTTCACTTTGATATGTTTTGTCAGCAAGTCTGCAAGTTGATCTTGAGTGCCACAAAACTGAAAATTAACGACTACTTCTCTAGCAACATCCCTTAGGAAATTAAATATTATTCTTATGTGATTACAACAACCATGTAAGACGGGATTTTTGGACAACTCAATAGAAGAGGCATTATCACACATTAGTTTTGTCCCTGCTGCCTTCACATGACCAATTTCATTTAAAATCCTTCGCATCCTAATATCTTGACAAGAATATGCACCGGCTGCAACAATCTCAGCCTCTTTAGTTTACAAGGTGAAGATAGGTTGCTTTTGGGATGACCAAGATACTGCTCCTCCACTCATCAAAAACACAAAGCATGAAGTACTCCTGCTATCTTCCATATCACCAGCATAGTCACTATCAGTGATTCCTACCATCTCACTAGAATCTTCCCTTTTATAAAACACAACATAGTTCACTGTACCTTTGAAGTACCTTAGTACCCTTTTTGATGCTGCAAAATTTATTTGTGTTGTGCAGGCCATGAAGCGCCTAATAAGACTTACAACAAACATGAAATCAAGATGAGTGGTTGTGAGATACATCAGACTTCCCACTATCTTCTTGAATTGAGTTACATCTACTATTATGCCATCTTCATCTCTTCCATTATATTGTCCTGGAACAATAGGATTACAAAATGGGTTGTAATTTTCTATTTTAAATCAGTTCAAAACTTCCGCTGCATACTTCCTTTGGAATATAAAACAACTTAATATATTTGCATCACCTTAATTTCAAGAAAGAGTCTCATTTGACCTATGTTTTTCATATCAAACTCCATTTTCATGGAATTTAAAATTCACACAACTATTCATCATCACAATTAAACAAAGACATCAAGATAAACACTCACAATGAGAATTTTACTTCCCTTTGTTTTAACAAAGTTTAATGGCTCCACGGAACTGCTTTCAAAACCTTCCTCGATAAAATAGGACTCTATTCACTAAATAAAGCCCTAGGTGCCTTTTTTAATCCATATAGTTCTTTTTGTAGCTTATACAAGCTTCTAACTTCCCTTTTCCTCATAACATTTTGGTTGTTCAATGGAATGCATTTTCCTTCAAGTCTCTATATAGAAAAGTTGATTTGACATTTAGTTTATACAACTTCAATCCCCTTTGACCCGCAAAATCTATGATCAATCTTAGTGTATCCATTCTTTCCACATGTGAAAAAGTTCATCATAATCAAAAACATGTGTCTCAGAACAGCCTTTAACCAAAAATCTTTCTTCGTATTTTTCAATTTCACCAAGCTCGTTGAGATTGATTCTATAAACCCATTTTACGCCTATTTTCTTTGCATCAGCAGGTAGTTCCTGTTGAGTATGTAGCAAGAATTAATGGAACCTATTCCCCTTGCCTATAAATACCATTCATTATTCAGAATTTTTCGTTATCAATTTTTCTAAAAAAAAATTCTTCTAAATAAATGTTTCTTCGTGTACTTTAATGTTGATGAGTAGTTTGCTGACACTAGAGTTTTGGGTATCAATACACTAGTGACTGATACCATTCTATCCTGGGAGGAAATATTCCAAATCAAACATCGAATACTACAATGGAATAATTTCCTCAAGGGGACACTGTGCATTTAGTGAGTTTGATATTTTCCTATTTTAATTTTCCAGATTCTACTACATTAATAGATTTTAGTTTTAGTGCATTAGTTTTTGTTTATCTTTCTTACTGTTTTCTTAAACTTTTGTACCTTCGTGTATCTGCAATGTTTTGTTGGAATCAGTAATTATGTTCTTCAAACACAGACTGAATCAATCTTAAGGAAATTACTATATATTTTTTGAATCTGTGTTTCTAGTTGAGACAAAAATCTTTGTGTTTTATACTCTACTAAGTCGATAAGTTTAAATTATTGCTTACTAAGTTTGTATCTAATTTTGTTTATCAAATATGTAAAATAACAATGTTACAGTGACTGTTGCTGGACCAACCCAAACTGTTGTACTATAAGAAGTGAAAATGGGTAAATTCACTAGTGTGAATCTCAAAAGATGGCAACGTGTATTTTTCATGATTATTGAAGCGTGGAAACCTATACACTTCCAATGTAAGGTCTAAACTTTTAGTGCTTTGAGGATGACTTATATAATGTCTATAGTACAATGACCACTTTGAATGAGTTATGGGATACACTTGAGAAGAAATATTAAACAAATGATGGAGGCTTGAAAAAGTTTGTGGTTCCAAAGTTATTAGACTATAAAATGGTATACAATAAAATCGTTGGATCACAAGTGCAAGAATTTGTACTTATTCTCCATGATCTGATTAATGAAGATATGGTAGTGAATGAAGCTTTTCAAATGCCTTCAATGATCGAGAAGTTTCCTCCTTCGTGGAACGACTTCAAGAATTATCTAAAGCACAAGTGTAAGAAAAAGAAGATTAAAGTTCTTGTGATTTGGCTCAAGAATTATGAAGATAACAAAACCACCGAAAAAGTCTAGTAAGAGTTCGACAATCATTGGAGTTAATATTGTTGAAGAAGATCCGACCAAAGACAATAAGAGAAAGATGTCCAATGGAAAGAAGTCAAAATAGGCCAAGAAGAAATTCAGAGAAAACTATTACAATTGTGTTTAGTATGGTCATAGGTCTTTTGATTGTCTCCAAGAAAGGACAAAGTCAAAGGCAAAGGCAAAAATCAAGCAAACATCGTGGAAGATATGGAAGATGCACATGGCTTGTGTGCAATAATCTCGGAGTGTAACTTAGTTGGAAATTTCATGGAGTTGTTTCTTTACTCAGGTACCACTTGACATATTTTATTTGCAAAATTAGCCTTTGCAACGTACACTCCAATAGAGTACGATGAAGATTTGTTCATGAGAAACACGGCGAAAGCAAAGATTGCAGGAACTGAGAAAGTAATGTTGAAAATGACATCAAGCAAGGTGTTAAGTTTGAAAATTCCTTCGCATGTACTGTTAGGAAAAATTTAGTTTCTGTTGCACTACTCACTAAGAACGGGTTTAAGTGTGTCCTCTTTAGTGATAAAGTTGTAATTAGTAAGAATGAGATGTTCATAGGAAAGGGCTACCTCAATGAAGGCATTTCAAATTTAATGTAATGGTTGTTGACAAATTTAATAAGAATTCTGCTTCTATTTACTTAAGGGAGTCAAATTTAATAAGAATTCTGCTTCTATTCACTGTAGCAGCATTACCTTATTGTTAATGCAATAAATCGAAATGTGATATGTCTATAGAGAGTAAGTTTGTTAAACATCCTTACAAGACTGTTGAAAGAAATTTAAAATCTTTAGACTTAATTCACACAATTATATCATATATGAAGTGGATATCATCTCGTGATGGGAAAAAGTGTTTCTAAACTTTTATTGATGACAACACTCAATTTTGTTATGTATATTTGCTTAATACTAAGGATGAAACAACCTACGCATCTAAACAATACGAAAATGAAATGGAGAACCAATTGAATCTAAAGATTAAGATGATTCGAAGTGATAAAGGTGGAGAACAAGAAACTTCTTTGTAGAGATATGTTTGAAATATGGTAATATGCATCAAACTATTCCACCATATATAACACATCCAAATGGTTTGGCGGATTAGAAGAACAGAACATTAAAGGAAATGGTGCATTCCTTAATGATCAATTTTTGTTAACCACGAATCCTTTAGGGGGAAGCTATCTTTATGGCTAATAAGATACTCAATAGGGTACTCCGTAGCAAAATACAATCAATTCCATATGAGTGGTGGAAAGAAAGGAAACCCAATTTCAAATATTACAAAGTGTAGGGGTATCTTGCTAAGGTAGGGGTTCCTTTAACCAAAAGGGTGAAAAACTAAACCCAAAAGATGGACTGTGTATTTATTTGATATGGTGTAAACTGTAAGGCTTATCAATTTTCCTTTCACAAATATGATGATACTGAGATTCATGTTAATATTATAATTGAGACAAATAATCTAGAGTTTTTTTTAACACATTTATCTATGTAAAACTGAATGTGAGTCGACAAGTGAAAGACCTAAACCACCACAGAAAGAACCAACAAAAAATACCCTACCTAGTGAGGATCCTAGGCATAGCACTCGCCAACAGAAACACACTTCTTTCAAACCAGATTTTTTGGCATTGTTTCTTGAAAGTAGGTATGTCTTGGTATGAATCAACTTATTGGAAATAAGTTGACAATAGTGAGATCTAATCAATTTTGAGTATTCATACTTGGAAATTGTCTGATCTTTTTCCAGGAAATAAACCTTAAAGATCAATGTGGATCTTTAAAAAGAAAATGAAAGCTTATGGAACTACTGACAAATATAATGATATAATTGTAGTCAAAGGATATAGACAAATAAAGTATGGACTACTTTGACACATATTCTCCAGTACCATGGATAACATCAATTAGGAGGTTAATACCACTAACGGCAGTGTATGATCTTAAAATTCACCTAATGAATGTAATGAAATCCTTCTTAAATGGAGAGCTAGAGGAATAAATTTACATGAATCAACCTGAATGGTTTGTAGTTCCAACTAAAGATAAGGAAGTGTGCATACTTGTGAAGTCACTTTGTGGGCTCAAACAAGTACCTAAATAATGTCATGCTAAAATTGACCAAACATTGTGGGCAAATGAATTCAAGATTTAGGAATGTGACAAGTGTGTTTACATTTACAACATTTTGAATCATGAAGTCGTTGTTTGTCTATATGTTGATGACATGATAATAATGAGTAAAGATATTGACGATATCAATTCTACTAAGTGCATATGCTATCCAACAAGTTCGATATTAAGGACTCACGAGTTGCTGGTTTGAACTTAGGGTTCAGGGTTCTCAAAACTCCTCAAGGAATAACATTATTTCAATCTCATTTTATTGAAAGAGCATTGGATAAGTTGAAGTACTTGAATTTCAATCTTGTCAAAACTCCAATTGATTTAAGCTTTATATTTAAAAAATAAAGGTGAAAGTGACTCTCAATTAGAATATGCAGAGTGTTAGGAAGTTTGATTTATATTATAATTGTATGCGAACCGATATAACATGTGTTGTTAGCAAACTTAGTCGGTTCACGTATAAACTAAATCAAACGCACTGGATGGCAATGAAACGTGTGTAGGTGTATCTGAAACATACAAAACAATATGATTTGCATTATAATAAATATCCTACTGTGACCAAAGGATATAGTGATGCAAATTGGATTACGAGATCAAATTAAGTTTATGTTCTTACAGTTGATAGAGGAGGAGTTCCTTGAAAATTGTCCAAACAGACATGTATCGCTCGCTCCCAATGGAATCTGAATTTATTGTTTTAGATAAGTCTAGTGAAGAAGCTGAATGTCTCCGAAATTTTCTAGAGAATATTCCATTTTTTCCCAAACATGTGGGACCTATTTACATACATTGCGATTGTCAAGAAGCAAAACATAAGGCAGGGATCATCCCGTAAAATGGTAAGTCTCATCATATACAATGGAGACATAACATAGTAAGACAACTTCTCTCTAGTTAAATTATTACAAATGACTATGTAAATTCATGTGATAATTTTTCAAATCCACTACCGAAAGGCCTAGTGAGCGAGGGAGTTGAAATATTATATAAGGGAATGGGTTTACAACTTAGGACAAGTCAGTATGGTGGTAACTCTATCTAGCTGATGGGAGATCCAAAAACCTAGAGTCAAGGAGAAAAAAAAAGTTGTGAATGAGGGTTCAATATTGTCATTCAAATCAATCCATTATCATGATGAAAAAGAAAATGTTCAGGAACAAGGTTAAGACTTTAAGGCGTATTAATGAGTTAATAAAGCTTAAGGTTTTTAATGATTTGCTAAGTTTGGTAGATTTGACCTAATAGTTTATATACGAGATGATAATGTTATAAATCACATATGTGAGTGTGAAGTGTAAGCCGCTATAAAGAGAATGTTATGTCAAAAGTCTATTCTCTATACACTTATCAAAACCAGAAGGTGTTCATGGCTGAAACGAACACAATTGTAAGACCCATAAATAATAAAGGGTTAATTGTGTAAGATATGGTTTTCTAGGTATACATCAAAGCTCGACGGATCAAAGATATTACATCTACCAATTAACTGAGTATATCCGACATATGTTCACTATGGAAAGTCCAAGGGGAAACCTACTTATCGAAATGCAATTAATCCTTCCCTATAGAGTACACATTTGTCTAGGAATTCCTATGTTATAACCATTGCCCATTAATGTGGGGGATTATTTGATATGTAGCAAGATTTAATGGGAAATAGAGGGATGATGAAAAGAGAGGATCTTGTAAAGTTGGGACATTAATAGTTGAGAACTTGAAAAGTCCTCTTCTGCTTTAATGTAAAGGCATTTGTCCCTCATCGTTTGTGGAAACAAAAATAGGTGAGTTGAAATATAGAAATTCTCCTCTTAATTGTTAAAAGGGTTTGAAATAGGGACCCCCCGCTTGGTCATCGTCATCGTCGTCGCTAAGGTTGGATTTCTCTATGGCTACGGCTATGGCTACGACTTCGACTTTACCTTCGACAAATGAACAATCGTGAAATTAGTTTTTAGAAAAAGTTTTTTTAAAATATTTAATTAATCAATTAAATTTGCAGAAGTTTCAAACTATATAGTTGATAACAGAAATATTTTAACTATTTAGTTGAGATTAACTGAAATGTTTCAACTTTTTAGTTGATTAACCTGACCCGACTCAGATCCGCGCAACCCATTTTATATAAAATCTTTCCCCTTTTTTATTTAAATTTCATACCTTTTGGAAATGAGTGTTTTGAATGGTTGTAACTTTCATCAACAATCGTGACTGTTTAAAAGGTTGTAAACTTTTATTAATGGTCGTGTGGATTCTGAAAGGGTTGAAACCTTTCAAAACCTATTGCTCTTTCCTATAAATACAATTTATTCTTCAGTTTTTTCATTATGAATCTTCTAATTTAATTTTCTTTTTTTGAACAAAAGTTTCTTCGTGTAGTTTACTGTTGTTGAGTGGTTCGCTGACACCACTATTTTTGGTATCAATACTTTGGTGTTTGAGATCATTCTATATTTGAAGTACATATTTCAAATCAAACCTCAGATTCTAGAGGGGAATAATTTCCTTAAGAGGATCTTTTCTTGTTCTAAATTTTTTGATTCTTGTACGTGTATAGATTTTAGTTTTTTGTGAATTATTTTTTTTCATTTTTGTAACGACCTGTTTAGTCGTTTTGAGCAGCAAATTTTATTTCTGGAAAAAATGGTTGAGACGACGGACACCACGACGGACCGTCATGGGCACGACGGACCGTTGAGGGTGTCTCGTTCCAAAACACTTAGGAATTCTGAAATCTGAGTACTGAAATCGACTCTCTGAACTCTGTGACAGACCTGCAGGATGGACCGTCACAGGTACGACGAACCGTCGTGAGCCCCCGTTTCAAAACACTTCAACTCTTGAGAATTTGGTACAGGGAATGATTCTCTGAACGTCGTGATGGAAGTGCAGGACGGACCGTCACAGGCGTGACGGACCGTCACAGACTCTTTAGTGAAAATGGAGTCTCTGATCTTTGCGACGACCTGCAGGACGGACCGTCGCAGGCACGACGGGCCGTCACAGGTTGCGTAATCCCAGTCGGAGTCGGATTTCTGGTTAAGTTTTAAAGGGGCGTTTTGGACTATTCCTGCTATAATTATATATTTCATGGGTTTATATTAATAACTCAATTTCTTGGGGGATAAAAGAGGTAACTTTGAGTCAATTAGTGGGGTATTATTGTCATCTTTTACACTTAATTATATGTTAATTAGGGTAAAAGAAAGAGGGTTTGAATAAAGAAAATAGAAAGAACAAAGAGAGAGAGAGAGAGAGGATTGATCGATCGAGAGCTAGAAACGAGAAAAAGAACAAAGCTTTGGGGAAATTGCTTGCTTGAATACTAATCTTCGGTGGAGGTAGGCTATGGTTTATGCTATCTTATAGTAAACTCTTAATAGCGAATGATATGTGTTGGTAGTATTGTAAACCCTTCTATATGAATAATTGTATGCTTGCATGAATATGATTATGTGATTGTGATAAAATAAGCATGATGAAGTTATTGAATCCAAAATCCTGAAAGAAACCCTAATTCACGTGTTAATGATGATGCCTTAGTATAAAAGAAGGCTTGATAAATTATATAATGAGATTGATGATGCCTTGGAATAAAAGAAGGCTTGATGAATTAGGGGATCGGGTGCCACGTTCCGGTACCAGGATAGAAATAGAGGATCGGGTGCCACGTTCCGGTACCAGGATAGAATGAGGATCGGAGTGTCACGTTCCGACACCAGGATAGAATGAGGATCGAAGTGTCACGTTCCGACACCAGGATAGTATTTGGATCGGGTGCCACGTTCCGGTACCAGGATAGAATGAGGATCGGAGTGTCACGTTCCGACACCAGGATAGAATGAGGATCGGAGTGTCACGTTCCGACACTAGGATAGTATATGGATCAGGTGCCACGTTCCAGTACCAGGATAGAATGAGGATCGGAGTGTCACGTTCCGACACCAGGATAGAATGAGGATTGGAGTGTCACGTTCCGACACCAGGATAGTATATGGATCGGGTGCCACGTTCCGGTACCAGGATAGAATGAGGATCAGAGTGTCACGTTCCGACACCAGGATAGAATGAGGATCGGAGTGTCACATTCCGACACCAGGATAGTATATGGATCGGGTGCCACGTTCCGATACCAGGATAGAATGAGGATCCGAGTGCCACGTTCCGGCACCAGGATAGAATATGGATCGGAGTGTCACGTACCGACACAAGAGGAAGAAAGATAATGAATCTTGAAAGATGTCAATATACTCAATCTAATGAACCTAATTCCCAAATGAGTATGGTATTGAGGCTTGAGCCCTCATGGATGAACTTGATGGTACTTATTGATGATTATAGTACTTGTTGTTGCTACACGTTGAGTTTTATAGTTGATTTATGATATTAACTTATATATACTGTTTTCTATTTTGAGTTGGCCGATGATACTTACTCAGTACCCGTGTTTTGTACTGACCCCTACTTGTTTGTTTCTTTCTTTGTTATTTGTGGAGTGCAGCAAACGTGCCGTCGTCTTCAACTCAACAGTAATTCTAGCCAGTCTTCATTGCACCGGATTTTCAGGGTGAGCTAATGCTTCTAGCTTGGACTGGATCTTCTTTTTTATGTCTTGATGCCTTGAAGTTCCGGCATGGACTAGCTTTCATTTGTTTTAGCTTTTTGAATACTCTTAGTTTAGTAATTTAATCATAGATGTTCTTGTGATGATGACTTCCAGATTTTGGGGATAATGAGTTATAAATTTTAGAAGTTGTTAATTGATTTTGTTAATGAGTTTAAGTCTTCCGCATTGTATTTTAATTAATATGTTTGGGTTTAGATTGGTTGGTTCGCTCACATAATAGGTTAAGTGTGGGTGCCAGTCGCGGCTCGGTTTTGGGTCGTGACAATTTTTCTTACTGATTCCTTAAACTTTGGGTAAATTCGTGTTTCTGGAAGGTTTTGTTGGAATCATTAATCATGTTCATCAAACACAGAATGGTAACAGTTAAATCAAGCTCCATATGTGATTTCTTCATCCATGGCCATTTTTCATTGTTGACTTTTGAAAACTTCCTTAAAGTTTGTAGGATCTAATATCATCAACGGAGCCATCTTTGCTTCATCTTCTCTAGACAAAGCTTCATTAGAAGTATAGTATGTCTACCACACAGGTTGACGTCGATTTTTGCTTTCCCTTACTATTAACACGTCTGGTGCAATAGCTGATGAATTGTATCCAATTGGTGAATTATATCGACTTCTATGACTTCACCTTCTTGAGTTGTTTTCGCTTCTTCAATGTTGTTCCCTCAATTTAATTAAGTTAGTTTTTCTTCTTCAGATATTGCATTCCAGTTCCATATAAAATCTTCTTTAAAAATAACATCAGTTCTAACTATACTTCTTTTAGAAACTGGATCAAACATTTTGTACCCTTTAGATTCACCATTAACTCCAAACGAAATACTACTCACTCTTTTTTTTCTGCAAGTTTTGTTCTCCTATCATCTGGAATGTGAACATGTCCCACACACTGAAACCCTCAAAATAATCAACTGATTTCTTCTCTCCACTCTATTTCTTTCCTAGGGTCATATCATTTACAGCTAGAGTAGGTGATCGATACAAGAAAGGAATCGTCTGTCTGACTGCCATGGGAAACAAACCTTAGGCACTTTCTGTCAGCATAGCTCTTATTATGTTCATTATTGTACAGGTCTTGCGCTTAACTACACAATTTTTCTGTGGAGTTTAGGTTGTAGTCAATTGTCTCTTCAATCCTTGTTGTGTGCAATAATCATTGAATTCTTCAGTATTGAAGTCTCATCCTCTATTTGTTCTTAACGATTTAATGGTCATCCCAATTATATTTTAAAAACATTTATCAGAAACATTTATAGTGATAAAATCTTTTTGATTTTTCCAAAAGAAAATAAGTCCATGCATTCTATGAAAAATCATCTTTAAAACACAATAACTACCTCTTCTGTCTGCTTGATGCTGGAGTTATAGGACTAAAAAGATCCACATCGACTATACCCCATCTTCCAATGCTCTACACTGACTCCTTTTACAAAATGTAGTCCGATGTTTCTTAGTTTTCATGCATGCCCCGCAAGTGGAACTTGGTACTACAATATGTGGCAAACCCTTCACCATATTTGTTTATTTCAAATTGCACAGACCTTTGTAACTACGAAGGCCATAACAATAGTGCCAAAGAGTTGATTGATTTGTATTGTTGATTTGGAGACATCTTACCTCAATATTTGTGGTGGAGGTTCAACGAGCAAAATAAACATCCAATATGCACTCATAATGGATTCTTACATCTTTCCTCTATAAGGATGCCAAACATTGTAGGAACCATCTTTAAATAACACAACTAATCCTTTTTCTTGAAGCTGCTCGATTCTCAAAATTTTATTTTTAAGCTTAGGAAACCAATACACATTAGCAATGGACTAACAAACTCCCTGCATGAATAATTTCACATTCACCTTTCTAGTGACCCTCATTCTTTTATTATTTCCAAGCATGAAAGTGTGAGAGAAAGTTGTGTCCAGTATTGAAAACAAATCTTGATTTCAACAAATGTGATTTGAGCATCCAGAATCCGAAAACCATGTACCACTCCTCTTTGCTTCATATAGTTCTAGATATGCCATTACAACTCATCTTTTTCTTCCATGCATCACTCCCTTGTACTAACTCATTCTCACAATGTTTGATCACTCAAAGATTGCAACTTTTTTCCTGTTGTATAATCCTAGTTAGGGCTCTAGTATAAATTGTAAAGTTCTCCAATATCCAAAAAGATCAACACAAACAATTAGGAATTGCATTGATGGTTTTATTAAGGTTTCTCTTGGCTTAATATAGTCGTTTACTTAACAAAATAGAGAACTACTAGGCCAATAATAATATTAAGTAGTTAAGATAAAGATAAAATCAGAAACATCTAACAATCCTAAAAATAGGAATTCATGCAATAGTCCTTGATTAGATCAAATGCCACAGTCCTTAACCAACTCAAAGTTTTCAACAAAATCCTTGTGTACGTCAAATAGTTCTTTGATATGGAAATGAATAATTTGGTGTAGAGATCTTTTACAAAAGGGCATAGATTTAGGGTAGTCTCTGGAGAAAGTATTGAGGTGTGGACAGATATATGGATTCAAACCTAATCCGATGCATGCTCAAATAGATGTCGAGTTGAGAGTGAATGATCTTATAAAGGAAAGTTACCATAAATGGAAATGGATGATATCAAAAACTTTTTTCCCAAATGACTTCCATACAATAGTCTTTATACCAATTTCAGTCACAAGCTCATCAGATAAGATTATAAGGCACCTACCAACTCCGGGAAATATGAGGGTAAATCATAATACCACTTAACTAAGGAAATGATTAGATTTGACAATTTACTAATGACAGATCCCAATCTAGTAATCATACTTCCTCAAAAGTATTCTGAAACTTTCTTGTTCTAAAATCATTAAAAACAAGTACAGTAGAATGATCTTTTTACAATGCTCATACTGTGGATTTTGTTGGATAGTAGAATGATCTTTTTACCAATGAAAAAAATACCTTTATTCTAGTGAGCTTATAAAATTAAATGTTTCAATAATGTGGCGAATTTGGAAGGCTAGAAATTTGAAGAGTTTCAATGGAGAAAATTTCTATCCTAATGATATTGTTAATATAGCTCTTTTTGATTTCCATGAATATGAAAGAAATTTAATTCCTACAGTTCCCCCTATAGTTATACTCGCTTGTAATGATGAAAAATATATAATTGTGGCACAAGATGGTATTATTGTGTTTGCGGATGCTAGTGTACATAATGAAAAGAAGATAGCAAGCATTGGTGTATTTGCTATAGATAGCTATGATGACTTGATTCATGCCTTTGGTACCCCAAAATAATAATTTTGGAAAGCCATCACTGCTGAAACAAATCCAATTTTTATGGCGCTGGAGAATGATAGAGAAAATGGGTGGACGAAGGTGCAAATCTTATCAAATGTAATAAAAAGTGGTGGAAACTGAACTTCAAAGAACTATAGTCTCGTGAGAGATAGAGACTACTTGTGAAGACATTTGGAACCTTATGGAGTTCTTTGAAGTTGTTAATGTTACACATATTCAAAGGTCTTCAAATAAAGTAGCATATACTTTAGCAACAAAATCTTTTGCTTTACTACAGATTGTTTTTTTGCTTTCTGCATTCCCTAGATTGATTGTAATAAATTAACTGACGCTAGCGAATCTTTTAACTCTTTGAACATTTTTATGCTTTAATATAACTAGCGTGTTGTAAATATATATATATATATATATATATAGCTATTTTTTAAAATAATCTATATAGTAGAGTGAAAGAGTTCAGTTAGAAACTAAACTTGTATTGTAATTGTTGTGTCGAGAAACACACTTATCACTTCAATAAAAGTATTTACAACTTGCAGTAAACTTGAAAATTTTTCTAGAATTTATTTTGAATATGAGTAATTAATGTATTGAGTAGTTATCTATGTCTTTGTGCATAAAAAGAAGAAGAAATAGTTGTTCAGAATTTTAGTTGTTCAAAAATGACAGGGAATTTGTCTATTTATAGAGAACAAAAGGTAGTGTAAAATAAATGTTTATTGTGCCTTATCAAAAAGGGCACTACCTTCCATAAAAGTTGTAATTCTTCATAAAAGTCACAACTTTTCATAAACGCGAAAGAAATAATATTCTCTAAACCTAAAAGCCTACATGATGTAGTGAGATTTTTTTTCAATAGACCCTCGACTCAAATAAAAGCCTATCAAAGCAGATAAAAAAGAAGATTTGTGTAACCCAGTAAAATTGAGGTTTGGGGAGGGTAGTGTATACATAGACGTCACCCCTACTTGTGGAGCACGAGGGGATATTCCTGATAGACCCTCGTTCAAGAGAAAACATATCAAATCAGATCTAAAAAGAAAATACTTACACAACAAAAAAAAACAAAGCATACACTGAGTGTAATCCCACAAGTGAGATGTGGGGAGGATAGCTATTACGATAGACACTTAGCTCAGAGAAAATCATATTAAAGAAGATCAAAAAAGAAAACATTTAATAACCAAAAAAGGAAAGCCATAAAAGTTATTATTTTTCACTAAAACATATTTTTGATAGACCCTCGACTTTAAGATAAGCATGTCAAAGTCAAGGGAAGATTTATAGAACTTTAAAACAAATCAAAAAACGCATCCAAAAAGAGATTCTTCTTTTTTCATTAAATTCATATCTCAATAAATAAATTTTGATAAACCAAAAGCATATTAAAGAAGATTACAGTAAAATGTCAGCACAACTGGAGCATAATCTGATGATCAAAAATCTAAGCACAATAAAAGAAATCTTTTGGATGAATCAACCTACATGTTAAGCTTATAAGTATTCAAACACACACATATACATATATAATCAAGAAAAAAGAACTAGATAAATTTTTTCCAATGAGATTATTTTCACACAGCGATGTGTCCCTACATAAATGCTGAAGCACATTGTACTTGTTACTTAAAAAAATTCTTTTAGGGCATTTAATCAATATTTAAGGACATAAAAATATCAAGATTACTGTAATCTAAAAAATTTTAACAGTTAGTATAATACAAACAAAAAAGTTTAAAAGGAGGGAGGAGGGGTGCTAGAATGGGTATAAAGTCCAACATTTGTTAAGTGGGTAAAACGTCTTACATTTGTTGAGGAATGGAGTGGTGGTCTCTTCATACAGACTTGGGCAAACCTCTTCTAATGAGCTAGTTTTTTCAGGTTGTGTTAGGCTCATGTGTCATATTTTTACATGGTATCAGAGACTTTCATCCACTTTAACACTCCCATTTATGCCCAGACCAACCTTGCGTGTAAATTGGCCGCCCAAATGAGAATAAATCTGGCTCTGATACCATTGAAACATATGACACGTGACTCTAACTCAACCTGCAACAACTAGCTTTCAATGTTGAATAAGAGCTAGTTGTCATATCTTAAGAATCACTTCTCATCAACTATTTCCATGAAGATTTTCTTGGATTTATTTTTTATATTTAAAATCTCTCCATGACAAATATTTTTGTGAAGCAAAAACAAAAATAAATAAATAGCACTTTGTGACCTCAAAGGAGCACTTTGCATTAAGATGAAATGTTCTTGACAGTAGTGTATGTATCAAAAATACTGAAGTAACTGAATGATCGTATATAAGATTAATATAATAATTCAATCGTGTTTGAAGCATTTGCAATTTACCAAGTATCAATAAAAATCAAATTTATCAAATATCAGTCATTCAAAACATGCAAAATCAGTACTTAATTTTGTTTAGATTGCAAAACACAAGAAAAAGGAATTATATCATTCACCAGAAGAACTAAAAGATCATTGCTTTTCTCAAACTTAGAATGGATCCTAATTTTCAAGTTTCGCTCAATTTTCATGAGCTTTCCTAAAACAATTGTGGCATAATGATAATATTTAAAATAATAATGAATGAAAGATCACTATGAACTATAAATGAATATATTGTTACACTAAGTATGTGTAGGATTCGAAAAAAAATACGACTTATAAGGACTTGTTACAGCGCAGTAAAACTCTCGATATGTGTTATATTTGGAAGAGAGTCAGATTCAGCAAGGATCTTACTTTGATCTCACAGATAGAATAAACTTACAAACTAAAAAATATATTTTTAAATAATAGGTTAGGTTTTATATGTTCTATATAATTTATGTGAAATATTTAACAAACCTAACATATTGTATAACAATTTTTTCAAAATTTCCTATTTTATTCCATCTACGAGATTAAAGTACGATCCTTGTGGTGTCTGACTCTCATCAAAATTTTACGCATATCGATTGTCTAAACGCGTCGTTACCAGTCTATATAACTTGACTTCGTTCATGGATCCTACACATAACGAGAGCTTTAGTGCACCAGTTTGTTCACTTATAGTGCTTACGGTTCTTTATTGCATTATTATTATTATTATTATTATTATTATTATTATTATTATTATTATTATTATTATTATTATTATTAGTATTATTATTATTATTATTATTATTATTATTATTATTAATTATTATTATTATTATTATTATTATTATTATTATTATTATTGTTGTTGTTGTTGTTGTTGTTGTTGTTGTTGTTGTTGTTATTATTATTATTATTATTATTATTATTATTATTATTATTATTATTATTATTATTATTATTTCATAATCGATATCAAAAGTAGGTGAGTATGACTTTGCATCTCTTTAGAATCTACCTCAAAATCAATACCTAAATCAATCATTTTATAATTTTTTTGCAAATTATTGTTCATTCATAAAAATCATATATGTACATACTTCTCATAAACACAAATCATGTTAAAGAAGATTAACGTAAAATATAAGAACAACTCTAGCAGAACCTGATGGAAAAAGAACAACAGAATCAAAAAAAGCTTTAGGATGAATCAAACTATAGTGATAAGATTTATCATCTATATATACAAGTATTCAATGAAAAGGAAAACTCACACACGCCCCCCCCCCCTAAGCGTGTGAAAACTCTTCTCTCCCACACTCATCTATCTTACCAAAAGTCGCCTTCACACATACTCATTTAAACCATAAAACTAATATAAGCATTTAAACTCACCTTTTCTACCTCAAGCATAAAGAATAATCTCATCCAAGCAATCACATCTAAAATACCACCGGACAAGGAAACAAAAGGAAGAGATCTTATAGAGTTATGTTCTATCGAACAGTATGAGAATGATGAAGAAGGTAAACTCTATCGTCCTATAGCCTCTCTGATACCACGTTTGTCACATCCGGGGAGCACCCCCTAGAAGTAACATGGCATACTTGACCTATCAGAGGTATTATACAAGCCAATAGTAATCATTCATCGCATCGATATAGTAAATTTAACGTAAAATTTAAAACTTTTTATAGCACATCAAATACTAGAAAATTTACTTCTTATATACATAAAAACATAAATTGTAATATATATTTAGAACCTAAGTCTCTTTGCCATCTTAGACTCAACAACATTAGAATACATCTTTAAACCTTTTTACATTAAGACATGTAGGGAATCCTTGGGACTTAAGGACCCCTTTCCTTGAGCTTGGGAAATACATATCAAGATCCTCAATTATAGACATCCTTTAAGCATCCATAACCTACAATTTCTGAAAAAAGTAGAGAAGAATGGGATTAGTACAAGAATGCACAAAGTATGGCATTCATGCAAAAACATGCATTTAAAATGGACATTTTTTTGAAATCATACTTCATGCCTTTTTGAGTAAATCATTATAAAACCTTTAAAGAATAGCATTTATATCATTCATATAATTAATATAAACACAATCAAAGGCCAAACATAATCGAAAATCAGATATAGAATTTAAGTCCCATTTGAGGTCACTTTAGAGTGAGCTCGTTCTTCTTAACAATGAACTCCTTATTTTATTTCATTAGCCTCCCAGAAATCTTTAAGTGATACTTGTTGCAATGCATCAACTTAGGACCGCAAGGAAAACCATACATACTACTCATACAAGCCAACACATATCATCATAGAAGTATAGTACAAAATAAACATAGTTAGGTCAAGACCTTCATCATATAGTTAACAAGATCAACATCATGCATAAAGACTCATATCATGCACATCTCTTAAAAAACGTACAAATACTACACTATCATGCATAAGGAACACATACATAGTGACATGCATTAGAATACCTTCCTAGAACTTCCTAAGGAGCTACATGTGCAATGTCTAGATGGGTTCATTACTTCCACCTATCATAAGTAACCTCCCGTAAGTCATTCTAGTTAGGGTCCTAGTCATTTACTTCCTTTGTCCATTTTACTTTAGGGAAACTATAGTCTTAACCAACATAGACCATGTGAAGCTAAATATGAATCCAGTGTCATAAAACCCCACATCGAAAGAAGGTGGTCTACCAGCCAAAGTAGAACCAAATGTGACATAGATTTCTAGGTGGATCCACTACCTAGTGTCCTATGATGGCAACATAGTTATGGAACTTCCAGGTACATGTGAAAATCCAATTTATGCAAAGATTAGGTATTGTAGTTATTCACATAGGGAAACCCTATTTATGCCTAATGAGGAATATTGTTGTGTTGAATGAAAGGATATTATACAGGGTCAGATGTGCCAACAAGATCTTGTATTTTGGGTCAAATGTCCGGCCACGACCCCACATAATACCTACAAGAGGCCTTAGATGAAGGACCCAAGACTTGGCAACAAGCTGCCAAAGAAGTGACCAAAGACGGCCTTGAGGACGGTCCGTTGGTCCACCAACGGTCTGTCGGCCTAGGGTGTCGAGTGTCCCTGTAAGTTAAGATATCAAGGATCCATTTGGATATAAGTGTCAACCCACGAGACCACACCAATATTCCGTTGACGCACAGACGGTCCGTTGATTTGGTCTCGTCTGTGGGGGTTCCAAAATTGTTAAGTGGCTGCCTTGGCTTGGGCTGTTAGGTATGTTCACCCCAAGTCTTTTATTTACCTAGGACGTTAGTTTTAGTGTTTATTAGGTATATTAAAGTGTTCTAAACCCTAAGATCTCATTTTAGACTCCTCTTCCTAAAATCCAAAACCTCTCTCTCTCTCTCTCTCTCTCTCTCTCTCTCTCTCTCTCTCTCTGAAGACTCTCTCAATCACCATGGAAGATAGAAGTCAAGAAATTCTATGAGCGTTGTTGGTGGTCGTTTATTTATCAAAAATCATTGGTATTTATTCAATGTGAGGTATGGTATCCATTCTTTAACTCTCTTCCATTCAAGGAGTCCCTTCTAATGAATTTCAAAGTGGGTTCTCAACCCTAGTTTCTTCTATCTTAAACTCTAATGGGTGATGCATGAAAACGTTTTGAATGACTAAATAATTATGTTTATAATGTTAATTGATGATTTTAAGGTTTAAACTACAATTAAATCATGATAAAGATTATCTTCAAATGTTGGCTTAAGAAATGGTATAATGAGCATGTTTGTGTATAGAATGAGCTTTGGTTTTTCTTGTGTTATTATTGTTGTTTATCTACTGCCCTAAGGGATATATTATGATGACATGTTGAGAAAATGTTATAGGTGATGAAATCTTAGATTAAAGGGTAAGTTGGTTATGTTGTTTATCTTTAAATTTACAAATGCTCTTAAGTGGTATGGTTCACCTTCTTGGTGGCGGTATTTACCTGAATTGTATGAATGTGAAGTTACTAATTTATTGTGAATGAGTACATGAAGGCTTGTTATGTGAAGTAAGATGATAATGATGCTATTCTTTCTAAATGTGCCTTACGAAGCTATTATGTGAAATAGGCTAGGGATTATGCTTAAATAAAGTATTCTTGTTAAGTGTCTTCTGAGAAGTATGTTAAGGATTATGTTTAAGATGCCTTAAATGTTTGTGTAAAGAATGTTAAAGTGTGCGATGTGATGAAAGAAGGTATAAGCATATATAGAATTAAATGTAAATGAAATGATGTTTATGTGTAAGGTATGCTCACATGTACACACACTCATATTTAAAAGAATGTATCATGCTAAGTTGAGAAAAAGGGGAATCTTTGGGTGGACACTCTTAGTGAGTTGAGATGAAGTGTCTAGTAGCAACCATATATTCCTTATGAGCTATCTAAGATAGGTTTGAGGATGAATTCCCTTCGTGAGTTGAGATGTGGTATTCACTAGTTATCCTTGACCTATAGTTTATAATGTTAAGAATCCGTGTGGAGTTATGCCTAGCACCGAGAGGATATGAAGGAGAGGTGGATTACACTTCGTGAGTTGAGATGTTGTATTTCCAATGTACCTCTTGAGATGAGTACTCCTCATTAGTTGAAAATTAGTTACTTAGTAGCAAGCTCCTTCTCCCTTAACTATGTGCCCGCATAGGTGTAGCTATTGGAAAAGCCATGTAAAAGCTAAGAAGCATGACCTTACACTAGGCAAGTAAGGATCCTTCATCCGATTGGGGTTAATATCGTGATTTCAAGTCTATCTCTCATGGTCTTCGTCGATTAAGCTAACTCCCACAAAAGAATTGATTGAACAAAGTTAGCATGTACATTTGTTATATTGTGAATGAATGTCGTGAAGGGTTGAATCCAAATAGTAATCATTAGGAGAACTAAGTGGGGGTAGTAGTATGGGATGCTATTCTCACATTGCACTTAGTGTAATCTATAGCTACTATAGGAGAAGAGTATTTTTCGCGAAATCCGTGTGAATGAGTAATATGGTGTGATGTTATGGATGATTATTTTTAATTTTTTGAGTAAATGGGATCCAATAGGATCACCAAGTGGGAGCGGTAGTATGAGATGCTACTCTCACATTGCACTTAGTGTGACCTATATTTGCATGAGTCTGTTGCATATGTTAGCCAAGGGTGTGGTTTTGATTTCCAATGAGGTAAGCCTAAGATTGAGTGGTCTTAAGTGTCGCTTTGGTGTGCCTTGAAAGGGGTGTATGGATGATCCTTTCTTGGCTCACCTTAGGGAATCTTAGGATAGCCTTGGTTTGGGAAGCTTCAAAGTAAAATGGGTTCATATGACTTGGATCGTGCGATTCACTGTAAGGCTTTCACTATAAGTGCGTACCTTATTAGAATGAAAAATGAAGTACGTACCTCAAGACACACAAGCGCTATCTAAGGCACACCTTCTGAACGTCATGGACGTTCTTGGACATTTGATTTCAAAACTTCACACACTGCCTAAGAACACTAAATTAACTCATTTTAACTTCAATTAAATCAAGAAACACCATGAGGCTCTAGTTCACCTTTGTTCATTTTGGGGTTTACAAAAATGGAACTCAATTCCACCAAAACAACATTTAACAAGTTATAATCGTATCATGACTTAAATCTTCAAATAAAATGTCATTCCACATAAATCACATATATATCCATAAATGTCATGACATCAACATATAATCCAAATTCACCTTTATGCATACTCATCAAGTTGTAAAACAAAGATAAGTCTCAAAACTCACCTTTTCCCCCTCAAGCGTCGAGATACCATCTCATCCAAGCAATCACATCTAAAATACCACCGGACAAGAAAACATAAGAGAGAGATCATATAGAGTTAAGTTATATGGAACGACACACGAACAGTGAAGAAGGGAAACTCTATCATCTTATAGTCTCTTTCTCTTAGATGTGTCGCGACTCATTAGCGATGAACAAGATTGTACTCGACATTGCAATATCAGACTTTTGAACCCTTAAACTACTTTTATAACCGGTACTCTAATACCACGTTTGTCACGATTGGGGATCACCTCCTAGAAGTAACATGGCGTACTTGACCTCTCGGAGGTTGTCACGACCCAAAACCGATCCGCGAGTGGCACCCACACTTATCCTACTATGTAAGCGAACCAACCAATCTAAACCCCTACATTTCAATATAATATCAATAGAACGTAATGCGGAAGACTTAAATCTCATTAATGAAAGTCAATTCAATAAATTCTAAAAACTCAACATCTATTATTTCCCCAAAATCTGGAAGTCATCATCACAAGAACATCTATCCTCAAATTACTAAAACTAAGAGTATCTAAGAAAACTAAAATAAGTAAAAGCTAGTCCATGCCGGAATTTCGAGGCATCAAGACATGAAGAGGAAGATCCACTCCAAGCTAGAAGCATTAGCTCACCCTGAAATCCGGTGTAATGAAGACTGGCTAGAGTTGCGGTTGAATTGAAGACGATGGCACGTTTGCTGCACTCCACATATAACAAAGAAAGAAACATACAAGTAGGGGTCAGTACAAAACACAAGTACTGAGTAGGTATCATCGGTCAACTCAAAATAGAAAACAGTATATATAAGATAATAACATAAAATCAACCATATAACTCAACAGGTGAAAACAACAAGTTCACAAATCATGTGTAACAACATCAAAACACACCTATGAGAGTTCACGTCTCCACACCATACTCATTTGGGATATAGGTTCATTAGATTGAGTATATTAACATATTTCAAGATTCATCATCTTTATTCCTCTCGTGTCGGTACGTGACACTCCGCTCCATATACTATCCTGGTGTCGGAACGTGACACTCTGATCCTCATATACTATCCTGGTGTCGGAACGTGACACTCTGATCCATATTCTATCCTGGTGCCGGAACGTGGCACTCCGATCCCCTAATTCTATGTGTCGGTTCGTGACACCCGATCCCCTAATTCTATGTGTCGGTTCATGACACCCGATCCCCTAATTCTACGTGTCGGTTCGTGACACCCGATCCCCTAATTCTATGTGTCGGTTCGTGACACCCGATCCCCTAATTCTAAGTGTCGGTTCGTGACACCCGATCCCCTAATTCTACGTGTCGGTTCGTGACACCCGTTCCACTAATCTCATTCTATTAATTCATCAAGCCTTCTTCTATACCAAGGCATCCTCAATCTCATTACTTTAGTTCATCCAACCTTCTTTTATACCAAGGCATCATCAATCTCATTACTTTAGTTCATCAAGCCTTCTTTTATACCAAGGCATCATCAATCTCATTATTTTAGTTCATCAAGCCTTCTTTTATACCAAGGCATCATTATTAACAAAGTAACTTTAGGATTAGAGATTCAATAGCCTCATCATGCTTATTCATCACAATTATATAATCACATCATGTAAGCACACAATTAAGCATATAGAAGATTTTATAATACCACCCAACACATATCATTCGCTATTAAGAGTTTACTACGAATAGCATAAAAACCATAACCTACCTCCACCGAAGATTCGTGATCAAGCAAGCAAATTCCCCAAAGCTTGTGTTTCCTCTTCGTTCTTATCCCTCTCGATCGTTTCTCTTTCCCTCTGCTTGTTCTTTCTATTTTTCTTATTCAAATCCTCTTTCTTTTACCCTAATTAGCATATAATTAAGTATAAAAGATGAGGAATTAACCCACTAATTAACTCAAGGTTACCTCCTTTAACCCCCAAGTAATTGAGTTATTAATATTAAACCACTAACTTTATAATTATAAGCAGGAATAGTCCAAAACGCCCCTTAAAATATTTACAGAAATCCGACCCAGCCTGGGATTACGCAACCTGTGACGGCCCGTCGTGCCTGCGACGGTCCGTCCTGCAGGTCTGTCACAAAGTTGAGAGACTAATTTTCTGTGGAAAATGTGTGACGTTCCGTCGTGCCCACGACGGTCCATCCTGTCATTTCGTCACGAAGTTCAGAGAGTCAATTTCAGTACCCAAATTTCAGAATTCTAAGTGTTTTGGAACGAGACCCCCTCGACGGTCCGTCGTGCCCATGACGGTCCGTCGTGGGGTCCGTCGTCTCAGCCAGTTTTTCCAGAAATAAAATCTGCTGCTCAAAATGACTCAACAGGTCGTTACAATAGATACCAATTTACCCATCGTTCGTCCTCGAACGATCATAAGAAGAAAAACAAGGGCGAAAAGAAGTACCTGAATCTGTAAACAGGTGTGGGTATCTTTCTTGCATATCAGCCTCCTTCTCCCAAGTGGCCTCTTCAACTGGTCGATGCTTCCATTGACTTTGATGGATGCAATCTCCCTCGACCTCAACTTGCGAACTTCTCTATCTAAAATAGCAACAGGTTCCTCCTCATAAGACAAATTCTCATCAAGCAGAACCGAATCCCAATGAATGATGGAGTTTCCATCCCCATGATATCTTTTCAACATAGACACGTGAAATACCGGATGCACTCGTGACAGCCCCGGAAGCAAGGCTAATTCATAAGCCACCTCCCCTACTCGCTTAAGTACTTCAAATGGTCCAATATACCTTGGGCTTAGCTTACCTCTTTTACCAAACCGCATCACCCCTTTCATGGGTGAAACCTTCAGCAAGATTTGTTCACCCTCCATGAACTCCAAGTCTCTAACTTTTCGATCCGCATATTCCTTTTGCCTACTTTGAGCCGCTAAAAGCTTTTGTTGAATAGATTTCACCTTCTCCAATGAATCCCTCAACAGATCAGTACCCCAAGGTCTAACCTCAAATGCATCAAACCAACCAATGGGAGACCTACATCTCCTCCCATACAATGCTTCGAATAGAGCCATATCAATACTTGAGTGACAGTTATTATTGTATGAAAACTCCGCTAAGGGTAAGAAGTTGTCCCAATGACCACCAAATTCTATCACACATGCACGAAGCATATCCTCCAACACTTGAATCGTTCGCTCAGACTGACCAACGGTCTGAGGATGAAATGCAGTACTAAGGTCCAACCTAGTACCTAATTCCGCACGCAATGTTCTCCAAAACTTAGAAGTAAACTGCGTACCTCTATCTGATATAATGGAGAGTGGAACTCCATGCAATCGAACAATTTCTGAGATATAGATTTTGGCTAACTTCTCTGCATTGTAAGTCACCTTGATCGGAATGAAGTGAGCAGACTTAGTTAATCTGTCCACAATTACCCAAATAGAATCAAACTTACCCAATGTATTTGGAAGACCAACCACGAAGTCCATTGCAATTCTCTCCCACTTCCATTCAGGAATGGGTATTCTCTGAAGTGTTCCTCCGGGCCTCTGGTGTTCATACTTTACTTGTTGGAAATTTCAACATTTGGCAACAAAATCAACAATGTCTCGCTTCATTCTACTCCACCAAAAGTGTTGCTTTAGGTCACGGTACATCTTGGTTTCACCAGGATGTATAGAATATCCGGAACTATGAGCCTCTATAAGAATAGTGTGGATCAAATTATCAACACGGGGCACACATACCCTTCCCTTTATCCTCAAAACACCTTCCTCATCCATTATGGCCTCTTTAGCCTCTCCTCGCAACACCATATCCCGAATTTGGCTTAGTTTCCCATCATCAAACTGCTTTCCCTTAATCTTGTAAAGAAAAGAAGATCTCGCCTCCACACAAGCCAAAAATCCTCCCTTCGCATTTACTTCTAACCTCATAAGGTCATTAGCCAGAGTCTGAAATTCTCTAGCCAATGGGCGTCTAGAAACTTGCAAGTGAGCTAGACTTCCCATGCTTCCTGTCTTTCTACTTAAAGCATCTACCACAACATTAGCTTTTCCCGGATGATACAAGATAGTGATATCGTAGTCCTTCAGTAGTTCCATCCATCTCCTCTTTCTCAAATTCAAATCTTTCTAAGTAAAGACATACTGTAGGCTACGATGATCCGTATAGACTTCACACTTAACCCCATATAAAGAGTGTCTCCATTGCTTTAATGCAAACACTACCGCAGCCAACTCCAAATCATGGGTCGGATAGTTACATTCATGCACCTTTAATTGCCTCGAAGCATAAGCAATCACATTCTTCTCTTGCATTACCACTGCACCCAAACCAGAATAGGATGCACCACAATAGACAATGAAATTCTTACCTTCCACTGGCAGGGTAAGAATTGGTGCAGTAGTGAACAAGGTCTTCAGCTTCTGAAAGCTTTCCTCACATTCATCCGACCATACAAATGGAACATTATGCTTAGTCAAGTTCGTCAATTCGGAAGCAATAGAAGAGAACCCCTTGACAAATCGACGGTAATAGCAAGCTAAACCAACAAAGCTCCTTATTTCTGACACATTAGTAGGTCTTACCCAATTCTTCACTGTCTTAATCTTAGAAGGATCCACCATCACTCCATCCTTAGAAACCACGTTCCCCAAGAAAGACACTGAATCTAGCCAAAACTCACACTTGGAGAATTTGGCATAAAGCCTTTCTCCCTTAATACTTCCAACACAATTCTCAAATGCTCCTCATGTTCCTTCTTACTCTTAGAGTATATCAGTATATCATCAATAAATACGATCACAAAGAGATCCAGATATGGCTTAAAAATCCCGTTTATCAAGATCATGAACGCAGCAGGGGCATTCGTCAGACCAAAGGACATCACTACAAATTCGTAATGCCCATACCTGGTCCGAAAAGCAGTCTTTGGCACGTCTGTTGCCCGTATTTTCAATTGATGATAACCGGATCTCAAGTCAATCTTAGAGAAGACACAAGCACCTTGTAACTGATCGAACAAGTCATCAATACGAGGAATGGGATACTTGTTCTTAATAGTTACCTTATTCAGTTGTCTGTAGTCTATGCACATCCGAAAACTCCCATCCTTCTTCTTCACAAATAACACCGGAGCACCCCAAGGAGATGCACTTGGTCTAATAAAGCCTTTGCTCAACAACTCTTGAAGTTGGGCCTTTAACTCTCTTAAATCCGCGGGAGCCATTCTATAAGTGGGTATAGAAATGGGGCGAGTACCCGGTTCCAGATCAATGCAAAAGTCGATATCTCTATCCGGTGGCATACCAGGAAGATCTGCAGGGAACACATCCAAAAACTCACGGACTATCGAAATCGACTCAATTGAAGGTACTTGAGTAGTGTCATCCCTGAGATGTGCCAAGAAAGCTAAACACCCTTTACCAACCATTCTCTTAGCACGAAAAAAGGAGATGATACAAACCAGAGTGGAAGTGTAGTCGCCCTCCCACACTAACGGATCTGTCCCAGGCTTGGCTAATGTCACAGTTTTAGCATTACAATCCAAGATCGCAAAATTCGGAGAAAGCCAAGTCATACCCAGAATTACATCAAAATCAACCATTTCTAAGATAACCAAGTCTACATAAGTATTGCTCCCCACAAAAGACACCAGACAAGACCTATATACTTTTTCAACTATCACAGACTCACCCACCGGAGTAGAAACACGAATAGGCATGTCAAGCAATTCATCTCTCCTCCTATCTCTCAAGGTCCGGGGGATATACTTCTCCATAGACAAGCTAGAGAATGATGCCCAAGTCATAGGTGGTGCCTCTATTGGTTGACACTCAACATGTGACCGCCACCACATTTTGGCGTTCCCTTGAAACTGATAGGTCACAAACTCAACACCAAATCGTTCTACTATACCCATCTTGTGTAGTAGCTCATGACAGTCAACCAGAAAATCGTAGGCATCCTCCGATTCAGAACCCTTGAAGACTGGAGGTTTCAATTTCAAGAACTTACTGAAAAGTTCATGCTGATCGTTTGTCATTATAGGCCCTCAGTTGGTGGAGGAGTCACTGCCCTAGTACCAGATGGGATAGGTGCTTGTCCTCTTCCTCTAGAGGACGTCCTCTCGCGACCTCTACCACGGCCTCTCACCACTAATCCTCCTCGAGCTACAGCCCCAGTGGCTGGCTCAGTTGCATCTTGTCTTGCCGGTGTTGGTGGTGGCGCCGTTGTTGCTCTAGTTCTAACCATCCGTGAAATAGAGTGAAGATGGTCAGATACCAATTTGTATCACCTAGATACCAATTGGATCCAAGTAATAGCACGAAAGAAAGAAAGAAAGAAAGAAATTTTCCTTAAGTCTTATAGCCTCTCAAAGAAAAGTAAAGGCGTCCCCCTACCGTTCCTTAAGACTCTACTAGACTCGTTCTTGTGTGATGAGACCAACGAACCTAATGCTCTGATACCAAGTTTGTCACGACCCAAAACCGAGCCGTGAGTGGCACCCACACTTATCCTACTATGTGAGCGAACCAACCAATCTAAACCCCAACATTTCAATATAATATCAATAGAACGTAATGCGGAAGACTTAAATCTCATTAATGAAAGTCAATTCAATAACTTCTAAAAACTCAACATCTATTATTTCCCCAAAATCTGGAAGTCATCATCACAAGAACATCTATCCTCAAATTACTAAAACAAAGAGTATCTAAGAAAGCTAAAATAAGTAAAAGCTAGTCCATGCCGGAATTTCGAGGCATCAAGACATGAAGAGGAAGATCCAGTCCAAGCTACAAGCAGTAGCTCACCCTGAAATCCGGTGTAATGAAGACTTGCTAGAGTTGCGGTTGAATTGAAGACGATGGCACGTTTGCTGCACTCCACATATAACAAAGAAAGAAACATACAAGTAGGGGTCAGTACAAAACACAAGTACTAAGTAGGTATCATCGGCCAACTCAAAATAGAAAACAGTATATATCAGATAATAACATAAAATCAACCATATAACTCAACAGGTGAAAACAACAAGTTCACAAATCATGTGTAACAACATCAAAACACACCTATGAGAGTTCACGTCTCCACACCATACTCATTTGGGATATAGGTTCATTAGATTGAGTATATTAACATATTTCAAGATTCATTATCTTTATTCCTCTCATGTCGGTACGTGACACTCCGCTCCATATACTATCCTGGTGTCAGAACGTGACACTCCGATCCTCATATACTATCCTGGTGGGAACGTGACACTCCGATCCATATTCTATCCTGGTGCCGGAACGTGGTACTCCTATCCCCTAATTCTACATGTCGGTTCGTGACACCCGATCCCCTAATTCTACGTGTCGGTTCGTGACACCCGATCCCCTAATTCTACGTGTCGGTTCATGACACCCGATCCCCTAATTCTACGTGTCGGTTCGTGATACTCGATCCCCTAATTCTACGTGTCGGTTCGTGACACCCAATCCCCTAATTCTACGTGTCGGTTCGTGACACCCGTTCCACTAATCTCATTCTATTAATTCATCAAGCCTTCTTCTATACCAAGGCATCCTCAATCTCATTACTTTAGTTCATCCAGCCTTCTTTTATACCAAGGCATCATCAATCTCATTACTTAAGTTCATCAAGCCTTCTTTTATACCATGGCATCATCAATCACATTACTTTAGTTCATCAAGCCTTCTTTTAAACCAAGGCATCATTATTAACAAAGTAACTTTAGGATTAGAGATTCAATAGCCTCATCATGCTTATTCATCACAATTATATAATCACATCATGTAAGCACACAATTAAGCATATAGAAGGTTTTATAATACTACCCAACACATATCATTCGCTATTAAGAGTTTACTATGAATAGCATAAAAACCATAACCTACCTCCACCGAAGATTCGTGATCAAGCAAGCAAATTTCCCAAAGCTTGTGTTTCCTCTTCGTTCGTATCCCTCTCGATCGTTTCTCTTTCCCTCTCCTTGTTCTTTCTATTTTTCTTATTCAAACCCTCTTTCTTTTACCCTAATTAGCATATAATTAAGTATAAAAGATGAGGAATTAACCCACTAATTAACTCAAGGTTACCTCCTTTAACCCCCCAAGTAATTGAGTTATTAATATTTAGCCACTAACTTTATAATTATAAGCAGGAATAGTCCAAAACGCCCCTTAAAATATTTACAGAAATCTGACCCAGCCTGGGATTACGCAACCTGTGACGGCCAGTCGTGCCTGCGACGGTCCGTCCTGCAGGTCCGTCACAAAGTTCAGAGACTAATTTTCTGTGGAAAATGTGTGACGGTCCGTCGTGCCCACGACGGTCCGTCCTGCCAGTCCGTCACGAAGTTCAGAGAGTCGATTTCAGTACCCAAATTTCAGAATTCTAAATGTTTTGGAACGAGACCCCCTCGATGGTCCATCGTGCCCATGACGGTCCGTCGTGGGGTCCGTCATCTCAGCCAGTTTTTCCAGAAATAAAATCTGCTGCTCAAAACGACTCAACAGGTCGTTACAGAGGTCTTGTACAAGCCCATAGGCATCATTCCCCGCATTGTCATAGGAAATTAGCGGAAAATTTAAAAGTTTTCATAGCATATCGTATGCTAGAATCATCACTTCATATGAATAAAATGTAAGTCATAATACATAGTTAGACTCTAAGTCCCTTTTGCCATCGTAGACTCAACATCATCAGAATAGAATAAGGACACGACCCTTATTAATATATAAAAATAATTAAGCTATTACATAAGTTTGAACATGAAAAGGACATAGGAAATCCTTGAACCATAAGGATCCATTTCTTGAGCTTGGGAAACACATATCAAGCCCTTCACTTTAAAGACATCCTTTAAGCATCCATAACCTACACTTTGTGTAAAAAGGTGAAGAAGAATTGTGTTAGTACAAGAATGCACTAAGTACGACGACCATACAAAAACATGCATTTGAAGAGGCATTTTACTTTGAAATCATGCAACATGCCTTTTGGAAGAAACTTCACAAGCATTGGCACAATTACACAATAAACTTCACATACTTCATATAGACATATACAATGGTCATAACATCATATAAATTCATACATTGCATTTAATACACATCAAACATTTCATACACAGTAATGTTCTTTTACTTTACTATTAGTCCTTACCCCCTAGTAACCCATAAGTAATACTTGGTGCAATGCATGAATAGTGTCCCATTTCACTACCCACACTCAACATCACCTTAAGGTCACCAAGGTGAACACTCGTACAACCATCCTTAACTTAAGCACATACTTTCACATAAGCACCACATATCATGAAATACATAGGTTACACATGACCCAACATACTTCAAAAACCACATATAAGACACAATCCAATACAACATGCAAGTCAACACTACCAATAACATCATAAGAGGCAATAGTCAACAATAGCATACTTGGACTTCATTTCATAAGGACATAACAAAAACCTTACTCATAATCCCAATCTAAGCCTACTAGTGCAACGTATATGTGAAGTCCCATAACCCACACAAACTTAGTAAACTCAAAAAGAGACCATAAGCATCATATTTTAATTCATACATCATCAATACAAGTATAGACAACTTCATACATGCCAAGTGAGACCATCATAATATAGTCAACGAGACCAACATTATGCATATAAGGTAAGACCTCATCATATAGACACCATAGTACTCATACCATGCATATTATCTTACAATTAGGTCAATAACATAATGTCATGAATACAAGACATATACATATTTACATACATATAGAACAACTTGCTAGAACTCCCTTCAAGAGTTACTTGTTCAATGTATAGGTAAAGTCTCATACCCTCACCTACACTAACCAACTTCCCTTAGGTTATCTTAGTTATAATTCACTACATTACTTCAATTGTCCATTTTACTTTAGGGAAATCATAGCCTTAACATACAATAAGGCCACATAAGCAAAACATGGAATTTGGTGTCATAGAACCCCACACCAAAAGGAGGTGCTCTACATGCCAAGGTAGAACATTAACATCATACTAGCATCTAGGTGGATGCACTTGCTACGTCCTATGGGGGAAACATAGTTATGGAGCTAGGAGATGTATATTGAAAACCTATTTATGCCTTTAGACATTATAGTTTCCATCTCAAGAGATTATTTGGTGAACAAGTCTTCCTCATTAGGAAGGGGAAACTCTCATTTGGTCAATTTCACTCGGTGATAAGCTAAGTTCCCTCTATTGAAAAGTCTTTATTAACTTTACTTCATAAAAAATACTTTAGGAGTATTAATCCCTCATATGATTAGATCATAGGTTATAGATGAGAATTTCCTTTCATCAACCTAATTAATGTGGGAAATAATTTCACAAGGATATATCATAATCAAGAACAATATAGTTTAGAGTACAATTGAGAATACCTTTCAAAAGACTCCCTCTTTACTAGATTATCATACATGCTTCATTATATACATTCATGTGTGTGTATGTGTGCTTACATGAGAAGACCTTTCACATAAACACATTTAGATACTACACATATGCATACTTCATCATATTACATAATTTACATCATAGCATATACTTTCATGTTCATATCTTAATTCATGCATTCATATTCATGTATACATAATAATCACCCTAGAAACTATTCTATCAAGATAGACATGTGCAATGTATAGACGAAGGTTGAGACCCTTACCTATACTAGTTCACCTATCAAGTCATCCTAGTTAAAATACATTCATACTTTCGTGGAGATATACTTTACATGCATAGTAATAGACATTAGTGCATATAGGAACTATCCTTTCATTAGATACCATGAACCATACTACTTGTAAGCACGCATGACATATGAGTGTGTGTATATTGGACAGCATGATCACATAATGGCTATCCACACAATATTGGGGCAGCCACCCTCTTAAGACCACAATCCAGATTCATGCATAGAGAACACACCACATCATAGCATAGGAGGCAAGACAACTTCAACAATTGCATTCTATACTCCTAACATTGGCTAAGTTCACTCATTCATATAAGGGTACAATAGGTAGGGTTCATGCACCATTAACACTTCACCAATGGCAGCACCTAAACCACACCTAATCATAACAACTCTATTCAACTATAGAAGACATAATCAATACCTAAATCATGATACTAGAGTAAGAGACTAGATATGTAACTTCATAGTATGATCACCATAACCACACATTCGAGTACATCAATTCGCCTTCAAGGTCATGACCATAACATATAAAGATTGACAAGAATGTAAACATCGTAATCGTAAGTGGACCATTCTACACAATGTCTTACAAGGACAATTCAACTATAAATTCAATAGAAAAGTAGAAGAAGTACAGCAATATTACCAATTCACAAAGATTTTGATCATCATTGATCAATTATAATAATTCATGAACAATACATATATAAGCCAGCACCTAAAAGTACAATAACACAATATAAATCATAACTCAACCATCATAACATCAAGATCACATCAGGTACACTACATCATCAATTCTATAGAAGGTAGAGAAATATAGATCATACTTACCAAACCTTGATCCTCATTGATCAATTACCCCCATTTCATTGTTAATTCACATAGAAGACAGTAGTTATAATAAATTTATCATAATCAAATCACACAAAAATAAATCAAACATCTAGATCACAATGACCACAATATAGGCTAAATTGAGAAATTTGTAGGACCATGGGTTCATCATGCTATTGAATTTAAAATCATATTAAAAACAGTAGCTAATCAACAATTCATCATAAGCATGCTTTTGAAATAAATTTAAGAAAGAACCATGGCTAGATTGATGAATGGATATCCAAAGACAAAGGATCATAATACCTCTTTATAGGATAAAACAATGAAACATTGATTAATAAACCATCACAATCCATCAACCAAGCTGTTCTTGAGCTTCATCTCCAACGGAGGTTTCTAGAGAGGTTTTGTTTGAGCGGAAAAGTCAAATTTCAAAAATGAGGTCTACATAGTGTTAAAAGCTTATATACCAACTTAAAATGCCAAAAAAAACTTAAACAAACCGTCCATATTAATTTAGGAACGTGACACTCCCCCCTTAGCATGGCAGCGTGCATGCAGCAGAAATGCAGGCATCATTGACGACCATGGACGACGGGGTGTCGATTGGACGACAGCTTGTCCTACTACTCCATCGATTGTGAATGCACATCCTTCCTAGGAGATTAATCTCACATTGTTAAGTGTTGATCTACGCCCCCATCAACGGGGAGTCGATTGAGGAACGGTTTGTTATTCCTTGGCTCGTCGATTGGCATTGTTAAGGCAGTGCCTAGGAAACCTTTTGGTTCCTCCTCAAGGAACCCTTTGGGTGGTCCTTAGGGATTTGTGCTTGGAGTTTCAAATGTAAATACACTTGTATACATGTTAAGGACCTCTCACATCAATTTCGAACCTCTTGGACGTTTGACCTCCTAATCACTTCAAATCAAGTATGCATACTGTAAAACGCTTAATTAACATATTTTAAACCTTTTTAGGAACATGTGAGTCTCTAAGAAACTTATTCCATTATGAGAGACCTTACATCTTTATATTTCACTAGTGGTATAGTCGTGTTATCATACCAGTACACGGTGGTTGTGTGCTCATTCTACACTTGCTCTTGTTTTTGTTGAGTACAGGGCATCTTCACGCGCCTGTTGACAGTAGGAGATCAGTGATTGCGTCGAATTCAAGGGTAAGGTGGTACTTCTTGGCTGCCTTGAGTTCTCTTTGTTTAAGTCCACTCTTTTCAAACTCAGACTATTGGTTAAGTTGTTGTTAGTTTCGGTGTTGTACCCCTTGTTTTAGAATTGTCGTTGTTAGAGTTTTGGTACATTGACTTTCATATTCTACGCATATTTTCCGCATTGTTTTAATTTATTATAACTTTCTGACGTAACTTAAATACCTAGAATCTAGAGTAATTAACTTTAGTTGGATGGTACTAGTGATTCTCCCACCGAAGGGTTAGGGTGGGTGCGAATGATGACGATATGGGTCGTGATAAGGTCAAACCCAAGTTTTTTTATCAAGAAGATGTCACAGACCCGCTTGCTACTACATTTATTATTTTAATTCTTTTTTCTTCAAATTTTTTTTCTAGTTTTTTTTATGTCTTCTTCTACCATTACCCCATTCTTTCATTTAAACACTTACCTGAAGACTTTCACATTAAAATCCATCATAAACAACCTAAAAATTTCCTTGAAACTAAATCAACAAAATTATCTTTAACTAATTCTATTTGTAAAAAACCTAGGATATACATTGGGTTTTTTTTCTAACGAGTAATGGTTAATTTTGGCTATAAATTTTATTTATTTTCACATAAAAAATAAAACTTTGTGGTTGTTTTTGTCATTTTGGTGGCGATGGAATGTTTTTTGTGATAATGGTGAAGTGATAATGATTCGACTATGGCAAAATTTTGACATGGGGTAAATTTGTAGATTTAGTTCATTGCAAATGTGCAATTTCGATTGTGTGGAGGTAGTTGTTACAATTGAGGGAGGTAATGGTACTCGTGTGGTGGTGATTATACTTTCTTATAATTGTTGCGGTTGATTTTTCAGTTATCGCAATCGGCATGTTTTTTCGTTGCCGGAATTGACACAGTGAAGCAACTAGATTTTTGATGAAGAAGAAATATTAATAATAATTAATAATTAAGTGTAATTTATTAAGGGAAATATTTTGGCATTTGTCTATACACTAACTAAAAACTAATATTAACTAACAGCTAAAATTAAGGATATTTAATATTTAAAAAAATGGAATGATGGGGATTGCCACATAGCAAGAAAAGATAGGCTCATTTTACTTAATTTCCGCCCCACCTAATGGAGAGTGTGGTAACTTTCTGAGCCAACTAAGTTGATAATATCCTCAATAATACCCTAAAAATAGTCTGGGGGGGTCATAAGACCCTCGCAAAGTTAGAATGTGTAACAGCAATTTCGACCAAAGTTTGTATTTGTTTTGAACCCGTTTTCCAAGAAAAAACTCAAATTAAAACCTGAATCGCAAGGATTGATCATTAATTTTATGTTAATGACCACCTAGTGACTTTGCAAGTTGATAAAATTTACTATACGGAAAGAACGAATATAGGAAATTGCATTTAGGAGAATTAGGAAGATGTTATTATTTTTTCATAGGGGCTACTCGCATTAATATTATAGTAATCTAGTCTAGGCTAAGTAGGTGTAACATACAAAATTCCCTAAAGTACAAAATTTTTAATCATCATCTGCTTTACAAATTTTATAACCATCTAACTTTTGAAATTGTTTTTGCATGTTTTTAAAGGGTTACTTATGATATTTTCTAATCAGTTAGTTTTAGATCACCTGTGGTGCATGTGTATTCCATGGTAACTAGTGTAGTAGTTTTAATATACTAACAGTATACATGCCCGCGCGGATGATTTAACATGTAATAATTTTGTAACTAAAAATAACTAATATACTATTCAGTTAATAATATATTTAAGTTATAATATATATAGTAATAACAATAATATAATGATACAAATCATTAACTTATTTATTTGAACATATTTAATGAATATTACTAGTATTTAATCGTATTAAAATGTGTTTATGTATTCTGTTCATATCGTTTGAAAATCTATGTTATAATTTATTAATCCTAACATTCCATAAGAAATATTTGATACCATAAAATTGAATGATACGTTAATACAATCAAAATTAAAAGAGTTTACAAAATATTTTTTCCGTATTAAATTTGTTCAACAATATAATTGAAAATTGATTTAAGTTAAAAATAATCTTAATTTATACAACCATTTATTAAATTAAATTACAAAGAAACTATATTTGAGGTAATTTTAAAAAAGGATTTTCTTTTGGATATTTTAAGTAATACAAACGACTGATTGTTTTTTTAAAATGTTTTAACTAGTTTATTTTATTTTTGTCATTTTTTTATTTTAATTATGTTTTAAATAATTAATTTTCTTTGTAAAGTTTTATCCTGTTTAAATCAATAACCTATATCTTTATTTTGAGTTGATATTATATGAATTGGGTGATCAACTATCTCCTAGAAAAAAAATTCCATTGATTAGGATTTACTTAAATTGGGTTACCAACATAAAATATAATGCCAATTTTGTATATGTATCTTCGTCTACTTTTGGATTTGTGTTTAATTAGTCATAATATTCATGATATGTTTAACATTTTTACTTTTTCAAAAAAATAATGCAATCACTGGTATATAATAATCATGCAAGATTACAAAATAATATATAATACATATTTGAATTTGAATAAGGAAATCAACTAACTTAAAAAAAATTGTCAAAACAAAATACTATAGATGATTAAAATTGTTTTCATACTTCTCACACTCTATCCAAACATATTTTGTGGATATAATACTGTCAAATTTCTGGTGGGTTTCTTCATTCAGTCATCAACACTCAATTTAAATCGGTGATAAGATTTATTCAACACATTTTGACTCTTATTTTAGTGAAACATGATATAAAGATTACTGAAACATAATTTATCCTCAAAATTTATAAAACAATTTTTTTTTGAAGAAAATGTTAAATAAATTTTACTCTTTGATTTAAAACAATCAATAAATATATATTATTCAACGAGGAATATATAAAAGAAAGAAGTGTAACCTTTAGATACTCCCCAATTTCAAGATTTATTGTTCATTAAGAATTACGAACAAACAATAATATATAATATTCTTAACATCCGCTCATTAATACTAAACGATAAAGGTATTCCCTTAAATTCAGCATATTGTTAGAATGCAATAATTTGTTTAGTTAGAAAACACAATAAAACATTTAAATTTTATTTACCATAATTATTGATAATTATTATTGTAAAACCTCATATTTGAAGACACACACAAATATTGTTAAGTCTCGCGAAATATGAAAAAAAAATAACTAAATATAAAATCAGCATAGGAATGGAAAACAATATCCATAAATATATCTTTATCCAATTGTGGCAAATTATTATCGATGTGCATATATTTCTGAAACATTGATGATTTTGATTTTTTTTTTATTTTTTTTATTTTTTAATGGTGTGTATATATATATATATATATATATATATATATATATATATATATATATATATATATATATATATATATATATATATATATATATATATATATATATATATATATATATATATATATATATAGAGAGAGAGAGAGAGAGAGAGAGAGAGAGAGGAAACGATAGTGGATAGAGCAGTTCAGATAATCACACTAAATTCTAATACAAACAGTAATTAGTTTGTCATTTTTTTTAAAAATAATAATATTCATGAGATGGTTACATAATTTAAAAATCAATTTTACTTTCTAAAAAATCAAGTATATCTTCATAACCGTTTCTGTTAGTTAGTGGGCGCAAAAATTGACGTGATGACACTCGTCTTATCCCGTCAAGACAAGTCAGCCTAAAACTCGACCATTACAATAAAATGCGAAAATTCTATAATAAACACAAAAATATCCCCTAAATTTGATTGTAACGCGTACAAACCTCTCAGATAATATAATTGAATCAAAATAAATATATGTCTCATTTGAAATTATTTATAGAGTAGAACAAGATCATAAACAGGTGTAAGATGATCTACTAAGGTGACAAACACCTATCTTACAAATCTCCAACAAGCCTCGGAAAGGAAGAGAATATATCACAAGGATCTGTGCTAGTAACCTACAAAAAATTGTAGATGCAAGGGGTGATTACCAAACCACATAGTACTCAGCAAGTAAACCTCTAAACAAATGTTAAGGAGAAAAATACGAGTACTCCTTACACCATAACCAAATCTCCAAAACTACAACATGCATAAAGTCACTCCAACCAAATAGTTCACCATTTACAAACACATATATCAACAACAAGCTCAAAATTCATCAATTACAATCTACACAAAAAGGCACTGATAATATCAGCAAGACACAAGATCAAGTTCATCAAATAAATGTGACCAAATATTAAGTATTTTCAATCATCAATAAAAAAACACATAATCATAAAGAATGTAGGATGTCATGAGATGTAATGCAATATCACACAATTAAACAATATGCCTCAAAATACCAAGTACTCTCTCAACAGTTTATACATGATACTTCTCAGAAATACATCGAGAGTTCATGACCATGGGTGACTTGCGAGGTCCATATACTGACTCGGACGATCTCCACGTATCTGTACGGATGCACTATGATAAATCAAACATATTCCGCACGGATGATCTCCACGTGTTAGACCTTTACTCACACCCAATTTCATGCAAATGCATGTGCACAATATGATATCAAATAAAGGGGATGATGCAACATCAAAATAAATCAAGTATCACTATGACATATAATCATCTCAATTATCCAAATTATACGGGTTCAATAGAGAACATAATCACATATAATAAATCAAGTCAATAATATATCAGTGTATGCTCATATGTATGACATTTTTAGATTACAATCCACATTCTATAGTGATAAACCGTCTTTATAACGTAGGTACTCGTACCATTCTCAACCAATCACACACAAATAATTAATCACATTGTCTTTTTTTTCCTTTTCATCATTTAGAATCAATCAAGGTTTGACAAGTGAACCCTTCACTAACTCCCATTACTCCAAACACATACACAAGGAAATACACGAATTTCATATACTTAACAAGGATTTTTAAATCCACTTGCCTCTAATAGTCAAACAATTACTCCAGAACTTGAGACTTCCTCTTTCGGTTGACTTCCAAATCAATACAATCTATTCAAACAAATATTCACAATAAGGTTCTAAAACTAACAACACTCATATTAATATGTTATAAACTTTGACCCAGAAATTCACCCAAGTTTATAATCAAGTTTCTTAAATCATGATGTTAATTAACATTTCAATTGTCATATTTTCCAAGTTTCAAGTCTAGGATTAAATCTAAAATCCTTCAATTACCCATAACTTCAATAGACTTCTCATAATATTCAATTACCTATCTCAATATATCAATTATATTATAACCATAAGAAAATTCTAAAAGAAAGTAATATCATGTATTAATAAATAATAGAAACTGGCGTCCATATCAAGAAACCCAATGTGCAAAATTGTACATCTAATGTCAAAATACACTAGTTAATATATATACACCTAATTATTCTATTCATGCAGAAGTATATGACCCTCCAATGATAATCCATAGTCATTGACCAATGATTGATAATAATTATTACCAAACAATTACATCCCTATTGTCACAAACATTTCTATTTCCCTGGCCAAGTCAAAAATCATTATCATATGATAGAAGTTTCTATTTATTTGTTTCTTTTTTTTATCAACATAATTTGCTTTCTGCACATTTACTTTGTACCAACATTGTCTAACCCCCCAACTTATCTATACTAAATTCCCTATTTCTAATGTATTCCTTAAATAATATTTAAAGTTAAATAAATAATTTTCCCCCTAACACCGTTTTAATAAACTCCATATTATAATATCATTATAATATCCTTTACCATCAATGACCAATTATTCATATATGAAATAATAAAAATTTAAGGTTATGATTATTACCTGAGCAAGTTTATCGCGCCGCTCAAATTTCTTTCTTCCTCTTCTTTATGTTCTTTTCTAAACTTATTATGTTCTAAAAGAAATAAATCTCTAATTTACTTTAAAAAATATGTGCTTGTCCCACTAATCCTCAATTAAATAAATAAATATTAATAAAATATCCGTTTATTAAATAATTGTTATTATCGAATAGTCAAAAAAATTCTCAAATCAACTTCTCTGACTAATCATAAATGACTCAGATAACTATTGAGAAGGATAAAACGGTTATTTTTATGATTATTTCTGAAATATTTTTCTGGGGCATTACATTATCTACCACTAAAAATCATGTTCGTCCTCGAACATAAGGAGGAAGAAGAAAGAATAACCAAAAGTCTAAGTCATGACCTACTAGTCGGTGTTTATATTTCTAAGTGAGCTCCTCCGTAAGACAATCCCAACAAGATTAACTACTAAGAACTGAACTTTCAAATCAAACTTTGCAAGATCTATAAGTCAATAGTTCAATAGTCATTATCAAGCCATAACTAAATCATGAACCCGATTTATACTTGAACCCCTAGACCTTAACACAACAATCATGATGAATATTTTATTACATAACCAAGATTAACTTCTAAAAATACTGGCTACGACCATAAGTGAGCCTAAATCAACCATCAGATACCCATAATGCATAAATCATCACAACTTTTTTAAAGGTTCCATTCTGACAACATACTCTTTCCATGATATTAAGTTATAAAAATCTTATCTTTAGACATCAAATACTAATAAATGGAGAAACAATCTTATCTAACCCAAATATGGACAAGATTAACCCTAGCTAACAAAACCTCTAACAATACTATCAAAATGCTAGAACTGTAAGACCCCGAAATGACTTAGGTGAACTAGAGATAACATGGTTGTGATGATGTAATAAGGTCGTAAATTTTTCTATAAAGTTCTATTGATGTAATGTCTAAGAGTTCAGGTGATTTAGAAGTGAAACGTCAAGGGACGATCGAGACGTCGATGACTAAGTCACCTATGTGCCTCATATGTTGTTCTATGATTTTATATATGATTCATGAGGTTATAAGGTAATTAAGTGATATATTATATTATATATAAGTATTTTGTCAAGTTTCGTGAAGTTTGGAGGTCAAACGTCCAAGAACATCCATGACATTCGAAAGTTTTGCCTTGAAACGACCTTGTCTGTCTAAGAATGTTTCGTCGAGTTTTACGTGTTCATTTTGGATGAAATTCATGTGCGAGGTGATAAAATTATATATTATCATTTTTTGGTTTAATAAGTCAAGCCAAACATCCCCAAGGACCATCCAAGGGTCCTTGAGGAAGGACCCAAAGTTGGTGCCCAAGACTTCCCAAGACCTCCGACCAACGGATGGCAATCGACGCTCAGTGGGTCAGTCGACGCCCCATTGGCGTGTCTCTTCAATTTTCTATTAGTTTTTTAGGAGAGGAATACAAAGACAAGCCTCAGTCCCAGACCACGAATCAACAGGATAGTCCGTTGGTCAAGGGACGGGCCGTTGTTTGGCAAGTCGTAGGTGGACTGCCTTCCTGCGCAGTTCACTGTAAGTTCAAGGGGTGAATTGGTAAATTTAGCCCAAATCTAAATAAGAATATTTGAGGTTCCGTAAGTTTATTTTGGGTATTTTAATGTGTTTATAATCCTAAAACACTAAGAAGATTTCATTCTTCAAAAATAAAAACCGAAATTCCCTTAGAAATTCTCTAGAACTCCATTGGAGCAAAAACTCAGGAAAGGGCTGGACTGGAGAATTGAGTGGAGATTCTTCATCAAGAATTTTCTTCATTGAGGTATGTTTTTTTATCTTTGAAACTCTATTCATCAAGGACCCCAACTTTCAAAGATGTTTTCTAAAGTTTTCAAGGATGAATTGTCCAATTTCATGATCTATGCATGGGTTCTTGCATTAAAATGTTTTTTAAACATTGTATATTGGTTGAATTTTTACTAATTTGATTATTTTAACTCAATAAAACTATGAACTCATGTAATTGATGAACCCTAGTTTTTGACTACTTTATGGGTTACTTAATATTGAGTTGATGTTTATGAATTCTACTGTAGCTTTCTATGGGCTATCTAATGATGTAAAAATTATATTCATTTGATGTATAGGTTTATTAGATTTATAAATCTATGTTACATAAACCTTGTTTCATTGAGTATTATGATTTATGCATTGAGTTGTTGTTGATGGGCATGGGTAAGGGCCTTATGGTATAAAATTGGATAGTTTAGCATTGGATGGAAGTGTTGAGGATGGAGTGGTGGTACACTGCCCTATTTTCCTTTATTTTATGATTTTTATATGTCACGACCCAAATCGAGTCGCGAGTGGCACCCACACTTACCCTCCTATGTGAGCGAACCAACCAATACAAAACCCAACATTTCAATATAATATCAACAGAAAGTAATGCGGAAGACTTAAACTCATTAATGAAAATCAATTCAATAACTTCTAAAAACTCAACATCTATTATTTCCCCAAAATCTGGAAGTCATCACCACAAGAACATCTATGATCAAATTACTAAACTAAGAGTATCCTAAGAAGCTAAAATAAATAAAAGCTAGTCCATGCCGGAACTTCAAGGCATCAAGACATGAAGAAGAAGATCCAGTCCAAGCTAGAAGCATTAGCTCACCCTGAAATCCGGTGTGATGAAGACTGGCTAGAATTGCGGTTGAGTTGAAGACGACGGCGCGTTTGCTGCACTCCACATATAACAAAGAAAGAAACATACAAGTAGGGGTCAGTACAAAACACAAGTACTGAGTAGGTATCATAGGCCAACTCAAAATAGAAAACAGTATATATCAGATAATATCATAAATCAACTACAATACTCAACATGTAGCAACAACAAGTACTATAATCATTAATAAGTACCGCCAAGTTCACCCATGAGGACTCAAGCCTCAATACCAGACTCATTTGGAAATTAGGTTCATTAGTTTGAGTATATTAACATCTTTCAAGATTCATTATCTTTATTCCTCATGTGTCGGTACGTGACACTCCGCTCCCCTACTACTATGTGTCGGTACGTGACACTTCGATCCCCTAATACTATGTGTCGAAACGTGACACTCCGATCCCCTAATTCTACGTGTCGGTTCGTGACACCAGATCCCTTAAATCTATGTGTCGGTTCGTGACACCCGATCCCCTAAATCTACATGTCGGTTCGTGACACCCGATCCCCTAATTCTATGTGTCGGCTCGTGACACCCGATCCCCTAAATCTACGTGTCGGTTCGTGACACCCGATCCCCTAAATCTACGTGTCGATTCGTGACACCCGATCCCCTAATTCATCAAGCCTTCTTCTATACCAAGGCATCCTCAATCTCATTACTTTAGTTCATCCAGCTTTCTTTTGTACCAAGGCATCATCAATATCATTATGTAGTTAGGGTTTCTTTAAGATTTAGGATTCAATAGCTTCATCATGCTTATTTTATCATAATCACATAATCACATTCATGCAAGCATACAATTAAGCATATAGAAGGGTTTACAATACTACCAATACATATCATTCGCTATTAAGAGTTTACTACGAATAGTATAAAAACCATAACCTACCTCCACCGAAGATTCGTGATCAAGCAAGCGATTTCCCAAAGCTTTGTGTTTTCCTCTTCGTTTCTCCTCTCTCGATCGTTTCTCTTTCCCTCTCTTTGTTCTTTCTATTTTTCTTATTCAAACCCTCTTTCTTTTACCCTAATTAGCATATAATTAAGTATAAAAGATGAGGAATTAACCCACTAATTAACTCAAGGTTATCTCTTTTAACCCCCAAGAATTTTAGTTATTAATATTAGCCCACGAAATTTATAATTATAGAAGGAATAATCCAAAACGCCCCTTTAAAACTTAAACAGAAATTCGACCCAGCCTGGGATTACGCAACCTGTGACGGTCCGTCATGGTTGTCACGGTCCGTCCTGCAGGTCCGTTGCAAAGTTCAGAGACTCAATTTCCTTGAAGAGTCTGTGACGGTCCGTCGTACCTACGACGGTCCGTCCTGCACTTCCGTCACGAAGTTCAGAGAATTGCTCCCAGTACCCAATTCTCAAGAGTTGAAGTGTTTTGAAACGGAACCTCACAATGGTCCGTCGTGTCTGTGACGGTCCGTCCTGCAGGTCCGTCACAGAGTTCAGAGAGTCGATTTCAGCACTCAAATTTCAGAATTCTAAGTGTTTTGGAACGAGACACCCTCGACGGTCCGTCGTGCCCATGACGGTCCGTCGTGGTATCCGTCGTCTCAGCCAGTTTTTCCAGAAATAAAATCTGCTGCTCAAAACGACTAAACAGGTCGTTACAATAGATACCAATTTACCCATCGTTCGTCCTCGAACGATCAAAAGAAGAAAAACAAGGACGAGAAGGAGTACCTGAATCTGTAAACAGGTGTGGGTATCTTTCTTGCATATCAGCCTCCTTCTCCCAAGTGGCCTCTTCAACTGGTCGATTCTTCCATTGAACTTTGATGGATGCAATCTCCCTCGACCTCAACTTGCGAACTTCTCTATCTAAAATAGCAACAGGTTCCTCCTCATAAGACAAATTCTCATCAAGCAGAACCGAATCCCAACGAATGATGTAATTTCCATCCCCATGGTATCTTTTCAACATAGACACGTGAAATACCGGATGCACTCCTGACAGCCCTGGAGGCAAAGCTAATTCATAAGCCACTTCCCCTACTCGCTTAAGTACTTCAAATGGTCCGATATATCTTGGGCTTAGCTTACCTCTTTTACCAAACCGCATCACCCCTTTCATGGGTGAAACCTTCAGCAAGACTTGTTCACCCTCCATGAACTCCAAGTCTCTAACTTTTCGATCTGCATATTCCTTTTGCCTACTTTGAGCCGCTAAAAGCTTTTCTTGAATAGATTTCACCTTCTCTAATGAATCCCTCAAAAGATCAGTACCCCAAGGTCTAACCTCAAATGCATCAAACCAACCAATGGGAGACCTACATCTCCTCCCATACAATGCTTCGAATGGAGCCATTACTCGAGTAATAGCTATTATTGTATGAAAACTCCGCTAAGGGTAATAAGTTATCCCAATGGCCACCAAATTCTATCACACATGCGCAAAGCATATCCTCCAACACTTGAATCGTTCGCTCAGACTGACCATCGGTCTGAGGGTGAAACGCAGTACTAAGGTCCAACCTAGTACCTAATTCAGCATGCAATGTTCTCCAAAACTTAGAAGTAAACTGCGTACCTCTATCTGATATGATGGAGAGTGGAACTCCGTGCAATCGAACAATTTCTGAAATATAGATTTTGGCTAACTTCTCCGCATTGTAAGTCACCTTGACCGGAATGAAGTGAGCAGACTTAGTTAATCTGTCCACCATTACCCAAATAGAATCAAACTTTCCCAATGTCTTTGGAAGACCAACCACGAAGCCCATTGCAATTCTCTCCCACTTCCATTTAGGAATGGGCATTCTCTGAAGTGTTCCTCCGGGCCTCTGGTGTTTATACTTTACTTGTTGACAATTTGGACATTTGGCAACAAAATCAACGATGTCTCACTTCATTCTACTCCACCGAAAGTGTTGCTTTAGGTCACGGTACATCTTGGTTGCACCAGGGTGTATAGAGTATCCGGAACTATGAGCCTCTGTAAGAATAGTGTGGATCAAATCATCAACGCGGGGCACACATACCCTTCCCTTAATCCTCAAAACACTTCCTCATCCATTATGGCCTCTTTAGCCTCTCCTCGCAACACTATATCCCGAATTCGGCTTAGTTTCTCACCCTCAAACTGCTTTCCCTTAATCTTGTCAAGAAAAGAAGATCTCGCCTCCACACAAGCCAAAAATCCTCCCTTCTCATTTACTTCTAGCCTCATAAAGTCATTAGCCAAGTTTTGGATTTCTCTAGCCAACGGGCGTCTAGAGACTTGCAAGTGGGTTAAACTTCCCATTCTCCCTGCTTTTCTACTTAAATCATCTGCCACAACATTAGCTTTTCCCGGATGATACAGAATAGTGATATCGTAGTCCTTCAGTAGTTCCATCCATCTCCTCTGTCTCAAATTCAAATCTTTTTGAGTAAAGACATACTGTAGGCTACGATGATCCGTATAGACTTCACACTTAACCCCATATAAATAGTGTCTCCATTGCTTTAATGCAAATACTACCGCGGCCAACTCCAAATCATGGGTCCGATAATTACGTTCATGCACCTTTAATTAACTCGAAGCATAAGCAATCACATTCTTCTCTTGCATTAGCACTGCACCCAAACCAGAATAGGATGCATCACAATAAACGATGAAGTTCTTACCCTCTACTGGCAAGGTAAGAATTGGTGCAGTAGTTAACAAGGTCTTGAGTTTCTTAAAGCTTTCCTGACATTCATCCGACCATACAAATGGGACATTCTGCTTAGTCAAGTTCGTCAATTAGGAAGCAATAGAAGAGAACCCCTTGACAAATCGATGGTAATAGCTAGCTAAACCAACAAAGCTCCTTATTTCTAACACATTAGTAGGTCTTACCCAATTCTTCACTGTCTCAATCTTAGAAGGATCCACCATCACTCCATCCTTGGAAACCACGTGCCCCAAGAAGGACATTGAATCTAGCCAAAACTCACACTTGGAGAATTTGGCATAAAGCTTTTCCTTCCTCAACAACTCTAACACCATTCTCAAATGCTCCTCATGTTCCTTCTTACTCTTGGAGTATATCAGTATATCATCAATAAATGCGATCACAAAGAGATCCAGGTATGGCTTAAAAATCCCGTTCATCAAGCTCATGAACGCAGCAGGGGCATTCGTAAGACCAAAAGACATCACTACAAATTCGTAATGCCCATACCTGGTTCGAAAAGCAGTCTTTGGCACATCCGCTGCCCGTATTTTCAATTAATGATCAAGTCAATCTTGGAGAAGACACAAGCACCTTGTAACTGATCGAACAAGTCATCAATGCGAGGAATGGGATACTTGTTCTTAATAGTTACCTTATTCAGTTGTCTGTAGTCTATGCACATCCGAAAGTTCCCATCCTTCTTCTTCACAAATGACACCGGAGCACCCCAAGGAGATGTACTTGGTCTAATGAAGCCTTTGCTCAACAACTCTTGAAGTTGGGCCTTTAACTCTCTTAACTCCGCGGGAGCCATTCTATAAGGGGGTATAGAAATGGGGCGAGTACCCGGTTCCAGATCAATGCAAAAATCAATATCTCTATCCGGTGGCATACCAGGAAGATCTGTAGGGAACACATCCAGAAACTCACGGACTACCGAAACCGACTCAATTTAAGGTACTTGGGTAGTGTCATCCTTGAGATGTGCCAAGAAAGCTAAACACCCCTTACTAACCATTCTCTTAGCACGAAGAAAGGAGATGATACGAACCGGAGTGGAAGTATAGTCGCACTCCCACACTAACGGATCTGTCCCAGGCTTGGCTAACGTCACAGTTTAGCATACAATCCAAGATCGCAAAATTCGGAGAAAGCCAAGTCATACCCAGAATTACATCAAAATCAACCATTTCTAAGATAACCAAGTCTACGTAAGTATTGCTCCCCACAAAAGTCACCAAACAAGACCTATATACTTTTTCGACTATCACAGACTCACCCACCGGAGTAGACACACGAATAGGTATGTCAAGCAATTCACAATGTAAATTAAGGCCAGTAGCAAATGAGGAAGATACATATGAAAATGTGGAGCCGGGATCAAATAATACAGAAGCCATGCAATCACAAATCAAAAGATTACCAGTGATAACAGCATCAGATGTCTCCGCTTCAGATCTCCCAGGGAAAGCGTAACAATGGGCCCTATCACCAGTCTGCCCGTTGCCCCTACCATGAGGTGTTGTAGTAGCTCCAGTTTGTCCATCACCCCGGCCGTTTTGGTGACCACAATTACCTCGGCCACCACGTCCTCCAGAATAACGGCCTCTACCATGACCACCTCTACCTCTAGCTATTGGGGGTCTATAACTATGTTTTGGACAATTCCTCCTAATATGTCCAGTCTCCCCACATCCATAACACTCTCTGGATTCAAGCATTGGTCTCTTAGAAAAGTGTTGACCGGTCTGAGGTGGACCCCCAACTACAGTTTATAGTGAAGACTAAATTGGTCGGACCGAGTAACCTCCTGAGCCTTGCCCCCTGGAGTAAGAACCATTAAACTCACCTCCCTTCCGAAACCTTTTTGATGTCGTTGCCATGGTGAAGTCATCTGGCTTCACTCCTTCCACCTCTATCACGAAGTCTACCACTTCTTGAAAGGATTTAGCCGTAGCCGCTACCTGTAAGGCTGAAATCCGCAATTCTGACCTCAACCCCTTCACAAAACGGCGAATCCGCTCTTGTGGACTGAAACAAAGTTGGGTGGCATACCTGGATAATGCACGAAACTTAGCCTCATATGTAGTAACCGACATCCTACCTTGCTCTAGGCTCAAGAACTCATCTCTTTTCCTATCCCTCAAGGTCCGGGGGATATACTTCTCCATAAACAAGCTAGAGAATGATGCCCAAGTCATAGGTGGTGCCTCTGTTGGTTGACACTCAACCTGTGACCGCCACCACATTTTGGCGTTCCCTTGAAACTGATAAGTCACAAACTCAACACCAAACCGTTCTACTATACCCATCTTTTGTAGTAGCTCATGGCAGTCAACCAGAAAATCGTAGGCATCCTCAGATTCAGCACCCTTGAAGACTGGAGGTTTCAATTTCAAGAATTTACTGAAAAGTTCATGCTGATCATTTGTCATTATAGGCCCTGTAGTCAGACGAGGAAATGTGCCTATTTCCAATGAGGCATCCATGCGGGGAGCCACAGTAGCCGCATGTTGTACCTCCGGAACCTGAGGTGCTGGTGCAGAAAACACTGGAGGTGTCTGGCCCTGATCAGATAACCCGCTAAGATAAGCAAGAACCTGATTGATCATCTCTGTGGTAGGTTGGGGTGGAAATTCCTCATTCTGTACTTGTTCATTCTCCCCTTCCTCACCCTCTCTTACCACTTCCTCAGTTGGTGGAGGAGTCACCGCCCTAGTATCAGATGGGCTAGGTGCTTGTCCTCTTCCTCTAGAGGACGTCCTCCCACGACCTTTTCCACGGCCTCTCGCCACTGTTCCTTTCCGAGCTACAGCCCCAGTGGCTGGCTCAGACGCATTCTGTCTTGCCATTGTCGGTGTTGGCGCGGTCGTTGCTCTAGTTCTAACCATCTGCGAAATAGAGTGAAGATGGTCAGATACCAATTTGTATCACCTAGATACCAATTGGATCCAAGTAATAGCACGAAAGAAAGAATGAAAGAATGGAATGTTCCTAAAGTCTTATAGCCTCTCAATGAAAAGTAAAGGCGTCCCCCTACCGTTCCTTAAGACTCTACTAGACTCGTTCTTGTGTGATGAGACCAACGAACGTAATGCTTCTAGCTTGGACTGGATCTTCTTTTTCATGTCTTGATGCCTTGAAGTTCCGGCATGGACTAGCTTTTAATTATTTTAGCTTCTTAGAATACTCTTAGTTTAGTAATTTGATCATAGATGTTCTTGTGATGATGACTTCCAAATTTTAGGGAATAATAATAATAGTTATTGAATTGATTTTTACTAATGGGTTTAAGTCTTCCGCATTATATTCTGTTATTACATTGAAATGTTGGGTTTTGTATTGGTTGGTTCGCTCACATAGGAGGGTAAGTGTGGGTGCCAGTCGCGGCTCGGTTTTGGGTCGTGACAATAATAAAAATATATTTTCCTATTTTATGAAAATGATTTTGTTGCTATGATTATTAATTGTTTTTTTGCAGGTGCTTAAGATCGGTATATTTGATTAATTCTGAATTTTTATAAAATCTAATATAAATCAAAACACCAATCACCAACTATAAAAGCCCATCTTTTGTTCCATAAGTTTTCATCCCTTAATTACATTTTCTATTTCTCCATACATGTCCTCCAGTTTGGAGAGTATATTTAAGTTTTCTTTTCTATCTTCCTAAAAAGTTTTCCAATATTTATGGACCAAAATCTAGAATGCAATAGGTAAAAGCAATCAACCAGCACTTACAACTCTCCTGTCAATACTACTTTAGGGTTGATATGTGAGTGCCCTTGTGCTTTCCAACATATACATAGTAATTTATGCACTCATGTTTTAATTTTCTTTTTTCCCTTTTATAAATATTTATGTTTGTTTTTCTTTGTACACACTCTAGTTCAAGATTCACACATGATCATCTTGAATATAAAATCAGTAGAGTAACTTTTTGGTGCCTCACTTTTTTGGGCCCACAATTTTTGTATATATTCAAAAAAAAAGTTATTGAAAATTGACATTTTCACATACTTACTTCATAAGATTCGCGTGCATTCTACCATCTAGAACCTCATTTACAAAATTTCATTAAATACTTTATAATTATTTAATTTTTATATGTTAATCATAAAACTATTTTTTTACTATGAAGTTTGACTTTATGGCCCAAAACTTTTTGAGACGATCCTAAATTCAAACACTTATTCAATATGAATATGTATCGTGCGTTTTATCATGATAATCATGTCCAAGAAGAGATCATAAATGCAATTAAAAAAATTAGTGAAAGAAAATTAATAACATATTAGTGTTCTGAGTAGACTATGTTTTCTAAAATGCAAAATGCTTTATGCAAGGAAACAACAAATTTTTATTTCGTCTGGAATTGAATTTGTTGTTTTCATTTATTCTGTTATAGCTTGTAGGTGAATCATTTTATTTGATAAATAAGATGTTAGATTGATTGTTCATCAATTTTTGGATGCGCACAGTTAATTGAGTATTCCTTAAATTGTAAATTGTCAAATTAAAAAGAATTGTGATCACAAAAACATGATAAGAGACAATATCTATTTGACAACTCATGCTTTTTTGATCATGAATTTTTTCAATTGTCATCCCGAGGAATACCCATTTGATGATTTAGCCTCTATAAATTGATGGACAATAGATCCACCATCTGGTTTACCACATATAAATGGTATACTTAATTCTATTGAAAAAATAATGACAGTAATTTCAGTTCCACATAGAATAGAAAAATTCTTGCTTTCTTACATAACGTTTTTTTTTACATTTTGGATAACACAATCTCCTCAGAACGCTTAAAATTTATGAACTTCCCTTCATTTTTTTCTTAATGTGAGAACTCCTTCTTATCATGATTATCTCAATAAAAGATTCAATATATAAATTTTTTTTGTTTAATGAATGTGTTTATCTCAAATTAATGTGAGTGTAAGAAAAAAATATTTATATAAGGGGAACAAAAACTATGACATAAATGCACTAAGTTACATACAGAGTGTGGAAAATCCTCAAGGAGACTCAAAACTGAGCCATCATGTTTAGAGAATGTTCAACATTGTTGCTAAATATAATTAAGTATATCAAGCAGAACAAGTTCTAAAAAATATTCTATAAATTAATTTACTACTTGTAAAAGTTCACAATTTAAACAATTAAATATAAGCGATATATTGATAAATATGTCTACATGACAAATATAGTATGGTCTTCAAAAACTATTTATGTATTTGTTTTTATTAATAAATAGGAATTTTTAGTTTTAAAGTTGTTTTTATTATTTTTGGGAGGCCAACACATTTATTTTGAGGATAATAGTATTTTTTTTAGTGGAACTACTATTTAATAGGAGGAGAAGTAGTTTTTCGAATGTTGAGAAGAAACTAAATTTTCTTTATTCTTAAATAAAACGAAGCAAAATCAAAAATTTATTTTTTCTAGACTAACTATCCTTGTTTTGTTTTTTAATCAATTATCCTTGTTATATATACATATTTATCGATATATTTTTTTGTAGTTAATTCGTATGTAGTGATTTAATTTGTGAAATAATTTTTAAATTTATTTATTTAATATTTTCAAGTATATTTAAATTATTATATTCATACTTAATTAATTTTTTTAATTTATCTATGTAAAATAATGAAAATTTTAATATATACTTATTAAAAAATGTACATATTAATTTCAATGAAAACAAAAAGTTAACAAAAATTTTAATGATCAATATTTACAATAATTTCTCTTTTAAAATATTCTTTAGCTTAAATTTGTATTGGTACTTGCCCTTTTTCGTAATTTGACTCTTAAAAAAAATTCCAGAAAATGATGGCCAGAGACAATTTGCTTATCAAATACACTTTTTGATTAACTAGGCAAATACAATTGCTGTTTGTCAAAAGAACATTTCTTTAAATCTATTTTTAATTTTTTCTTTAAAATTTATTTTAAGCAATAATATAAAACACGATCTAATTACGTGAAAATAATAACCTATTTAGATGAAATAAATAAGGAAGATTAGAAAAATTTATATTTTTTAATATTTTCAAATATATTTAAATTATTACATTCATACTTAATTTTATTTATACATCTATATAAAATATTGAAAATTTTAATATATACTTATTATAATAAATGTACAAATCATTTTAATAAAAAAATTAATGAAAAATATATTAATAATATTTAAAATAATTTCTCTCTTTAAATAATATTTATATTAAAATTTATATTGATACTTGTCCTTTTTCGCAATTTGAGTCTTAAATTTTTTTTAAAATGATGGCCAGAGACAATCTAATTATCAAAAACATTTTTTGAATAACTAGGCAAAAACAAATTGGTATATGTCAAAAACACTGTTTTAAAAACCTATTTTTAATTTATTCTTTAAAAGATTATAAGTCAACATTTTAACTAATTGAATGGTAGAAAAATTGTAAGGAAAATGGTGTCTGTGATTATAGGGGAGGGGAGGGGGGACTAGAAAATCGATATCATTTGATAAAATATTATTAATTACATAATTATAAAGTTTAAAATAGTTCATAAGTTTTTAATGAATATTATGGTAACACTAAAATAAATACATAGACCTATAGATTGTGTTCCGGTTTCGAATATAGCCCTTAGTATTTTTATAATAGATATTTTTGTAATTTTTTCAAATGATAGAAAATTTTTACAAATATGATAAAATAAGTTGTATATTTATGCACTTTTTCTAATTATTATTAATGAAAAGGAGAAATGAGAATTATTTACAAAAGTATATAAGCAATATACAATGATATACAAAATATAATAAATATACAAGTCAGATGCCCACGGTAAATGAATCAAAATAAATTATATTTTATCAAAACTAATTATTCCATTTAATGTACCCATTAAATATAACAGGTTCATTTCATATTTTATCAACATAACTTTTGAAATTGTATTTACACAAAAAAAAAAATTTGACATCAGTAAATTTTTGTTATTTTTTTGCGTTGTTTATAATGCAATAGAAGATGTTGGAGAGACAAATGATTTCAATTGTGCAGATATGTTCAGTTGGAGTTTTTATCATTTTTGTACCTAAACTAGTGGTGAAGTCAAAATTTTCGTTAAAGGTATTCAAACTTTAAAAGAATGATGTTCCAACGTAATAATAAATTAATAATGTTAATTTATTCATATGTCCACATAATAATGAATATTTTATTTATGTACACGGTCTAATTTCCGATGAAGGGTGTTCGGCTAACCATTCTTCGTCAGTTATAGCTTCGCCCTGACTTATACCATAATATTTAGTTAAGGGTAAAAACACAATTAAACTATTTGGCTTTATTGAGTTTCATATATGAGTTATTAAATGTATAAATTTTCTACTTGAACTATTATCTAGTGGTTAAAGAAACACATATGAAGATTGACTAAACGATATATTTATCTAAAAATGCTTCTAGGTGTATTTGTCCATTAAACCTTCGTCCACCTTTATCTATAACAACTCTATTTTCTTACATATTAATTTTTAAAATATATTTTAAATTGTTTTCTTTAAAAAATAAACTCTCCTTTTCAAGTCGGAGATATCGTTGTCACGATAGACGAGACACAAGTAAGAAGGTGGAGAAGATGATTATGAATGTCAAGGTTGTAATAAATTAATTTATATCGACATAATTTTAATTTTTAAACTTATACTAATTTATTTAGATTTGTCCTGTTGGGTTTATTTTCTCACATCGAGTTTCACGGGACAAAAACTCTAAACAAAAGAGAGTGTGTAAATCCATCATCAGAAATTAATCAAAGTGTACTTCACCTAAATATTTTGTACAAAGTAAGTTTATTTTTGGTAAATAAATTACATATAAATAATTTTTGATTAAAGAGCAAATAATCGATCATTAATGGATAGACGAATTGAATTTTCAACTTTTTAACCTTTGGGCCCACATTTTGAATATGAGACTTTCATTCTCAACCACTTCATTAGTCTTTAGGACACACCTTAGGTGCCTTAAATTATTAGTGTTAGTTCACTTTTCATGCAATCAATATTCAATACCTTCAAATCGTTTAATGTTAATATCTCAATTTCTTACCTTGTATCTATGATATTAACCTTAATAATTTGTTTTGTCTTTATTGAATTATATAATGATAAATATGCGGTTAGAAAGATTTCAAATATAGAAATGATTATTTAGATGTGTGGAATAAAAAAAAATGTAAAAAGTAGAAATGAAGTTATGGAAAAATTTTCAAAGAACAATTCAAGATTTTTCAAGAACACAATGTTCTAAAGACATGGCACGATCCTAGTAATAATATAGATACGAAAAATATCTAACGTCCTTACTTGAGAAAATGAATTAAAATAATAGATTTAGATCTTGACTACTTAATGAGTAATTTAAAAACAACAATTAGTATGAATCAAAATATCACAATAAAAATTACCTTTGTAATGACCCGGAAGGTTAATCGTTTAACATGAATTAATTAATTCTTGGGTCATTGGAGATAAATGGCTTAATCGATAGTTAGTGGGCTAAAGTGATCAAATATTTAAGACCTTATACCATTAGGGGCATGTATTAAATATAAGTTAGTGAATTTTGTTGGTTTTAATAAACAGTTGATTTTTTTTGTTAAAAAAAAAGAAAAGAAATAAGGGCCAAAAACCCTAATATTGAAACTTGAAATAGATATTGACTGAAAAAGAAAAAAGGATAACTTTCCGAGGAGAACGTCACAACTCCCACACAATCAAAGTGGCGGCTAAATTGCATCAGGTAATTAAGAACATTTGAAACTTTGAATTGAATTATATTCTTAGAGGTTATATTATTATTATAAGTTTATTATTATAATGGGTTAGGAAAGAAAGTTGAGAATTTGAATGATGCAAAACCAATTTGGTACTTATACGTGCAGTAAGAGCTGGACATAAAGATCTTAGTGGCCACACTAATGATAGCCACATGTTGTAAAGTAATCATTATGACAAATTGATGAGTTTGCTTTAGATTTTTATGCAGTGGTTCATTGTTCAAGTTAAGTAGCTATAACCTAATTTTTGGTTTCACAAATCTTTTTAGTTATCTAATTATGACTCATATTTTTGATATATTAGTGTAAGTTATTAAATAACAGGCATATTATATTATTGGGGCTGTAGTGTTTGAAAAGTTACGATTTAATTTTAGATTAGAAATTTAGGAAATATGAGATTTAATTTATTGATTGGAATCAAGACTTGAAAATTTTATCTATATCCTTATATTGGTAATTATAGATATGCTCATATTATATTATTAAAATAGAATTAAGTTGTGGGAAAATGGTTGTTAGCAGTGTCTTTGGAGAGAAAATATTAGTGGGAAAGTATGGCATAATAATTGTATGTTGGAGGCGTAATGATTGGCCATGTTGAATAGCTTTTAATTAATTATATATAGTATTACTCTCAACATAGGATATGTTTTCCTCCTTTGTTCGTCTGCGAGTGGTTTCGTAACCAGTGGCCTCATATTTTAATAATTATAATTTAGTTAATGCATAAAAAAATAAAATTTCAAGTTGGATACATTAAGATACATATTAAGCATTAGATGTAGGGTATTATGTGAATACCATTGGAATTATGCTATTGAAAATAATTTGGGAACTTAACCCTAGGCTTGAAACTTGGGAACTTGATTATAGAGTTGGTTGTTGTTAGTTTTAAAATCTTATTGTGATTATTAATGTGAATAGATTGCTTTGTGTTGGAAGTTCAACGAAAGGGAAAGACTCAAGTCCCGTAGTGAGTTCTTGATTGATTGAGGCAAGTGGATTTCTAAACCCTTGTTAACCGTATGAAATTCGTGTATTTCTTTGTGTGGTGTTAAGAATGTCTTAGAGACTTGTTGCTTATTTATTGGTGTTGTATTCCTGGTTGTAAATCGTGCTTTGTTATCAAAATGGTTATCTCCTCATTTTCATTTGAGCATGTCATTTGCACTGTATCTAAGACATGGTTGTGGTAAGAGAATGTACCATTTCAAGGGTCGTATCGCACGCCGCGATGGATATTATATTTCGAGGGACGTATCGTGCGCTGCAATGGTTACTATTATTGATGGTCGTGTCGTGCGCCGCGACAGATGCATGGACAGATATGTCCCTCATGGGTCCCGGACTGAGAGACACCGGGTGTGTATCTTTAAGAAAAAGAAAGACATGCATCACTATATTTGACATTGCATCTCATGGCATTGCACATTTTATTATTGATGAACTTGAACACGTGTTTTACTGATTTGTGATTGTTTCTCTATGAAGCTTGTGATTGTTGAATATTGAATTGTTATTGAGAATGTGTAAACTGATAGAGTGTGGTTATTGAGTTGTGTGTTTGGTAAACTATAAATTGTTAGGCTGTAGCGTGGAGGTTTAGATAAGGTGCAAGGAGTATCCGTATTTTGTTCACTTAACTTGTGTTTAGAGGTTTGTTTGTTGGGTACCGCGTGTTTGCTACTCACCCCTTTCTTCTACAAATTTTTGTAGGTTACGGGCCCGGATCTTCGTGATACCTGTCATTCTTTTCGTTTCCGAGGCATCTTGTGGAGGGTTGTGAGGTAGCTGTTTGTCATCTCAGCGAACTTTCCTACTCCAATTTATGACTTTGTTTTTACTTGAAAGACAACTTCATGTTATACTTCTATTTTATTTCAATTCTAATATTTACATTAGAGGATTGTGCACGTGACAACCTGGTTTTGGGGATTGAATTAATATGACTTGGTTTCATAATAGAAATTGTTGTGGATTGTCATTTACTTCCGTACTTTGTTACATATTGGGTTTTAGGATGACTTGTCTTGGTGGGATAAGACGAGTGCCATCACACCCATTTTTGGGTCGTGACAAAATGGTATCAGAGCCCAGGTTCATAGGTCTCACGTGTATACAAGCCGGGTCTACATAGAGTCTCAAGGATTAGTACGGAGACGTCTGTACTCATCTCTGAGAGGCTATAAAGATTATTAGGAAACTTCCTTTTGTTCATTCTTTCTCATCGTGCATAGTTACCTTCTTTAGTACTGAGTTGTTGTATACTCTTTTGACAGATGACAAGGACTAGAACTAATGTTACTGGTGGTAGAGGGGAGGCACTTCCCGAGGCAGTTGTTGAGGCCCCAGCTAGGGGTACGGGTATATCTCGAGCTAGAGGTCGTGCTAGTAGTACGACAGTAGCTAGAGGTCGTGGACGTGGAGCAACACCATTGAGAGGTATGCTAAAGAGGTCTCTACAGAACCTCAGATTGATGGCAGAGAGGACCAGGTTTCTCCAGATCCTGTAGTCACACCCTTGCTTCAGGATACACTATTGAGGGTGTTAAGTGTGCTAGACGACCTTTCTCAGGGTAGTGGTGCGACTACCAAACCACATGACTCTCGTACTAGAGAGGTGGCTCAGACCCAACAGCAGCAGAAAGCTCCAGTTGTTCATGATACGATGGGGCAGCTTCCAGTGGATCCCGCAGTTCAGAATGATTTTGCACCTGCAGTTGGGGGTCAAGTTGCACCGGTGGTTGTTCTGACAGAGGATGAGCAGCGTAGGTGTGAGAGATTTCGAAAGATGGATCCACCTCAGTTTCAGGGTGGGAAGAGCGAAGATGCTCATGAGTTTCTAACTAACTGTCGAGAGTTACTAGAGGTGGTTGGATTAGCTGAGGCACATGGGGTTCGATATGTTACACTCCAGCTTCGTGGATCAGCGAGAGACTGGTGGAGAACTTATTCGGGGGGTTTGCCAGTTGGATCTCCTCCAGTGACTTGGGAGCAGTTTGCTAGTGCATTCAAAGATCGTTTTATCCCATGGAGCGTGAGAGAGGAGAGTCTCTTGAGGTTTGAGAGTCTGAGACAGGATGGTTTATCAGTTACAGAGTATGAGGCGCGTTTTTGCCGGTTGTCTAGGCATGCGTTGGCCATTATTCCAAATGAGACAGAGAGGATCCACAGATTTGTGAGGGGATTGACTTTCTCTAGCAGGTCAGCTGTGTTTCGAACATCCAGGGAGGGGGCTTCTTTCCAGTCCATTGTGAGCGCCGCAAAAGAGGCGGAATTTATGGAGAGAGAGAAGTTTGGGGACCCTAAAAGAGCCCGTATATCAGGCCAGTTTCATGGTGCCTCATCTGGAGGTAGGGTATCACAGAGAGTGAGTGGTTCTTTTCGGCAGCGAGGACCTATTCATGCACCTATGTCGACATTTGAGGGTGGCCAGACATCTAGGGGTTCTTATAGCCCGGGTAAGGGATCATACGGTTCACACCAGCGACCTACCGGGCGAGGCAATTATAGTGGGTTTTCAGGGTCCACACAGCAGTTCCCAGGTCAGAGATTTTGTTTTACTTGTGCAGATTCTGATCATCTAATGCGGTAGTGTACTTCTCAAAGGGGTCGTGGTGGGCCTCGACCTAATTCTTCATTCCATACTAGACCACCAGCTCCACAAGGTAGAGGTCGTGGCAGAGTTCAGTCAGGCAGAGGTAATAGAGTTTCTAGTAGTGGTGTTGCAGATCAGCAGAGTGGGGGTAGAGGTACCACCCAGGCTGGAGGTGGACGAGGAGACCACTGTTATGCTTTCCCCGGGAGACCGTAGGCGGAGACCTCTGATGCTGTTATTACAGGTATCATCCCAGTATGCCATCGACCTGCGTCTGTGTTATTTGATCGAGGTTCTACATTCTCTTATGTGTCTAAGTATTTTGCTGCTAAATTTTATATGATATGTGATAGCATGAATGTACCTATTCATGTATCTACACCCGTGGGTAAGACCTTAGTGGTGGATCGAGTGTATCGAACCTGTCTTGTTTCTTTGGCTGGGTATGACACTTGGGTAGACTTAATCATTCTGGGGATGGTAGACTTTGATGTTATCTTAGGTATGGATTGGCTTTCTCCTTATCACGTTGTCCTTGATTGTAATGCTAAGACTGTGACTTTAGCAATGCCTGGTGTTTCGAGGGTTGAGTGGAAGAGTGTTAGTGGTTCTTATCCTAGCAAGGTTATATTTTTTATGTGTGCTCAGAGATTGGTGGAGAGGGGGTGTTTGTCTTACTTAGAGTTTATTCGGGATACTAGTGTTAAACCACCTCCCATGGACTCTGTTCCCGTGGTTCAGGAGTTTCCCGATGTATTTCCTTCTGACCTTCCAGGTGTTCCTCCCGATAGGGATATCGATTTTGCTATTGATTTGGAGCCGGGCACTAAACCTATTTCTATCCCTCCATACCTTATGGCTCCAGCAAAGTTGAAAGAATTGAAGGATCAGTTGCAGGATTTATTGAGTAAGGGTTTTATTCGCCCTAGTGTGTCACGTTGGGGTGCCCCTGTATTGTTTGTGAAGAAGAAGGATGGGACTATGAGAATGTGTATTGATTACAGTCAGATGAACAAGGTAACAGTGAAGAATAAGTATCCTCTTCCGCGTATTGATGACTTATTTCATCAGTTACAGGGAGCATCATTGTTCTCTAAGATTGATTGAGGTCTGGGTATCATCATTTGAAGATTAAGGAATCAGATATCCCTAAGACAGCTATTAGGACTCGGTATGGGCATTATGAATTCCTAGTGATGTCCTTCGGATTGACTAATGCCCCTGCAGCATTCATGGAGTTGATGAATGGGGTGTTTCGACAATACCTTGATTCTTTTGTGATTGTTTTCATCGATGACATCTTGGTTTACTCCAAGACTCAGGAGGACCATGTACGACACCTGAGGATTGTACTTCAGAGGTTGAGAGAAGAGAAGTTGTATGTCAAGTTCTCAAAGAGTGAGTCCTGGCTTACTTTTGTGACATTCTTGGGACACGTGGTGTCAAAAGAGGGTATTTGAGTAGATCCAGCCAAGATTGGGGCAGTTCGAGGCTGGACACGACCTACTTCACCTACTGAGATTCAAAGTTTTGTGGGATTGGCAGGCTATTATAAACGATTTGTTCAGAGTTTCTCTACTATTGCAGCTCCATTACTAGATTAACTCGACAAGATGTGCGTTTTTAGTGGTCTGATGAGTGTGAGCAGAGCTTTCAAAAACTCAAGACTTTGTTGACTTCAGCTCCTGTGTTGATTCTACCTGAGGAGGGTGTAGACTTTACAGTGTATTGTGATGCTTCAGGAGTTGGATTGGGTGGTGTGTTCATGCAGAAGGGGAAAGTGATTGCTTATGCTTCTAGGCAATTGAAGTCCCATGAGAAGAACTACCATACTCATGATCTGAAGTTGGCGGCTGTGGTATTTGTACTTAAGTTATGGCGTCATTATTTGTATGGAGTGCATTGTGATATCTTCACTGATCATCGGAGTCTTCAGCGGGTGTGTATCGTTAAGAAAGAGAAAGATATGCATCACTATATTTGACATTGCATCTCATGGCATTGCACATTTTATTATTGATGAACTTGAACACGTGTTTTACTGATGTTGTGATTGTTTCTCTGTGAAGCTTGTGATTGTTGAATATTGAATTGTTATTGAGAATGTGTAAACTGATAGAGTGTGGTTATTGAGTTGTGTGTTTGGTAAACTGTAAGCTGTTAGGCTGTAGCGTGGAGGTTTAGAGAGGGTGCAAGGAGTACCTGTATTTTGTTCACTTAACTTGTGTTTAGAGGTTTGCTTGTTGGGTACCGTGTGTTTGGTACTCACCCCTTGCTTCTACAAATTTTTGTAGGTTACGAGCCCGGATCTTCGTGATACCTGTCATTCTTTTCGTTTCCGAGGCATCTTGTGGAGGGTTTTGTGGTAGCTGTTTATCATCTCAGCGAACTTTCCTACTCCAGTTTATTACTTTGTTTTTACTTGAAAGACAACTTCATGTTAGACTTCTATTTTATTTCAATTCTAATATTTACATTAGAGGCTTGTGCACGTGATAACCTGATTTTGGGTATTGATTTAATATGACTTGGTTTCATAATAGAAATTGTTGTTGGATTGTCATTTACTTCCGCACTTTGTTAGATATTGGGTTTTAGGCTGACTTGTCTTGGTGGGATAAGACGAGTGCCATCACACCCATTTTTGGGTCGTGACAACCTTATACTATGAAACTAATGAAATTTGACAACTAATTGAATTCTCAATGTTATTTTTAATAATATCAATGTAATGTGTCATTAAAAATGAAAAACACAATACTCATATATAGGAGAAAAAAGGTGGTTGTCAACTTAATAAAATCCTAAAAGATAATCTAGAACTAATAAAACCATAATGGCAAATCTAGAAAATTACTTTATTGAAAATATAAAGTTCATAGTAAAAAGTGACAAGATAAACTTTAGTATGTAATAGATTGTCCTAAACTTAAGTTATTGAACTTTTATTCCAAAAAAAATGCTCCTTCTATATATGCTCATATTACAACTTTTTTTTATGTCGGCCAAAAAATTATCCCAAATGTATGAACTATTTCAAGATGGATATTTTAAATATTCTAATTAAATCCATATTTTCATTGTACCTATTTATTTCACAGATTGAAAGACAATTACTACTCTAGATTTTTGGAGATTAAAAAAATATATTTTAAGATTATGTAGAGATACTTCATTTTCTTTTATGTTAAATTCAATTGATTTTTTTTTCATTCCGAAATAATGCATATGTGAGTTTGTTTATTTATTTGATAGATTGTAAAGTAAGATAAACCAAGATGTTATAATTGTTCCTTAGCTTGGGATTGCAACTAATTAATTCATATGTAACCCTCAAGTCCTAATGGAAGTGTATAAATCTAGGTTCTCTAATTCAATATATTGACCTTCATTGAATTTGTAATTTTTAAGACCTAGAATTAGATAATCTTCCTCAAAATGTATATTCATCACCTCAGGAATCATACCATCGTTACCCATAAGTCAAAGTTGCGAAAAGGGTTTTATAGGGTATACATGTCCACATACTTTAAATAACAGTATGGGTCATTAGATTTCTATTAAGACGGCGGACATTAATATTTTATATCTAATTTAAAGACTATGAAGTCTAGAAATTTTACAATGATATGTTTATTTTACAAGTTACATGAACTTATTTAGTTATAGCTAAATATATATTTGTCAATGGTGATTGAAATGCTACTCAGTTGCATAAACACTTAATGTTGTGGAACTATACTGATGGCATGGAAAAAACTATTTGATTTATGACCGCGATCATTATTTTATATTTAAAAAACAGTGTTACGACCTCTTGTTCTTCTAAGTTTATTTATGGCTTGCTAGTAAATTAATTGGCTAAATTTGGTGCACTATCATTATGTTTAAAAAATATATCATGTTATGTTTACTTGCAATTACATAGAAGGACAATTACATACAATGTTATTCCTAAAAATTTAGATATTATGTAATTAACTCAATACAAACCAATGAAATAGTCATATTACTATTAAAAAGTAAATAAAAATAATTTAAACTATCAAGATTATTATTATGTACTACAAAGTACGGAATTGAATCGCTAACATATTAATAAGTATAGAGATAAAAAAATTCACTTTAAGGTACTTAAGGTTAACCGGACAAAAATTAAATTATTAATGCACCTGAATAGTTATAGGTAATGACACACCCTATAAGAAAAAAATATTTAATGATATAAATTAAAGACTATTTTTTGCTACTATACTTTTTATTATTTACAAGTTATTGTCATAGACAATGATAAGTACCTAAGAACATCATAAGAAGGATTGGTAACTATGTTAAAAGGTTTCAAAAATTCTCTTAAACTTTGAGATACTTTTTTAATGAAAAAATCTCAACAATTTATTGAATGTTGACTAGAGGGACTAATAATCTATTTATATATTTTATGATACTGATATTCTTGCTAATTAAGAATATGATTCTAATAGATTTTTAAGAGTGATAGATTTGAATTCTCAACAATTTTTTGAATGTTAACTAGAGGGACTAATAATCTATTTACATATTTTATGATACTGATTTTCTTGCTAATTAAAGATATGATTCTAATAGATTTTTAAGAGTGAGATTTGAAATCTCAACAATTTACCGAATGTTGATAGAGGGGCTAATAATATATTTACATATTTTTAATGATACTGATTTTCTTGCTAAATTAAGAATATGATTCTAACAGATTTTTAAGAGTGATAGATCTGAAATCTCAACAATTTACTGAATGTTTACTAGAGGAACTAAGAATCCATTTACATATTTTATGATACAGATTTTCTTGCGAATTAAGAATATGATTCTACTAAATTTTTAAGAGTGAAATATTTGAAATTTCAATAATTTTATGAATGTCGTCTAGAGGGACTAATAATTTATTTACATATTTTATGATATTGATTTTCTTGCTAATTAAGAATATGATTCGATTATATTTTTAAGAGTGATAGGTTCGAAATCTCAACATTTTACTGGATGTGGACTAAAGGGACTAACAATTTATTTACATATTTTTTATGACAATGATTTTCTTGCTAATATTATGATTTGGTAGATTTTTTAAGATTGATAGGTTTTAAATCTTAACAATTCAATGAATGTAAACTAGAACACTTAATTATTTACATATTTTCTGATAATGAGTTTGTTCCTAAAATTATATTTTGGTAGGTTCTTTTAAGTTTGATATATTTGATTTCGTTTTGACTTCTAACAAAATCTATGTAAATTAATATATATGGAATGTTATTTATTATATGTTCAAGTGTTCTCTTGTAAAAAGTACTCATATCAACTATAAAAGCCTCTCTTTATCCCTTAATTTTTCATCTTCAGTTTCATTTTCTATTCTTTCTATATACTCCACATTAGGGATCATATCTTAGCCTTATTTTATGTTATACCAATTTTTATTCAAAAGTTGTGAGAAGCAATCCACCAAAGCCATCAACTCTCTTGTCTGTATTACCTTTGATGTATCTGTGAGTACCTTTGAGCTTTCATACACTGATAAAGATTTATAAGCAGGAAACACAATGTCGATATATCGGCTTGTGTTTCCCGTTTATTCTCCTCTCTAATGCTTATTTTGTTTTTTTGTGGGATCGATTTATATTTATACTTACATTATTTAGTTTTGTTTGTCCACTTTAAATTTTATAATTTCTTAAATTAATCATAATATATGTATTTTATCACAATTTTAATATCAATCAATATATTATTTGAGACTTTTGAAAATTATTGATGGATTAAATAATTAACGTTCATGATAAGACATAGAAAATCTCTTGATATGCTGAAAGTGAACTTATTTTTTAATTTAATAGACAAATCAAAGTGAATGAACAGAATTTTTGAAAGCTCTATAATAATTTTGTAATAGTAGGATATACTAAAAAATTCGAAGGAAATTTTTTCTTGTTGTAGCAACTACGTGTTGTTTTTTGACATGAGAAAATAAAAAGTTACTAGTGTGGTGCTATTTTTTTCACTTCTAAATTATCTATTTGACTATAAAAATATGATTCACATTTTTCAAATAAATTTTAGTTTATTTGAAAATCGTGAAAATTTGAAATGAAATTAAAATTGTGTTTCAAATTGAAAGAAATCTTATTGTAGCCTATATTATAACTCACCTTTAAAATAAAAATACATTCAAATATTGATAGTATTATTCTACATATTATAAAAAAAATCAATTGCTATAATGATTAATGTGATTGGGTCATTGAATCATGGGCAACAAGGGATAAATATATATAAAGTTGTGCACTCAAGTCTCATTTGTCGCTACCCTTTCTACAAATTTACATGTTGAGATTCACACACTTCAATATTAAAAATTATACATTGTATATCATACTATGATAATCTTTGTAAGAAATAGCTCTCAAATGCAAAAAGAAGTGAAAAAGGACATAAAAGATGAGCGTTTTAAGGAGATCAGGTTCTCGAATATGCGGAAAGCTCTGCGTAGGAAAACAACAATTTTTTTTGTCTAAATAAGAAAGCAAAAAATATGTTTATTTGTTTTTTCTTACACAGAGTTTTCAACATATTCGAGAACATGACCTGTTAACATGCTCTTCTTTTGTGGACTTCGTTTCACTTTTTTTTTATATATATTTAAGAGTTCTTTCTTGCTATACTTATCACAATACAAAAAATATATGATTTATAAATTTCTTATTGATTGAGAAAAAGCATGAATAATATCAAGGTTGTTATTACCATCGACAATTTGATCTCTAAATTCATTGATAATATTTAAGTTGTTCTTTCACCTAAAACATGATAATTATTAGATGAGTAAGTCTATCATATTTAGTCCTAAATATCTAATATACATCGGTAACTGAACAAAGTTTACTAATCACATAATTCGTATGCAAACATAAATTAACATTTGACATGAGCTTCAAATAACTTTTATTTTCTCTTCGACAACCTACAATATTAATTTAATTCCTAAAATTTATATACATCCACATAAATTGAGAGTACACCTAGGAGCCAGAGGTTATGGAGTAGATTTGTCATTTTAGCATTTTCAAAACACATAGAAAGAAATCATGTCATTTTTGCCTACATTGAAGAAAAATAATGCAAATGTTATACTTATCGCAACTGATTTTGAGGGATTCACCAATTCATACTCGAGGAGAAAATAAGAAGGCCGAGGAGAAAATTGGAACAATGAAAATGATAATGAAAACTTCAAAGAAGAAAATTGAAGATATAAAGATACATAGTTTATGATTTACTGAATGTAGACTACAAGGACTAATAATCTATTTACATATTTTACGATACTGATTTTCTTGCTAATTAACAATAGTACTCTAATTGACTTTTAAGAGTGATAGATTTAAAATCATAATAATTTAGTTAATGTTGACTAGAGGGGCTAATAATTTGTTTACATATTTTATATGTTAATTACTGAATGTGGACTAAAGGGAGTAACAATTTTATTTACATTTTTACTGATAATAATTTTCTTACTATTATTATGATTTGATAGTTTTTTTAAGTTTGGTAGATTTGGAATCTTAACAATTCAATAAATGTCGACTATAAAACTGTGACGTCTCAAATTCTAGAATGAACTAAGGTAAGCTAGAAAAACAAGAAGAATCAAATTGGAAAATAACTACGGAAATCTGGAAATTTCCAGATATCAAAAGTGAGTTTTGGTTATTTTCAAATGGTCATAACTTCCATATAAGGAGGAGTATGAGTGAATTATGTATATGAATGGAAAGTTCGTCGAAAGATCTTTCCAACGACCTAAGGGTTGCAAATTTTGAGATCGTATGAGGGAGATATTACTTCCGAAAATTGGGATGTTGAACAGAGGAAATTCCAAATCTAGATTTCTTAAGGGTGTTTTGGTCTTTTCCTAAATTAATTATTATTTATGGGTGTTAAGTTGGGGTTTAATCTTATCCTAATGAGTTTTAACATTGAAAATATAAGACAGGGCTTTGAGAGAAAGGAGAAAAGAGGAGAAGGGATAAGAAGACGCAAGAACGCAAAGAATTCGTTTGTTGATTTCTTCGAGGGTGATCCCTAACAAAGTATGGGATATCGTTCGGTGATGCGTCCTTTCACCCACACTCAAATTGTTTCAGTTCGGTAAAGTTTGAATTAGTCAATGATGAACATAGAATTCTTGATGAAACATTGTGAAACGTTGTTGGTTGATTTGTTGTTGATCTCTAGTTTAGGTCCTTTTTGGACTATTTTCGGGTCTAAACTATTGAGTAATGAGTTAATTAGGGATATTAAGTGTTTGGGTGGAATCCATAGGAGTTTGAGAAGGTTTAGAGATGAAAAACGAAGAAGAAAGTCGGAAAGCCCGTCTGATCGGCACTGGGGAGCCGCGCTTCAAAAGCGCCCCAGGACAGACTATGTCCATCAAGATCTGGCGTTCCGCGCCTGCCCGAGCACCTGAGGACACCCTGTGTCCATTAGTCTCTGTCTCTTCGAGCCTCTTAAAGCACCCCGACCTCTGGAGACCCTGTTCTTTTCCTATCTTTTCATACTAGTTTGTAAGTGATGTATGCTTATTTCCTAGTTGATTTTTTTTCTGTTTTTTGCTTCTATGTCTCATGACGTGAGTGCTAGAACCAAAAAACACTCTAAATTACATCTAAACATCATGAAATCATCCATAAAGATTAAATCATGGGACTTGAATCCATACTTTAAATAAAGAAAATCTAAGATCAAAGTCAAAGAAGTTAAGAGTCAAGTCTAGAAGTTAAGAAGGTAGTCAAAGTAAAGTTATAAAGTTTAATAAAGTCTTTTACAAAATTTATCACTTTGTTTTAAGACTTTATGTTCAAGTCAAGAAAGTGTAAAGAGTTGAGTTCATTTCTCAAAAGCTATAAGGGAACTAAGCATTCCCTAGTTACGTTTCAAGTAAGCAAAGAGTATCAAGTTGAGTTCACTTCTCAAGAGTTATGAGGGAACTAAGTAGTCTCTAAGAGTTTCAACAAATTGTTTTCAAACTTTTAAGAAGGAAGGGAAGATAGACTTTCCTAGAGCCTATGACTAGTTTTAATACAAGAAAGAGGAAACTATGATTTCCAAGAGAGCTTTTAAAAGTTAAGTGTTAAGCACCGATGTGGGAATACGAGTTCAGATAACTCAGTCTCCATGTAAACCATGTAGTCATCATGGGTAGAAAAGGGTCATACTTTTTAGATGAACCCTCTTCATAGTCTACTAGTGGATCCATTAGGCAGTTCAGTTCCTATACTTTGGCAAGGTTAGGATGGCCACGCAGCGTGGGCCGAGTAACGTTGTATCATCATTGTAACTCTTAAGTGATGGTTGTCGGTTAGAGAATCTCCCATGGAGTAGTATATTTTCACATACATCAGTCATTGTATTTTCATATACAAGAGTATTGTATTCTCATATACATCAGTATTATAATTTATATAGACATTATTGTATACTTGTGTATGTATATATATATATATATATATATATATATATATATATATATATATATATACACACACACACACAAACTCACACTCAGTGATTTAAGCATGTTTTAAGTAACATTTCTTTAAATTGCATTTATTTTAACTGCGTATATTGAATTAGAGTTAGTAGATCATGAGTTGAGCAGAGTCAAGGTAAGTATTCATACTTAATCCCTTTCAAGACAAAGTTTTGTTAGTTCTCCATCTCGCATACTTGGTCATTCAATGTACTGATGCCAGTTGGTCTGCATCGTTTTATGATGCAAAGCAGGTAACCCGAATCAGCACGCGGCGTTTCATTGATCTAGATTGAGATCCAGAGTCAGTGGTGAGACTTTTCTCTTTTCGGAGGACATCCATTTCATTTACTGTTAGTAGTTTAGCTTTAGGATGTTATGGGGTCTGTCCCAACATCCCACTTCAGTCAGTTTAGAGGCTTCGTGGGCAGTAGAAATTTTATTTAGAGTTTTTCTTTTTAGTTATTGAGATTTAAATGCCATTTTGTCCTGACATATGATATAAAATACTTTTTCAAATTTTGTTTCATTCTTGCTTAAGTTGATTCTAGTCTTCCCCTGAGTTAAATATGTCAGTCCAAGGGTTTCCTTAGGGACCAACAATAGTCTTTCATTGCCCGTCCCGCCAGGGTGTAGGCTCGCAGTGTGACAAATACATAATTATTTATATATTTTATGATAATGATTTTTTTTCTAAGATTATGTTTTTGTAGGGTTTTTCAGTTCGATAGATGTGATTTATTTTTTACTTATAATCAAATCTATGCAAATCATATATGGAATATTATTTATTATATTTCTAAGTTTTCTCTTGTAAATACTACTCATATCAATCATAAAATCCTCCACTTGTTCCTTAATTTTTCTTTCCCATTTGCATTTTCAAATCTTTCTATACATGGCCTCCACTATGAAGAACATATTTTAGCTTTCTTTTATGTTCTCCAAAAGATATTTTAAAAAAAATTGTTGACTAAAATCTGGAATGTAATAGTGAGAAGCAATCCACCAAAGCGAGCAACTCTCTTGTTTGCACTGCCTAAGGGCTCATCAAGATAAATCATCCTAAAGCCCAACTAGTTCAATAAATGCGGAAGTAAAACTTAAGAAAAAATCTAATATTATAAAATACTACAGAAAACAAGTTTAGCTTAATTAAACCCCCGAAACCTTATTCTCACGTGTACAAGTCTCTAAAGTATTGCAACTGAATCAAAAGAAAAATACAAATCTCATATGACCTTATTTCTAAAGTAGAACAATATAAAAAAAAGGAGTGAAAAGGTCAAATGAAGTGACAAGCAGCTACCTCACAAACCTCCATAAGAAGCCTTTGATAAGGAGAAGAGAAAATATCCCAAGGGTCCGGACAAGTAACATACAAAAATGTAGAAGCAAGGGGTGAGTATCAAACCACATGGTACTCAGTAAGTTAACTTCGAAACTCAAGCTAAGGGAATAAAATATGCATACTCATTACACACCAATCGAACCTCCACAACTTCAACCTGCATAAAATTAGCCTAACCTAACAGTTCACAATTTAATATCCTCAACCGAAACTCAATATTCATCAATCACAACTTTTACAAAAATTTACTCACAATATCACCAACCCACTATGTCAAGATCACCAACCCACTATGTCAAGTTCACCAAATAAAGGTAATCAATTATCAAGTACTTTCAAACCACCAATAAAACACAATATCATCAAGAATGAAAAATGTCATTCTCACGCCCCGAGCCTACACCCTGGGCGGGACGGACACTCGAAGACCATTGATGTCCCTCAAGCGAACCCTTCGCCTGACTTACTTAACTCAGCGGAAGACTAAACTCAACGTAAATAACAAATAATACATGTTTAAAGGAAAATACTCAATATAATATCTGGCAATGATGGCACTCAAGTCTCAACAAGCAACAATAAACTCTAAACTGAAGTATTAGTGCCTACAAAGCCTATAAACTAACTGAAGAGGAATGTTGAAATAGACCCACATCATCCTAAAACTAAACTACTAAGATAAAAAGAAATGGATGTCCTCCTAAATGCAAAGAGGCTCACCACTAACTCTGGAGCACAATCTGAATTAGAGAAATGTCGCGTGCTAATCCTGGTTAGCTGCATCTGCATCATAAAATGATGCATGCCAACTACATCAGTACATTTAATATACGAGTATGCAAGTTGGAAATATAAACAAAATTTAGGCTTGAAAAGGAGTAAGAATGAATATTTACCTTGACTCTGCTCAACTCATGATGTACTAACTCTTATTCAACATATCCAGTTAAAATAAATGCAATATAAAGAAATGCTTACCGAAACATTCTTAAATATATGATTATATATACGAATACACAATAATGTTTGAGACGTATATAAAATACAATACTTTTGTGTATAAAATTACAATGACTGATGTATATAAAACATATTTACCTATGGGAGATTCTCTAACCGACAACAATCACTTAAGAGCTACACAATGATACAACGTTCTACCAGACGCTGCCAGCACATCTTCTACCCGACTAAAGGTATAAGACCTGAACTGCCTCAAGGATCCTCTAGTAAACTATGAAAAAGAATCATCTAAAAAGTATGACCCTTTTCTACCCATGGTGGCTACATAGTTTATGGGGGCAGTGAGTTATCTGAACTCTCCTCAATATCGGCGTTCAATACTACTCCCAACAATACACTGGCTCTTATGTTTTAAAAAGATATTTATTCTTTGGTTCGATATTAGTGATCAAAACTTAGCTTTTAAAGGTCTCTCTTGAAAATCATGGTTTTCTCTTCCTTCTATTAAAACTAGTCATAGGCTCTGTGGATGTCTAGCTTCCTTTCCTTCTCAAAAGTTTGAAAACATTTTGTTTAAACTCTTAGGAACTACTAGGTTCCCGTATAACTCTTGAGAAGTGAACTCAACTTGATAGTCTTTGCTTTCTTGAAACTTAACTCATAAGGACTACATAGTTCCCTTATAAGTCTTGGGAAATGAACTCAATTCTTTGCCCTTTCTTGACTTGAACCTTATTCTTTAAAACAAAGTGAAAATGTTTTTGAAAGACTTAAGAAAACTTGATAACTTTACTTTAACTTGCCTCTTAACTTCTAGATTTGACTCTTAACTTCCTTGACTTTGATCTTAAGTTACTTGAATTGGATTATGGATTCAACAATCATGATCAATATTATGGATGATTTCATGATATTTAGATGTACTCTAGGGTGTTGAAATAAACTAGGAATGAAGGGTACATCACTTAGGAACTAGTACGAAAACATAGGTAAAAATGGGTTTTTGGCACTCTGAGAGGCGCGGAGCACCTTAAACTTTGGAGGAACGGTGCCCCAACATCTATCCAATGGTTTTTTTTACTTTCTTCTTCATTTTCATCTCTAAACCTTCCGAACTTCCCTTCGATTCCACCCCAAAGTCTTAGGATCCCTAAATAAGTCATTACCCAATTGTTTAGACCCAAAAACAGCCGCTGAAACATGGACTAAAACTAACAAATATCAACAACAATCCAATCAATAAGAACTTCAAACTTTTCATCAAGAACTTCAAGATTTTCATTCAGTTTAACTCTAAAATGTTGTAACAAATCAAATCGGAGGGCAGGTGAAATAACCAAACACCGAATGATCTCACATACCTTTCTAGGGATCACCCCTGATGAAATCAACAAATGAATTCTTAGCGTTCTTGCATCTTCTTGTCCCTTCTCCTCTTTTATCCTTTCTCTCAAATCCCTGGCTTGTATTTACTAAGCTAAAGATAGTAACATCATTTCAAAACTCAACAACGAGATTTCATAAGGTCCAATATACCAGGACTAAGTCACCCCTTCTTAACAAACATCATAACACCCTTCATAGGTGAAACCTTAGGATACACCCAATCATCTGCCTCAAACTCTAATGGCCTTATCCTAACACCTACGTAGGGCTTTTGCCGACTTTGTGTTGTCTTCAACCTTTCTTGAATAAGTTTCACCTTCTCTATATCTTGATGAACTAAATCTGGTCCTATCAACCCTGCTTTGGAAACTTCAAACCACCCAATAGGAGATCTGCATCTTCTCCCATAAAGAGCTTCATATGGGGAAATTTCGATGCTCGAATGATAACTATTGTAGTAAGCAAACTCAATGAGACGTATGTGATCATCCCATTTTTCCTTGAAGTCGACCACACAAGCTCTTAACATATCTTTCAAGGTCAGGATGGTATGATCCTCTTGTCCATCCGTCAGAGGATGAAAAGCAGTGCTCAAATTCACCTTGGAACCCAAACCTTTCTGTAAATATTTCCAGAATTGTGCATTAAATTATGCACCTCTATGAGAAATAATGGAGAACAAAACTACATGAAGTCTTACCACTTCTTGAAGTTACCACATTGCATAATCTTCGGCCAAATAAGTAGTCTTTACCGGCAAGAAATGGGTTGTCTTTGTCTTTCTATCGACAATCACGCAAATAGAATAATGTTTTATTTGCGATCTTGAAAAGCCTGTGATAAAGTCCGTATTAATCATCTCCCACTTCCATTCTGGAAGTTTTATATTCCGAGCTAAACCTCTAGGCCTTTGGTGTTCCATTTTCACTTGTTGATAATTTCAACACTTTGCAAAAGCTCAACAATATCTTTCTTCATGACTTCCCACCAATATACCTATCTCAAATCAAGGTACATTTTTGTGGAACCTAGATGAATGGAATATTTGGAGCTATGAGACTTCCCAACATTCTCTATTGGAGTCCATCCACCTTAGGTACACATTATCTGCCTTGGTATTTCAACACACCATCTCCCCCTTGTTCGAAGGACAATACTCTTTAGATATGTAAACTTGCCTTCAAATCAAGCAAAATAGGGTCTTGGTCTTTCTTCTCTTTCACCTTTGATACCAAGGATGATTCAACCCCATTGGTCACCACTATGCCTCCTTCTGTGGAACCCATAAGTCTGACTCCCAGTCGTGCAAGTCTATGCATGTCTTTTTATAAGTCCCTCTTTTCTTCTTTGATATGGGAAGTACTTCCCATGGACGACTTACTTAAAGCATCAAAAACAATATTAGCCATACCTAGATGGTAAAGAATACGCATATCATAATCCTAGAGTAATTTCAACCACCTTCTCTGTCTGAGGTTGAGCTCTTTCTGAGTGAACACATAGTGGAGATCTTTCTGAGTGAACACCATATAAATAATAAATCCATAATTTATCACAAACACTACTGCAACTAAGTCCAAGTCATGAGTTGGATAATCCTTCTCATTAACTTTCAACTGCCTTGAAGCATAAGCCATAACCTTTCCATTCTGCATTAATACACAACTCAAGCCAACTCCTTATTCATCAGAATACACCACTAAGCCTTGAGTACCCTTTGTTAAGGTCAAAACTGGAGCGGAAGTCAATCTCTTTTTCAGCTCTTGAAAGATTTTCTCACAATCTTCAGACCATTTAAACTTGATTGTCTTCTGAGTTAATTTGGTCAAAGGAGAGGAGAAAGATGAGAATCCTTCAACAAATCTCCTATAATAGCCAGCCAAACCCAAGAAACTCCTTATATCTGTTGGAGATGTGGGTCTTGGTTAACTTGGAATTGCCTCAATCTTCTGAGTGTCAACTCTAATACCTTCACCAGAAACAATGTAACCTAAGAATGCCACAGACTTAAGAGAAAACTCACAAACGGAGAACTTGGCATACAATTCTTTGTATGTCAACGTCTAAAGAACAATCCTTAGGTGAATAGCATGATCTTCTTGATTTCTTGAGTAAATCTGTACGTCATCAACGAAGACAATGACAAACAGATTCAAATAAGTTTTGAAGACTCTTTCATAAGATCCATGAAAGTTCTAGGTGCATTTGTCAAACCAAAGGACACAACCAAAAATCATAATGTCCACACCTTGTACTGAAAGTTGTCTAAGGAATATCACATTCCCTTACTCTCCACTGATGATAGCTTGATTTAAGGCCGATCTTAGAAAAACAAAAACCACCCTGAAATTGATCAAAAAGGTCATCTATCCTTGGAAGAGGATATTTTTTCTTGATGATCACCTTATTCAGCCGACGATAATCTATACACATCCTTAGGAACACATCCATTTTCTTAACAAACAAGACCAGAGAGCCCCATAGTGAGACACTCGTCAAATAAATCCTTTATCTAACATATCATTCAATTCCACTTTTAGTTTTTTTTTAACTCTGTTGATGCCGTTATGTATGGTGGAATAGAGATAGGACGAGTATCTAGGATGACGTTTATGCCGCTCTCTTTTGGGAGGGACTCCTAGTAGATCATCGGTAAAGACTTCTCGAAAACTCATTAACTACATGAATTGACTGAAGGAAAGGTACCTCAATACTTGAGTTATTAACTCTGACTAAGTGATAGATACACCCCTTAGACACTAACTTCCTCGCCTTAAGGTACAAAATGAAGCGACCCTTAGACACTGCTGAACTACTAGCCCACTCTATGACTGGCTCATTAGAAATCTGAAATTTGACAACTCGAGTTTTTCAATCTATTGATGCATAAAAAGTATGGAGTCAGTCCATACCTAGAATGACATCAAAATCTATAATTTCTACCTCTATTAAATCAGTCATGGTACTCTTGTGACTGACGAAAATAGGACAATAACGATATACTCTTTATGCTAGAATGGATTTACCAACAGGTCTTGATACACTGAATAATTCGGTAATTTGCTCAGGAGAAATCTCAAAGTTCATAGAAACGTAAGGAGCTATAAAAGATAAACTAGCTCCTGGGTCTAATAATCCATAAGCAATAAATTCAAAGACTCGAATCATACCAGTGACAACATCTAGAAAATTCTCTTGTTCACGGCGACTATTAAGAGCATACAAGCGGTTTATTCCTCCACACATACCAAAAGCAGCCCCCTAGGTGCAACCCTGTTTTTTGGAGCAACTAATGAAGATTTAGCTCTATTGTATGGATTTCCACCACCTTGCTTGTCCTTGGTGCACTCTTTGATGAATTGACTCTGTTGACCGCAATTGAAACAACCCATGAAGCCTTCATGACAAATGCCATAGTGATTCCTACCACATTGGCGCAGGTAAGAGGCTTAGTACCTCCTTGCGCTACACTACCTTGAGAGTGAGTTGGACTAGCCTTGTATGCTGTGAATTCTGACCAATATACTCACTTCATTTCCTGGGTGTAGCTGGTCTAGAAGATGATGGTGCATGCCGCTTTGGTTTCTAAAATTGTGGTTGGCCTGACCACCTTTTTATTGGCAAGACACGTTTCCAGTCTTGTCATTCTTGTTTCGGTACTCTTCTCTATCCTTCACCTTCTCTTATTCAAATTCTTGAAAATATACCATCAGCCTGGATATGTCCATGTCACCTATCAATATGGCAATGTTACCTTCCTTACTTGAAGCGTGATCCAACCCTGCAGCAAACTGACTCATTCTACTCCTTATGTATTTCACCAACTCCAGAGCATAGCGATACAGTTGGGTGAACTTCATATCATGCTCATTTACACTCATGGAGTCCTATTTCAAGTAAGGAACTCCCGCAATTTGAGTTCCTTTAGTTCGCGAGGAAAGAACCTCCCCAAGAGGCTTCTTCGAAGCAAGCCCAACTTGGATGTGGTGCATTCTCTGCTCTACCATCCTTACATTGATCAAACAGAGTTTTATCCACACCCTTTAGTTGATACACAACCAGTTCAACCCTCTCAACATCCACCACAGGCATTACCTCAAACACCTTCTTTAATTCCTCTACAAAGTTCTCTGGATCCTCAGTAGGGTTTGATCTAGTTAAATTAGGAGAGTTCATTCCCAAAACTCGCAAACTCTCAAGGTATCAGCTCCTTGTTGTCGAGCTACTCTCTTTTCCCAACCTGGTTGGTCACAACCTGACTTAGTATCTGGATAGCTTCCCGGAATTTGGCATTGGTAACCTCTCATTGGGGTTGCACCACTGGTGCATTTGGAACATCTTGTTGCTCAACATTCTCTCGCGGTCGACCTCTGAATGCTATTCTTGGAGGCATGATGATCTGAAAAATACATGTAAGCAAGAATTAGAGAGAGACTTTAGAGATAATCTCTTCGCATGAAAGAAGGGAACATTCCTAAATGTTGTAGCCTCCTAATCATAAATGTTGCATGTTTGACACCGACGACTAGGAATCTACAAACACGACTTCATAGATATCGTAGGAATCTTGAACTTTAGGCTTTGATACCAAGATTATCACGCCCGAAGCTTACATCCTGGGCAAGATTGACACTAGAAGATCATTGTTGGACCTCAAGCGAACCCTTGGCCTGACTTACGTAATTCATCTGAAGACTAAACTCAACTTAAACAAGAAATAAGATATGTTTAAAGGGAAATACTCCATATAGTATCTGGCAATGATGTCACTCAAATCTCAAAAAGCAACGATAAACTCTAAATTGAAATACTAGTGTCTACGAAGCCTCCAAACTAACTAAAAAGGAATGTTAGGACATCCCTCAACATTCTAAAACTAAGCTACTAAAAGGAAAAAGAAATGGATGTCTTCTGGAATGCAATGAGGCTCACCACTTACTTTAGATCTCAATCTGGATCAACGAAACGCTGCATGCTGATCCTAGTTACCTCCATCTGCATCATAAAATGTTACAGGCATACTGGCATCAGTACATTGAATGTACGAGTATGCGAGTTGGAAAGCTAAACAAAACTTAGACTTAAAAGGGAGTAAGAATGAATACTTACCTAGGCTTTGCTAAACTCATGATGTACTAACTATTATTCAATATACTCAGTTAAAATAAATGCAATATATAGAAATGTTGACTGAAAACATGATTAAACATCTGAGTATATATATATATACATGTACACAATAATGTTTGAGACATATATAAAATACAATACCAATGTGTATGAAATTATAATGACTGATGTATATAAAAATATTTTTACCTATGGAGATTCTCTAACCGACAACAATTACTTAAGAGCTATAGTGATGATACATAGGTCTACCACACACTGCCAGAGCACCCTATACCCGACTAAAGGTATAAGACCTGAACTGCCTAATGGATCCACTAATAAACTGTGAAAATGAATCATCTAAAAAGTATGACTCTTTTTCTACCCATGGTGGCTAAATGATTTATGAAGGCTGTGAGTAATCTGAACTATCCCCCATATCACTGCTCAATACTACTCCCAAAAATATACTGTCCCTTATGTTTTAAAAAACATACTGATTTTGTTGTTTGAGATTAGTGCTCAAAACATAGCTTTTAAATAGTTGTATTGGAAATCATAATTTCCTCTTCCTTCTATTAAAACTAGTCATAGGCTCCGTGGAAGTCTAGCTTCCCTTCCTTCTCAAAAGTTTGAAAATATTTTGTTTAAACTCTTAGCGACTACTTAGTTCCCTTATAACTCTTGAGAAGTGAACTTAACTTGATACTCTTTGCTTACTTGAAACTTAACTCTTAGGGAATACGAAACTTAACTCTTAGGGAATACTTACTTCCCTTATAGATTTTAAGAAATGAACTCAAATCTTTACTCTTTCTTGACTTGAACTTTTTGTCTTTATAACAAAGTGAAAATGTTTATGAAAGACATTAGAAAATTTAATTTTACTCTAGAGTGTTGGAATCAAATAGGAATGAAGGGTATATCACTTAAGAAGTAGTAAAAAAATATAGGGAAAGAATGGGGTCTCGAGGGTTCCTAGCGCTCTAAGAGGCGCGGAGCGCCATAACTTGACTGACTAACTCTGTCTTGAGGGGCTTTGGAGGCGCGGTGTCCCATCATCCATCCAATGGATTTTTCCGGCTTTATTCTTCATTTTTCATTTCTAAACCTTCCCAAACTCCCATGGATGCCACCCCAAACACTTAGGATACCTAAAAAACTCATTACCCAATAGTTTAGACCTCAAACAGTCCGAAAACATGGATAAAAACTAGCAGAGATCAACAACAATCCAACAAATAAGAACTTAAAAATTTGCATCAAAAACTTCAAGATTTTCATTCAATTTAACTCTAAGTTCTGTAATGAATCAAATTGGAGTTGGTGAAAGAATCTAACACCGAATGGTCTCAGATATCTTGCTAGGGATCACCCCCAACGAAATCCACGAATGAATTTTCGGCGTTCTCGCGTGTTCTTCTCCCTTCTCCTCTTTTATCCTTTCTCTCAAAGCCCTAACTAATTTTCTAAATGTAAAAACTGATTGGGATCATCTTAAACCCAAACTTGTTACCCCTAAAACGAAAATAATAATTAATTTAGGAAAAGACTATAACACCCTTAACAAATCCTGATTGAAACTTTCCCTGCTCAACAACCCAACTTTCGAAAGTCATATATCCGTCATACATCTTGGGAAATTCACGAACTTGGTATCGTTGGAAAGATCTTTCGATGAGCTTTCCACCCATATAAAAAACTCACCGAAACTTTTGATGAGATGAGAGTTATGGTCTTTTAAAAATGATCTAAAGCTTACTTTTGAAATCTTGAAATTTTTCAGATTTCCTTACTTATTTAAAAATTTGATTCATCTTGTTTTTCTTAGATTAACCTTAGCGAATTGAAGACACGATATATAATAGTCATGGAATGTAAGGTAATATGACATCATGAAATGATATGCCTCACAATACAAAGTATTCTTAACCGTGTAAACATGATACTCCTCGAAAATACATCGAAAGTCATGAACTATGGGAGATTCTCGAGGTTCATATACCAATATGGATGATCTACACTTGTGTATGCGGACGATTGTAATGCACTATCATAAAATCAAACAATACCCAACACGGACGACCTCCACGTGCCAAACTTGTAATTATAATTGATTCCTTGAACATACGATATCCACATGCCCAAATAATAATAATACTTGAATGGGTGTCCACGTGCTAAAGTAAGTTTCTCTACTTAAATAGTATCAATGTAAATAAGTGAAATTTCTAAGGTTCATAATTTTGGATTTAGATGATATTTTGAGCATAGAAAAACTATATTTCACGGTTCATACCTCATTTGAACTTATTAGTAACTATAATTAACAATTCGAACTAACACATATAATTTATTCAATCATCACAAATAGTTTTGGTTAAAAAACTATATGCAATCAATGTGTGCCTCTCTATAAGGCAAACAATGTATACTACCATATCTTATAGTATTTGTCGCTGAAGTAAGACCTTTTTAGGTTCTTTTTGTCATAGTTTCTACATTCAACTTTACTAGAATATATTTTCTATTTAAATGTTTCCCATTTTAGAATCATATGTTTGTCTTTTTTTAAGTGTCTAATAAATGATTCAAATTATCCAAGAGTAATAACTTATTAAGTACTCATTCAGTAGTTTTTAATTTAATTTGAAGTACTAATCATTTGATTTAAAAATTATATGTGTGTAACGACCTGTTTAGTCATTTTGAGCAGCAGATTTTATTTCTAGAAAAACTGGTTGAGACGACGGATACCACGACGGACCGTCATGGGCACGACGGACCGTCGAGGGTGTCTCGTTCCAAAACACTTAGAATTCTGAAATTTGAGTGCTGAAATCGACTCTCTGAACTCTGTGACAGACCTCCAGGACGGACCGTCACAGACACGATGGACCATTGTGAGGTTCCGTTTCAAAACACTTCAACTCTTGAGAATTGGGTACAGGGGGCAATTCTCTGAACCCCGTGACGGAAGTGCAGGACGGACCGTCGGAGGTACGACGGACCGTCACAGACTCTTCAAGGAAATTGAGTCTCTGAAGTTTGTGACGAACCTGCAGGACGGACCGTCGCAGGCACGACGGGCCGTCACAGGTTGCGTAATCCCAGGCTGGGTCGGAATTCTGTTTAAGTTTTAAAGGGGCGTTTTGGACTATTCCTGCTATAATTATAAAACTTCGTGGGTTTATATTAATAACTCAATTTCTTGGGGGATAAAAGAGGTAACCTTGGAATAATTAGTGGGTTATTTCCATCATTTTTTTATACTTAATTATATGTTAATTAGGGTAAAAGAAAGAGGGTTTGAATAAAGAAAATAAAAAGAACAAAGAGAGAGAGAGAGAGGATCGATAGAGAGAAACAAACGAAGAGGAAAAACCAAGCTTTGGGGAATTTGCTTGCTTGATCACGAGTCTTCGGTGGAGGTAGGTTATGGTTTCTATACTATTCGTAGTAAACTCTTAATAGCGAATGATATGTATTGGTAGTATTGTAAACTCTTCTATATGCTTAATTGTATGCTTGCATGAATGTGATTATGTGATTGTGATAAAATAAGCATAATGAAGCTATTGAATCCTAAATCTTGAAGAAACCCTAATTCACTTTGTTAATGATGATGCCTTGGTATAAAAGAAGGCTTGATGAATTGCATAATGAGATTGATGATGCCTTGGTACAAAAGAAGGCTTGATGAATTAGGGGATCGGGTGCCACGTTCTGGTACCAGGATAGAAATAGAGGATCGGGTGCCACGTTTTGGTACCAGGATAGAAATAGAGGATCGGGTGCCACGTTCCGGTACAAGGATAGTATATGAGGAACGGAGTGTCATGTTCCGACACCAGGATAGTATATGGATCGGGTGCCACGTTCCGGTACCAGGATAGAATGAGGATCGGAGTGTCACGTTCCGAAACCAGGATAGAATATGGATCGGGTGCCACGTTCCGGTACCAGGATAGTATATGAGGATTGGAGTGTCACGTTCCGACACCAGGATAGTATATGAGGAGCGGAGTGTCACGTACCGACACGAGATGAATAAAGATAATGAATCTTGAAAGATGTTAATATACTCAAACTAATGAACCTAATTCCCAAATGGGTATGGTATTGAGGCTTGAGTCCTCATGGATGAACTTGGTTGTACTTATTGATGATTATAGTACTTGTTGTTGTTAGATATTGAGTATTGTAGTCGATTTATGATATTAACTGATATATACTTTTTTCTATTTTGAGTTGGCCGATGATACCTACTCAGTACTTGTGTTTTGTACTGACCCCTACTTGTATGTTTCTTTCTTTGTTTTATGTGTAGTGCAGCAAACGTACCGTCGTCTTCAACTCAATCGCAACTCTAGCCAATCTTCATTACACCAGACTTCAGTCTTGATGCCTTGAATTTCCGGCATGCACTAGCTTTTTATGTATTTTAGTTTCTTACATACTCTTAGATTAGTAATTTGAGGATAGATGTTCTTGTGATGATGACTTCCAGATTTTGGGGATAATGAGTTATAAATTTCAGAAGTTATTTAATTGATTTTGTTAATGAGTTTAAGTCTTCTGCATTGTATTTTGTTTAATATGTTTGGGTTTAGATTGGTTGGTTCGCTCACATAGTAGATTAAGTGTGGGTGCCACTCGCGACCCGATTTGGGTCGTGACAAACTTGGTATCAGAGCCTTAGGTTCGTTGGTCTCATCACACAAGAACGAGTCTAGTAGAGTCTTAAGGAACGATAGGGGGACGCCTTTACTTTTCTTTGAGAGGCTATAAGACTTTAGGAAAATTCCATTCTTTCTTTCTTTCTTTCGTGCTATTACTTGGATCCAATTGGTATCTAGGTGATACAAATTGGTATCTGACCATCTTCACTCTATTTCGCAGATGGTTAGAACTAGAGCAACGACCGCACCAACACCGACAATGGCAAGACAGAATGCGTCTGAGCCAGCCACTGGGGCTGTAGCTCGGAAAGGAACAGTGGCGAGAGGCCGTGGAAAAGGTCGTGGGAGGACGTCCTCTAGAGGAAGAGGACAAGCACCTAGCCCATCTGGTACTAGGGCGGTGACTCCTCCACCAACTGAGGAAGTGATAAGAAAGGGTGAGGAAGGGGAGAATGAACAAGTACAGAATGAGGGATTGCCACCCCAACCTACCCTAGAGATGATCAATCAGGTTCTTGCTTATCTTAGCGGGTTATCTGATCAGGGTCAGACACCTCCAGTGTTTTCTGCACCAGCACCTCAGGCTCCGGAGGTACAACATGCGGCTACTGTGGCTCCCCGCATGGATACCTCATTAGAAATAGGCACGTTTCCTCGTCTGACTACAGGGCCTATAATGACAAATGATCAGCATGAACTTTTCAGTAAGTTCTTGAAATTAAAACCTCCAGTCTTCAAGGGTGCTGAATCTGAGGATGCCTACGATTTTCTGGTTGACTTTCATGAGCTACTACACAAGATGGGTATAGTAGAACGGTTTGGTGTTGAGTTTGTGACTTATCAGTTTCAAGGGAACGCCAAAATGTGGTGGCGGTCACATGTTGAGTGTCAACCAACAGAGGCCCCACCTATGACTTGGGCATCATTCTCTAGCTTGTTTATGGAGAAATATATCCCCCGGACTTTGAGGGATAGGAAAAGGGATGAGTTCTTGAGCCTAGAGCAAGGTAGGATGTCGGTTACTGCATATGAGGCTAAGTTTCGTGCATTATCCAGGTATGCCACCCAACTTTGTTTCAGTCCACAAGAGCGGATTCGCCGTTTTGTGAAGGAGTTGAGGTCAGAATTGCGGATTTCAGCCTTACAGGTAGCGGCTACGGCAAAATCCTTTCAAGAAGTGGTAGACTTCGTGATAGAGGTGGAAGGAGTGAAGCCAGATGACTTCACCATGGCAACGACATCAAAAAGGTTTCGGAAGGGAGGTGAGTTTAATGGTTCTTACTCCAGGGGGCAAGGCTCAGGAGGTTACTCGGTCCGACCAATTTAGTCTTCACTATAAACTGTAGTTGGGGGTCCACCTCAGACCGGTCAACACTTTTCTAAGAGACCAATGCTTGAATCCAGAGAGTGTTATGGATGTGGGGAGACTGGACATATTAGGAGGAATTGTCCAAAACATAGTTATAGACCCCCAATAGCTAGAGGTAGAGGTGGTCATGGTAGAGGCCGTTATTCTGGAGAACGTGGTGGCCGAGGTAATTGTGGTCACCAAAACGGCCGGGGTGATGGACAAACTGGAGCTACTACAACACCTCATGGTAGGGGCAACGGGAAGACTGGTGATAGGGCCCATTGTTACGCTTTCCCTGGGAGATCTGAAGCGGAGACATCTGATGCTGTTATCACTGGTAATCTTTTGATTTGTGATTACATGGCTTCTGTATTATTTGATCCCGGCTCCACATTTTCATATGTATCTTCCTCATTTGCTACTGGCCTTAATTTACATTGTGAATTGCTTGACATACCTATTCGTGTGTCTACTCCGGTGGGTGAGTCTGTGATAGTCGAAAAAGTATATAGGTCTTGTTTGGTGACTTTTGTGGGGAGCAATACTTACGTAGACTTGGTTATCTTAGAAATGGTTGATTTTGATGTAATTCTGGGTATGACTTGGCTTTCTCCGAATTTTGCGATCTTGGATTGTAATGCTAAACTGTGACGTTAGCCAAGCCTGGGACAGATCCGTTAGTGTGGGAGTGCGACTATACTTCCACTCCGGTTCGTATCATCTCCTTTCTTCGTGCTAAGAGAATGGTTAGTAAGGGGTGTTTAGCTTTTTTGGCACATCTCAAGGATGACACTACCCAAGTACCTTAAATTGAGTCGGTTTCGGTAGTCCGTGAGTTTCTGGATGTGTTCCCTACAGATCTTCCTGGTATGCCACCGGATAGAGATATTGATTTTTGCATTGATCTGGAACCGGGTACTCGCCCCATTTCTATACCCCCTTATAGAATGGCTCCCGCGGAGTTAAGAGAGTTAAAGGCCCAACTTCAAGAGTTGTTGAGCAAAGGCTTCATTAGACCAAGTACATCTCCTTGGGGTGCTCCGGTGTCATTTGTGAAGAAGAAGGATGGGAACTTTCGGATGTGCATAGACTACAGACAACTGAATAAGGTAACTATTAAGAACAAGTATCCCATTCCTCGCATTGATGACTTGTTCGATCAGTTACAAGGTGCTTGTGTCTTCTCCAAGATTGACTTGAGATCCGGTTATCATTAATTGAAAATACGGGCAGCGGATGTGCCAAAGACTGCTTTTCGAACCAGGTATGGGCATTACGAATTTGTAGTGATGTCTTTTGGTCTTACGAATGCCCCTGCTGCGTTCATGAGCTTGATGAACGGGATTTTTAAGCCATACCTGGATCTCTTTGTGATCGCATTTATTGATGATATACTGATATACTCCAAGAGTAAGAAGGAACATGAGGAGCATTTGAGAATGGTGTTAGAGTTGTTGAGGAAGGAAAAGCTTTATGCCAAATTCTCCAAGTGTGAGTTTTGGCTAGATTCAATGTCCTTCTTGGGGCACGTGGTTTCCAAGGATGGAGTGATGGTGGATCCTTCTAAGATTGAGACAGTGAAGAATTGGGTAAGACCTACTAATGTGTTAGAAATAAGGAGCTTTGTTGGTTTAGCTAGCTATTACCATCGATTTGTCAAGGGGTTCTCTTCTATTGCTTCCTAATTGACGAACTTGACTAAGCAGAATGTCCCATTTGTATGGTCGGATGAATTTCAGGAAAGCTTTAAGAAACTCAAGACCTTGTTAACTACTGCACCAATTCTTACCTTGCCAGTAGAGGGTAAGAACTTCATCGTTTATTGTGATGCATCCTATTCTGGTTTGGGTGCAGTGCTAATGCAAGAGAAGAATGTGATTGCTTATGCTTCGAGTTAATTAAAGGTGCATGAACGTAATTATCGGACCCATGATTTGGAGTTGGCCGCGGTAGTATTTGCATTAAAGCAATGGAGACACTATTTATATGGGGTTAAGTGTGAAGTCTATACGGATCATCGTAGCCTACAGTATGTCTTTACTCAAAAAGATTTGAATTTGAGACAGAGGAGATGGATGGAACTACTGAAGGACTACGATATCACTATTCTGTATCATCCGGGAAAAGCTAATGTTGTGGCAGATGATTTAAGTAGAAAAGCAGGGAGAATGGGAAGTTTAACCCACTTGCAAGTCTCTAGACGCCCGTTGGCTAGAGAAATCCAAAACTTGGCTAATGACTTTATGAGGCTAGAAGTAAATGAGAAGGGAGGATTTTTGGCTTGTGTGGAGGCGAGATCTTCTTTTCTTGACAAGATTAAGGGAAAGCAGTTTGAGGGTGAGAAACTAAGCCGAATTCGGGATATAGTGTTGCGAGGAGAGGCTAAAGAGGCCATAATGGATGAGGAAGTGTTTTGAGGATTAAGGGAAGGGTATGTGTGCCCCGCGTTGATGATTTGATCCACACTATTCTTACAGAGGCTCATAGTTCCGGATACTCTATACACCCTGGTGCAACCAAGATGTACCGTGACCTAAAGCAACACTTTCGGTGGAGTAGAATGAAGTGAGACATCGTTGATTTTGTTGCCAAATGTCCAAATTGTCAACAAGTAAAGTATAAACACCAGAGGCCCGGAGGAACACTTCAGAGAATGCCCATTCCTAAATGGAAGTGGGAGAGAATTGCAATGGGCTTCGTGGTTGGTCTTCCAAAGACATTGGGAAAGTTTGATTCTATTTGGGTAATGGTGGACAGATTAACTAAGTCTGCTCACTTCATTCCGGTCAAGGTGACTTACAATGCGGAGAAGTTAGCCAAAATCTATATTTCAGAAATTGTTCGATTGCACGGAGTTCCACTCTCCATCATATCAGATAGAGGTACGCAGTTTACTTCTAAGTTTTGGAGAACATTGCATGCTGAATTAGGTACTAGGTTGGACCTTAGTACTGCGTTTCACCCTCAGACCGATGGTCAGTCTGAGCGAACGATTCAAGTGTTGGAGGATATGCTTCGCGCATGTGTGATAGAATTTGGTGGCCATTGGGATAACTTATTACCCTTAGCGGAGTTTTCATACAATAATAGCTATTACTCGAGTAATGGCTCCATTCGAAGCATTGTATGGGAGGAGATGTAGGTCTCCCATTGGTTGGTTTGATGCATTTGAGGTTAGACCTTGGGGTAATGATCTTTTGAGGGATTCATTAGAGAAGGTGAAATCTATTCAAGAAAAGCTTTTAGCGGCTCAAAGAAGGCAAAAGGAATATGCAGATCGAAAAGTTAGAGACTTGGAATTCATGGAGGGTGAACAAGTCTTGCTGAAGGTTTCACCCATGAAAGGGGTGATGCGGTTTGGTAAAAGAGGTAACCTAAGCCCAAGGTATATCGGACCATTTGAAGTACTTAAGCGAGTAGGGGAGGTGGCTTATGAATTAGCTTTGCCTCCAGGGCTGTCAGGAGTGCATCCGGTATTTCACGTGTCTATGTTGAAAAGATACCATGGGGATGGAAATTACATCATTCGTTGGGATTCGGTTCTGCTTGATGAGAATTTGTCTTATGAGGAGGAACCTGTTTCTATTTTAGATAGAGAAGTTCGCAAGTTGAGGTCGAGGGAGATTGCATCCATCAAGGTTCAATGGAAGAATTGACCAGTTGAAGAGGCCACTTGGGAGAAGGAGGCTGATATGCAAGAAAGATACCCACACCTGTTTACAGATTCAGGTACTCCTTCTCGTCCTTGTTTTTCTTCTTTTGATCATTCGAGGACGAACGATGGTAAATTGGTATCTATTGTAACGACCTGTTTAGTCGTTTTGAGCAGCAGATTTTATTTCTGGAAAACTGGCTGAGACGACGGATCCCATGACGGACTGTCATGGGCACGACGGACCGTCGAGGGTGTCTCGTTCCAAAACACTTAGAATTCTGAAATTTGAGTGCTGAAATCGACTCTCTGAACTCTGTGATGGACCTGCAGGACGGACCGTCACAGATACGACGAACCATCGTGAGCCTTCATTTCAAAACACTTCAACTCTTGAGAATTTGGCACTGGGAGCAATTCTCTGAACTTCGTGACGGAAGTGCAGGACGGACCGTCGTGGGTACGACGGACCGTCACAGACTCTTCAAGGAAATTGAGTCTCTGAACTTTGCGACGGACCTGCAGGACGGACCGTCATAGCCATGACGGACCGTCAGAGGTTGCGTAATCCCAGGCGGGGTCGGTTTCTGTTTAAGTTTTAAAGGGGCGTTTTGGACTATTCCTGCTATAATTATAAATTTTGTGGTTTAATATTAATAACTCAAATTCTTGGGGGTTAAAAGTGATAACCTTGAGTTAATTAGTGGGTTAATTCCTCATCTTTATACTTAATTATATGCTAATTAGGGTAAAAGAAAGAGGGTTTGAATAAGAAAAATAGAAAGAACAAAGAGAGGGAAAGAGAAACGATCTAGAGAGGAGAAACAAAGAGGAAAACACAAAGCTTTGGGAAATTGCTTGCTTGATCACGAATCTTCGGTGGAGGTAGGTTATGGTTTTATGCTATTCGTAGTAAACTCTTAATAGCGAATGATATGTATTAGTAGTATTGTAAACCCTTCTATATGCTTAATTGTATGCTTGCATGAATGTGATTATGTGATTGTGATAAAATAAGCATGATGAAGCTATTGAATCCTAAATCTTGAAGAAACCCTAATTCACTTTGTTATTGATGATGCCTTGGTATAAAAGAAGGCTTGATGAATTAGGGGATCAGAGTGTCACGTTCCGACACGTAGATTTAGGGGATCGGAGTGTCACGTTCCGACACATAGTATTAGGGGACTGGGTGTCACGAACCGACACGTAGAATTAGGGGATCGGAGTGTCACGTTCCGACACATAGTATTAGGGGATCGGGTGTCACGAACAGACACGTAGAATTAGGGGATCGGAGTGTCACGTTCCGACACATAGTATTAGGGGATCGGGTGTCACGAACCGACACGTAGAAGTAGGGGATCAGAGTGTCACGTACCGACACATAGTATTAGGGGATCGGGTGTCACGAACCGACACGTAGAAGTAGGGGATCCGAGTGTCACGTACCGACACATAGTAGTAGGGGAGCGGAGTGTCACGTACCGACACAAGAGGAATAAAGATAATGAATCTTGAAAGATGTTAATATACTCAATTTAATGAACCTAATTCCCAAATGAGTATGGCATTGAGGCTTGAGTCCTCATGGATGAACTTGGTGGTACTTATTGATGATTATAGTACTTGTTGTTGCTACATGTTGAGTATTGTAGTTGATTTATGATATTAACTGATATATACTGTTTTCTATTTTGAGTTGGCCGATGATACCTACTCAGTACTTGTGTTTTGTACTGACCCCTACTTGTATGTTTCTTTCTTTGTATTTGTGGAGTGCAGCAAACGTACCATCGTCTTCAACTCAACCGCAATTCTAGCCAGTCTTCATTACACCGGATTTCAGGGTGAGCTAATGCTTCTAGCTTGGACTTGATCTTCTTCTTCATGTCTTGATACCAAGTTTGTCACGACCCAAAACCGAGCCGCGACTGGCACCCACACTTACCCTCCTATGTAAGCGAACCAACAAATACAAAACCCAACATTTCAATGTAATAACAGAATATAATGCGGAAGACTTAAACCCATTAGTAAAAATCAATTCAATAACTATTATTATTATTATTCCCAAAAATCTGGAAGTCATCATCACAAGAACATCTATGATCAAATTACTAAACTAAGAGTATTCTAAGAAGATAAAATAATTAAAAGCTAGTCCATGCCGGAACATCAAGGCATCAAGACATGAAGAAGAAGATCCAGTCCAAGCTAGAAGCATTAGCTCACCCTGAAATCCGGTGTAATGAAGACTGGCTAGAATTGCGGTTGAGTTGAAGACGACGGTACGTTTGCTGCACTCTACAAATACAAAGAAAGAAACATACAAGTAGGGGTCAGTACAAAACACAAGTACTGAGTAGGTATCATCGGCCAACTCAAAATAGAAAACAGTATATATCAGTTAATATCATAAATCAACTACAATACTCAATATGTAGCAACAACAAGTACTATAATCATCAATAAGTACCACCAAGTTCATCCATGAGGACTCAAGCATCAATGCCATACTCATTTGGGAATTAGGTTCATTAAATTGAGTATATTAACATCTTTAAGATTCATTATCTTTATTCCTCCTGTGTCGGTATGTGACACTCCGCTCCCCTACTACTATGTGTCGGTACGTGACACTCCGATCCCCTACTTCTACGTGTCGGTTCGTGACACCCGATCCCCTAATACTATGTGTCGTTATGTGACACTCTGATCCCCTACTTCTATGAGTCGGTTCGTGACACCCGATCCCCTAATACTATGTGTCGGAACGTGACACTCTGATCCCCTAATTCTACGTGTCGGTTCATGACACCCAATCCCCTAATACTATGTGTCGGAACGTGACACTCCGATCCCCTAATTCTATGTGTCGGAACGTGACACTCCGATCCCCTAAATCTACGTGTCGGTTCGTGACACCCGATCCCCTAAATCTACGTGTCGGAACGTGACACTCCGACCCCCTAATTCATCAAGCCTTCTTTTATACCAAGGCATCATCAATAACAAAGTGAATTAGGGTTTCTTCAAGATTTAGGATTCAATAGCTTCATCATGCTTATTTTATCACAATCACATAATCACATTCATGCAAGCATACAATTAAGCATATAGAAGGGTTTACAATACTACCAATACATATCATTCGCTATTAAGAGTTTACTACGAATAGCATAAAACCATAACCTACCTCCACCGAAGATTCATGATCAAGCAAGCAATTTCCCAAAGCTTTGTGTTTTCCTCTTCGTTTCTCCTCTCTCGATCGTTTCTCTTTCCCTCTCTTTGTTCTTTCTATTTTTCTTATTCAAACCCTCTTTCTTTTACCCTAATTAGCATATAATTAAGTATAAAGATGAGGAATTAACCCACTAATTAACTCAAGGTTATCACTTTTAACCCCCAAGAATTTGAGTTATTAATATTAACCCACGAAATTTATAATTATAGCAGGAATAGTCCAAAACGCCCCTTTAAAACTTAAACAAAAATCCGACCCAGCCTGGGATTACGCAACCTGTGACGGTCCGTCATGGCTGTGACGGTCCGTCCTGCAGGTCCGTCGCAAAGTTCAGAGACTCAATTTCCTTGAAGAGTCTGTGACGGTCCGTCGTACCCACGACGGTCCGTCCTGCACTTCCGTCACGAAGTTCAGAGAATTGATCCCAGTGCCAAATTCTCAAGAGTTGAAGTGTTTTCAAACGAAGGCTCACGACGGTTCGTCGTATCTGTGATGGTCCGTCCTGCAGGTCCGTCACAGAGTTCAGAGAGTCGATTTCAGCACTCAAATTTCAGAATTATAAGTGTTTTGGAACGAGACACCCTCGACGGTCCGTCGTTCCCATGACGGTCCGTCGTGGATCCGTCGTCTCAGCCAGTTTTTCCAGAAATAAAATCTGCTGCTCGAAACGACTAAACAGGCCGTTACAATTAGTAAGTCAACTTTTCTGTGGTCAACATTCAAATCTCTTTTCTTGTCTCTATACACATTATGTGTCAACGACTAAATTTAATATGATACTATATAGTCAATAATATAATGTTGATAGTTAAGACAATTTTGAATCACATTTTATTGTAATTTTACTATTTCATTAGTTCGACTTAATTGAATTATAGTATTCTTACCTTTTGGAAAATGATTGAGCATAGTTGTCCTTTTATCTACTGTGAATAAATATAAGTTATGACATATAGTTTTTAAAAATCTAATGATTAGTGCCCCGAATTAAATTAAAAGCTACTTAATGAGTACTCTAATAAGTTACTGATCATAGATAATTTGAATCAATTACTAGACACTTAAAAAAGATAAAAATATGATACAAAAATGGAAAACACGTAAATAAAAAATATAGTTCTTGGGTTGGAAGTAAAGGAACAAAGTGAGATGGGTGTGTGTAAGCTTTTAATTTACTATATCAATTGACTTAACCTCACTTAAAAAACAACCCAAACTTAAATTTTGTGCTTGACTAAATTAGCTTTTTTCTTTATTTCGATTAAAAAATTTCAACCTTAAATTAAAGAGGTCCAAAGTGACACCTCAGTATCAGAAGAGCTGAAACTAGCAACCATGGCCAAAACAACCTAAAAAGCCTTAATTCGACCACAAATATTAGAATTTTAGTTCTAGTTTTTCATCGATTAGAATTTTATCACCTCTAGATTATTCTTTTAAAGTTTTATTAAGTTAACAACCACTTTTTTCATATTTTGAAAAATAAGAGTGTTTTTCATTCTCAAGGATATATTTCATTTAGATTATCAATAAGAATATTGAGAATTTAATTGTCGACCTTTATTAGTTTCATAGTAGTATAAGATAATACTTCTTGTGATATCTTTGATGCATACTAATATTTTTTTAAATTACTCAGTAAGTTATCAAGATCTAAATATATCATTTCGATTTATTTTCTCAAGTAAATACATTAGATATCTATTGATAATCTATGTTATAACTTTGATCTTGCAAAGTCTTTAGAACATCACGTTCTTGGAAATACTTGAATTGTACTTTAAAATATTTTCTATAACTTTATTTCTTGACACACTTCAAATTTTTCAATTCTAAGATTGGAATATATCATTATATAATTCAATCAAGATAAAACAATAAAAAAAATTAGGTTATAGCTGAAAAATTTAAATGATTTTTAACAGTTTTAACTATCAAGACTAATGTTATAGATAAAGGAAACACATTGAGACATTAACATATAAATTTTTATATCTACGAGAAAATGATTTTTAAAATAATGAATTTACATAAATTACATATACACGAGAAAATGATTTTAAGGTATTTAAATGTTGATTGCATAAAAATTGAACTAACTACATTAATTTAGTGCACCCAAGGGCATCTTCTAGTGATCAATGAAGTGATTGAGAATCAAAGTCTCACGTTTAAATTTTAGCAAAAACGAATTGTTTGGGTGAATCTTTTTATTTGTCCTATTTTTGTTGGACAGAGTTATCTGCTACCTGTTGTTAGTGCGAGTGAATGATATCTTGTGGAATTAGTAAAGGTGCGTGAAAACTTGTCACAATCAAAAGTAGATCCTACGTGTAACATGGAGTATAGGACCCCGAGAAGCCATACACAAGTCACTTAGCATGCATCGTACAAGATAATACAAATAAATACTTTTAAAGATAACATTTTGTATATCAAAAGAGTGACAAAAATATGGAAGTCTAACATAAGTCTCAAAGTCATATAAAGAAAGTGAATGAGACATAATTCATACATCCCATACAAAGTCTGAAACTGTAACGACCTGTTTAGTCATTTTGAGCAGTAGAGTTTATTTCTGGAAATCACTGTCTGGGTCGACGGATCCCACGGTGGACCGTCATAGGCACGACGGACCGTCGAGGGGGTCTCGTTCCAAAACACTTAGATTCTGAAAATTTGGGTATTGAGATCGACTCTCTGAACTTCGTGACGGAATGGCAGGACGGACCGTCGTTGGCACGACGGACCGTCACACATCTTTCCACAGAAATTAACTCTCTGAACCTTGTGACGGACCTGCAGGACAGACCGTCACAGTCATGACGGACCGTCACAGGCTGCGTAACCCTGACTGGGTCGGATTTCTGTTAAAAGATTTTAAGGGGCGTTTTGTACTATTCATGCTTATAATTATAAAGTTAGTGGGTTGATGTTAATAATTCAATTACTTGGGGGTTAAAGCAGATAACCTTGAAATAAATAGTGGGTTACTTTTATCATCTTTTATACTTAATTATATGACAATTAGGGTAAAAGAAAAAGGGTTTGAATAAGAAAAACAGAAAGAACAGAGAGAAAAGAGAGAAACGATCGAGAGGAAGAGAAGAACGTAAGGAAAGCAAAGGTTTTGGGAAGATAGCTTGTTTGATCGCGATTCTTCGGTGGAGGTAGGTTATGGTTTATACTATCTCATAGTAAACTCTTAGTAGCGAATGATATGTGTTGGGTAGTATTATAAAGTCTTCTATATGCTTAATTGTGTGCTTGTATGATGTGATTATGTAATTGTAATGGATTGGGAAGATGAGGCTGTGAATCTTAAATCTTAAATTTACTTTGTTAATGATGATGCCTTGGTATAAAAGAAGGCTTGATGAACTAAAGTAATGAGATTAGAGGATCGGGTGTCACGTTCTGACACCAGGATAGTATTAGAGGATCGGGTGTCACGTTCCGACACCAGGATAGTATTAGAGGATCGGGTGTCACGTTCCGACACCAGGATAGTATTAGAGGATCAGGTGTCACGTTACGACACCAGGATAGTAGATGGATCGGAGTGTCACGTTCCGACACCAGGATAGTAGATGGATCGGAGTGTCACGTTCCGACACCAGGATAGTAGATGGATCGGAGTGTCACGTTCCTACACAAGGATAGTAGATGGATCGGAGTGTCACGTTCCGACACCAGGATAGTAAAGAGAATAAATCTTGAAATATGTTAATATACTCAATCTAAAGAACCTATTTCCCAAATGAGTATTTGGTTGGAGGCTTGAGTCCTCATAGATGTGCTTGGCGTTGTGACCAAGGGTTATGGTAATTGTTGTTGTCGCCTGTTGAGAATATTAGCTGATTTTATGTTATTATCTGACATATATTGCTTTCTATTTTGAGTTGGCCGATGATACGTACTCAGTACTTGTTCCTTGTACTGACCCCTACTTGTATTTGTTTTTCTTTGTTAATTGTGGAGTGTAGAAAACGTGCCATCAACTTCAACTCAACCTCAACTCTAGCCAGTCTTCATCATGCGAGATTTCAGGGTGAGCTATTGCTTCTAGCTTGGACTGGATCTTCTTCTTCATGTCTTGATGCCTTGAAATTCCGGCATGGACTAGCTGTTTATTTGTTTTAGCTTCTTAGACATTCTTAGATTTAGAAATTTGAGAATAGATGTTGTTGTTGTGATGACTTCCAGATTTTGGGAATAATAAGTATTGAGTTTTTAGAAGTTATTTAATCGATTTTCATTAATGATTTTAAAGTCTTCCGCATTATATTCTGTTTAATATGGTTGAAATGTTGGGGTTTAGAATGGTTGGTTCTCTCACATAGTAGGATAAGTGTGGGTGCCACTCGCGGCTCGTTTTGGGCCGTGACAAACTTGGTATCAGAGCATTAGGTTCGTTGGTCTCATCACACAAGAACGAGTCTAGTAGAGTCTTAAGGAACGGTAGGGGGACACCTTAACTTTTCTTTGAGAGGCTATAAGACTTTAGGAAAATTCCATTCTTTCTTTCTTTCTTTCGTGCTATTACTTGGATCCAATTGGTATCTTGGTGATACAAATTGGTATCTGACCATCTTCACTCTATTTCGCAGATGGTTAGAACTAGAGCAACAACTGCGCCAACACCAACACCGGCAAGACAAGATGCGTCTGAGCCAGCCACTGGGGCTGTAGCTCGAAGAGGAGCAGTGGCAAGAGGCCGTGGTAGAGGTCGCGGGAGGACGTCCTCTAGAGGAAGAGGACAAGCACCTGGCCCATCTAGTACTAGGGCGGTGACTCCTCCACCGACTGATGAGGTAGAAAGAGAGGGTGAGGAAGGGGAAAATGAGCAAGTGCAGAATGAGAAATTACCACCCCAACCTACCCAAAGATGATTAACCAGGTTCTTGCTTATCTTAGCGGGTTATCTGATCAGGGCCAGACACCTCCAGTGTTTTCTGAACTATCACCTCAGGTTCCGGAAGTACAACAGGCAGCTGCTGTGGCTCCCGGCATGGATGCCTCATTGGAAATAGGCACATTTCCTCGTTTGATTATCGGGCCTATAATGACAAGTGATCAGCATGAACTTTTTAGTAAGTTCTTGAAATTGAAACCTCCAGTCTTCAAGGGTGCTGAATCTGAGGATTCCTACGATTTTCAGGTTGATTGTCATGAGTTACTACATAAAATGGGCATAGTGGAACGATTTTGCGTTGAGTTTGTAACTTATCAGTTTCAGGGAAATGCCAAAATGTGGTGGCGGTCACATGTTGAGTGTCAACCCGCACAGGCACCACCTATGACTTGGGCGTCATTCGCTAGCTTATTTATGGAGAAGTATATCCCCCGGACCTTGAGGGATATGAAGAGAGATGAGTTCTTGAGCCTAGAGCAAGGCAGGATGTCGGTTACTGCGTATGAGGCTAAGTTTCGTGCATTATCCAGGTATGCCACCCAGCTTTGTTTCAGTCCACAAGAGCGGATTCGCCGATTTGTGAAGGGGTTGAGGTCAGATTTGCGGATTTCAGCCTTACAGGTAGCGGCTACAGCAAAATCCTTTCAGGAAGTGATAGACTTCGTGATAGAGGTGGAGGGAGTGAAGCCAGATGACTTCACCATGGCATCAACATCTAGAAGGTTTCGTAAGGGAGGTGAGTTTAATGGTTCTTACTCCAGAGGGCAGGGTTCAGGAGGTTATCCAGCCCGACCTATTCAGTCTTCACTGCAGGCTGTAGTTGGGGGTCCACCGCAGACCGGTCAACATTTCTCTGAGTTTGGATGTTATCCCCAGACTTCGTCATTCTCACAGAGACATATGCTTGAATACAAAGAGTGTTATGGATGTGGGGAGACTGGACACATTAAGAGGTATTGTCCAAAACAGAGTTACAGACCTCCAATAGTCAGAGGTAAAGGTGGTCATGGAAGAGGCCGTCATTCTGGAGGACTTGGTGGCCGAGGTAATGGTGGTCACCAAAACGGCTGGGGTGACGGGAAAACTGGAGCCACTACAACACAACATGGTAGGGGCAACGGGCAGAAAGGTGATAGGGCCCATTGTTACGCTTTCCTCGGGGGGTCTGAAGCGTAGACATCTGATGCTGTTATCACATGTAATCTTTTGGTTTGTGATTGCATGGCTTCTGTATTATTTGATCCTGGCTCCACATTTTCATATGTATCTTCCTCATTTGCTACTGGTCTTAATTTACATTGTGAATTGCTTGACATGCCTATTCATGTTTCTACTCTGGTGGGTGAGTCTGTGATAGTTGAAAAGGTATATAGGTCTTGTCTGGTGACTTTTGTGGGGAGCAATACTCATGTAGACTTGTCTATCTTAGAAATGGTTGATTTCGATGTAATTATGGGTATGACTTGGCTTTCTCCAAATTTTGCAATCTTAGATTGTAATGCTAAAACTGTAACGTTGGCCAAGCCTGGGACAGATCCGTTAGTGTGGGAGGGTGACTACACTTCCACTCCAGTTCGTATCATCTCCTTTCTTCGTTCTAAGAGAATGGTTAGTAAAGGGTGTTTAGCGTTCTTGGCACACCTCAGGGATGATACTACCCAAGTACCTTTAATTGAGTCGGTTTCGATAGTCCGTGAGTTTGTGGATGTGTTCCCTGCAGACCTTCCTGGTATGCTACTGGATAGGGATATTGACTTTTGCATTGATCTGGAGCCGGGTACACGCCCCATTTCCATACCCCCTTATAGAATGGCTCCAGCAGAGTTAAGGGAGTTAAAGGCCCAACTTTAAGAGTTGTTAAGTAAAGGCTTCATTAGACCAAGCGCTTCCCCTTGGGGTGCTCCAATGTTATTTGTGAAGAAGAAGGATGGGAGTTTTAGGATGTGCATAGACTACCGGCAGTTCAACAAGGTAACTATTAAGAACAAGTACCCCATTCCTCGCATTGATGACTTGTTCGAACAGTTACAAGGTGCTTGTGTCTTCTCTAAGATTGACTTGAGATCCGGTTATCATCAATTGAAAATACGGGCAACAGATGTGCCAAAGACTGCTTTTCGAACCAGGTATGGGCATTATCAATTCGTAGTAATGTCTTTTGGTCTTACGAATGCCCCTGCTGCTTTCATGAACTTGATGAACGGGATCTTTAAGCCATATCTGGATCTCTTTGTTATCGTATTTATTGATGATATACTGATATACTCCAAGAGTAAGAAGGAACATGAGGAGCATTTGAGAGTTGTGTTGGAAGTATTGAGGGAGAAAAGGCTTTATGCCAAATTCTCCAAGTGTGAGTTTTGGCTAGATTCAGTGTCCTTCTTGGGGCACGTGGTTTCTAAGGATGGAGTGATGGTGGATCCTTCTAAGATTGAAGCAGTGAAGAGTTGGTAAAGACCTACTAATGTTACAGAGGTAAGGAGCTTTGTTGGTTTAGCTAGCTACTATCGTCGATTTGTCAAGAGATTTTCCTCTGTTGCTTCCCAATTGACAAATTTGAATAAGCAGAGTGTCCCATTTGTATGGTCGGACGAGTGTGAAGAAAGCTTTGAGAAACTCAAGACCTTGTTGACTATTGCACCAATTCTTACCTTTCTAGTGGAATGCAAGAATTTCATTGTTTATTGTGATGCATCCTATTCTTGTTTGGGTGCAGTGCTAATGCAAGAGAAGAATGTAATTGCTTATGCTTCAAGGCAATTAAAGGTGCACGAACGTAATTACCCGACCCATGATTTGGAGTTGGCAGCGGTAGTGTTTGCATTAAAGCAATGGAGGCACTATCTATATGGGGTTAAGTGTGAAGTCTATACGGATCAGCGTAGCCTACAGTATGTCTTTACTCAGAAAGATTTGAATTTGAGACAGAGGAGATGGATGGAAGTACTGAAGGACTACGATATCACTATTTTGTACCACCCAGGAAAAGCTAACGTTGTGGCAGATGCGTTAAGTAGAAAAGCAGGGAGCATGGGAAGCCTAGATCACTTACAAGTTTCTAGACGCCAATTGGCTAGGGAAGTCCAAAACTTGGCTAACGACTTTATGAGACTGGAAATACTAGAGGAAGGAGGATTTTTGGCCTGTGTGGAGGCAAGATCTTCTTTTCTTGACAAGATCAAGGGAAAACAGTTTGATGATGAGAAACTAAGCCGAATTCGGGATATGGTATTGCGAGGAGAGGCTAAAGAAGCAATAATTGATGAGGAAGGTGTTTTGAGAATTAAGGGAAGGGTATATGTGCCCCGTGTTGATGATTTGATCCACACTATTCTTACAGAGGCTCATAGTTCCGGATATTCTATACACCCTGGTGCAAACAAGATGTACTGTGACCTAAAGCAACACTTTTGGTGGAGTATAATGAAGCGTGACATTGTTGATTTTGTTGCCAAATGTCCAAATTGTCAGCAAGTAAAGTATGAGCACCAGAGGCCTGGAGGAACACTTCATAGAATGCCCATTCCTGAATGGAGGTGGGAGAGAATTGCAATGTACTTCATGGTTGGTCTTCCAAAGACATTGGGAAAGTTTGATTCTATTTGGGTAATGGTGGACAGATTAATTAAGTCTGCTCACTTCATTTCGTTAAAGGTGACCTACAATGCAGAGACGTTAGCCAAACTCTATATCTCAGAAATTGTTCGATTGCATGGAGTTCCACTTTCCATCATATCAGATAGAGGTACGCAGTTTACTTCTAAGTTTTGGAGAACATTGCATGCTGAATTAGGTACTAAGTTGAATCTTAGTACTGCATTTCACCCTCAGACCGATGGTTAGTCTGAGCGAACGATTCAAGTGTTGGAGGATATGCTTCGTGCATGTGTGATAGAATTTGGTGGTCATTGGGATAACTTCTTACCCTTAGCAGAGTTCTCATACAATAATAGCTATCACTGAAGTATTGACATGGCCCCATTCGAAGCATTGTATGGGAGGAGATGTAGGTCTCCCATTGGTTGGTTTGATGCATTTGAGGTTAGACCTTGGGGTACTGATCTTTTGAGGGATTCATTAGAGAAAGTGAAATCTATTCAAGAATAGCTTATAGCGGCGCAAAGTAGGCAAAAGGAATATGCAGATTGAAAGGTTAGAGACTTGGAGTTCATGGAGGGTGAACAAGTCTTGCTGAAGGTTTCACCCATGAAAGGGGTGATGCGGTTTGGTAAAAGAGGTAAGCTAAGCCCAAGGTATATTGGACCATTTGAAGTACTTATGCGAGTAGGGGAGGTGGCTTATGAATTAGCCTTGCCTCCAGGACTGTCAGGAGTGCATCCGGTATTTCATGTGTCTATGTTGAAAAGATACCATGGGGATGGAAACTCCATCATTCGTTGGGATTCGGTTCTGCTTGATGAGAATTTTTCTTATGAGGAGGAGCCTGTTGCCATTCTTGATAGAGAAATCTGCAAGTTGAGATCAAGGGAGATTGCATCCATCAAAGTTCAATGGAAGAATCGACCAGTTGAAGAGTCCACTTGGGTAAAGGAGGCTGATATGCAAGAAAGATACCCACACCTGTTTACAGATTCAGGTACTCCTTTTCGCCCTTGTTTTTCTTCTTGTGATCGTTCGAGGACGAACGATGGGTAAATTGGTATCTATTGTAACGACCTGTTTAGTCGTTTTGAGCAGTAGAGTTTATTTCTAGAAATCACTGTCTGGGTCGACGGATCCCACGATGGACCGTCATGGGCACGACGGACCGTCGAGGGGGTCTCGTTCCAAAACACTTAGATTCTGAAAATTTGGGTACTGAGATCGACTCTCTGAACTTCGTGACGGAATGGCAGGACAGACCGTCGTTGGCACGACGGACCGTCACACATCCTTCCACAGAAATTAACTCTCTGAACCTTGTGACGGACCTGCAGGACGGACCGTCACAGTCAAGACGGACCGTCACAGGCTGCGTAACCCTGACTGGGTCGGATTTCTGTTAAAAGATTTTAAGGGGCGTTTTGGACTATTCATGCTTATAATTATAAAGTTAGTGGGTTGATGTTAATAATTCAATTACTTGGGGGTTAAAGGAGATAACCTTGAAATAAATAGTGGGTTACTTTTATCATCTTTTATACTTAATTATATGACAATTAGGGTAAAAGAAAGGGTTTGAATAAGAAAAACAGAAAGAACAGAGAGAAAAGAGAGAAACGATCGAGAGGAAGAGAAGAACGCAAGGAAAGCAAAGGTTTTGGGAAGATAACTTGTTTGATCGCGATTCTTCAGTGGAGGTAGGTTATGGTTTACTATCTCATAGTAAACTCTTAATAGCGAATGATATGTTTTGGGTAGTATTATAAAGTCTTCTATATGCTTAATTGTGTGCTTGTATGATGTGATATGTAATTGTAATGGATTGGGAAGATGAGGCTGTGAATCTTAAATCTTAAATTTACATTGGTAATGATGATGCCTTGGTATAAAAGAAGGCTTGATGAACTAAAGTAATGAGATTAAAGGATCGGGTGTCACGTTCCGACACCAGGATAGTATTAGAGGATCGAGTGTCACGTTCCGACACCAGGATAGTATTAGAGGATCGGGTGTCACGTTCCGACACCAGGATAGTAGATGGATCAGAGTGTCACATTCCGACACCAGGACAGTAGATGGATCGGAGTGTCACGTTCCGACACCAGGATAGTAATGGATCGGAGTGTGACGTTCCGACACAAGGATAGTAGATGGATCGGAGTGTCACGTTCCGACACCTGGATAGTAAAGAGAATGAATCTTGAAATATGTTAATATACTCAATCTAAAGAACCTGTTTCCCAAATGAGTATGGTGTGGAGGCTTGAGTCCTCATCGAAGTGCTTGGCGTTGTGACCAAGGGTTATGGTAATTTATGTTGTCACCTGTTGAGAATATTAGCTGATTTTATGTTATTATCTGACATATATTGCTTTCTATTTTGAGTTGACCGATGATACCTACTCAGTACTTGTGCCTTGTACTGACCCCTACTTGTATTTGTTTTTCTTTGTTAATTGTGGAGTGCAGCAAACGTGCCATCGTCTTCAACTCAACCTCAACTCTAGCCAGTCTTCATCACCCCAGATTTCAGGGTGAGATATTTCTTCTAGCTTGGACTGGATCTTCTTCTTCATGTCTTGATGCCTTGAAATTCCGGCATGGACTAGCTGTTTATTTGTTTTAGCTTCTTAGACATTCTTATATTTATAAATTTGAGGATAGATGTTCTTGTGGTGATGACTTCCAGATTTTGGGAATAATAAGTATTGAGTTTTTAGAAGTTATTTAATCGATTTTCATTAATGAGTTTAAAGTCTTCCGCATTATATTCTGTTTATTAGGGTTGAAATGTTGGGGTTTAGATTGGTTGGTTCGCTCACATAGTAGGATAAGTTTGAGTTCCACTCGCGGCTCGTTTTGGGTCGTGACACGCTCATTTTTTATGTCTTTCTTTTACTTCTTTTTGCATTTCAGAGCTATTTCTTACCAAGATTATCATAATAAATATACTATATATAATTTTTTTGTTTAATGTGTATGGATCTCAAACATAAAAATTTGTAGAAAGGGTAACGAAAAATGAGACATGAATGCACAAGTTTATATATATATACCTTGTTGCCCACGGTGCAAGGACCTAATAACATTAAATTTTAAAGCAATTTATTATGTTTTTTGTAATATGTTGACTAATATCCATATTTGAATGTACTATTATTTTAAAATTGAGTTAGTAAATAAGCTATATTTATTTTTTAATTTGAAACACAACTACAAATTACATTTTAAATTTTCACGATTAAACACTAATTTTCAACTAAAGTGAAATATATTTTTTTAATAAATATGAATCATATTTTTTATAGTCAAATGCATAATGTGAAAAAAATGAGCACCATATTAGTAACCTTTTGTTTTCCATGTCAACAAAAATGAACACATAGTTGCTAAACAAGAAGAAATGTCCTTTGAATTTTTAAGTCTATCTTACCATTAAAAATTAGTAGAAAGATTAAAAATTTTGTTCATTCACTTTCATTGTCCATTATATTAAAAATAAATTTCACTTTCTACATGTCAAAAAGTTTGTTCATGTCTTACCCTCAATAATAATTACTTAATCCACAAATCATTTTCCAAAAATTTAAAATAGTGTATTTACTGATATAAAAATAATGTTAAAACACCTATACATTTTTTTATTAATTTAAGAAATTTGTCAAATCTAAAGTCGACAAATAAAAATAAATAATGTAAGTGTAAAATTTAAATCGAGCCCACAAAAATAACAAAATAAGCATCGAAGAGGATAATAAACTGGCAACACGAGCCAATATGTTGACATTGTGTTGTCTACTTATTCCCTTTTACTATATATATATATATACATATATATATATATATATATATATATATATATATATATATATATATATATATATATATATATATATATATATATATATATATATATATATATATACTCGTGCTAAGCACGGGCCAGCTTTCATATATTAATGAAATATATATTTTTTCACCTACTATATAAAGATTAAATGAAAAAATGACAACTATACTATCAAATTATTGTAAATTGTATGTGTATGCCTCTCGATATACTTTTAGTACATGAATGATCTTACCGTCCAAATTTATAAAAGTATATACCTTTTATATTAACAGTTGTACACGTGCATTAATATATAACTTTTGGAAGTTATATATTGCCTCTGGAATAATCATATAATAATTTGAGGGAAAGATACTCTACATTGTATGCAATGAAACATGGCAAGTCAAGATTATGTTCAATATAGGTGCATAAATTAGGTTTTCTAACTTTGGAGTATTATTTACTGCATGAAAACTACCAAGATTTTGTTTCAAGGATATATTGGTGACATTCACAATATCATTGTTGAGTTGAACATTATGGTGAACGAGTGACTTCACATTTCATAGTAAAATTTTTTCTTTTATTGTTAAAAATACTTATCCGGTGGAATCTTGAAGTAACATTCAGATAAAAATAAAGTATAGATCTTCCGAAAAATTATATAAAAGTGTCAAGGAAAAGTTGAAGAGATAAAATGTACTTAATAGTATTGTATCTGTCTTTCAGCACATAGTCCATATTTCGGCAGCTAATTGAGCCAAAATAAAATGAAGAAAAAATAACTCTCAATGGATACAAGCATAAGGATCATCCTACCTTGGATTGCTCAGCCCTAAACATTGATCTCACAATATTCAAAAAAGGCATGATTACACAAGTTAATAAACATACACGTTGTCAACCAAGGTAAAACAAAGAAATCGAAGAGCACACATGATTTTTGGCTTTCACGTACTTCTTATGGATTTCATCTTTGGCATGTTACTCTAAATAATACTGCTCAATTACAGACAGATTTATCAAAATTGTTTCTCAACTATATATTAACATGAATAATTAAACAAGTCTTCATTTGCGGCTCAAATAATATTGCCCACCTCCAAGTGATCAGCTTAATGATCTTTCTTGTGTCTCGAGGATATGTTGTACACTCTTAGCAATAAAACATGGCAATTCATGTATATGCTCAAATAAAGTGCACAAACTAAGTTTGTTAACAATGGAGTACTATTCGTTGCAGAAGGATGATCAAGATATTATTTAAGAATATGTTGATAATGTTCACAACATATACATTGAGCTGAATATTCAGGGACACAAAAGGCGAGCGAGTTACTAAAATCTCAGAGTAAACTTTAGATGGGAAAATACTTACTCGATGAAATATTTCTTTCTCTTGAAGTAAAGCACTTGTAAGACTTTTTTGAATTTTGTTCAATCAATTTTGTCACTCTTTATCTGCATTAGCAACAATTTCAACTATTTCTCCACATAAGTTATCTGAACGGCTATTACACATGTAACAACACCAAGTATGTATACAAAAATTAAAGGTCTTCACGTCTAAAATAAAGTGGAACAAAAAATGCATACCCAGTAACAAAAATCTTAGAATCTTGTAACATATTCTTATGTAACAACTTCAATTTTTAAGGTCCTTATCTTGTGATCGGGATGCAGGGCCTATAATATAAGGAAAAATAAAAGAATTCTCACCTTTAAGTTCTCTTATTACAATAATCCCCTATTAGTTTTATAAATTCTAAAATTCCTCCTTTTCACGCATTAGATTAATATATCTCGCACATCAGATTAGTGTATCAGATATAAAATGTACATCAAATTAGTGTATCATGTATAAAATGTATTGTATATGACTTAACGATTAATGTATCTCGCGCATCAGATTAATGTATCAGCTCTTATATTATTGTATCATTTGAGGAATTTTTGTAATTATAACTTATATGGGAGAAATGATAATTTTGTCTTAAAAAGTATATGATTGATGTCCTTCGCCCATAATATAATGTGCCAAAGACACCACTATGAGAAATTACATGCTCAAATAATTATGTCGTATTATTTCTCTCGAATCAATTCCAACAGAAATATACTGGTAAGCATATATTGTTACATAAGTTAGGGTGATAAACATTGTTACATAGGGTAGGGTGTTCCCTATGATGAAAAAGTAGTTCTTTTTAAAATGCTCGTCTCTCATTTAATACTATTTTTTGAAGCAAAGAAATAAATTGGATAAAAATTATAAAATTTCACCATTCAAAGGCTTGAAAGAGAAGTAACAGAGGGTCACACTATATTGCATTATCGCAATAGAGACTTCTATTTCAATATACTCATTTTGTCTTTCATGATAAAAAAATTAAAAAAGAATAAAGATATTAAAAAATTCAATAATTTGTTTGACCCCATATGACTATCTATGAAATCTAATTACACAAACTTCATAACTACTCCGAAACTCAAAACCAAAATAACTGATAGAACACAAATACATTACTGACCCTTGATAATTTCAATCACATAACCTCCTTCCTTTATTCTCACGATTTCCTTTTTGTATCACAAATTTCTATTGAAATAACACAAAACAGTTGTTGCAAACAAGCACGTGCAGAAATCACTTTAAGGAGGAGCAAAAAGCTCAATAAGTTCTATAATTGTGTTTGTTTATTGAGGTCAACGTTTATGGATGAAATAAAGGCAAAATCTTTAGATCATTTCCTCGTTAAGATCTCTAAAACATCAGCATCTTATACATAATGGCATCTGCACAGATTTAAGAAATTTTGCACCATATATTCAAATTAAAACATGCATAAACAAAATCAGTTAATAGTAAAACTAAATGCAGAATTAATTCTAGAACAACCACTAGAAAATTATATACCTTTTATAATCACCAAACAAATTAATAGTTTGGAATTTGGGAAAATATCCAAACAAATCATAAAAACTCACCTATTAGTCACAAATATATACATCAAGCTAGAGCAAACTCAAAAGCAAAATTGATATTTTCTTAAAAGAATAATACAAAAAGAGGTAAGAAGGCGAGAGAGTGACAGAAAGCTTGCATGCATTGTGGAAATGCAAATATGAATGAAGAAGAGAAGTGCATGATTGTTATGGTCCATTTTGTTATGGAAAGTACGGATACGAAGGAAGAAGAAGAGTAATATTCGTATTTGCACGGGGAACACCTCATAGGATGTTAAAGAGCTTCCTTATTAATAAACAAAATGAATATTTAAAATCAAACACATTATGTTCAGTACATAGTTACAGACCCACAAAATATGAACCAGTAAAATATGAAAAGGCATATACATTAAGAAATTAGAAAAAACATACAGATCCAAAAACAAAATGAACCAGTAAAATATGAAAAGGCATATGCATCAAGTAATTAGAAAAACATACGTATACGTTAAGAAAAAACACATAATACGAAGTAGAAGAACAAAATAGAAGTGGAGTCTAAGGAAGCTAGAGAAGTAAAACATAGAGAGTTCACCATTAAGACAATGAATTTAGTTATTTACGAAAAGGTTACAAAAATTGAATCTTTAAGACAAGAAACAAATTTCAAACATGAGGAAATAAAATAAAATACCCCAAGATTAGCAAATGGATCAATACATGTTATTGTCAACATGAGAAGTGGTAACATTCACATAAGGCGATAACATAATGCCAAGTTTATGGTACAATTCTAAATATTAAGGGAATTTAAAAGAATTACACAAAATCCAAATTTTAGTTGATATTTAAATTACGTACGATTTTTCTAGCAAAGACATTTTCTTCAAACGCCTGGTGAACGTCAAGAATCTTTTGAAAGAAAAATCACATATGCATACACCAAGTGATTTTGCCCTTAAGTCTTTTATTCTTTCCTTACTTTCCGGTCTGGAAGAAAAATATATTAATAAAGGTTCAATACATTCAAAATACCAATAAAGCAAGATAATAGCACAAGATATTAAATACAACATTCAAAATTCACATGGTGAATTCGGCAATCACCATAGACGAAGAAGTCTTACTATTATTGCTTTCAACATACTTTCTACTTACTTCCTATAAGGCACAAAATGAGTCAAATCTCAAGAACATATTTTACTTTTTAGATAAGTAGAAGGTCAGTTGACCTGAAAATATTGAGATACATACTATCCATCATTCTTGAATCTATAAGATGACTACTTCTCATAAGCTTTATGTTTCAAATATAAGATAGAAGAAGAATTTTTTAATGAAAAAAGAAGAAACTATCAAAAAATCATTTCTTTTTAATGAATTAATGTTTCATTCAACTATGTCCACTTGAACAAAAGGTAAATCATAACATAAATAGTTCCTGAATAAAAATTTAGGAAGAAATAAGGATCCTCCAAGAAGAATGATTCATGTGTTCTTCAATTTAGACGAACATATAAATCTACATATTTAAATTGAAAAGTTAATATTGGCTCCAGAGATACATAAACCAAGTAGGATGACATTCTTGTGGTTCCAGGTTGCTATCATATGAAAAATGAAGCATAAATTGATCACAATACGACTCGTCATAGACATGTACATCTTAAGATCAGAACCAAAAGATGAGAGTTAAGTATTTTTTAATAGTATTAATAATTGTAAAATGCTATCTGGCAACATATTTGGAGGGAGGAGAAACTATATCTCTAAAGGTTATTTATAGTTTTGCATGTTATCTATCCAGTAAACAAAAGTTATTTATATCGGTCACATTACTATAAACATATCATTTTTCTACGGGGAGAACTATTCATATGAGATGAAAGAAAAGATTGTGATATACAATTAATACAAAATTTTATTACCACTCTCAATATTTTCAATTACAAAAGAGAGGAACAACATAATGCACAAAGACAATATTAACAATGAGAGCCATAAAAATCAAATAACCAGCAAGCTATTGAAATATAAGAGATTAATTTCAACTAACGCCTGTTGTAAAAATGAAGAATCTTAAACAAATATTAAGAAATCTACTGCTATTTAGGATAAAAAATATAAAAAAGAGTTCAAGACCTTACATATTTTGAAAATGTTGAAGAGACAACTCTTGTGCCTTCTCATTCTTTGACATCCCTTTCCAATTTTGCCAGCTTATTTACAAGATATTTCCCTTCGTAAAGCAATAGTGTCTCATTTATCCACGATGAATAATGACACAACTCCATTTGAAAAATTCAAAATAAAGCATTTCTTGAACTATCATTTCAAATGTATTTGGCGATACATTACCTGACTTAATTGCAGGGTGGAGTTTAGATATACCTTCAAAATCAAGTAAACAAAAATTGTCAACTAAAGAAATTTAAAAGCTATGTTTCTCGGACTCTTCAAAAATGTCAGCATGTACGTGTTGGATTCTTCAAAAATAGTGTATTTTTAAAGAATCTGAGACGGGTACGACAACGAAAGTGAAAAGTTCGTGCAACTTAGTCTAAAACTGAGAGGATGCAAAAATAGAAATTAGAGAGCAATAAATTTAATGATACATAAGTTTCATCTAGGAGAAGTTTGATTAATTGACAAGTAGCAAAAGAGAAGTTCAAAAATGGATAATCATTTCAAATTTGAAAAGTTTCAACTAAATTAACTTTCAAATATAATCAAAATATCCCACTAAACAACGATCTTGTTTTACTCCTAATCATATCATTTGTTCACGCAACGTAGATACAAAATTCTTTACCTTATCACACGACCCAAAACGAGCCACGAGTGGCACCCACACTTATCCTACTATGTGAGCGGACCAACAAATCTAAACCCCAACATTTCAAACATAATGAACAAAATACAATGCGGAAGACTTAAAACTCATTAACGAAATCAATTAAATAACTTCTAAAATTTATCAATCATTATCCCCAAAATCTGGATGTCGTCACCACAAGAACATCTATCCTCAAATTACTAAATCTAAGAGTATCTAAGAAGCTAAAATAAGTACAAAGCTAGTCCATCCCAGAATTTCAAGGCATCAAGACATGAAGAGGAAGATCCAGTCCAAGCTAGAAGAAATAGCTCACCCTGAAATCTGGCGTGATGAAGACTGGCTAGAGTTCCGGTTGAGTTGAAGACGATGGCACGTTTGCTGCACTCCACAATTAACAAAGAAAAACAAATACAAGTAGGGGTCAGTACAAAGCACAAGTACTGAGTAGGTATCATCGGCCAACTCAAAATAGAAAGCAATATATGTCAGATAATAACATAAAATCAACTAATATTCTTAACAGGCGACAACAACAATTACCATAACCCTTGGTCATAACACCAAGCACATCTATGAGGACTCAAGCCTCCACACCCTACTCAATTGGGAAACAGGTTCTTTAGATTGAGTATATTGACATATTTCAAGATTCATTCTCTTTACTATCCTGGTGTCGGAACGTGACACTCTATTCCATACACTATCCTGGTGTCGAAACGTGACACTCCGATCATATACTATCCTGGTGTCGGAATGTGACACTCCGATCCATATACTATCCTAGTGTCGGAACGTGACACTCCGATCCATATACTATCCTGCTGTCGGAACGTGACACCCGATCCATATACTATTCTGGTGTCGGAACGTGACACCCGATCTGTATACTATCCTGGTGTCGGAACGTGACACCCGATCCTCTATTACTTTAGTTCATCAAGCCTTCTTTTATACCAAGGCATCATCATTAACAAAGTAAATTTAGGATTTAAGATTCAACAGCCTCATCATGCTAATTCATCACAATTAGATAATCATATCATGCAAGCACACAATTAAGCATATAGAAGACTTTATAATACTACCCAATACATATCATTCGCTACTTAGAGTTTACTATCAGATAGCATAAACCATAACCTACCTCCACCGAAGAATTGTGATCACGCAAGCTAATTCCCCAATGCTCTGCTGTCCTCTTCGTTCCTCTCTCTCTCGATCGTTCGTTCCTCCCTTTCTCTCTCTGTTCTTTCTATTTTTCTTATTCAAAACCCTTTTTCTTTTACCCTAATTGTCATATAATTAAGTATAAAATATGATAAAAATAACCCACTAATTATTTCAAGGTTATCTCCTTTAACCCCCAAGTAATTGAATTATTAACATTAATCCACTAACTTTATAATTATAAGCATGAATAGTCCAAAATGCCCCTTAACAATATTTAACAGAAATCCGACCCAGTCAGTGTTACGTAACCTGTGACGGTCTATCATGGCTGTGACGGTCCGTCCTGCAGGTCTGTCACAAAGTTCAGAGAGTTAATTCTGTGGAAAGATTTGTGACGGTCCGCCGTGCCAACGACGGTCCGTCCTGCCAACGACGGTCCGTCCTGCCATTCCGTCACGAAGTTCAGAGAGTCGATTTCAGTACCCAAATTTCAGAATTCTAAGTGTTTTGGAACGAGACCCCCTCGACGGTCCGTCGTGCCCATGACGGTCTGTCATGGGATCCGTCGACCCAGACAGTGATTTCCTGAAATAAACTCTGCTGCTCAAAACGACTAAACAGGTCGTTACAATAGATACCAATTTACCCATCATTCGTCCTCGAACGATCACAAGAAGAAAAACAAGGGCGAAAAGGCGTCCCCTTACCGTTCCTTAAGACTCTACTAGACTTGTTCTTGTGTGATGAGACCAACGAACCTAATGCTCTGATACCAAGTTTGTCACGACCCAAAACGAGCCGCGAGTGGCACCCACACTTATCCTACTATGTGAGCGGACCAACCAATCTAAACCCCAACATTTCAAACATAATGAACAAAATACAATGCGGAAGACTTAAAACTCATTAACGAAATCAATTAAATAACTTCTAAAATTTATCAATCATTATCCCCAAAATCTGGATGTCGTCACCACAAGAACATCTATCCTCAAATTACTAAATCTAAGAGTATCTAAGAAGCTAAAATAAGTACAAAGCTAGTCCATGCCGGAATTTCAAGGCATCAAGACATGAAGAGGAAGATCCAGTCCAAGCTAGAAGAAATAGCTCACCCTGAAATCTGGCATGATGAAGACTGGCTAGAGTTGCGATTGAGTTGAAGACGATGGCACGTTTGCTGCACTCCACAATTAACAAAGAAAAACAAATACAAGTAGGGGTCAGTACAAAGCATAAGTACTGAGTAGGTATCATCGGCCAACTAAAAATAGAAAGCAATATATGTCAGATAATAACATAAAATCAACTAAAATTCTTAACAGGCGACAACAACAATTACCATAACCCTTGGTCACAACACCAAGCACATCTATGAGGACTCAAGCCTCCACACCCTACTCATTTGGAAATCAGGTTCTTTAGATTGAGTATATTAACATATTTCAAGATTCATTCTCTTTACTATCCTGGTGTCGGAATGTGACACTCTGATCCATATACTATCCTGGTGTTGGAACGTGACACTCCGATCCATGTACTATCCTGGTGTCGGAACGTGACACTCCGATCCATATACTATCCTGGTGTCGGAACATGACACTCCGATCCATATACTATCCTGGTGTCGGAACGTGACACCTGATCCATATACTATCCTGTTGTCGGAATGTGACACCCGATCCATATACTATCCTGGTGTCGGAACGTGACACCCGATCCTCTATTACTTTAGTTCATAAAGCCTTCTTTTATACCAAGGCATCATCTTTAACAAAGTAAATTTAGGATTTAAGATTCAACAGCCTCATCATGCTAATTCATCACAATTAGATAATCATATCATGCAAGCACACAATTAAGCATATAGAAGACTTTATAATACTACCCAATACATATCATTCGCTACTTAGAGTTTACTATCAGATAGCATAAACCATAACCTACCTCCACCGAAGAATTGTGATCACGCAAGCTAATTCCCCAATGCTCTGCTGTCCTCTTCGTTCCTCTCTCTCTCGATCGTTCGTTCCTCCCTTTCTCTCTCTATTCTTTCTATTTCTCTTATTCAAAACTCTTTTTCTTTTACCCTAATTGTCATATAATTAAGCATAAAAGATGATAAAAATAACCCACTAATTATTTCAAGGTTATCTCCTTTAACCCCCAAGTAATTGAATTATTAACATTAATAAACTAACTTTATAATTATAAGCATGAATAGTCCAAAACGCCCCTTAAAAATTTTTAGCAGAAATCCGACCCAGTCAGGGTTACGCAACTTGTGACGGTTCATCCTGCAGGTCCGTCACAAAGTTCAGAGAGTTAGTTCTGTTGAAAGATTTGTGACGGTCCGTCGTGCCAACGACGGTCCGTCCTGCCATTCCATCACGAAGTTCAGAGAGTCGATTTCAGTACCCAAATTTCAGAATTCTAAGTGTTTTGGAACGAGACCCCCTCGACGGTCCGTCGTGCCCATAACGGTCCGTCGTGGGATCCGTCGACCCAAACAGTGATTTCCAGAAATAAACTCTGCTGCTCGAAACGACTAAACCGGTCGTTACAATAGATACCAATTTACACATCGTTCGTCCTCGAACGATCACAAAAAGAAAAACAAGGGCGAAAAGGCGTCCCCTTACCGTTCCTTAAGACTCTACTAGACTTGTTCTTGTGTGATGAGACCAACCAATCTAAACCCCAACATTTCAAACATAATGAACAAAATACAATGCGGAAGACTTAAAACTCATTGACGAAATCAATTAAATAACTTCTAAAATTTATCAATCATTATCCCCAAAATCAGGAAGTCATCACCACAAGAACATCTATCCTCAAATTACTAAATCTAAGAGTATCTAAGAAGCTAAAATAAGTACAAAGCTAGTCCATGCCGGAATTTCAAGGCATCAAGACATGAAGAGGAAGATCCAGTCCAAGCTAGAAGAAATAGCTCACCCTGAAATCTGGCATGATGAAGACTGGCTAGAGTTGCGATTGAGTTGAAGACGATGGCACGTTTGCTGCACTCCACAATTAACAAAGAAAAACAAATACAAGTAGGGGTCAGTACAAAGCATAAGTACTGAGTAGGTATCATCGGCCAACTAAAAATAGAAAGCAATATATGTCAGATAATAACATAAAATCAACTAAAATTCTTAACAGGCGACAACAACAATTACCATAACCCTTGGTCACAACACCAAGCACATCTATGAGGACTCAAGCCTCCACACCCTACTCATTTGGGAAACAGGTTCTTTAGATTGAGTATATTAACATATTTCAAGATTCATTCTCTTTACTATCCTGGTGTCGGAACGTGACACTCCGATCCATATACTATCCTGGTGTCGGAACGTGACACTCCGTCCATATACTATCCTGGTGTCAGAACGTGACACTCCGATCCATATACTATCCTGGTGTCGGAACGTGAAACAGGTCGTTACACCTTACAACATTGAAAGTTTCCGTCGCAACATTTCGACTTTGAAATAGCTTATAAAACTATTCAAATCTATTTTCTATGGATCATTGAATTTTTTTTTTGAATTTTATAATGCAGAATCCTCTTGACATAAAAGAGCATACACTAACATTAAGAAGTACTATAAAAGTTATAAGTTAAGAAAAAACATGAAAGAGAATCCATATTCAAGTTGTTGGTTCAGCCTAACTACAAACTTCTTTTTGTTTAATAATTCAATTTTCTGACATCTAAATGAAAATTTGAATAAATAAGTATTTGTTGTATATACGGAAGGACAACCATTTTCATCAAAGAAGCAACATGTTATACTTCAAAAAGATCTGAAATAGAGCATCAAAATTGAAGGAACTTTAATACTTGCCCAGTTGCAATTTCTCCGACCTTTTTTTCAAGTCAATTTACACACTCTTTCATCTTGATCAAACTAACTGTTTAAAGTAGTTTCATTCCCCTTATAAAAATACCAAAAAACATTTAGAGAGATAGGATTGGGAGAAATTCAAGATAGAATCAGAATATCCATCCAACAAAGAAAATGAAAAGAATTTTGCTCCATACAACCCAAAAACGAAGCATCAATTCGTACCTTGTTTTAAAAAAATTAGAGAATTTTCATAAAAATGTGTTATTCGATATTCATTTGAAGGATTTAGTTCAATCGGAGTCAAAATTAATCGAGGTTGGTCTTTGATTTTAAGTAGTAGTAATTTGTTTTTAAATTCGATTGGTAAAAGGATAGCCCCTCGAGGATTTTGCTATGGAGGAGTAAGGAAATGATGATACTTTCTGATTGCGATGAGATTTTTATGGTGGAGAGTGAGAGAGTCGAGAGAAGATACT